>CAJGYO010000011.1:73523027-74257169 GCA_904845875.1 Miscanthus lutarioriparius
TATTTTAAAAATGTACCATCACCAACTAGGAGAGTTAAATACGTTGTCCGCATGAAAGCCCTACGATTTAATAACTAGACCTATCATGGTGGAATATAGAGGATGGACAAAGGTCATCACCACTTGCCACCTACCACAATCTATCAAGAGGCCTAGTAGTATCTGAGGTAATCTATAATCCTAAGCACCACGCTTAATCTATAAACTTACTACTTGATCCAGAGCTCCAATGAAATGAGATCAAAAGCACCAACCTAACGACGGTGGAATGGGTACTAACGAACAGACTACTAATGATAAGATAACCTGTGCTACCTAATGCCAAAACAATAAGCACTAAGCTCACTAATGACAAACACTAATGAATAAGTACTTAAAGTAAAGCAAGCAATACTAGAATAAAGTACTAAAATAAATACTTTGAATAAAGTAATGCGGAAATAAAAGAATTATAAAGGAGCTATACCAGACACTGGAAGACTCTTCCTTGACTAAAGTGAAGCTCCTGCTCTTGCTCTACTCCACTACTAGACTACTACTCTATAGCTAATGCTAGCTAGAAAGCTAAGAAAAGCTTGAGAGCATGGAAATGAATGGGGCACTTCTCACCGAGCTTCCACACCCACTATTTATAGTGTGTATAGTGAGGGGAGGTGCATTTGTAAAGCGGTGGCAAGGTCAGTCTGGAGTGACTTGTCGTTGGGTGGCCTAGGAGGCGCGCCATGATGGCGCTTCCCATTCCACCGCCTATATGATCCAACGATGGTTGGCTCCCAATGGCGATTGTAGAGGTGGGGACAATGGTGAAACTTGGCCAGTAAGTTGGTTGGAGAAGCTCCAAGTCTATGAAAATGGGCCCATGGATCCATGGCCTCTTCATCGTGACGTTGATTGAACTAACCCAGATCAACACATCCCATTGGTTCCGAGGCTCCCACGAATCGGTGATGGGTGTAAAGTGCCAAGGTGGCACCAAGTCGGGCAGCGGGGCGCCAAAGTGGCGCCAGCGGTGACGCCTGTCAGGCCCAAGTGGCCTCCTTCACGTCCACTTGCTTCCTTGGTCCATGTTTGTCACCATTTTGGCCCAAATTTTGCCATATTTCCTGCATACAAATAATTCTACAAGCACAAGTGGAACTAGATGAAATTTAAACATAATTCTTCACATGTGATGATGATTTGCCTCACTTTACCATGCTTTTGGGTTGGAATATTGATGGTCCAAATAGTTGTTTGTGACCATCAACAAGCTCCCTGAAGATACCCTTGCTTTGTCCTCAAAGAAAGAGGCGAGTTTAGCATGGAATAGGTTGATGGATCAAGAGTTGCTACTATGTAATGCCCTGCAAAGACTTGTATACAAACAAATACTATCTCTTGAGTTGAACATGTTAGCACTTTAGAAATTTCACCATCGATTCTAGAGCAATGTGGGAATTATAGCTTTCACCTTGATACAAGCCACAAAGAATGTGTAGCTAGATAGATACATTTTGCCTACTTTGGTTTAACTTAAACTTCCTGGAGGTTTCTACATGATTTGAAAAGAAAACTTGCCTAAGTTCCTCAAATGGTACACTCAAAGTCACTCAATGGTGTTTGAAATCCTCACCAAGGCCAAGAATTTTAGCCTTAATTTCTATCCTAAAGCTTATGTGGAGCTCAAGGTAGGGGTAAAAGCATAGCTCACTTGAATTGAATCTGTTATTAAGTCAAACACTTGGATCTGCAGAGCAACAAGTCATACAAATTGATCAAAAGGTGCATGTGTTTGGTATATTTGGTGGAAGTGGTACTCCTTTGAGAAGTTTCCCTTCTCTAGCTTCTTTTTGAGAGGGCATGGCTACTTTTGTTTTTCTCATTCACTCTCTCTCTCTCTCTCTCTTTTTGAACACTAGAGCTTTTTGCTCTTTTATTCTCTCTCATTTCATTTTTTCTGTAGTCCATGCCTCTCTTTTGATGTAAGACGACATAGAGAGGTAACTTTGATTCTCATAGAGCAATAATAAATGGAATGCATATGTGGATGCGTATCCCCAGTGTAGGAATAGCATAAATATGTAGGTGTATGTGATCTTGATCAAAAAGCATGAATTCTCTACTCAGATCAACAAGGCCTGAAAAAGCTCAAAACAAACAAGCAACTTTTATGGTGGCTTTATCATATATGAGTGGATATTTATTTGGCTCTGGTAGGAATTTATCACCATTGAGGAACTTCTAGCAAGAGAGTTTAGCATTTTGCAAAACAAAACTCTAGGTTGTCTTTACTATTCCTCAGATAGGTTCAAAGATTTACTCTAATCATGGCATATAACATATCTCACAGAAGCCTATTCTTGGTTCTAGCATTTGCAACCCCCGAAAGCATTCAACCTAAGATGAACTCTAAGTTTGTCATGCTCAAAACTTAAGAAGTATAAGGTTGTATCACAAAGCTTTTGCAAAGTACCACAAAGCAACTATGCATCATCTCAAAATAATTTATCATCATTTTATTAGAGCAGAGTTTCTCTCGAAATAATTTAAAGGCACTCCTCTTTACATTCTATGATCATGAATATTGAAATATAAAATAAACATGAATGTAAAGAGAGGGTTTAAGATTTTCATACTTGAGTAGGAAACGTCTCCCCAAGCTCGCCTTTTGCATAGGTTGGAATGTCTTCTAAGCTCTTTTGATTCTTTTCTTTATTGACTAACTAATACTACTAGAATGCATAAATAACTTGCTAAACCTATAACTACTATATAACTTATTCAGCAAGGATGCAACTGAATTTTATTCATAATTATTAAATATTATATATATATATATGTTGCTTTAAATGCATATCTATCCTATCAGGCATTAGCTACTATAGAACTTTATTTATTAACACAAGAGTAGCTAAATGCAACTAACCTATAATGCAATGTAAAAAAGAAAATTTATTGGAAATCAAATGCAACTAACGAAATCACGGTAAATAAATGCAAGGAATAGAAAACTTACCTTTTGTTGGGCTCAAGGTCATTCATCCTTGGGCGGAGGTGTTCCTCTTATTCCACCTCGGAGCCTTGTCGGGGATAAGGGGATGACGAGTTTGAGGATGGATCTTTCTTCTTACGCATCTCTTTCTATTTTCTTCTTCTTGACGGAGTTTCTCCGGGTCTTCAATCGGCTTTGGTTTCTTCATCTTAATTGTCTTTGGATGCTTCTTATTTTCCTGTTTCTCATCAAAGAGGGGTTGTCCAGAGGCAAAAGCCAATATGTCTTTTCTTCCAGCAAAGTGGAATTAGATTTGCTCAGAAGCCACATATATGCAAGAATTTGCAGTATTAAGGAATGGACGACCAAGGATTAAAGGTGTATCCTCGACGTTACCCATGTCTAAGATCATAAAATCTGTAGGAACATAAGTACTCCTAACTTTCACTAATAAATTAGTGGCTACTCACTCGAGATAACGGTTAGATTGATCAGCTAATTGCACGTAAATTGAAGTTGGCGCTAAGGTAGTGTAGAACAATTTGTCATAAGTTGCTTTTGACATTATGTTAACACTAGAGCCTAAATCACATAGAGCATTATGGAAGGTATGAGTTCCAATGGAGCAGGTAATTGTAGGGATACCGGGATCACATTTCTTAATGGTAAATGGAGAATCTAATAAATAGGATGTAGCAGAACCGACCAATTTATAAGAGCACAAGTACAATGGCCCTTCAGCAATCATCGTGATTATTGTACATACTTGAGCCCATATAAATCCGGTGATCCATCGAGTACCACGATGGGTCTCGATTAACCATCAACATACAACCAAAATCAGTACATGATTCAACATACATGTCACATGTTACATAAAGTTCACAAATACAGTTCATTCATTAGAAGTACGAATTTAAAGGTTATTACAAATCAAGTTCGATGAAATAGTACGAAGCAAATTAAAGTTTGAAGCTAACATTTGCCATCATAGTTCAAATCTGAGTACCAACTCATGATCACACCCACAAAAGCATATGAGAAGGATTTATAAGAGATGCATGCCCAGGGCTCACTCCTCGTCCACGGCGGTGCAGAAGTAGTTCTTACAATAGCCATGATAAACTGTACCATCTGCAACAATGTGAATAAAACCCTAAGTACGAGAAGGTACTCATCTAGACTTACCCATATAAACCAAAAATAAAGTGACTCCAAAGATTATGCAAGGCTTTATAAGTGGAGGTAGCTTGACAACATTTTGCATAAAAGCGACTAGCCTGGGCCAGTACAATTATAATTCGGTCATCAAATTAATTATAACTATTCATCTATAGATTAACAACTAACATGTGCCAAACATGTGGTATATCATTTAGTAGCATACAATAGTAACAATAGCTGGCGTAGTAATTCCATGTTCATCCGAACCATCACATTCCATAACATAGTTACTACAATGTTGGAGCTAGCCAAGTTTCTCACTATCTGGGAGAGACGGCGATTCAAATCGATTTCAACCAACTGGGAATTTATTCCTAACACAAACCTAGGCAGACTAGATCAACGGTCACCTCATGTCACTTTTGGTACAACTCAGGTACACATTTCGTACGTGTTGACACCAATTTTGGCATACCCAAAAATGTGTGAAAAGATTTATACCATATTAAATAAAATGGAATAGATGATCAAATCTTATATGAATATGATATAGGCAAATAAGAAATAATATAACATCGCTAAAGAGGAAAAGAAGATGGAGCAAAAAGAAAAAGGGGACACACATGTACATATATGCATGAGCGTGTTCACGCCTTTGCAAAGAAAAATGAAACTAGTGTGTGTGTGTGTATATATATATATATATATATATATATATATATATATATATATATAAAGTTGGCTATGAAATATAATGCATACAAATATGCACTATGAGTGAAGGTGTATACCTATATATAGGTTCCTGAATTCTAAAGAGGCGTTGTGATAATCTATCGTTATAAGTGACATAGTGATTATTCAAAAGGAGAAAGAAAAAAGATAATGACTTATGCAAATGTATATGCATGTATGGAACAAGTGGGACCATGGATACTCTCATACAAGTATAGGGAGTAAATAAGTATTATCATGTCCTATAAAAACACCCGTAGTAATACAAACACACTTTGCTACACATGGATTAAAAAATGATCATGCAACGTATAGTATAGTGGTGTATATATACTACCTAGCGTGTGAAGCGCTACCTATGCCGGCCAGGTGAGATAAACCTCCCATTTTCCTTTATTAAATTAATTACTTCAATATGAAGATAAATGGCCCACACCCATAGAGAGGAGCAACAAGGTCTCGATCGACCAAGTCCAAGTCCAAAGACAAATTCAAACTTCCACGAACTCCACATCTGAAAGAGTCCCCATCCAGTGATCGCGCCAGAGTCATTAGAAAATACAAAATTAAACTCAAGAGCGCTAGCAACCACTCCCCGCCTTTACCTTGGCGTGATTTCAAATCATTGCTCGGCTCTAAAAATATCAGGCTAAGCAGCAAACGTTCAGCCCCGGCTCTCTAATTCACGGTGCCGTCAGGTTCCCACACATACACACATACACTCAAACACCTGCCGGATCACCACTCACTACACCGCCCAAACACATCACCGTCCAAGCTGCCCTCCGCATCGTCCGAAGCTTATCGCATCATGAAGGCCCTTGCAGGACCGGCCATGGTGGGACTCTATTCGCTTCGTTCGTCGATCTTGAGAGACGAATCAAGGAGCCCCTCCCGTCTCTCTACTTCTCCTTCGATCTGCGGAAACTTCTCCGACAAGCTTCGTCCTCCTCCATTCTGGTAAACAGGGCGGTGAGGTGGTGCTCCATACATGGACGTCATGCCCCCGTGAAAGGTAAAAGAGCTGGTGACGGCCACCAGATCTTACCGCGCCATATGGGCCCATGATAAAAATGAATGCATTGTGCATATGGGTCTCGTGCCATGGTAAAGAGTTGGCCAGCAATGCCACGACCCAGCGCGATGCGTGTGGGTCTCGTGCCCGCTTAAAGATGTAAGAGGTCCACAAATGTGCCTCGGTGAAATTCGGGTTTGGACGTGTTGGCTCCATTCCGTGGTTGAAATTTGAGGAACGGCGTTTGCTTTTGCCTCGCCCCTTGATCGTTCATGGTCAAATTGGTATGGACACAATTTGGCTCCATACCCAAACAAATATGCATATGTTTTGTGCACGGCCCCACCGCCCTAATTTCATACCGTGCATCAAAGAAAATAAATAAATTGCATACTACGACCATAAAGAAAGTTTGTGTCCTAGTTTCTATCAAATCAAAGAAATAGCCATCTGTACACTAGAAATTATGCCAAAGAAAAAGACAACCATGTCTTGCATGTAAAATGTTCAATCCATGCATATGCAATGCTGTAGGAAAATCTTGCTAGCTGCCGGGCAATTTCAACGCACAGAATCAATCATCATTTCCATGTTAAATATTTTAAACAAAAGAAAGATCAAACGCATTGCATGATTCATCTCCAAACAAACCCTTTTGCAACTAAAGGTTGCATCCTAGTATACTGCATGGCTAGCACCTGCTTGCACGTAATATAGTATCCCAACATACTCCCTCCCGCATGCATGTGTGCTATTGTTTGCCTAGGCAACTGCACAAAATATAATATGATGTCAAGTTAGTGATCACATTCAAATTAAAGTAAATTGCATAATATATGCTAATCCATGGCCAAATACCATGCTATGAGTATACACGTTAACTATGATAAAATAAGTTAACTACATGCGCCACGGTCTAGTCTGGTGATGCCACATATCTTTCTAAGCCATGGCAAAATAAACGTACTGGCTTAGACCCAAATAAAATATTACATCGTATATGTCAAAGCATCCCAATCCATAATCTTGCATGATATAATGAATCACGCGCATACATATATATATATGATACAACGCATCAAATAAATGTTTATCACACAAATGTATAAATTTTCTTCCGTCAGCATGCACACATGTCAAAATGCATATATGTCCAAATAATCATACAGAGGCCATATGCCGAGTTATTAAGACGTAACTACGTCATGGCCTAAATAAATTACACGATATTCATAAAAGCTTTGCATAAACTAAATACATGCACATCGTGGTCTCCTAAAAAACCCAAATAAGCTATCGATCATTCGTATTTACAAAGAGTGCGTTAGTTTGCCAAGAAATGAACTCATGTCATGTTGAAAAGAAATGTCAATTATGCCCCAGATAGGCCCTCCAAATGCTATGCATCACGGCTAACTTAAATCTAGCTCGTTAGTTAGACTGCACTCGTATAAGGTTATGTCTAGCCATAACGAACCAAATCAAATCAAATTAAATAGCATAGTGCATGTGAACCCTTGGTCAAATACCATGTCACGAGCATGTACGCCAACTTTGATAAAACAAATCAACTCCATGCATCACGCCTAGGTTTGGTGCAACAACATATCTTCTTGAATCTTGATGAGATAATTATGTTGTCTTTGCCCATACAAAATATTGCGCCATATGTTGAGTACATTTATAAATGTCAAACCATGACCTCCATGATTCAACAAGACTATGTCAAATTTAGTCTTCAAGATAAACCACGTCCATATATGATACAATGCACTATACATCATTCAAGAAATGATCATGGCCAAGTGCAAAATATACATGCATCTATCCACTTTACTACAAGACTGAAGACTTTGTTTTCTTTTTTGTAGTTTGTAATAGGAAGCCATATAATGTAATCTTATTTTTATGTACTCATGTTTGGAACTCTTAATCGGGGTGTTCTCTTCGAGATGTAATTAACATATTTTTATGCAAATATAAGAATTATGGAAGTATGGACTTGCAATACCGTTTCTTTTCTTTTGTCCCAATTAAATTTAACAAAACCAAATTTGTCTCTGCTAACGTGGAGGTGGGTCATAGCACGCCTATTTCCCACTCATCAGTGAGGTTACGCCTAGCGTCGCTGTCAATCAGAACAACCAATTTGCCAAGATGATCACGACTACCCTACCTTTGGGCTCATGCACGCTCCTGCACATCCTTACTACCATCCAGTGCGCACTCTAACGAAGCGGAGCCCATCACGAGTTGAGCTACTCGGCTTACCGCTATCGAAGCGAGTTATTCGACTGACTAAGTGAGAGGCATCGTTCAATCTTGTTAGAAGTGCCAACAGCGATGCGGTCCTTAATCGCCAAAGAGATAGAATCGCATGAGTCAACCTACATAGACTTTGCACAGCCTCCATTTACAATACCCCATGGTTCTTTTTCACAATAGCAAATATAGCCAACCGTGATTCGGTATCCACCTATATCTCGCAGGTGACAGGAAATCACCTGACTTCTATCGATCTAAGCATGGTAAGCATATGTTCAATTCTAGACCTACATAGGGTTAAAGGTATATATAACTAGACAAGCTAGTTCTATGCATCAAGTCTTTCCAATCAAGTCTTATAACCTAATGCATCAAATATAAAGGACTCAAGTAATATTTTGTAAAACATGGGAGACTTAGAATGCTCCGTGGCTTGCCTTTAGGGAAAGAGATTGGATGGTGATCCAAGCACTCAGGGAGATCTTCGAGAGTTTGCTCCTCTTCTCCTGGATCTGCGGCCTGAGGCGTCTCCTGCTGATCCTCCTCCTCTTCTTTGTTGAACTCTAGGAGAGTTATCTCTTCGGATGACCCTATATGCATGAGCATGAAATAAGATATCACGAATGCATATATGATGACATTATAATATAATATGATGTGATTAATGCATCCTCCCAAGTGTTTTCAACAGCTTTGCATTAAAGTAATAACAAGTTGCATCATAATTTACTGAGTAGGTGGATATCTCTTTTCTAATAACTAAACAAACACTTATGTAAATTATTTTCTAGACTACAAGACAACAACCACTTGTTTTGACCATAACTGGAGTTATACACATCAAAATAATATGGTTGTAGACATTCTGGAAAGCTTATAAAATTGCCTACAACTTTCTTTTAATCATCTTAATGTGATTCCGTAGTTATCTAAGTCAAACTATTCAATCATTCAAATCTATCCAGAGAGCAAGCGTTTCTGATAGTAGACTTCTAACAACCATAATTCTTAAAGCATAATGCCTATGACTATGAAATTTTAACACAAGGTATATAAGTAAGTGATATACAATTTTGTTATTAACAAGTTTTACAGAGAAGGCTATTATCATCATGAAATCATCACTACAACAGAAACTATACATGCAGCCGTCTAGTTGGATTATAAAGCAATAATTAACTAGTTGCATACAACCAATTGCTTTTAAGCCTATCTAATAACATCAATAGATCATATGCATCACAAGCACCATAGAAAACATCATGGTTAAACATAACTAATTTATTTATATCCATTTCTTAATTTCCTTAAATAATAGGGTGATTTAAAGGATAAATATTTCTAGTGCTTAATAAATTCTGAGAACATTATAGTAGTCTACAAATGACCTTAATAGTATACTGTACAAATTTCATGAGATTTGGATAAGTATAACTACCTCTCCAAAAATGACAAGTTACATAGGATTATTTTAGCAAAAATAGTTTAGCATAGTGAAAAGTGTCAAGCAACAGATTTAATATTTTTCTTATATTTCTCCAAGCATAAGAATACTGTGTAAAAATTTGCATGATCATCTGTTATGTATTTTTACCCCAATTAATTTCAATAGAAACTAGCAATTAATTTGGATTAAATAGGAAGACCATATTCAAAGTATGCTTACTATAGGTTTAGTATTTTTCCTAGATAGATCATGTCAACACAAGACCATAAAAATTGAATCACAATTTTATCACCTTTCTGGCTCAAGTTATGCATTTAACAAGATAGAAACCATTTAAAAAGCATCTATCTAGCTATATTTTATTCTCCTAGAAGAATACTAGAAACAGTGTATCTCATATTTTTATCAATTACTACACTTTATGAGGAATCCAAAAAAATTTGGTTCACCAAAATTGGACACTCCTAGCTTGAGATATGAATTTTTGAAACATGTATTCAAACATGTGAAATAAATTAGAAAATCAAACATCATATAGACTGACAGCTGGGGCCCACGGTCAAGGGGACCCACTCGTGTAATACCCTAAAATTTGCCTCTTTTGAAAATAGGTTTAAAATGATTTATTTCTGAATTTTGTGCTCATGAAATATAGGAAAATAAATTTTTTCATTAAATTAAAATTTATCATAAGACATAGCAACGTGGTTGTGCATACATGTCGGTGCATTTGATCTATTGATTGAGTGGGTTGAATCAAAATTCAAAATGGTTTGAATTGCTTTTGGAAATGAGTTTAAAAATGATTTTGAAATAAAAGAAAAGAAAATTTGAAAATAAAAGGATTAAAAAAGTTGTAAAATTTATTTTTAGGGAGCTTACCAAAATCTGCTCATTTTTATTTTGAATTGAAAAGTGTGTTTGAAACCCCATTAGAATTTGATTTGGGTCATGTTTGAAATTTGGATTGAAAAAGGGAAAAATGGAAACACACTCCTCCTCCCTCTTTCGGCCCAGCTCGGCTGCTCTCTCTTCCCCGACCTGCTTCTGTTTCATCCGTGCACAGCCCAGCTCCGCCTCTCTTGCATTCGGCCCAGTTCTTTCTCTTCCCCGCTGTGGCGCAGGCCCGTTTCCACCGGCCCAACAAAACCACACCGGCCCAAGCCAGCCACAACCCAGCTCGGCACCAGCTAGCGCCCGCGCGCTCCTTCCCTTCTCTCACTGACAGCCCGCCCTATCTCTTTCTTACGCTGTCATCCCAGGCCACCCTGTCAGCTCTATCTTCTAGCTCGTAACTGGCACAGACTCCTTTGCCATTACCGTGTCCTTCTCCATTATGCCTCCCCCTTGGTAGCTTGCGCCCTAAGGCTGCCCGGCTCATAAATAGCGACCACCGCGGCCGTGCTGTCCCTTGCCTAACCCAAGAACCAGCAGTAGCGTCGCTAGGAACCCTAGCTTCACCATCCTAAGCCGCCAAGAAGAAGCCATCATCGCTGAGCCATTTAGACGCTCCTTCGTCACGGTAAGAACAGCCTAGTGCTTCTAATCAAGTTTGTGAACCCGCAGAACCCCTTTAATCTCTCTCTCTTGCTCTGTGTCGCCCAAAACCTCTATGTCATCACTCAGCTGCCACCATAGCTCGCTGCTATCCTACTCTACCCACCAATAGCCGATGTAAAGTGAATAGATGAGTTCGTCGCTTCCTTAACTATCTCCTTGTGCCAAAATCCGAGCCTAATTGAGCTCGTAGGCGTTTTTCCCTTTTTCTCCGACGAGCAATTGCAACGTCGGCGAGGAACCCCCCCCCGAGCTCCACTGCTCCAGCATATTTATCTCCAATCCCCTCTCTGATCTAATCCGGGCCCTCCAATCAAGATCTAACGGCAGATATAGCTTGATACCCCTTCGCCTATTCTTTTTACAAAAGGAACCCTAAAGTTTTTTAAGTATCAACCCGCCGTCCCTCCACTTTTGCTAAAGAGCCTCTGCCCTTTTACAGATTCTAACCCATGGTCCATTGCGTATTTGACAGATTAGTCTTCTTCTTTTAAAAGTGTATTTCGTTCGGTTGACTTCAAAAATACGTTTTCACCTATTTATAGTTTTGCCACTAATCTTGTTTTAGCCATAAATCTCCGTTTTAACTCCAATTTGACTCGTTCAACTTGCATTAGGTTCATAATTTCATAATCTACATGTTCATACTATTGTTAAATATGTTTTCAACTTTTAAAATTTAAGGTTAGATTTAATCTATTATTTTATTAAAGAAAATCTTGTTTAATTCATATCTCCTACGTTTTAGCTCTAAATTGACCCATTCAAGTTGTGCTAGGTTCAATACAATGAGATCTATGTGTTAGTAACAATGTTTATCATGACACTACTTCTGGGATTTTATGGCTTAAACTCTAATTTGAATATTAATTATGCAACTGGATTTTATAGATAAAATATGATTTATTTTACTTTAGCTTTATAATTCAAATCTAAATTTGACTTAATCCAATTTATATAAGCTTTTATATGGTTAAAACACATGAAGCTTATAGTTTTATATTTCCCCTTATGAGTAGATTTATCGGTAGTCGTTTCTCTTAAACCGTAGCTCCGATTAGCGCGCCTCTCACGTTTGTGTGTACGTAGCGATGTGTAGAATCGTGTTTTAAACTCTTTTACTTATTTTTCTATGATTGGTATACTATTCTAATCTAGATCTATTGTTTGCTTCATGTATGATTGCATGGATGCTTGTGTGGTGCTTTATGATCTTATCCAGTCGGTGAGTTATACGTGGTGAATCAAGAAGCAGATCTTTGAAGTTTTGGACTTGAAGAAGGATCTAAGTTTAAGGCAAGTATAGCATGGGATCTTCCTTGTTGTCCTATACACCTTTAATCACTTAATTCATATTGCATGTGTCTACCTTGTTGCCAATAAGGATATCCTAGATATTTGATATCTTGTACCTTGACACTTTTGGGGTATTGCATTGGGTAGTATGATGCTAGTGCTCAACTATAACCATGATCTTATAACATGACTAATGGTATATGCAATAAACACTAAAAGGTGCTTTTTAGCAACATGGAAACTGGGGCTGGAGTGTTTAGCTACTTTCTAAATGCTCTAGATTCCTCTCCCTAAGGACTTATCTATAAGTGATCATCCAGGACTTACAGTACAGCTATGAGGGCTACATGGCTCTGGCTTTAGCTCAGTATGAGGACCTTTTCTAGCTTGTTAGTGGTTACCTTTATTACGCAAGAGGGGCTCCGATTTGTATGATCTCGGCCTGCCAAGAGGGTGCACTTTGGTTTCTTGGTATTTTGTTAGTCACTCCTTGGAGGGGGGTTCATATTTATTGATGGGGAAACCTTAGCGGTCGTAACGTGTCAGGCGAACCTTTGAAAGGCTTCATAGTGAAGCCTACCAACCTTCCTTGGTAGTGGTTCAAGGGGCTGATCACCTCAGGCGAAAGGGTAAATCATGACCCACAGTGAAAGTGTACAACCTCTGCAAAGTGTAAAACTAGTATATCAGCCATGCTCACGGTCACGAGCGGCCTTGGAACATTTACGGAATAGATCATGAACACTAATGCTACTGATGAAGAAGATGCTCACTAATGATTACTGTTTATGATATTCATTATTCATGTTTACCTGATCATGTGTTTATATGAGCTTGTGATAAACTTGTTGCTACTCCTATGCTAAAATCATGACTCATTAAAAGCTAATCGCAATCACTACTACAGGAATCAATTTGCGCAGCGTGGCCAAAATGGGCTCTGTGGCGGGCACCTCTTTTGCTCGCCATGGGTCGGCCACCGAGGCGCCCGCTGCGGGAAAAGGGTTTACCACGGTGGGCCACCTTACTTGCCCGCCATAGGAAATCGTTATTTACCGTGGCAGGCGGTTACGATTTACCGTGGCAGGCTCTTTAAACTGCTTGCCGCGGTAAAGAGTTGATTTACCGAGGCAGGCGCTTTATCTTACCCGCCACGGTAAAGCCTGTACAAATACACAGCACCACCCCTTCATCTTCTTCATGGGTCTTCCTCTCTCAAACTCATGGGGGGAGGCTTTGCCCTAAAATTTGAGGAAACTTTTGATTTGAGTTGAAGGGCTTGGATTTGAGGGAGGAGGACATCATAAGAGGTTCATAAAGGCTCTCCCTCTCTCCTTCCATTCTCTCTCTCTATTTCCATCACCTAGAGTTCTCTCTAGATCTAGATCTAGATCTAGATCAATTTTAATGGAAAAAATGATGCCATGTATTTCTTTAACTTTAGATTCATCATAGATGCATGCTTCATCTTTCACATCGTCATTGCCTCTCTTTTTCATGATTTTGGACGTAAAAATCATCAATTTCTCCTAATTCTTCTTTATTTAATGTTGATTGTGACGGATAATGTTCGCGGTATGATGGATAGGTCGGAATGGATGTCTCCGGATCGATAGAGTGAATGATCCATGATACCTCTTTGAATTAAGGAAGTTTATTGCTGCTGGTAAAGCTCACCGTGAGAGACTGAAGCGGATGACAACCATATGTCCATGTTCTCATTGCAAGAACCTAAAAGCCCACCGAGACAGCGAGGTGCAAACTCATTTGATCATGTATGGTTTCATCGAGGGCTACACGATTCTGGACATTTCTGGGCCGAAAGAGTTGGTGCGAGTGGCGGTGCATCTAGAGTGAGCTCTTGACGCGGCGGCGGCGGCACACCACCGTGAATAAAGATCCTTTAGGAGCACCCGGCTCCTCATCATCTTCAGCGATGACAAGGCGCCCGATGACAGTGACAACAGTTGTCATGATTACATCACGGTGGATGATCTAATGCAAGACATGGCCAACGGAGCCGACGATGGTGGGGATGGTCAAGATCTCGTGAGCCAACCTAAGGATGTGCGACTTGTTGAAGATCTAGTTAAACACTTGATGAAGACGATGTTGTCTTGGGTTGCCCAAAGTTGTTGGAGAATTTCGAGAGAGTTGAAGCGGTGGCGCTTGATCCTCTCTATAAGGACGGCGGCGATTGTCCAGAAGGAGTGCACGCGCCCGCGTTTAACCTCCATATGTTGATGTTGAAGGCTCGTCATGGTTGGTCCGACACTAGCTTCAATGAGTTGTTAAGCTTACCTTGCCACCATGTACCCAACGGCTAACAAGGTGCCCGCCAATACTTATCGGGCCAAGAAGCTGATCCGGCCAGTGGCGATGAAGCTTAGAAAGTTTGATGCATGCCCTAACCACTGCATCCTATATCGGGGCAATGAGTATGAGAATTTGATGAGTTGTCCGTCTTTGCGGCTTTAGTCGGTACAAGAAAAATCTTTGGTTGTCGCGTGGATGCAGAAGACAAGGGAGGCTTGCAGGGTGGTCGGAAGAAGAACAAGAAGGGGCAAAGAAGAGCAGTGCGGCCAAACAGATCTTGGCTCAGCAGGACGATGAAGAAGAGGGTTACACGCATAGGAAAATTCCAGCACTGTCGGTGTGGTACCTACCCGTGACCGATCGCCTGCGTGCAATATTCGGGAACCCGGACGATGCCAAGCTCATGTCCTGGCATGCATCAGCTGACCGCCTGAAAGACGATGGCAAGCTACGGCACCCATCCGATGGCAAGCAGTGGAAGAATTTCGATGAGGCCTACCCGGAGTTTGGCAAGGAGCCCAGGCATGTTAGGTTCGCGCTGAGTACCAATAGGATGAACCCGTTCGGTGAGCTTAGCAGCTCGCATAGCACTTGGCCCATCGTGCTCACCATGTACAACCTACCTCCCAATCTATGTCGGAAGCGTAGGTACCTTATGCTGACCATGCTTATCTCTGGACCGAAGCAGCCCGGCAACGATATAGATGTGTTCCTGGAGCCATTCATGGAGAAAATGAAGATACTATTTGATGTTGGGGTCCAGATGGTGGATGCATCCCACAAGGAGAAGTTCACACTAAAAGCAATCATCTTTGTCACCATCACCGATTACCCCGGTCTCTTCTCATTGTCGGGGCAGATCAAAGGGAAGACTGGCTACGTAATTTGCATCGACGGGACCTGCTACACTTACCTTAAGGGATCCAATAAGATGGTGTACATGAGGCAAAGACGGTTCCTCACCAAAAATCACAGGTATAGAAGAAGTATTATGAACAAATACTTTGACAATCAGGACGAGTCGCAGCATGATCAACCGACGCAGACTAGTTGGGGGACAAAGGTGTATGAGATGGTCATGGACATGGATCAGGTGGAGTTTAGAAAGAAGAAGAAGCCGCCTAAAGAGGGGACCAAGCAGACAAGGAAGCGAAAGTGGGACCAGATGGAGGAAGTCCCCGCCGTCGTTCCTTTCAAGAAGAAGTCAATTTTCTTCAAGTACTTGTCGTATTGGAAAACACTGAATACACCCCATGCCATCGACTGCATGCACCTAGAGAAAAATGTCTTCGAAAGCATGATCGGTGTCCTGCTGGACATCAAGGGCAAGACAAAGGATGGTATCAAGTCACGGATGGATCTTGTCAATCTGGGCATCAGGCCGGACCTTCACTCGGGACCGCCTCAAAACGGTAAAGTCAATATCCTGGGTGCGGCCTGCAACCTAACGCAAGACAAGAGTATGGCTTTTCTTAAGTTGCTTAGGGGTATCAAGGTGCCGACTGGTTTCTCTTCCAACATCAAGAGCCTGGTCTCCATGAAAGACCTCATAATGACCGGCTACTACTCACACGACTGCCACGTCATGCTGACGGTGTTCCTACCAATTGCGATTAGGGCTATCCGTCCAGAGTACGTGAAGATGGTCATCACACGGATGTCATACTTCTTTAACCGCATCACCCAGAAGGTCATTGATAAGGCTGAGCTGCCTGCCCTGAAGGAGTTCATCGCGGAGACCCTTTGCCAGCTCGAGATGTGCTTTCCACCATCTTACTTTGATATTATGCCACACCTAATGATGCATATGGTCGATCAGATCCATCAACTGGGCCCCGTGTACCTACAGCAGATGTGGACGTACGAGCGGTTCATGTCCACCCTCAACAGATACGTCCATAACCGCGCTTACCCAGAGGGCTCTATGATCGAGGCATACACAACGGAGGAGGCTGTGAACTGGTGTATGAGGTACATAAGAGATGGGAGGGTGATTGGGCTGCATGTCCATCACCACGAAGGCAAAACCTCAGGGATGGGGTGTACATGCCAAAAAGAACGCACCGATGTGGCAAACCGAACGGTGCAAGAAGCCTATTACAACATCCTTCATCAGTTAGTGAGCATGGAGAAATACATTGAAAAGCACCTGGAAGAGATCCGCGTCGCTAATGACGGGCAGCGCATGGAGGCATGGGTCCAGAACCATCACAAGAGCAATTTCATAGAGTGGCTCAAAGAGCAACACATACCCCTTGAAGGATGCCCTGATGAAGATACAGAGACCATTAAGAGGCTTGTGTTAGGCCCATCTAGCCAAATCACCAAGTGGCAAGGGTATGACGTCTAGGGCTACAGGTTCCACACGAAAGACAAGGACAAGAAGAGCTCGACACAGAACTACGGTGTTCGATACGAGGGCGAAGAAGAGTCCACGGGCCAGAGGTGGCAATACTATGGGCAAGTCGAAGAAATATGGGAACTTGACTATGGCCAAAACCTACGCATAACTGTCTACCATTGCCAGTGGGTCAAACCGAATGCGGTTGCAGTGGACAATTATGGGCTAACCACCGTGGACCTCAAAAGTATCGGCTACAAAGATGACCCGTGGGTACTAGCAACCAATGTTGCGCAAGTGGCCTACTATATATATGTAGAGGACCCAAAAAGGCATGTGGTTGTGTCTGGAAAGCAGCGGATTGTGGGAGCTGATGGGGTGCAGAGTCCCGAACAATACAACAACTACGCAGAGCTTGAGCTTTTTACCGATCATCCAAAGAAGATCAAGGCCGTCGAGGACCGATTCAACAAGTCCAGGATGATGCCGTGGGCCCGCCCCGACGGTGAGAAGAGGACGGTGAAAGCACCTGCACCAAAATGATATATGTATCCTAGAGACATATATGTAATAATATAGAGCTCAATCTATTGAAGACAAGTTTTGTAACTTATTATTAATATCATGGAACCATACTACTCTACTAGTACTACTGAATCTACTACTACTACTATACAATACTACTCTACTAGTACTACTCAACCTACTACTACTATAGAATACTACTACTATCTATTGTACTAATACTACTCTCTACTACTCACATGTACTCTACTACTACACAGCACTACTCTACTACTACTACTACACAGCACTACTCTACTACTACACAACACTACTCTCTACTTACACACTACTACTCTCTACTAATAATAAATATCAGTGGCCGCTGCAGTATAAAAGTTTTAGATTAATAATAAATTTTAGATTAATAAGTTTTAGATTGATAATATCAGTTTTAGATTAATAACAAATATCAGTGTTAGATTGAATGAGCAAATGCAGAAATATTAACCGTGGCGGGCACGTAATAGCGCCCGCCGCGGTTAATCGATTAATCACGGCGGGCAGTCTAAGGTGCTCGCTGTAGTAAACATTTACCACGGTGGGCGGCTTATATTGCCCGCCGTGGTTAATCCGTGGCTATATATGTGCCGCTGCTCGCCTAAATTTTCTAAGTCTTTCGCGCCCTCGAATTCGACCCCGAAGGGCTACCAAAACTTAGCTCCGCCGCCGCCATCCTCGCCGCCGAGCTCCTCCGAGGTGACCCCCGCCCCCATCCTCCTCCCCATGCCCGTGCCCACTTCCCCATCCTCCTCTCCTTGCCCGCGCCCGCCCGTGCTCCTCCGTGCCCGGCCCCCGAAACCCTAGCGCCGGCCACTGAGAAGTCTCGTGTCGCCGCCGAGCTCCTCCACGCTAGGCCCCGTCCCCGGAACCCTTCCTCCGGCCGCCGAGCTCCTCCACGCTGGGCCCCATCCTCAGAACCCTAGCGCCGGCCGCGGACACCGAGGGGCGCCGTCGCCCCCGCTGACCTTACTGGTACTCTACTGCCTACACTCTATAGCTTGATGCAAATTTTTTTATTTGTGAAAGTTTTTTGGGATGGCTAGCTACTACTTATCCCCTTACTGGTACTCTACTACTTGATGCAAAATGGTACTTGTGTTACCTATTTCTCTGTCACATACTATTGCTATTATTATTAGGCATACTTGTATTACCTACTACCTATTTCTCTCTACCACTGTTGTCTTACTACTGCTGCTGCTACTCTGAATTCAACTGAACTGCTATACTACACTTGGAGAATTTTGAACTGCTATACTACTGATCTATGATGCTTTTGGTGAACCGTAGCATTTGAATTCAATTGTTTTTGCTACCTATGATGCCAAAGAAATTTGTGACAAAATTCTAAGCATATGCCACTGCCTATGATGCACCTTGCCTTTAAACTGATCACATGCTAAATTTGTGAGAATTTTGAGATGAATTGGTCACTCTGCTGCAATTTTGCCAAATTTGATATAATTTTGGTGGTGGTCCTACCTATTTCTCTACTTAATCTATTCCTATACTGTCTTCTACTACTGTCCTCGTATACTACTCCTATACTACTGCTATACTACTGTTGTATACTACTACTAGTATACTACTTTCTAGTAGTATACTACTACTACTACCTACTACTACTCCCTCCTCCTCTACTGCCTACTCCTCTACTATGCCTACTACTATACACTGCCTATACTACTCTATTGCTCTATGTGCTCTACTACTACTGCCTACATTATTGTACTACTGCCTACACTCTACTGTGATTTTTTCAACTTGCAGCTACCTATGATGCCTACACAGCTCTTACTCTACTCCTCTTACTCTACTCTACTCTACTCTACTCTCACCTCCTCTAGTCTTCTACTCTATCTTGATGGCCGAAGGATTTAGCCCTTTGGGGCTGAATTTTGAAACTATCTTGATGGCTTTTGTTTGGTATTTGCAATGATGATTCTTTTCACACTTCTAAGCTGAGGCAGTGGCATATGCAATGATGTGAACCCTTTTATGCTGAGGCAGCGGCGATGATGATCAAGTGCCCCCGCTAAACTAGGATGGCTTGTATACCAGATACAAGCAACCAGTTTAAAAGCGATGTGATGGCAATGGGGCAAATCTGAGCCAACTACTACTACATTACTACTCTAGTACTACTCTACTTTACTACTCTAGTACTACTCTACTTTACTACTCTATAACTATGTCTATACAACTGAAATATGTATTCATTGTAGCTTTCCAATGGCGGAGGAATCGATAAGCGAATGGCGCGACCCTACCCCTAGTGCATCATCATCAACTAGCCTCGAGAGCCAAGTGTCCGTGACCCCGAGGCCAACAAAGAAAAGCGTCGTCTGAGAGGACAAAGATGATCCGACCTACCAACCGGGGCACGACGAAGTTGAAAGTGCACGGTCTCAAACCTGAGCAGATCTTGCCGTGGTGCCTCGAGAATTGAATTTTGAGGAGGAACAAGTCAGGACAAAAGAACCCCCGCTCCATCTCTAACCACTTGAGCAAGTCTAGGGGTCAGAGGACAAAGCTGAGAAGGGGGGAACACGGGAGGCACTGGAGGGAAACTCACGGCGAAGTCCATGTGATCCATGAGGTGGGACCAGGAGGAAACCCGTTGTCGCCACCCACGGCCCTTGCCAAGTTCAGACAACCAGGTGGCATGTATAGTCAAGGACAAGGTGGAGATCACTTGGGAGGAGGAACAATGTCGATCGACTACAAGACACATATCTGGGGTGAGGTGACGAGGAGCTTCCATTATCCCGAGGGCGCCGATCTGAACAAGTGCAGGAGAGTGGGTCATGCACGTGGCGGAAAGAGCCTTTAGAAACTTCGAGTCCATGTCTTGACGGTACTACCTGAAGCTAGGCAAGTCACCCTATGTCAAATACACTATGGTGAAGGAACATCACCGGGAAGAGTTCTGCAAACAAAGAACAACGGAAGAAGCAAAAAGGCAAAAGCGCCAAGTTCAAAGCAGACTGCGAAGAAGAACCTGCAACCCCACCACTTGGGCATGACTAGGTTTGCTGGTAAGAGGCCCCAGTGGCGGGAGGAAGAAAGGGCTAGAGCTGCTGCCGGGCTTCCCGATCCGTACGACAGTGTAGACTTGAGGGATAAGGACTTCATCTATGCCCGCAAGCCGAAGAAGCTCAAGGAGGGCGTGAGCAAGTTCAATGAGCCCAAGTTCAAGGAGGTGGAGAGGGCTCTCATCGAGGCCGCTAAATCCAAGGACAGCTTCGAGGTTCATAGGGGCCAGGACTTGCTGACCCTGGCGCTGGGAACCCCTGAGCACCGTGGCCACGTCCATGGCATGTCGTCGAAGATGAGCTGGAACTCAGTGGAGTCATGGCAATCCGATGCTGCCACATACCGGTCAAGGCAGAGGTACAAGGAGGGCATCTTTCAGAAGGGCTAAGATCAAGGCATGGACGAAATGATCAGCCGGTCCATAAAAGAAGGCTTCACGAGCAATGACCAAGATATGGTGTCGATGAGGTCATAGATGCTTCGCCAGGCTGGCGTGGCCGTGCCTCAAGTTCCACAAGGGCAGACACAAGGGCAGCCACTGCCGATGATCGAGGATCACCTAAGGCACCCCATCAACGACATCCGGGAACCCATGCGCGTCCACCGCACGATCCCGTTTGGCAGGGCAAAAAAGTTGACCGTGGGTGAGGGTTACATGCACCCCAAAGAAGATATCAAAGATTTCAACCAAGACCAGATCCCTGCCAACTATGCTTTGCCAGTGATACTTACATGGTATGCGACCCGAATCTGAAGAATTTGAAATGGAATATCCAACTTCTGAAGGGGTAACGATCCTTGGAGCTGCCTTGGGTTCCAAAGTCACATGGGAACAAGGACGACATAGAGATCATTCTCTCAACGCCGACTTCTCTGTTGTGGCGACACTAGCATCACAACCATCCGTTGTTAGGATCTTGTCCCCCGATGATCCGGATCACGGCGGGCGATAACGAAGGCAATGGCAGGGATGACAAGGGAAGAACTCACCCCGAGCCACAAGTCCTCACCTCGTTCTCCTCCTCCAACAACAAGTCCACCTCCACCTCCCGGCGGTCCATCTAAGGAGCACGAGCAAAGGACCAGGGAGGCACAAGCCCTCACCCTCGTTCTCCTCCTCCAACAACAAGTCCACCTCCACCTCCCGGCAGTCAGTGTAAGGGCACAAGCAAAGGACCAGGGAGGCACAAGCCCTCACCCTCGTTCTCCTCCTCCAACAACAAGTCCACCTCCACCTCCCCGGCAGGTCCGTCTAAGGGCACGAGCAAAGGACCGGAGGCCTGAGGAACCGGGGCAAAGACACCGCTTCTTGCCATTGCGAGCACAAACCATTTATCCTCCACCGCCGGCCAAGACTAAAGGCGACCAAGGGCAGCTCACATACTCACTTGAGTTCGAAAGGTATGGTAGCGGCGAGCATAATTTGCTAATAACTTTTCTTTGCCATAATATGGTCCTAACATTTCTATCCTAGGCCGAGATCACCTTTCCATCTATTTCCTTAATCGGATGACTGCCCCGGCCATTACGAGCATGGGAAGTTCATGATAACCAAGGCCCAACTCATCGACGAGGAAAGGTGGGAGACAAGGAGGTTTCATCTCTGGTACATGGAAGCGGCAAAAGCTGGCCTGCATGGTTTTCTAGTCAAGGTTGTGGCGGAGTACTTCCACTTGCCCGGCAACGATGTAGAACTCCCCGTGGACTTCCACGACATGTACAGACTACTGCGGGAACAAGACCTTGACATCGCCCAAGTCACCTTGTTCTCTATGTAAGTGATGAATTGCGAGTTTCACATATCACCTGCCTTTAAATCGGTCAAGACTACTTATATATGCCACGATGGCTTGTCCTTGCAGGTTGATGGCCTATATATCCAAGGAACTAAAACTTGATGTTATTGCATGACCATGTATCCTTCTATTTACATTTTAGACTAAATTATGATGTTTTATTTGTTTCGTACAATTGTAATGATTTGAGTAATAAGACCATGTTTTATTTGTGCATGTTTCGGCTTATATTCATTAGTGTCCTTTTATTTCTGTGTACATATCTGGTTCTTCTGGTTCTGACATGGATGACAGTGGTTCTGATGATTATGAGTGGATTTCAATAGCTATGGTATGTCCAATAGTGCTCTACATATGATCAAGCATTCTGGAGAGACAATTAGTCAAAAATTTGAGGATGTGTTGGTTTGTTTCATGTCCATGACACTAATGTGCTATTTCATGCACTTAAGAATGATCATGACAAATTTCCACACCCTACCAAAGGTATGCATGGATGGATCTTATTTTTTTCAAATTGTTTTCAAATTATTTTACATGCACCTCGTAATATGTTCAAATTTCCACATTTGTACTTAGAGAAATATTATCATGTTGATGCCGGATACCCAAATAGATCTGGATACTTAGCACCATATAAGGGTCAAAGGTATCATGTGCCAAAATGGAGGACTGGTCCTGCTCCAAGTGGTGAGCAAGAATTTTTTAACAATTTGAATTCAAGTATTCGAAATGTGGTGGAGCGCTCATTTGGTGTGTGGAAAATGAAGTGGAGAATCCTTCTCAAAATGCCGAGTTACCCAATAGAGAAGCAAAAGATGATTGTTGCTGCAACCATGTGTCTATATAACTTCATTCGTGAGAACAATGCACAAGGCAAACATTTTAGTAAATGTGACCGTAATCCTGATTACGTGCCCACTATACCTTCACGCTATAGCAAGCATGTTCCTACTAGAAATATTGGTGATACATCAACTTCATAATCTAGTGACCGGAACATGGATAATTTTCGAGATGACCTTGCAAGGGCAATCTACCTATCTAGATCTACATGAGCATGTGTTTGGTTGTACCAAGAATTGTGGTGTACATATGTGTACTTTTGTTAACAAGCCTGTAATAGTTGGGCCATGACTTTGCAATATAAATAAGCCACTAATTATTTATTGCTTGTCGATAATTTGTATTTTTTAAAATTTTGAAAACACTGAAATATAAATACATCTATAGGCATATAACAGACACGAGGAGTTGTTTAGCCAGGGGCATTTTGGACATTGTCCCTATCTTAGCCATTCATAATAGACATGAGGAGCTGTTCAGCCAAACGGTTTCCCAAAACAGTTCCAAAGCTGTTTTTGGAGGAGCCGGAGCCCTACTAAACGGGCCCTTAGTTAATTAGGATAAACACGATTCACAAAATAAAAAGGATCAACACGTCTTCAATATAATACTTTTGACTAGTAAAGTCTATAAAAGTATTATATATTAATGAAAAGAATTATACACTATGAAAATAGTTTCAGTAAATCTAGTAACACCAATCATGTGTTCACAATCTACATAAAAACTTTATATACTGATAGCCAAAGGGGAAAATTTTGATTTGAGACAAACTTAGATATACTTATATTTGATTTGTGTTTAGATGAAGTTATAAATGAAGATGCTATGGTGTTTGGATTTATAGGGTTTGTAGTCATGACTTCTCCTTTCCCGCGTGTTTACAAGCTAAAATCTATTTGTCCCAGTCTATCTATTTCCATGTCTTAGATGGAGTTTTGAGAATAGAGGGCCCCACCCACATCCACTTCAGTAGGCAGGAAGCTGGATTTTTTTTAAGTTCACTCAACATTGACCCCCTCCGGTCCTCCGTTGTTCAGCAGTAGTATAAAAGAATCTGCTTTGGTGTCATAGAATATATCCTACTTGTTCATTCTTCTACACTATCTTCTTAAGTGTAGTTCTTAGGATAATCAAACCTAGATCGAAAATAAACTTTTTATGCTTAGCAAATTGGGAATAACTTATTAACAGCTCTAGCTGATAGAAACTTCAATCGTAAATTGTATACAAGAAAGAAAAAACTTCAACCCAAACTTGCCACTATATATTTTGTATTCTAATCCAGGAAAAACCACTAGAAACTTTCATCTCAAAACAAAAAATTATCAGGAGTGGGATAGCAACGCATGGAGCTAGCTTTTGAAATAAGACATGGAACACACCGTGGATCCTTGCAGAACATGACATATGAGATTTTATAGAACCTTGTAAGAAAGGCTACACCTTGGAGAGGGTCAGTCAATGAAAGCGGCATCCATATATATACGAAAATTATCTTTGTACCTATATATATAATACATAAAGTTGCCTCGTTGCAGCTTAAAATTAACGGAGAGGGCGTGTCAACAATGAAAACGACAAACTAAGAAACCATGATGAATTTTCCTCCTCCGAATGTAAACCGACTCAATCCCGATGCACTACTACAAAAAACGTTTGTAGCAATGGGACAAATTTTTTGTAGGGGCGGCTGGTGTTGGAGCCGCCCCCTACAGTGGCGTGCTCGGGAACCACGAGATCAGCCGCCCCTACAAATAGAGCAGTAGGGGCAGCTGGTGATACGAGCCGCCCCTACAAATGGGTCGGATTTGTAGGGGCGGCTCACTCACCAGCCGCCCCCGATGTTGCTATTTATAGGGGCGGCTGGTGATTGCGCCGCCCCTACAAATGCCCATGTATAAAAACATGCGATTTGTAGGGGCGGCTCAATCACCAGCCGCCCCTACAAATGACCCACGTATAAAAAACAGCATCTCCTTCTTTCTCCTTGGGTCACTCGCTTCAACCCGTGAAAGAAAGGTGTGGAGGCCTTGGGCACCTCCCAAAAATTGCTCTACTAAGGGGGGAAGGTTTTGGTCTCAAATCCTTTGGAGGAGAGGTTGTAGAAGGTAAAAAAATGTTATTCCACACATTTTTTAAGTTTTAATGGTTAGTTAGAGAGTAGAGTTTTGCTTTTCTCTTTCTTCTATGGTGCTTGAGCTACTTATGAAGCAAATTAGACCCAAGTTTTGAATGTACTAGGGTAAATTAGGTAGGGGAATAAGATCATACCCTTATTTGGTTCATGTTTCTTGATTTTAGTGAACAATTAGTTAGTTTTATGGATGTTTCATGTGCATGTAGATCTAGATCTAGGGTTTGTTTTTTTATTAATTTTGTTTTTGTAAATTTATGTTTGATGAAATTAGACTAGGGTTTGCATGAAAGATATTGGGTAAAATATAATTGTTGCTAATTATTGTCTTTGAAATTGTTTATTGTAATCAACAAATATGTATTTTAATTATTTATAGATAAATGGGCCATTAATTAATTTTCCTCTACCATGGTGTATTTGTATGCTTCATGTAATTATATTTGATTTACATTCATATATATCTGAAGTATATACAAATATTCTCAAGTAATTATTAATTTGATTCATTTTTATATATATATGAATAAGTAGTCCTTTAATGTTTGTTTTGTTGTTGTTGTAAAAGATGGAGTACAGGAACTCTTGGATGTATGGTTCGTTAAGGTTCAAGGTAGGTTTCCGTGAAGAGGTGGATAAATTTATTGAAGCCACAAAGAAGCATGCAACGACGTTGATAGAGAATAAGGATACAATTATTTGTCCCTATAAAGATTGCAAGAACCATAGGGCATGGACAGACGTGACTATCATTAGATCACATTTGATTATGCGAGGATTTGTTGAGGACTACATAGTGTGGATTCATCACGGTGAAACGGTTATTGTTAACAACGATGATGAGGAGGAATACGACGACAAAACACTAGAATCCTTGTCCCAGTATTCAGCAGAGCTTGATGCACGAATGGATCTCGAGTTTGGCAATGAACAAGGTGGTGATGCTGGTGGTTGGGATGGTAACGATGAAGGTGGTGCCAATAATGATAGTGGAGCACGTGTCGGGGATGAAGATGATTTGGAGGACATGATTCGAGCCCTTGGACCAGAGATTTTACTAAAGAGCCCGAAAGGTCTAGAAAATTTTGAAAGGGTGAAAAAAGCATCAAAGGAGACTGTGTATGGTGTTGAAAAGGGCTGTCCGACACATTGGATATTGCTACGTTTTATGCTTGAGCTACTCATCCTGAAGGCTAAGTACGACTGGTCAGATTATAGTTTCAATGATCTATTGTGTCTCCTGTGATGGGTGCTACCATAACCAAACTCAGTTCCTACCAACACACACCAAGCGAAGAAGGTCATAAGTCCATTGACAATGGGGGTTGAAAAAATCCATGCATGCCTCAACCACCGTATACTTTTTTATGGCGAAACGTTCAAGTCACTAGATAAATGTCTCTAATGTGGGGCCAGCCGATACAAGAACAATGACATTTATGGTGGGGACGAAGCCTCCATGGGGAAAAAGAGGAATAAGAAGGGTACAAAAAAGGTGGTACAAGAATCTCAGCCCCAGAGGACACTCCATTAGGCAATGATGCAAAGCAGAAAAGAATTTCTGCCTTGCTAATGTGGTACATGCTAGTGACCGACCGCTTGAGACATATCTTCCTAAACCCTAAACAAGTCGCACTCATGACATGGTGGGATCATGAGCGCAAGGTGGATGATGATAAGATTGGACACCCGGCTAATTGTAGTCAGTGGCAAAGGATCAATGAGAAGCACAAAGAATTCAGCGATGACCCAAGGAATGTACAGTTTGGCTTGAGCACCGATGGAATGAATCCCTTCAATGAGAGGATGAGCGACCACAGCACTTGGCCAGTGATCTTGACCATGTACAACATCCCAACGTGGTTATGTCAGAAGAGAAAGTACCTTCTCCTCACTATTCTTATTTCTGGCCCTAAACAACCAGGCATTGATATAGACGTGTTCCTCGAGCCTTTGATGCAAGAAATGGAGAGGCTATGGAGGCATGGGAGCCGATGTACGATGCATTCTGAAAGGAGGACTTCATATGTAGAGCAATAATATTTGTTACTACCAATGATTACCCCGCGTTGTATGCTTTGTCTGGATAGATCAAAGGAAAGACGGGATGCTTGGTTTGCTTGGATGGTACTACATGGGTGTTCCTAGATGCATCCAAGAAGATAGTTTACCTAAGGAACCGACGCTTCTTAAAGACAAGTCATAAGTACTGCAGCAAATTGTTCTCTAGATTTTATGACAACACCCTAGAGATTGAACCCCCTCCGGAGGGACGTCATAACAGAGAATAAGTGTACAAAATGGTGAAAAACATACGCGTCGTCTATGGAAAGATGAATCCGGATGGGACGAACAGAGATAGAAGCACACCTCCTGTTGAAGGCGTACCTTTAAAGAAACAATCGATCTTGTTTCAGTATCTTCCTTATTGGCCAGACTTGGAGGTCCCCCATGCCATTGATGCTATGCATGTGCAGAAGAATGTCTTTGAGAGTCTCATTGTTACCTTGATGGACATAGGCAAGTCAAAAGATGGTCAGAAATCACGAAAAGACATGGTGCAGCTAAACATGATGCCACAGCTTCACCCGGTACCTGAGCCTAATGGAAATACAGTCTGCCCATGGCGTGCTTCAACCTAACACCAGAAGAGAAGAGATCTATATGCACTTTCCTGAGGGGGGTCAATGTCCCGACTGGGTTTTCAGCGAATATGAAGAAGCTAGTCTCGATGAAGGACTTGTCAATAACACACTGCAAGCCTCACGATTGTCATGTGATGCTGACAGTGTTTCTACCTATTGCAATCAGGGCTATAAAGCTAGAGTTCTTGAAAATGGCCATCACCCGCATGTGCTACTTCTTTTTGAAGATCTCACAGAAGACGATTGGCAATCAAGAGCTAAGTGACCTACATGAATTTATTGTGGAGACACAAAACCAACTGGAGATGTGTTTATCTCTTGCTTTTTTGATATAATGCCACATCTCATGATTCACTTGGTTCATCAGATGCAGGCGCTGGGCCCTTGCTACTTGCATGAAATGTGGTCCTACGAGCAATTCATGTCGGTTCTAAGTCGATACGTGCATAATTGAGCATACCCAGAGGGCTCCATGATAAAGGATTATAGTACTGAAAAAGTCATCGAGTGCTGTCAAGAGTACCTAAAAGTATAGAACGGGATTGATAAACCCGATTCTCGTCACAGGGTAGGCTGGCTGGGAAGGGCACCAGTGGTAGAAAAGTGTCTATCGACCATAATTACAAAGAGGTGAGTCGAGCGCATTACAGTGTCTTGCAGAGTACACAACTGATGCAACCATACATTGATGAACACTTAGCTATCATTATGGCGGAGAGAAATGGTCGTTCAGATGATTGGGTCATGAAATAGCACAAGGAACGACTAATTACATGGTTGAAGGACCAAAACATACTGCCTAGAGAAACCATAGACTCTATTACCATTAGTAGGTTGGTGGAGGGGCCATCGAGACAAGTGACATCTTGGAATGCTTATGACATCAATGGGTACACATACTATACCCGTGCAAAGGATAGTAAATATGTGAACCAAAATTATGGTGTTCGAATAGAAGCTCTCGATGGAGTGGGGCGAAAGATCCAATACTTTGGCATCATTGAAGAGATATGGAAACTTGACTATGGAAGGGATATAACGGTGGCCCTATTTCGATGCCGCTGGATCAAACAACACCAACTGAACGAGATTGGAGTGAGAGTTCTGGACCTTGAGAATCTAGGCTACCAAAATGACCCTTGGGTGCTCGCTTCACGTGTCGCACAAGTTTTCTATATGTCTGACCCACAAAGTAACCTCCACCCAAAGAAGAAGAGAACGCACGTGGTTGCCTCCGTGAAGCAGCATATTATCGGAGTTGATGGCATGGACGATGTTGAAGCTTATAATAACTACGATGAGATGCCGCTATTGACAGACTTTCCTAAGATGATCAGTGTTGTGGAAAAGAACCTGCCCAAAGACATATTGCCATGGGAACAAAAAGGTGTTAAGGGAAAAGTCGTTACAGCGGGCTAGCTAGTTGTTGAACGTGGAGTGTTTGTGTCAGTGTGTGTATTTGTAAGACTTCATTTATGCATGTGTGTGAGACTATATATTTATGTATGTGTGTGAGACTATAGATTTATAGATGAAATCATTTAAGGTTTCAAAATCTTGTTTGAAGTTGACATTTATTGAAATTCAAAATTTCAACTATTCAAATTTGGTCAAATGAAAAGATGACCAAAATAAAATTTGTAGATAGTGATGTGTTCAATAACTTCTATGTTCATGACTTTCTTATTTGAAACCATTTAAGGTTTCAAAATCTTATTTGAAGTTGACATTTATTGAAATTCAAAATTTGAACTGTTCAAATTTTGTCAAATGAAAAGATGACCAAAATATAAGTTGGAGATCTTGACGAGTTATACAACTTTGGTATTCATCACTTTTATAGCTGAAATCATTTAATGGTTGAAAATCATGTTTGAAGTTGTAATTTTCTGAAATTGAAAATTTTGAATTGTCCAAAATTAGTGACAAAGATAGATGACCAGACTAAAATGATAGAGCATGATTTTAGAAAATTTTAGGAAAAAATCATTACATTTGGAGTTAGTATGAGGGAGAAAAAATAGTTACAAGTTTTAGCCACAGATTAAAAAGAGAAATCACACTTGTTCATCATTGATCATCATGAATAGTTGTGATTTTTCTTTTTAATCTCTAGGTACAAAAGGATCTAGAAGTGATGCTTACTCAGGAGCAGTGTGACGAGGAGGAAGAGGGAGTAGAAGGAAGAGCAGGAGAGGCTACTGAAGGCAAAGAAGAAGATGATGATGAGGACTCAGAAGTGGGATATGTAAGTCCCGTGGATCCTTTCCCACGTGAAGCCAGAAGGAGGCCAATGGATGAAGATTTGGACAAGGATTTTGATCTGAACGAGGAGGTAGGGAAAAAGCCTTAGCTTGTAAATTTTGCTAAACCTTTGGTTGTGTTACCTCTGCTAACACTTTGACCTATTGTATATACAGGTCCCTCCTAAAACTCGGAAAAGACAATGTCGACATCCGCAACATCTCGTTGGATAAGACGGAGTAGAGGAAAGGAGAGCAGAGGCAACAGCCATAGAGATGGACATTGACGCCTCTGCTCCACAACCTCAAGACACAACCATGACTACCAAGCCAAAGAGGAAATGAGGGGATAGAAAAGAAAATCAATATCCAGATAAGGCATGCTATGTGATAATGGAGGTCGGGCCAGCAGGGGAGATCCTTGAGCCGAAGGAATTCAGAGAATGATTCCGTAATGCGACCGGGGCCCTAGTAAGAGATAAATTGAACCTAGGAATCCCTAACTGGAAAGAGGTACCAGAGAAGAAAAAGGATGAACTATGGGATAAGCAGCTGAAGCTCAATTTTAGATTTCCGGAGGGTAAGCATGAACTGGTAAAAAAATGCTTTCAGGATCATGGGAGAGTCATTCTGATGTTGGAGGTCAAAGCTCAACAAGAAGTATATCCAAAAGGGGTTAACTCCTTTCAACGAGTTCGACAACATAACTCCTAGTCAATGGGAGGAGCTCGTGGCTCCGAAGACTTCACCGGAGGCATTGGAGTTCAGTGCCCGTAACACCGAGCTGGCAAAGAGGAACAAACACCACCATCATCTAGGCACCGGTGGCTACTATGCCAAGGAAGAGCAGTTTAGGAAGATGGATGAAGAGGTCGTAGCTACTGGGAATATCGATGTGAAGAATTTGAAGGTACGCTCAAGGAATTTGATATATGCGAGGACTGCAGAATCATCCGGCGGTAATCTTATGTTTGACAAGCCGGAGACCCAAGAGGCGGTATCAAGGATACTGAAATATGCTAAAGACAAGGACAAGGGCTCATTCAATCCTTCTAGAGAGAGGGACAAGCTTAGCCTTGTCTTGGGAAACAAGGAGCACACAGGCCGCACCAGGGGGCTAGGGAAAGGATGATCTGGAAGCACGGATTCAAAGAGGATAGGCACATATACAAGAAACATGGCAGAGACCAGGAGACTAATCGTGAGCTCCAAATAAAGGCTCTAGTTGCGAAGGCGCTAGAGGAGCAAGGACTGTCTATGGACCCACGGACATTAATGACACCGCCGGGAGAACTGGCATTAGTTGGTAGCCCTCTGAAAGTTCCTAGCAGCTAAGGTTCCACTGCAGCCACAACCCCCATCGATCACATATGGGAACCAACTAGTTGCACGCTGGTGTTTCTCAGCGAACTGCAGAATATTGTGATGGAGGTGGCAACGGGTGTGGCACATCCTCCCGATGGCTTACACCACAATAATAAGATACCTCTGGACTACACTAGGGTCGAGGTGCATACCGTGAAGCCTGAGTTCATATAGTGGAAGATAGACTACGCAACTCCCGAGGGGCTGGTGTTACTCGGAGACGTAATGGGGCAGTTCATCCTCTATCACAAATGGGACATTATATTGACTGCTTCTTCACTGCCTCTCCCTCTCCCAAATTTGGAGCGAGTTGTTGAGGACGAGGAGATATTTTCACCATCTCATGACCACCATATTCCTGAGATGCCACATTCTTTCCTGCCTCCTAGCGAGCATGTGCCTGATCAGCCACAACCTTCTCCAGCTTGTACCGAGCAAGTGCATAATGAGATGCCACAGTCTTCTCAACAAGCATAGCCGATACATGAATAATGAGTGCCTCCTGAAGAAGGTGATGCACAAGAAGATGAGGACATGCCTGAATGGGAACTTTAAAAGAAGCATCCAATCAACATAAGACCAATTTATGTTCCAATGAAAGATGTCTCGTCGATGCACAAGTGGTATTCCCATGACCAGTTCAAGCCTGAGAACCAAGTTAAAAAAGTCCCATCACGGGCTTCTGAGGTGGCTGTCACTAGCAAACTCGACCAAATAGCAAAGAAGTATCCAAATGTTGATGCCATCAAATGGTCAAAGGATTGCCCGAAAACATATGAAAGAGGCAAGCCCTTCCTATCAAACCGGGACAACCAGTTTCTACCACTTGGAATGAGAAGGTTCCATGATTGGTACTTGCATGTTCTCCTAACGAGCATAGACCTCGTACAAGCATGTTTCCCCGTCGGCACATTTGGAAGCCTAGCCGAAAAAATTATCTTTGACTTCAATGACATGCAGGCATGCTTTCACCTCGGAGCAACGAAAATGAATCTAATTTGCACGTGGTGCCTGTAAGTCCTTGCCCTCCTGATATGATATGAATGTAATCTTTGGATTTTGTTGTAACTAACCCACGCCGTGATTTGTAGAATGCAAGTGCACATTGTAAAACAAATGCGAAGTGTGAAAGCTGGGTATATAGACCCTCAAGCTATAGCATAAACAAATTTTAATTACCCTAGACAGTAGAAACTGGATGTCAAAGAGCTAGCTGCTAGAAAGACTCTTCGGGAGAAAGAGGACATCCGTGCGAAGAAACTAAGGTAAGAGTCCCTTAAGGTTTCGGCATACATTGCCCTAGCTTTTAAAAATCTCCAACAACACTCTACTATATGACTACCATACAACTTCGAGTAAGTTCAATTCTATACCTAAAGCTTTGTTCGATATATTTTATTTGATGCAAAAGAGCTTATCTAGTTCTATGATTAAATTTATGCAGCAACCACTGGATTTGTATAGGCGTCTATGTCGGGAGGAGCATGGCATGGGTCTTTGATTCAATAGATAGGGACCTGTTGACATACAATGAATTCATATCGATTCTCAAGATGTCTACATATCGACAATCCTCATTAGCTTATATGTTTGTATACATACTTGTAACATTCACTTTTGGATACTAACAAGTTGTAATTGCTAAAATAATTCAAACAGGGCATTCAGGTTCTATATCAATGAACATCACGGAAGGCATGATCCAGTAAGTAAGGAAATGCTGGCTATAAAAACACTATGTACAGTAAGTGTAACTTACTTTAGTACTCCATTACATGGCGGTCAAAAATATTACTTAACATTTCCATATGCAAAACACACAGTGCCCCAACCAAAAGACTGGGAGTGTACATTGTGGATATTATGTATGTTCTATGATGAGTAACACCAGTGCCTATAGGAGACACCCCTTAAGGGTAAGTTTGAACCTCTTCACCTATAGTATAAAAACTTCACACATGATATGAAATACTAAACCAAAACTTCTCTTGTAGTGGAAAGAAGAGAAAGAAATGAAAAGAGACCCATACAAGGATGACCAACTCTTAGAGCTTATCGGCGACCTTTGCTACTTCATATTGGACCAGATTGTACACATCAAAGGCATCTACCAGGACCGAGATTCTGACTTAGGTAGAAATCCTCAGTACCAACACCTTCGTGAGACTGAAAGGCTAGCTCTAGGTCGTTGATAACAATGTGTATAGAATTTAACATTAGCCTTACCTTGTGGAACGGTTTGGACTTGTGAAACGAATTAGACTTGTGAATTATGTCTATTTAATGATGGATTGTATATATTCTAGTGAATTAGACTTGCAATGGTAGTTTATATAATGCTCTTGTGCTTGTGGTCAGATTTGAATTATATATGTTCTAGTTAGATTTGAATTATATATGCATATATATATGTTTTGGTCGAATTTGAATTGTAAATTTGAATTTTTTTTTCGAAAAAATGTACAGTACCGCCCCTACAAGCAGGTATTATAGGGGCGACTGGTACTACGGACGCCCCTACAAATCGATTTTATAGCCGCCTCAACCAATCGATTTGTATGGACAATCTGGAACCGCCCCTACAAATGTATGATTTGTAGAGACGGTATGGTAGAGGCGACTGACCAAGCCGCCTCTATAAACCATCGCCAGCCGCCCCTACAAATGTTTATTATAGTATTGATGGAACAGATCCCCAACAACAACGAGCTCCTCGGACTCGCATTCTGCAGCCAACGCCGCAGGCACACGGGATGGCGCTCCCATGGTGGCTCGCCACCACGGCGTGCGCCTCGCCGCCACCCGGCCCCGGCTCCTTCACTGACGCGCTCGTGTTCCTCTTCCTCTCCCCGTGCCCGCAGCGCTTGCTCCTCGCCGCCGTCGACCTCGTGTTCCTCGTCGCCTGCCTCGTCCACCTCGCCCGACGCTGCCTTCGCAGGGGACAGGGACACCCGGGGCCCGCGGCTGCCCCCCTCTCCCGAACGCGTGCCGCTGCTGCAGAAGCCGAGCCATCCTCCTTCGCCGCCGCTCTCCCGCTGCCACGTGCACACGCTCGGGTCCTCCGTGGTCTTCGCGGCGGCGTCCGTCGTCCTCGTGCTCGCGCTACTCATCCTGCCGAGCACGCCCTAGCGCACCGCGGAGGGAACCTTCCTCGCCATCGCGCACGGCGTGGCTGCATGGACCGTCGTCGCCTCTTCGCGGAGAGCAGCAGCTGCTGCCCCTGAGGCGCACCTCCTCCGCGTGTTTTGGCTCGCCACCGCCCTCGGCGCCGCGCTCTTCTCTGCCTCGGCGGTGGTTCGCGGCGCGCACCACTCGCTGTCTTCCACGATGACATTCTCGCCTTCGCTGGTCTGCTCGTCTCGCTGCCTCTGGCATACACAGCGGTCACTGGCTTCACCGGCCATGGCAGCGGTGCACAAGAAGGTGAAGCAGAGCACACCGGCACGGAGGATCCTCCCTCCTCGCCGTACGCCGCGGCTTCGTTCCTGTCGCGCGCGACCTTCAGCTGGATCAACTCCCTCATCAACAAGGGCTACGCAGCTGATTCCCTCAAAACCGAAGACGTGCCCCCGGTCTCTGCCGGCCACCGCGCCGAGGCGGCGTACACCCTGTTCATGTCCAATTGGCCGGCGTCGCCGGGGTCTCGGCACCCGGTTGGCGTGTCACTCTGGCTATCTTTCTGGCCCCAGCTCGTGCTGACTGCGTTTCATGGCCTCGCGCGCCTGGGGGCCATGTACGTCGGCCCGTCGCTCATCGACAGGTTCGTCGAGTTCATCCGCCGCGGTGGGACACCGTGGGAGGGCCTCCGGCTCGTTCTCATCCTGCTCTCCGGCAAGGCCGTCCAGACGCTGGCATCCCACCATTACAGCTTCCAGGGACAGCTTCTGGGCATGCGCATCCGCGGCGCGCTGCAGACGGCATTGTACCGCAAGTCGCTGCGCCTCACCGCCAGTGCCCGCCGAGCGCACGGCGCGGGCGCCATCGTCAACTACATGCAGGTCGACGCTGGGATCGTGTCCTTCGCCATGCACGGACTCCACGGGCTGTGGCTGATGCCGCTGCAGATAGTGGTGGCGTTGCTCCTCCTGTACTCCTACCTCGGCCCCGCCGTGCTCATGACGCTCGCCGTGATCACCGCAGTGACCCTGGTCACCGCCTTCGCGAACAAGCTCAACCTGGCGTATCAGGTCAAGTTCCTTGGCGTCCGCGACAGCCGCGTGAAGGCATCACCGAGATGCTCAGTAACATTCGTGTCATCAAGCTGCAGGCGTGGGAGGACACCTTCGGCGGCAAGGTTCGCGACATCCGGCGGGAAGAGCTCGGGTGGCTGGCCAAGATCATGCTCTTCATGTGCGCCAACACGGTGGTGTTCTCGAGCGGTCCGCTCGCCATGACGGTGCTCGTGTTCGGGATCTACATCGCCTCCGGCGGGCAGCTCGACGCCGGCAAGGTGTTCACGGCCACGGCGTTCTTCGGCATGCTGGAAGGCCCCATGCAGAACTTCCTGCAGACGATTGTCATGTCCATGCAGGCGTTTGTGTCGCTGGATAGGCTGAACAAATTCCTGACGGACGCCGAGATCGACACTGCGGCCGTGGACCACATCGAGAGTGGCGGCTCTGGGGACACGGTGGCCGTCAAGGTGCAAGGCGGGGTGTTCGCTTGGGATGTGCCAGCGGACGAGGAGATGAAGGGCAACAACAACAGGAGGCCCCGCCATCAAGGTTTTCATTATCGAAAATAAAAATTTATCGGAGGTCATGGATAAATAGGATAAGCAGGATATATCGGAAATATCGGACCAAATTCAAAAAAATTCAAATTGTTTTGAAAAAATTCCGTAGAATTTGACTTGAAACTATTCCTAAGCTATTAAACATAACTTGTTCATATATAAAAACAAGAATAAAACATTATAGTATGGGATTGTCGCACGGCTGAATTTGGGTTGTCTGTGTGGAAGCAAGAAAGAAGGGAAAAATTTGGCCGATGTCAAAATTTATCGGACCCTGTGGATAGAAAGGAAATTTCGAAAATTTCCGTGAATTTCGGCCGATAAAAAAAACCTTGCCCGCCATGATGTGGCACAGAATGGCCAAGGAAATGGGGCGGAGTTGGTGACAGTGCTGAGGGGCATTGACGTGGAGGTGAGGAGTGAGATTACGGCGATGGTCGGGACAGTGGGCTCCGGGGCAAGTCATCGCTGCTTTCCTGCATCATGGGGGAGATGCACAAGCTCTCCGGCACGGTGAGTGTCTGGATTCCTGACTTCATTGGTATATATTTTGGTCCCAGTCTAGTTTTACGCACTGTCTTTTTCGTTGCTTCTGGTTTATGTTTTTTGGTCCCAGTCTAGTCTAGTGTCTGGATTCCTGTCTTCATTGGTATATGTTTTTTCGGATCATTTTACTTCGTTCTCATCTCTATTTTTCTCTTTGATATAGGTTAGCATATGTGGAAGCACAGCATATGTTTCTCAGACCTCTTGGATCCGAAATGGAACCATTCAAGAGAACATTTTATTTGGAAAGCCAATGCATCCGGAGAGAGATTCAGAAATCATAAATGCTTGCTGCCTAGAAAAGGATTCGGAAATGATGGAGTTTGGCGACCAGACTGAAATAGGGGAGCGAGGGATCAATCTCAGTGGAGGCCAGAAACAGCGCATCCAGCTTGCAAGAGCTGTTTATCAAGACTGTGATATATATCTTCTTGATGACATATTTAGCGCAGTTGATGCTCATACTGGATCAGCTATTTTAATGGTGAATACCTCTTTCGGTTCATTTTGATGTTAAATTTATTCAGTTATTTAAATTTGAAACTAGTGAGTGTTGCAACTGTGCTTGGTAAATATGTTTGGCAAACTTGTGGACACTCCATGCTTGCAACAAACCACATTAGCTAGATTTATACCAACATTATGAAATTCAGAGTTCTATTTCAACATCAGATACCAAAACACACATGTCATCATAAAGTTGCAGAAAATGATAAATTTGGCCCTTGAATAAGAATTGTGCTGATACAGTATCTATCAATAAGCTCTCTGTTTCTGCTTGCATTTGGTCTTTCAATGTCTTTGGTTGCTGAGTTTGAGAAAAAAACCTTCACGTTCGTAGTGTCGTAAATATTCACCATGCCTCATATGTGATACATCACAACCGTCATAGGGAAATGCTCAATTGCTCAGTGACCTGCATTCCTTTACTCTGTTTTTCTGTATAAAATAAATGTGCACCGACTTTCCAGACCATGCAGATTACAGATCTGCCCTATATGAGATTTTATTAGAGAAACTGGCAGAGGATTGATGAGCATTGTAGATTAAAAAAGAACCTTGCATGATATTCTGTATAGTTCTAGCATTCATAATTTATGCAGAACCATGATGGTATTGAATCTGTTCACAATCAGGTGGACTCATGACCTACTTAATTTCCCAATGCTATTTTTTTTGTTACTTTTGCTATTAGTTATTACAAAGAAAAGTTCTTCCAAACAAGTCCAATATGGCCAGTGTTTTATTATGGTTCCTAAGCTGTACTCTAAAACTAGCCTTTGTGTTTGCAGGAATGTCTGAAGGGCATACTCAAGAATAAGACAATGTTGCTTGTGACTCACCAAGTGGACTTCTTGCAAAACGTCGATACTATAATTGTAAGTTTTTTTATCTAACCATATTACATTTTGATGAGCACAGATTAGTATTATGTTGTGTGCTTGCTTGTGATTCACCAAGTGGACTTCTTGCAAAACGTACATACTATACTTGTAAGATTTTTGAACTGTCCGTGTTACATTTTGACGAAACAAGGGAATACGACGCTGGGCCGTGGGCTGCCTGCAAAGCCCGTAGGCGTGGCCCAAGAAGCGGAGGCGGTTCAAGATGAAAATACCTGGATCCCCCCTAGTAGTTTGTGCTAGCAAGGGGATATTCCTGGAATGTGCTCTAGCTATCAAGGGGCAGATGTGTAAACTAGGAAGATGGCTAACAGTGTACTATAAAAGGGGGACTTGAGCCCTGTGTATAAATGAGGCTGTTGGTGAATCCATTTATAATTCGGTCATCAAGTTAATTATAGCTATTCATCTCGAGATTAGCAACTAACATGTGCCAAACATGTGGTATATCATTTAGTAGCATAACAATAGTAACCATAGCCGGTATAATAATTCCCTGTTCATCCATCATTCTATAATACAGTTACTACGATGTTGGTACTAGCTAAGTTTCTCACTGTCCGGGAGAGACGGCGATTCGAATCGATTTCAACCAGCTGGGAATTTATTCCTAACACAAACCCAGGTCTACTAGCCATGGTAGCCTAAGGTCAACTTTGGTACAACTCAGGTCCACATTTCGCGAGTTCGATCAGCGCCGCACAATCAGGGACAACCAGCTACCAGGACGATCAGAACTATCCTGCCCTTAGGCTCACGTCTGGCTCCCCGCAGATCCTTACTACCATCCAGAGTGCGCACTTTTACAGAACGAGGCCCGACCTGAGTTGAGCTACTCAGCTTCATGGTCAGAATGACTTATCCGGCCGGCTAAATGAGAGGCATGCGATCAATCTTGTCAGAAGCGCCCAACAACGGTACGGTCCTTAATCGGCACAGACGGATTCACATGAGTCAACCTACCCATAGACTCCGCCCGGCCTCTATTTACATTATCCCATGGTTCTTTTTCACGATAGCAAATATAGTCAATCGTGCTTCGGTATCCACCTATATCTCGCAGGTGACAGGAAATCACCCGACTTCTATGGGTCTAAGCATGGCTAAGCATGTATTCGATCCTAGACGTACACAGGGTTAAAGGTGTATATATATCTGGACAAGGTAGTTCTATGCATCAAGTGGTTTCAATACAACTCTTATCACCTAATGCATCAAACATAGAAGGACTCAAGTAAAGTTTTGTAAAACATAGGAGACTTAGAATGCTCCGGAGCTTGCCTTTGAGGAAAGAGGTTGGCCTGTGATCCGAGCACTCACAGAGGTCCTCAAGAGTTTGCTCCTCTCCTTCTGGAGCTATGGCCTGAGGTGTCTCCTGATGTTCCGCCTCTTCTTCTTCGTTGAACTCCAAAAGAGTTATCCACTCGGACGTCCTATATGTATGATCATGGAATAAGATAACGTGGATGCATATATAACGACATGTATGATATGGTGGAGTATGATGAAATGCATTCTCATATGTGTTTTCAACAGCATTGTATTAAGGTGATAACAAGTTACATCTCATTTTACTGAGTAGGTGCGTATCTCTTCTCTAGTAACTAAATAAATTCTCATCTAAGCAATTTTTCTGGACTACAAGACAACAACCACTTGTTTTGACCATAACTTGAGTTATACACATCTAAATAATATGGTTGTAGACATTCTGGAAAGCTTATAAAATTTTATACAACTTTATTTTAATCATCATAATGTGATTCAGTAGTTATCTAGGTCAAACAATTTAATCTTTCAGATCTATCCAAAGAGCAAGCATTTCTAACAGCAAATTTCTAACAGCTATAATTCCTAAACCATAAGTCCTATGACTCTAAACATTTAATACAAGGTATAGAAGTAAGTTATCTACAACTTTGTTATTAACCATATTTACAGAAAAGATCATTATCATCATGAAATCATCACCACAACAGAAACTACACATGCAGTAATCTAGTTGAATTATAAAGCAATAATGAGCTAGTTGCCTATAAACAAATACTTATAAGCCTCACTAAGAGTATAAACATATTATATGTATCACACACACCACATAAAACATCATGGTTAAGCCTAACTAATTTATTTATATTCATTTATTAATTTCCTTAGATAATAGGGTGATTTACGGAGTAAATATTTCTATTGCTCAATAAATTCCGAAACAATTACAGTAGTCTACACATGACTCTAATAGTCTACTATATAAATTTCATGCCATTTGGATAAGTATAGCCATGCCTACTAAAATGACAAGTTACATATGCTTATTTTAACAAAAATAGTTTAGCATAGTGAAAAGAGTCGAGCAACAGATTTAATATTTTTCTTACTTTCCTCATCGCATGAGAATACTATGTAAAAATTTGCATGATCATATGTTATGTATTTTTATCCCAATAAATTTTATTAGAAACTAGCAATTAATTAAGATTAAATAGGAAGATCATATTTCAAGTATGCTCACTATAGGTATAATATTTTTCTAGCTAGAGCATGTCAACACAAGATAAGCAAAATTGGAATCACAATTTTATCACCTTCCTAGCTCAAGTTATGCAATTTACAAGCTAGAAACTATTTTAAAAGCACTTATCTTGCTCAATTTAATTTTTCTAGAAAATACCCTAAATATTAGATTTAATATTTTTATCAAATATTACACTTCATGATGAATCTACTAAAATTTGGTTCACCCCATTTGAATACTCTTAGCTCTAGATATGAATATTTGAAGTTTGTAACTAAATCTATCAAAAAATTAATAAAGAAAATCAAATTTTAAATCGGGTGCTACAGCTAGGTGCACCCGGTGTATACACCCCGCTGTGCCTGATGACTGGGCCCCGTGGTCAACTCGGCCTCACGCGACAGAGAGACAGAGCAGAGCACCGGCTTGACCGGCGAAAAGCTCGCCGGCAGCGAGGTCACCAGTGACGAGGTCGGCACCAACGTGTTCCCCATCCTATTCTGCACCTACAGGTACCCTCGGTTTGCTCGGAGGATCACCAGAGGGACCTTGCCGGCGAGCATGGTGGCTCTGCGGCGGTGCGAAGTGGTGCTCCGGCCATCCCCGGCGACAGCATGGCCAGGCGAGTGCTGCTACAACATCTACAAACCCTCGCGAAGCTCTATGGCGTGGATTAGGTCAAGGTGGAGCGGCGGCGAAGCTTGGCCACGTGCATAGCGGCATGGCGGTGCGAGCACGGCGGTGGTACTATGATGTTCTGGCAGGAAAGGTGACACAAGCGTGCATCCGTCTTCCACGCGAGCTTCACCGTCCTAAGGCTAAACCCTAACACCTAAATGCGAGAGAGAACGACGACGGGACAAGCGTGGCCATGTTGGCGTGCATGGCGGTGGCGCTCTCGGCTCACGGCGGTGCGGCTCGTGTTCCGGCATCGACGACGCGGTAGTGGCTCAAGGAGCTATGGCTTTAGGTTCTAGGGTCTACAACGAAGATGAATCGAGAGAGAGAGAGAGAGGTCTGAGAGGCATTGGTTGGGGCCAGCGATGAGCGAGCTCGAGCTCAGCGGCGGCAATGGTGGTCGCAGTGATGTAGCGGCCCGATGGCCCTCACCTCGGCACGGGAGTTGGCAATGGCGGGTCGGCGAGGTGGAGCAAGGCACCGTGGAGCTGTGGGTGTGATGGATTGAGCAACGGGGCTACGTGGACGACGAGCGCTGCTGGCGAAGGCACGACGGCGATGCTGCTGCTGTGTTGCTCCGCTCTGGAGCAACACGCGGGCGAGGGAGGAGGCGAGAGTGAGAGTGAGCGCGTAGGTGTGTGCAGAGCTGGGTGCTCTCCCTTTTGGCACTGCAGGGCGGGTTGGCGCCGGCGAACAGCCACCATGCGGCGCGCACGGCCTGCGTCGGTCGGCCACGACGCGCGGTGATTTGAACCGGCTAAGTGCTGATCCAGTTGGCTAATAGCGCTACTTCGTGTCTCTATATCTCCTAATCCAGTTCTCGTTAGCAAAAACTTCTTTAATAGAAATTGTAGAGCTATGTGAGTACTACAACTTTGCTTTAATGATCCTGGTCTAATTCAAATTGGTTTTTCAAACTACATTGCTCCAAAGTGGGCTGCATTGAAACTGAAACTCAGTTAAAGACAGCGAAATTTCTAGTTTTAAAAACAGCATTTTGTTGATACTTGTGAGCTCTATTTGACCATGTTAGATACTGATTTAGCTCATGACCCTTAAATAAAGTTTGTTACCCATGACAAGAACTACAACTTTTATTTAGGTCACATAGCCATGCAAATAATTTAAGCTATTGTTCAACTTTAATCAAACTAGTATTATGAAAATGGCATTTCAAATGAAACCAACACTTAGAAGCAAATTTGGTCTATGCCATGAATACAAAAGTTGTTCCATTCACACCATTCTAGATGTGTCTAAGGTGTTTTCATGACCTCACAACCATTTCATACATTGGTCACATATGATTACAAGCATAAGCATATATATAAAATCAACATTTCATGTGATAAGCTATAAGAATGAGATGAAATTTCATATGCTCATGTTCATGAATGCTTGGATGATGCTTGTGCTTATGAAATGCAAGTGCCAATGCAATGCTTAACACTGGGGTGTTACAGCCGGCGGCAGCGCACTAACAAACTGGGGCACATTTGGATCAACCTTGATGCTGGAAAAGATTGGCTCTGGCGGCGGCATGGATCATGGCTTAGTTATAGAGTTTAGAAAAGAAACGATAGCCCAGGCTTGCTGTGTATATATAGACAACAGATGGTCATATGGCAAGCGTCATGATGGAGATTGACATGGAGTCCTTGATGTGCACGACTTACAAATTAGATAGAGAAAGATCGATGATCCGAGCAAAGGAAACTACTCGGCCAAAAGAAAAACCAACTTCTAGTTAAGGAAGAAAAATAAAAGAACGCTTCTTTGCTTCCTTCAAAAGATCATTATTTTATATTATATTATATCATTACGTTAAGGAAACAAATGCATGCAGTAAATAAAAGCAAAAGAACAGAATTGATAGGAGATGGATAGCGAGCGGGAGCTTGCCGGCGAACGTGGGAAAAGGCCTACGGAACTCCGCAGGGAAAACACGGGGAGAAAAAAGGAGGGATCGGTGAGCTCACCTAGGGTGTTCTCGACGGCAGGAAACAAACATTGACAGTGTGGGGATCACGCAAAATTGGGATTTATTTTGTTTAAAACAAACATAGTCTTGATAGGCATGTAGCCAATGCTGGCAAAACCAGCTTAGCAAACAAAACCATACTACAAAAGATAATGGCAGAACGACCTCCTATCTGGCTATCACTATCAGTGGTCTTGGTTAGTTTGTTTGCATGGCAGGGACCTATCTGCCTGGGTCCTATCTGTCTGTATCACCATTGGTGATAATGGTTCGGCTGTTTTTGTTCCAGACTTTCCAGTGGGAGCTGGTATCATCAATTTTGAAATGGGCAACAATTAAACAAGGTAAAGCAAAGAGGAAATAAATAATCTTGGAGGTGATTCGATGAATTGACAACCCACATGGTTGGAGCTGGGTGCACAATTCACCAACTCATTTTGCATGCTTGAGGCACGGCTATCCAAACAATTGGTCAGTTTAGCATTCATCTAATAGAGAATTTTTGAGTAGCAATGCACATACTAGACAGGTAGGAAGAAAATCAAACAGTTTGATAATTATTAAATTACATGGACCTAGCACAGCTGAGAGCCTCACAGCATCAATCTAGTACCCTGTTCGTGACCGATGCTTTCTACACTAGATTAGTAGCAAGTCACGTCATCTATGTTGCCCGGAGATTGCGTGATATTGGCAATCATTCTCAAAGCAGGATAAGGTTGGTCAACCGGGACCTGTTAACAAAGCACCACATATTTAGTAAGCACTTTGGCTTTGGCCATCAAATGAAATCTGATATATATCATGTAGTTACAATATATAAGGATAGAGATCGAATTACCATATGACCAGCTCCAAGGATCCAATAGAAGGTAAATTTTTCATAAGCCCTTACATAAGCTCGGATCTGCTGAGAACAATGCTCGGGAATTGAATTGCAGTAATGTAATGGGTGCCTTGGAAGGCTCAGGAAATGGTTAAGGCCATTCCATCTGAAACACAAATTAAGTTAGGGATCTTGAGACACACACAACAGAAATTTGCAATTATGGTTAATTAAATGGTAGGGGAGGGTTGCTTACTCGAGCTTCTTGACCCATGCTTCTGTTCCAATAGCTGGGACGATCACATCGTACTTCAAAGAAAAGAGATTTTATTCATCAGAATATATATACTGAATTATAATTAGTTGATAGTATATGATTCTATGTTAAAGATATAAATGAATAAACATGTAACATTCCAATCCATCTATCTGTAAAAAATTATTACTCACAATTTAAAGAAATGTTTGGGTCAATCTGAAAAGAAAACATATTTCATTCCTTTTTGCTAAGAAAGAAGAAAAAATATCTGCTGGGTTCCATGCATGATAGCCTGCCTTAGAGAAAAAAAATCTAGATGAGTCCACATATAAGACATAATTATGGTTCTGTGACAAAACACATGAAAAGAAACAAAAATCAAACTCTCCCATTCAAATAGGTCCATAAGACATACAACCCAAAGAAAAGAAGCATAAACAAAATCCGTCGCGCCAAGGTGAACCATCATATTAAAAGTCCCATCTTACATAATTTTGAATAATGTGCTCAAGGTGAGCATAACCAACTGTTTGTTCATTTCACAACTGTGATGTGTGGCTCCTTATTATATGGACGCTGAAAGCTAATAACCACACAATGTGGGGATTGGACCGACTACCAATTATGATAGTAAGTTTTGTAAGTATGCCGGGTAACTAAATTAAAACGTGATATAGCTCACTGGAATAGAGGGACCCCCAAACTAGGAGGCCAGCCAAGAAGTTGCCTTGGTTCCATGAATGCATGATGCAACCCGTGTAAAAGAGTCCCATAACAGTGACTCCTGCTGGCCACTCGTACGGCTCTAGTTGATGGTAATATAGACTAAGCAACACAACAATAGAAGGTTGTTTGGCATAGGGATGTACTTATAAGCCCATATATTTTTGATGGGAGGATCTCAAGAGCGGTATAAACTCATCATGCAGTTACCCTCACACTGGTAGTAGCTTTATTTGACATTCATGGGGTTCTATTACTACTTGGCTGTCAAGATGGAGATGGGGACACCAAGGAACTTGATCCATGATGTTAGGAAGAGCTCTCAATATATAAATGCCCTCAATACATTATGATGCACTCTACATGTGCAATTAGGTGACAAAAGCACCTATTGATCACCACTAATTATGCGGTGCTTAGGGAGAACCTAGTCTCCTGTAGCCCCAGCAGTATGTGAAGCACCTATTGATACATATGGAGGACATATTTAGACCCATTAGGATGTAGAACACCCTCGGAGGTCAAATAATACCTCTTTAACAACGACAGTTGAGCGAACCCCCACCAGACACCCTTATGGAAACCACAAGAATGATAAACCTGATGGTACACATAGGGCCCACACAACCATCCCACGGACTAAGGCACAACCATAAGACTAAAGGCAATAGAAGCGCCCAAAACAATGGCTGACTCCTCCATGGCTCTAGTTCCTAGTTCCAAAATAAATGTCACCCTATAACCAGTGTGCCGAAAAGGGTCAAGAAGTCGTGAAACTAAGTGAAGATGTTGTCCCATTATTCATGATGAAAGCTCGAGGGGCTCTTTACTGAGTACAAGACCATAAAGCAAGTGGAGGATGGTTGAATTGTTTGCTAGTACAATAATATGAGCTGTAGAGATAGGTTTAATTGTTTGCAAAATATTAGCATAAAAATACTTGAATTTTTCCTTATAAATGTTTTCCGGCCTGCAACAACATATTTTATGAAAAACCATATATTTATGTAGTGTAGAGAGGAGAAATAGACCAAAAACAGTAACAAAGTGAGAGAAAGTTCCAGTTGATTATACTGTAGAGATGTGTATGTCAATATCCATTGGTCAATGACTAGTCCTATATAATAATTCCTGTTCCAAAAATGCTGAGGTGTAACGAGTAGTCTTTGGTACTAACCTGTCCATTGTACACAGTCACACTCACCCCTAGGGCAAGCAGTTCATCAACCTCTCTGACCGCTGGTTTCATAAAGTCGTTTTTTAGCTCTTCATATACCTGAAGAGTTGCCTCCTCCCATCTGCAATGAAATCGGCTCAAGGAGATCAGCATGGACAAAAAAAAGGGGGAAGCCGTCAGTGTACAAAGGGACACTTACAAGACTTTCTTGGGGATAATCCTGAGGAATGGCTTGAAAACCCTGTTTATGATATCATCGGTGTTGTTGCTGAGGGCTGATTGAGATGCCATCAGCAGGCTACTTGACAACACCGGATTCATGCCGATGTCGAGCAAGAAGTTGAAAATATTCTGCAAATAGTAAAAAAATCATTTAGATATTGGCAATCTACTGGACATGTGCCTGGTGATAAAATGTGATATATACATATATACATACTGTCAGACATATCGTGCATGATTAATACAAGTTGATGAGTTTTTTTCTCTCTGCCTTGAATAGAGAAAAAAGTTAAAATGTAAGCATGCCTACATGTGATCGTGCGAATGAATCCATATTTACACAACATTGTTATTTACATGGATTGTATAGGCAGTCACACTCATATAAGCAATTTCTTTTTTTTTCCATGGTTAAATGGGGAACTATAACACTACAATAGTTGTTTAACTTGTATGAGGTGGGAAATTAGCAGCTTTCTTGACTCATTTTGCTCAACTTATCTTGATCACTCAATTTTGAATTATTTTCCTGAATAAGTCTGAATTTTTATTGCACTGTTCTACAGAATTTATTCATTTTCTTACTTTTCGCATACTTTCTCATGGTGTAACAAGAGATTCTTAAATATGATAAGTAGATAAAGCTACAAAAACTTTGATTTATCATTCCACATACAATGTGATGATGACAAGGAATATTCCTAATTATTTGCAAAATCAAGGTCACATATTATTACTGTCTATTATCTGCAACAAGAGTAGCAACACAGTGTGTGGCACCTATACATATCTCAGTAAGATATCACAGGTCGTTTGGCATCTTAGGTTCCCTTTAACAATTAAAATTTTCCTATGGTAACTAAAGAGGGTTGTCATTTTAATCAAATACAGCCTAGCAAAAAGAAATTGGAACATGAACTATTTTTGTGCTTTTGTTGCTGTAGGTAGGAAACAATTCATCATCTATTCTTTGACTGCATGTACCACAAAATTTTCTAGCAAGCAGTATACCTAGTTTTAGGTTTGAGACCACCTATTAAAGTTACTGGCCTTTGCATTGGATGGTACAAACACGGGGGTAGGGGAGAATGAACAAGCCTCTTTCGTTAACAGGAGGAGTGATGTGCCATTTACAGTACGCCTTACAAGAATTTTTGGCAGATGCCAATCAAAATCTTATTTGCAGGTGTGTCAACTGTAACAGTTTGAAGAAAACAAAGAGGCATCGTCCATGCAAGTGTGTCAAACGTTATTAGGATCAGTGGCTTTGCAATTCTTTGCTTCCTTAAAGATGATCTTTTAATGTCTGGATTGAGTTGTATGTTGAAACTGGTTTCTGTTATGTCAAATGTTTGTAATAATTGGTCTGATTCCCTTCATTTGCAAGGGATAAAACTGGACGTTATCCATTATCTAAAGAAACTATCTCTTAGTTAGTATACAGGAGTGAAATGATTGTCTGGCTAACATCTAGAGTGACACATTTTCACCTGTAGTCTAGTCCCACGCTATTGATTACTATATGACAATGGCGATATATTAAAGTAATTCTATTGGTGATTCACAGCTAGTGATTTGAAACATAATTAAGTTTACAACAATGGATAACTACTTGAAAGAGCCCATCCTTATTGTTCGGCCCAATGTTAGATTCGTAATATATATGTTTGTTGTTTCTATCTCAGAGACATTGATGTCTCCTGCCCCATGATCCAGTTATCCCTCAAGAAAATTGAGTGGCCATCTTTTTCAAAATTTTGGTGGCCGAATTACTTTGTAGGTTAATGTTCATGGAGGACAAGTGAAATATCCTAGACAAGATGGAGGTGCACACACATTTTACATTCAATTGTAAATTTACTGGCAGGTCACCTATAGCTAACGTGAATTGAGATCGAGGTATGAAAGGATTGTCCCATTTCATTTTAATGTCCCTCTATTGACAATGAAACTATTAGGTCAGATACCAGGCACATTGAAGTATATTCTGTGTCAGTAAGATGTAAGATTTACATTGATGCATGTATTCTCTATGCCAAAATATATATAATGTTTCCATCTGCCCTGGCTAGCAATGGTTGATTTAGCATTGTGGAGACATTATTCTACAATATTAGTCATTCTGTTTCCTAGTATATATATTAAGCAGTTAAATATTTAAGTCAATTACCATTTCCATCCTTGGCTATCTTTTACTATCAACAATTAGCAAGGGTAACTGTACTTTCAGGTAATATTAAATACAATTTAAAAGGGCAACGAACTGACTGCAACACCCATATCCGTTGAACACAACTACAATGGGTTGAATGAGATTTATTTGGTAGAGAAATAGATAGTAATCAGTACTAAACCAATTAAATGAGATTGCATTACATGTTTTGAAAACTCAGATATCAGGAGCTTGCCGAAAAGCCGAGGGCACTCGGCAAATCTAAAAACACTTTCGGCAAAGCGTTTGCGAGTGTTACACTCGACAAACGACACTTTCGGCAAAAAAGGTTTTGACGGCAAAAGAGCTGTTTGCCGAGTGTCAATCGTCGAGCACTCAACAGAAGACTACACGCCGAGTCCCAAAAACACTCGGCAAACATTTTTCTAAAAAAGTCGCCGGCGGCACCACCATGCCGCCGCCGCCGCCACCACCACCACAGCTATCGGCCACCACCACCAAAGCCGCCGCCGCCACCACCACCCCCCCCCCGCCCACCACCACCACACCACCACCGCCACCATGCCACCACCACCACCACCACCACCACCACCACCACGCCTGCCTGCCACCACCACCACGCCACCCGCTTGCCAGATCCGGCCGCCCGGCGGATCCGGGAGAGGGAGGCCGGATCCGACCGGGAGAAGAAGGGAGGAGGGCCCGCCGCCAGATCCAGTGCCACTGGGCGGATCGAGGAGAGGGAGGCAGAAGCCAGCCGGGTGAAGAAGAAGGGGGGGAGGGCGCCGGTGAGAAGAAGAAGGGGAGGGAGGGGCGCCAAGGAAGAAGGAGGAGGGCGCCACCGGGAAGAAGAAGGGGGGGGGGGGGCTCCAGCCGGGAAGAAGAAGGGGAGGGGCGGGCCGCCGTGGGGGAAGAAGGGAGGGATGGGAGGGGCGCTGCATGGAGAATTAATAAGGGGGAGGAGCAGGGGAATTAAGTAGGATTTTGTCCTTTGCCGAGTGTCCTAGATCTGGGCACTCGACAAAGTTTTTTTTCATTTTTTTTCTTCTTCTTTCCCAGAAAAAAGTGTAAAAAAGAAAACACTCGGCAAACCCCCTCTTTGCCGAGTGTTTTTAGCACAGCACTCGGCAAAGAACTTGTTCACCGAGTGCCCGAGGGAATACACTCGGTAAACATAAAAACACTCGGCAAATTGACGTTTCCGGTAGTGAGAGTAGCCATGGAGTTTTCATCAGTGCAATGTTTTCATCAGTTAAACACAATGTCTTCATTTATCAGTTCAACACAACTACAACAGGCTGATACTTAGTACTGAAGGTGACATGAAATTTGACGAAATATTTCATGAACTGGAACGAAGAGATTACTTTTCATTTTCTTTTATTTTGTTTAGCAGATAATGAAGTTCCTATGTAAGAAGGCAAACCGTTCTGATTAAGAGATTTTAGGATTTTAATGAGCCACACTGTTGAGTATGTTCCAGCTCGTCTCCATGTTTGACGTTTTACAATTTCATTTAAGGTTAGGTAGGTTCAATATAATATGTATTGTCTGTCAAATGAAAGGCTACTATAGTAGTTACTTTAAAAGAACTGAACTTATACTCTATGTGCAATTGTACATTTGCATCTATCACTACCGGAAACAGGCCCGTTGCCAAGAGCCAGCGTCTTTGCCGAGAGCCAAATGTCGGGCTCTCGGCAAAGAAAGGTTTGCCGAGAGTCGGCCCTCAGCAACGGTAGGCCGTCGGCAAAACCAAATTTGCTGAGGGCCAGGCCGTCGGCAAAGAATTCCTCTCGGCAACCGGGCCAAATTTGGAGAGTGGTGGCAACGAGAGGAACGGAGCCCGGTTGCCGAGAGGAATTCTTTGCCGAGGGCCTGGCCCTCGGCAAATATGGTTTTGCCGACGGCCTACCGTTGCTGTGAAAACGATGCGCCAAATTTGGCATCTGTCACTGGATACGGTCTCACACCACATGCAATACCATCAATATAATTTTTTGAATCACTCAATTCCAATATTCGATGCAGCTGCAATTCAAATTTGAATTACCGGGAAGAATTCAAGTAAATGAAATAAACTTATTAAATATAGCTAATAAAATCAAAAAAGCTCCAAATTTTAAATATGTCTTTTAAATATTATTGTTAGCCACCAGAAAAAAAATTGGGAAAAAAGACAAAAATTTTTTTTGTATTTGCCGAGAGCCTCAAACGGCTCTCGGCAAAGAGTTTTTAAAAAAAATAAAAAAAAACTTTGATGAGAGCTCGGATCTGGGCCCTCGGCAAAGGCCCAGTCCACAAAGACCAGGCCGGAAAACCCAAACGGCCCACTCAGCCCTTCCTCTCACCCGCGCGCCCCGCATCCCCTTCCTCTCGCCGTCGCATCCCATGCGCGCCGCTGGTCCCCAGCCAGCGCAGCCTCTCCCCGCCCTCGCCTGCCACATCACACGCCCGTAGCCCGCCCCGCCCCATCCTCTGCCATGGAGGCCTTCCCCAATCCTGTCGCCTGCAGCGGGCAGCAGCCCGGCCCGTCGAGCACACCGTCGTCGTCGGGCCGCGTCGTCCCCCCTCGCCCGTGGCCGGTGGTGACCACCGCCGCCGCCCAGCCACGCCATGGCCGGTGGCCCACCCCATGACAGTAGCGTCCCCGGCTGGCCCCACGCGCCCCCGGCCGGCCCCGTGCGCCCCTACCGGCCATGCAGAGAGCATTTGGAGGAGGAAGGGAGAAGAGAGGAGAAGGAGAAGTGGAGAAGAAGAGGAGCAGGGGAGAAGGGAGGAGGAGGGGAGAAGAGGAGGAGAAGGAGAGGGAGAGGAGAAGGAGAGTAGGGGAGAAGAGAAAGGGAGAAGAGAGGAGGAGAGGAGGAGGCCGGCGACCGTCCACGCCCCGCCTCGCGTCATGCCGAGCGGTCGTCACCGTTTTCCCAGCGTCTAGCCAAAGACGAGGTGATCCCGACTTCTGCGTCGCCCAGACTTCTGCGCCACCCAAGGTAAAGCCCCCTCCCGCCTTGTTCTTGGCCTTTGTGCCATTTCTGGATTAGTGGGCCTTCGTGCCTTTTGTGGATGTGTTGGCCATCGTGCCATATGTCGCTGTGTCGGCCATCGTGCCGAAATTGTGGATGTCGGCCATCGTGCCGTCTTTTTCCTTGCAGGTTTTGGAAGCCTCCCCATACAAGGGAGGTTCTACCGAAATTTTGAACTTATAAGTTGTGTTTCTTGTTTTGTAGAGAAGAGCCCGACAGAGGGGACCCGGAGTACCCCGAGCGTCTTCCTTTGGGTCTGCCTGCACCGCGTCACCTCTCCACTCCACCGCCACCCTAGGTATAAGCCCTTTGTCCGTAACCCTAGCTAGATCACGTAAACCAGTTAGGCGTCTCCCGTCCGAAAGAGATACGGTCGTAGGTATGCGGATCTCTGCATACCTGCGACCGTATCTGTTTCGGATTGTCCACGTTATTTGGATAGCCTACGGATGCGTAGATGGTTTAGTTTGTATGGTCCGGTCCGGTCCGGTCCGAGATGGGGTTTCGGCAGCACCTCCCTGTTGTTCTCCGGATACACACTCTCCCTTCCAGGACGTGTATCGAGAGAACAGCGGGGATGTGCTGCCGAAATTCTATCTCGGATTGGAGCGGAGCATGGAAACTAACCTCATCTACGCATCAGCGGATGGGATTAGGACCTATCCCTACCTATTAGATAGCAGGCAAGCGGTGTATATGCTATTGATGGTTATATTACTCTGTTATATATATGGTAGATGATGGATAACCGTAATTGGATGTACACGGGCCGCCGTAGTCAGAATCAGGTCACTCATGAATGGATACAGAAGACTGAGATTTCTTGGAGAAAGCATTTGGTGTGGGTGCTCAAGCAGCGACAGAGGTGTGGTGTCCCTGCAGCGAATGTGCAAACAGGAATAGGAAAACTAGGAAGGTCATTGAGGAACATCTTTGCAAGTTTGGGTTTACGCCAGACTATACCCGGTGGGTGTGCCATGGTGAAGGCCATCGTATTAGAGATGAGGCATTGAGTCCACGCTTGGAGGAGTTTGATAGTGATGGCGGGGTACCAGACATGATGGATGACTTCCACCAAGCACACTTCGGTGAACGATGTATGGACGAAACCAAGGAGCAGGAGCCAGAGGAAACCGCAAGGGCATTCTATCGCATGATGGAGTTGGCTAAGAGGCCCCTTCATGACAAGACAAATGTTTCTCAACTCGATGCCATTGGACGCTTAATGGGGTTAAAGTCCATGCATAACATGAGTCGAGACTGTTTTGATAGTATGCTGGTAGTTTTTGGGACCCTGCTTCCGGCAGATCACGCGCTGTCGAAGAACATGTACGAGTCAGTGAAGCTCCTCAAAGCTCTTAAGATGTCGTATGAGCAGATACACACTTGTGAGAACAGGTGCGTCCTCTTTAGGAAAGAACACGTAGAAGCAAAGTACTGTCCAAAGTGTAAGTCCTCTAGGTATGTAGAGGTAGAATCTAGTGATGGGCAGAAGAAGCAGCTTGGAATCCCCATGAAAGTCCTACGGTACCTTCTGTTCATACCGAGACTCCAACGGCTATTCATGAGCGAGGAGTCCGCGAAACAGATGACATGGCACAAAAATGGCATCCGATACAATCCTGACAAGATGGTACATCCATCAGATGGTGAAGCATGGCAAACATTTGATGGCATTTATGCTGACAAAGCTCTAGAGGCTCGTAATGTGCGTGTTGCGTTTGCAACAGATGGGTTCAATCCTTTTGGAATGATGGCGGCCCCATACACTTGTTGGCCAATCTTCGTTATCCCCTCAATCTCCCCCCGGCGTCCTTCTTCAACGTCAGAACATATTCTTGTCGCTGATAATTCCTGGTCACCCGGGGAAACATATGGGTGTGTTCATGGAGCCTTTGATTGATGAGTTGATCAGTGCATGGGATCACGGGGTACTGACATATGACCGTGCTACAAAGAGGAACTTCACAATGCACGTTTGGTACCACTACTCGATGCATGACTTTCTGGCGTATGGTCTATTCAGCACCTGGTGTGTCCACGGGAAGTTCCCATGCCTGGTATGCAAGGCAGCTCTATAGTTCATTAGGTTGAAGAGTGGTGGCAAGTTTTCCTCGTTCGACAAACATCGACAATTCCTCCCTCTTGACCATGCATTCAGACGAGACATTAAGAACTTTACGAAAGGTGTCGTAGTGACAGACCCTGAACCACAGAAGATGACTGGCGCCGAGGTTCTTGCTCAGATAGATGGTCTTGTCACCAAGGAAGACGGAGTTGGTTTCATGGGGTATGGTGTTCAACATATGTGGACTCATAAGTCGGGCTTGGAGAGGCTTCCCTATTTTAAGCACCTGGCCCTGCCACATAACATTGATGTAATGCACACTGAGAAGAATTTCGCCGAAGCTCTCTGGGCAACACTCATGGACACTGACAAGTCAAAGGACAACCCTAAGGCTAGAGCGGACCTAGCAAGGCTATGCGATAGACCACACCTAGAGATGCGACCACCAAGAGCCGACAAGACATGGAGAAGGCCTAGGGGCGATTACGTCTTGGAAAAGAAGCACAGGACGGTTGTAGTCCAATGGATCAAGGACTTAATATTTCCTGATGGGTTTGCAGCGAATCTTAAGAGGGGGGCCAACCCATCTACTGGCCGAGTCTTAGGGATGAAGAGTCATGACTTCCACATATGGATTGAGCGCCTTCTTCCATCGATGGTTCGAGGCTTCGTCCTTGAGCATGTTTGGGTCGTGCTGGTAGAGTTGAGCTATTTCTTCCGCCAGCTTTGTGCCAAGGAGTTATCTCGAAATGTGGTGGCTGACTTGGAAAAAAGAGCCCCTGAGTTGATCTGTAAGTTGGAGAAGATATTTCCACCCGGCTTCTTCCTGTCGATGCAGCATTTGATTGTGCACCTCCCGTACGAGGCACAAATGGGGGGGCCCGTGCAGAACCGCTGGTGCTATCCAATCGAGAGATGTCTAAAGACTATTCGCAAGAAATGTGAAAACAAAGCCAGAATTGAGGCTTCCATGGCAGAGGCGTTCATTAACGAGGAGGTGTCAAACTTCACAACAACATACTATAAGGGCAACATTCCTAGCGTGCATAATCGACCGGCTCGTTACAATGAGGACGAAAATAAATCTACCCTCAGCCTTTTGAAAGGGTCACTCGAAAGAGCGAGTGCATTGAACCCAAAGACCTTTTGCAATGAAGAGTGGCGCAGTATCATGCTATATTTGTTGGCCAACCTAGATGAAGTGGCGCCGTATATCGAGTAAGTTCTCAACAAACTTGTTACTTACACCGTCACTATTCTGCATCCAACCCCATCATGTTTCTTGTCTACACAGGGAATTTGTTAATCTATTCTGGCGTCAATCAAGGCGACCTCGCCCTCATGAAGTTGATACCATTCTTAAGGAGTAGGATTTCATTTCTTGGTTCCAAAAGAAGGTACCGTCCAACTTCCCCCTTGTTTCTTGATTTCAAGTTGGTCATTTGTGTGAATAACATAACGCTCTAGCCTGACTTTGCAGTGCTACAGGGATGCGTCTATAAGTGTCGAATTGCGGCAGGTTGCCGATGGCTTCAACTTTAGGGTCATGTCATGTAACGTTTATGATGTCAATGGGTATCTCTTTCACATAACAAGCTACGAGCAGAGTCGGCCGCATCGAAGGACCACAAATACCGGAGTTATGACGCCCGGAACTGATGGCAAGGACTATTATGGGATACTTGAAGAAATATACGAACTCCAGTTTTGTGGAGCCAAACCTTTTAGTCCTGTCATATTCAAATGTCGATGGTTTGATCCTGAGGTATCGAGACAATACCCTCATCTTGGGCTAGTCGAGACTCGACAGGATTCCGTCTATGAAGGTGATGATGTATGGATTGTGGCCACACAAGCCAAGCAAGTCTATTATAGTCTATATGCTTGCCAAACCGAGGAAAACCTTAAGGGTTGGTATGTTGTTCACACAATATCGCCGCACGGTAGACTACCTCTCCCAAACGATGAAGATTACAACTTGAACCCAGAAACACATGACGGAGAGTTCTATCAACACGAAGAGGGGCTACAAGGGAGCTTTGAGATAGACTTAACCGGGCTAGTCGAAATGGAGACAGACATCGAAAGGGTTGTGGACGAGGACTCTGGAGATGAGGTGGAAAATCCAAAGGACATAGTGTTCCTTGACCGATTACACTTAGGTGTTGATAGTGATGATGAGGAGGCGGATGAAGATTTGGACATGGTTGATAGTGATGACGATATGTACAATCCAGCTAATCCCGATCGTGGAGATCGTTTCTAATACATGTAATATTATTTGTTTTTGTAATTATATTCATTTTGCATGTAATTATCTTCATTTTGCATCTCTTTCGAATTATGTATCGTTTATATATGCTAATTGTTTTGTTCTTTTTTAATGCAGGAGATGCCACCCAGGAGGTCCGTCCAGTCTCTTTACGCCAGCTAGGAGGAGCCGGAGGCGTCGGTTCAGCGTCCGGAGCCGGTGCCGAGGCGGAGGAGCCGCAGGCGTCCGAGCAGGACGCAGCCGACGACCCCTCCAGCCATGGAGGAGCCTGCCGCCGCGATGGAGCATGCGGATGTAGGGGGGTCCTCCTCCACCTCAGGGGACGAGGCGACTGCAGGGGATGAGGCGACTGCAGGGGGATCCACTTCCTCTGGTGTGTCGACGATGTACTTGCATGGTCCCGCGAAGCTCCCGCATCGACCAATACCTAAGGCGGCCTGCCCGCTGATCACACCCTATGGGGATAGGTAAGTAACTTAAGATGTGCTCGAAACTTCTTCATTTGAAATGTTGAAAATCAAAATACAAACTAATACTTTTTGTAATCACTTGTGTAGGAACTAGAAACTTGTGGAGACTGGAGCCAAGGCACGCAAAGTGAATGGCATCCTAGGAGGTCTATGCAGGGAGCACTACCCTGGCCTGGTGGAGGTGAGCCCGGACATGTTCGAGCCGGCCACTCAGTTCGACCACTACGAATTGGCCGCCGATGCCATGGATCGTAGTGGCCACAGATACAGGAACAAGGCAGAGCGGGTCATCAGGGACCTGTCGGTAAGTCTTTTAGGCACACATTGTATTCTTTTAGCCACAGATACATCGTATTCATTGGGCATTCTTCTAATAAGTAATTGATACCTCGCGCCTTTATGCAGGATTTCTTTAGAATCGAGGAGGGCAAGGAGCACAGGGCATACCAGGTGGCGGTCGCTTCTTGTAAGAAGCGTGTCACGGACATGATTCACGACGCGCGTCATCAGGCGCACATTTGGCACTACGCGAAGGTCAAAGGGCGTACCATAAAAAAGGACGAGGCAAGACAGGTGGTGCTGACCAAGGAGGAGTACCTTGCGGTAAATATGGAACATTACTATTGATTTCTTCTGAGATTAAGTTTCCTTAATTTGATCTTCTGATATATCGTTTGCTTGATGGCCTGTAGGTGATTCCAAACTAGTGCAATCGGCATCCGGATGCCTGGGAGAGGATTGTGGACATGTGGCTCAGCCAGGACTGGAAGGAGCATGATGAAGCACGCGAGCGCCGTTTGCTAATGCAAGGAGTACCACACTATCAAGGCAGCCGCAACCTCTCCGAATTCTTAGAAGCTTGGGTAAGGCGAAACCATTTCTCTAACCTAACACTCAATTCTGCAACAACTCTAACAATGTTATTGTCTTTCTCGCAGTCGGCGTCACATGGTGGCCGCCCTTGTGGTCACCTCAAGGCATATGCCTTGTCCCACTTGGGCAAGGCGACGGCCGCCACCGACTGGACCCCGAAAGTCCCTGCCGAGTCGTTCACCAACGCCAGCATTGCCCCTCGCATCTCTGTGTACACAGAGATGGCAAGGTCAGTCCACAGGCCAGACTACGACCCGACCACCGAGGAGCGGCTTGATCTAGAGCTCGTGATGAGGGTGGGGCAAGGCAAGAAGCACGGGCAGTTCTGGCTTGGCGACGGTGTCCTCGACACGACCTCTGTTCCTCCAACACACACCGGATCCGAGCAATGAGCACGAGCTCAATGCCGCCATACGCCACGGCCTTGACCGTGGGTGTCGACACTCCAGGTAAGTCTTCTCTTCCATTCCTAGTTCTTTGACTTTTACATACCTTAGCTCTGCAATCTTGAAACATTGGCGTCAAATGTTGCAGGCACAGCTGCAAGCGATGGAGGCCGAGCGGGAGCAATAGCGGCAGAGGCTGGTAGCTTTGGAGGCCGAGCGGGAGCTCGAGCGGCAGAGGCTGGCAGCTTTAGAGGCCAAGCAGGAGCAGGATCAGCAGCAGCTGGCAGAGGTGCTCTCCTACGTGCAGGGTCTTGCGATGACCCAAGGTGGAACGGTCCCACAGTTCCTGCTCGGTCAGCTGCAGGCTACACCTCCACCTTAGCTTGATTCTACTCCAGTGAGTATGACAAATGTTTTAGTTTCTCTAAATGTCAAACCTAGTGAAACCTAGTAAAACCTAGTGAAACCTAGTGCTAGTGGTGATGGTGGTGGGTGGTGGTGGCGGCGTGGTTGGTGGTGGTGGTGGCGTGGTCGTGGTGGTGGCTGCGTGGTTGGTGGAGGTGGTGGCGTGGTGGTGTGATTGTTGTTGGTGGTAGTAGTGGTGTGGTGGTGGTGGCGTGGTGGTGGTGGTGGTGGTGGCGTGGTGGTAGTAGTAGTGTGGTTGTGGCGTGGTGGTGGTGGTGGTGTGGTCGTGGTGGTGGTGTCGCGTGGTTGGTGGTGGTGGTGGTGGTGGTGTGGTCGTGGTGGTAAAAAGTACATGTAGTGCTTGGTTATCTATTTATGTTGTCTAACACATTCTGCATCTTCTTTGTTTGTGTAGCGTCAGTCGGCGGCGTCGAACGACCCTAACCTTCTCCTCGTCAACTCCCCAGGATCGCACGCGGCGCCTTCTCAGCCCGGACCGTCGCCGTGTTTGGCATCTCCTATGCCTCTTGTTTATGTTGCTTGTCGAACTTTACACTTGTGGTTGTCTATGTGTCGAGATTTGTTTGTGACTTCGAACTTCGAGACTTCTATGTGATGTGGATGTGAATTATGTGATGTGGATGTGGTTATTGATATGTGGATGTGCTTATTGTGATGTGGATGTCATATATATGTCATATATATGTTTATTTGTTGACTGGAAATACAAAAAACAAAAAAAAAATTGGTTGTGGCTTTGCCGAGGGCTATGGTCATGCGCTCGGCAAAGCTGGGAATTCTGGAACACACAGAATCTCAGCTTTGCCGAGCGCATGACCATAGCGCTCGGCAAAGAGGAAGCATTTGCCGAGAGCTGAGCCATAGCTCTCGGCAAAAAAATGTCTAAAAAAAATTGTCAATATTCTTTGCCGAGAGTTCTTCTGACAGACGCTCGGCAAAGTTTTTTGGAAAAAAAATTCAGAAATTCTTTACCGAGAGCTTGCTAAGGCTCTCGGCAAAGATCAACTTTACCGTGACCTCTCACCGTCACGGAGAAAATTTTTGCCGACGGCCGGCTAACCCTCGGCAAATCCTTTGCCGAGAGCCCGAGATGCGGCTCTCGGCAAAGTAGCCTTTGCCGTGAGGTACTGTGCCGACCGGCCTTTGCCGAGAGCAACTCTCGGCAAAGCCTTTGCCGAGGGCCCTCCAGTTGTGCATGGCTGAGGTAACTAATGTTAACTAGTTCTTATGCCTCAGAAGACACCTACTGGAATCAGGTATGATCAAATACTAAGTTTGTCCCATGCATGCCGTACTGGAGCTAGCTAGTATACAAAAACTCAGAAGCAAATTAACAGTTAGTTTTAATGCTTAAACAAGTACGTACCACACCGTCACTCTGGGAGTCTATCAAGTCGAGTTGGTCCGTCCAAGTCTTCTGGGCTGCGGCAAACTGCCCCGCCGCCATCTGCTGCTCCACCGTCAACCCCATTCTGAGGATAAATGAAGTGCCAGAATCTGTTAGACAATGAAAATTGACTCGTCTTTTATATGTCTGAAACTGGAGTATTTACACGTACTAAGCCCGTGTCAAGAACAATTTCGATCCAAATATTTCAGATGTGGTGGCATTAGTTAGCTTACTTGTTCACACGTGAGACTGCATTGTCATTCAGTCTCAAAACGGTGTGCAGTAGGTCCCCGTATGAGAGCTGAAAATAAACATGGATCAAAAGAAATACTCGGCGTGAAAGACAACTCAACTTTATATGGTCACAGGGAGAGTTTGCTCATTTAACTTACCGCGTTATCAGCTGGGGAGATCCAGCCGTCCCCAATCACAACACCTGTTTGACCAGGAGGGAAAAAAATCAATTCTGGAAGAACAAATAGGACGTGTAGCTAGCTTTGTCTAAATTTCTATCATCAATGCAAGAGGCGGAGTTTAGGACTGCTGCTGTATGCTTACCCCCGAGCGTCAGCTTCATGGTGCCGTCGCGGATGGCCCTTTCTAGGACAACGCCTAACATGGCGGCAAACTTGCCACCGTATGACTCTCCGACAAGGTACAATGGTCTGCTCTGCAGACTTGGCAACCTCCTGATGAGCTCTTGGATGACGCCAAGCAGGTCAGATACAGCCTGCTTGTCAGTTTTGACAAGTAAGCTCGGCTCATCTGCATAGCTGAAACCTACTCCCACTGGGGCGTCCTGCAGCCCGGAATAATTGTCATCATGGGTCAGCTCTGCTCAGGTATATATATGGCAACAAGAAGTAGAAGAACGAAGGTAATGAGGAACTAACCACGAAGATCAGATCGGAGACATGGAGCCAGGTACATGGGCGCGGCTGCATGGTGATATATAGTGGCCCGATCTCTAGAAAATTCCCGCGTCCCACGGAAGACCCTCCCTATATATTTATTGAACAAGATATGTAATTAACAAGGAAATAATGGACGACATGCATGCATGCTTGTCATGCATATTAGAGACTGGAATTTGTCATATTATTTGAGACTGTAATTGTATAGGAGTATATATAATTATTACCGGGCCACCCTGCAGCCATAAGACGGTTGGCCATGGCTGGGCCGGCGAGCTCACGCGACGGGGGCTCTTGTACCACAGCCAAAACGTATGGACCCCTGCGAGGATTATATTCAAGCAAACAAGGAGCAGTAAGCAGTTAAGCTCAGAAGCAGAATGTAATTGATTAAACTCGCACGCTAGGATATGGCTAGGGATGCAGGTTTTTCTGGGGCAACCCACCCACTGACCCAAAACCCAATTCACAAAAAGTAGTGTAAAAACCTTATAGGGCCAAACCAAAAATTAATTTGGTGTTATATGGGTCCAACTCCAACACCATGGGTTAGTGGGGTTACCCAAGAGAAACCCCTGCACGTGCCTCTGTACCCCCTCAATTTAATTGGAATTGGAATGCCAATTTGAGTTCTGGGGGGCCATGCTCTGTCCCGTTTGGCCGTTGCGGCCTCATTTCAATTCAGATTGTACAGCAACAAAAGAAAAGATTTGCACATATATTTACTCCTGTTTGTTCACATTTTTCTGTGATATAAGGAACTGACAGAAAAATGTGGTTCAGGAGTATATAAGATTTTTTGCAGCCTTTTTCCATTATCTGTGGTGACTCCCTGTCATTAGATCTGCTTCCGCCACCATGTGAACTCCTTGCCCCCAAGACTACACAACTCTTCTCCTCAATTTCCTGTGGCCATCAGCCAACACCAACTTACCGCCCTGCACCGATCGGTAGATCTGACACCCCCGGCCTTCCCTCTAAGCTCTAAATCACGTAATTGATGGAAAGTTGTCATCACAGAGAAAACATTATATCGTGTGCTCCCATGCACTTAGGTGAATAAGTGCTCCTGTACTCCCATTAAAAAAAGACTACAAAAAAAGTGCTCAAAAAGTCAACAAAAAATTGGATAGATGATGAAAACATTCATCCTCATTCAAAATTTGAGGATGATTAAAAATTTCTCCAAGAAGAAACAAAAAAGAGAAAATCAAGATCGAGTTGCGGATCGTGGTAAACAGTGCACCCGACCCAATTATATCATCAATTTCACTTTTTTTTTCTTCTAGAAATCTTTGTTCATCCTAAAATCTTGCATGAATATGTATGTTTTCATCATCTATTCATTCATATGTTTTGTTGGATTTTTCAAACACTTTCTGATGGTTTTTTTAAATGGGACCACGGGAGCACCTGAGTACTACATGGGAGTACAGGATCGGTTCTCACTTGCCACAGCCTGAAACCCTATATTATTGTTGCTACTTGCCAGACCTAAAGAAGAAGCCCCCCTTAGCACTAACCACGGATTTGATCCGGCATATAAAACTGTTGTGGTGAGCCAAAACGCTCGAGCACTTCTTGGATATTCCCTTTTAAAAGTTGAAGTGCCGCATAAGGTACAAGTTGATCTTTCTAATGAGGATTGATGAGGGCATAGCAACCATGTTCATCCAAGAAAAGACTGGTGCCGCATAAGGTACAAGTCAAAGCAGACGTCAGATAAGATCTAAGAAAACCATATATGTATCTACCTGAAGACTTTGTCGTAATTGATTGAATCATCATGTAGATGCTTGTGATTATTCATCCACATCGAATAGTGTAAAGACCAAATAGGGGCTAATGCCAATCAACTCGGTAACGAATGAGAAAAGATTCATAGAGATTTTGAGAGCACCCAGGAAAATAAAACGATGAACTAGCTAGAGGAGAAGGCCGGCCCGTCCCTCACGAGAAATTTACGGCCCTGCTGGGCGCCGGCCGCCGAGCGGATAAGCACACCGGCGGCCGCTGATGGAAGAAAACGACGGCGTCCAATCCCTCCCCGTATCTGCACGCCGTCCCCGTACCGCACTAGGCATCTCCCCCGGCCAAGCAGGGGTGAATCTGCATCCGGGGCTGAGGGGCTCTAGCCTTGCAGGCCTCCGGACCTCTTGCACGCACCCGCACCAGTGCACCACCCTGCAACCAGGCCACAAACCCCCCAAAACCCCTTCCCCGGCGCCGCGCGTCAGCCAGGCAGCGCCACCGCAGCGCCTCCGCGACCCCCTCGCCGCCGCCTGGGACCAGGACGCCCTCACCACCCTCAAGTTCGTGTGCCACCGCCAGACCGTCAACAAGCGTTCTCACCTGGCCGCGGTACTGCGTATCCCCACCGCATGCTTCCGTCGGGCGTCCCCGTCCAGACAGGGGAAGACGAGTTGGGAGCTGATGAAGCGCCGGCGGTGGAGAGGAAGAGGAACAGGCACAACACCATTGGCGCCACCTTGGTCGCCATATCGAGTGGACGGAGCTAGCGGCGCGAGCGAAGCTAGAGAGTAAGTGAAGGCTTGGAGGGCGTGGCCGCGTGGGGTTCGTTGCAGAGCCTGAGCAGCAGCACTGGTACACTGCTGACCGACAACACCGGCCCGGCCCTTTTATATATCTGTTCATGCCTACTAGTACCGTCCATAAGAGATAAGACCAATTAATTTAATATAATCATTTCTTGCGTGTGCTGAGCTGATTCGGTGCACCCGCACCACATGCACAAAAGACTGAGGCTTTGTAGAGTGTTCAGAGTTCAAAACCCCAGAGCGGCTGTACAGTGCTAAAGAATGTTGGCTCAGGAATCCCAAAGACCTATGAAGAGGGACCTTTGTAGACATGATAAGGCTACATGACTATGCGACAGGACCAATCATGTTGTAGTACATTTTTTTTTCAAAGTTCTGAAAGGTTAAAAGAGACATGGACGGTACCCTCTTCATTGTTTGTCATATATAATAATTGGAACAAAAAGTCCTAGCTAGAAATTGAACTGCTAATTTAGACACATACAGAGAGATGTATATCATTTCTTTGCAAGTTGTCTTATGTAGATAGCAAAATAATTGGAGTCTCCCAATATGAGATAAATAATGTGTAGTAAAAATTTAGCACGTTACACGACTCTGAAACATGAAAAGTTCTTGTCAATTACTCTAAGAATCGAATTAACCCATAAGGTATATTTTACTATCATCCAATCACTACCGGAAACGCGTGCTTTGCCGAGGGCCTGAGGCTTTGCCGAGGGCCAAATCTCGGACACTCGGCAAAGACACTCTTTGCCGAGGGCCAGCCACAAGAGCCCTCGGCAAAGAACGGCCCTCGGCAAAGACAGGCCCATGGCAAATCAAATCTTTGCCGAGGGGGCCCTCAGCAAATTAGGCCCGTTGGGTCACGGCGGCCATTCCTGTCAAGCTTTGCCGAGGGCCACCCGTTAGGCCCTCGGCAAAGGTTTTTTTTTCTGTGAAACCAGTTTATCGGTAAATTTTTTTTTAAAAAAAAGTCTTTGCCGAGGGCCCTAGACCAGGCCCTCGGCAAAAAAAAAATTAACCAGTTTTTCGGCCAATTTTTTTTTTATAAATCATTTTTGCTGAGGGCCTGAGGCGAGGCCCTCGGCAAAGATTTTTTTTTTTGGTTTTTTAGCCTAGTTTTTTTGTGGTGCTACAATACATTGTTTTGAACTCAATTTTAAAATTTAGGCCAATTTTGACTTTTTTTTATATTTCCTTAATTTATTTTGATTCTTTGATTTTTTTTCGAATATATCAAATTTGAACTGCAGGTGCATGGAATATTGCAATGTAGTGTTTTGAAAAATATTATTCATGTTAATTGGTGCATGTTGAGTCCCTATCCACGAACTCGCATCAAATTTCGCGCATCTTCTTTGCGTAACATGACGACCGACTTGCCGGAAAAGTGTTTTAAAATCATATAAAATCCATACGAAGTCCGAAAATCACGAAACTTGGCGAGATGTCATGTTATCGCATGTGTAGGCTGTGGTAAAAAATTGAGAAAGTTTCGAGCAAGTTGTGACGTCGGATGCCCAATACCCAGACATCTCCACATGTGATCGCATGTGATCACATGTGGAGATGTCTAGGTATTGGGCATCCGACGTCACAACTTGCTTGAAACCTTCTAAATTTTTTACCACAGCCTACACATGCGATAACATGACACATCAACAAGTTTCGTGATTACTTCGTATGGATTTTATATAATTTAAAAACACTTTTCCGACAAGTTCCTCGTCATGTTACGTGAAAATGATGCCCGAAATTTGATGCGAGTTCGTGGATAGGGAATCAACATACACCAAATACCATGAATAATATTTTTCGAAACACTAAATTGCATTATTCCATCCACCTGCAGTTCAAATTTGAAATATTTGAAAAAAATCAACGAAAAGAAATAAATTAGAAAAATATATAAAAAAATCAAAATTAACCCAAATTTTAAAATTGAGTTTTAAATAATGTATTATAGCACCACAAAAAAACTAGGTTCAAAAAACAAAAAAAAATTGCCGAGGGTCTAGCCTGGCTGGCCCTCGGCAAAAGGGATCTTTGCCGAGGGCCTGGCCAATGACCCTCGGCAAAGAAAATTTAAAAAAAAATAAAAAATCTTTGCCGAGGGCCATAGATCTGGGCCCTCGGCAAAGGGCCCAACCCTAAATCGGCCAGCGGGCCAAAATCGCCGCCCACAGAATACCATTACGCCGCTGCTGCTTGCTTGCCGCCTTCCTGCATGCCCGCCTCCCATCGCAGACGCTTCCCACCGCCCCTGCTGCCCGCCATAGGCCAAGGCTGCCTCAAGGCCCTGGCCGCTTCAACCGCCTCTCCGGTCGTGTTCGGCGCCGCCGAGGGCGACTCCTCGCCGGTGTCCTCGCCGATGGCTCCGTCGCCGTGTGGAACCCGGCCGAGCATGACCAGGTCCGGATCCGCCTCCTCGCCTCTGCCGCGCACTTGAGATCTGCTCCGCTCGACTGAATTGCATCGCTGTTTCAGCTCCGAGGGAAAGCGGAGGACGCCATGGTCGCGTGTCCGGAGAAGCACACCGGGCTCGTGAGTCGCGCAGGCTGGCTAGTTAGTTTTACGCTACCGGCGCTCGACGGGGTTGGCGCTGTGTGCTGATTGCGTTTGTGTTCGGTCCGCCAGGTTTGTGGACTGGAGTTCAGTGAGCTCTCACGCCGAATAGGCTCGCTTGGGGCTGAGCACGGGAGCTTTGCATCTGGGATCTCAAGAACCCTGTTGAGCCAATTGTGTACCCACCACTCAAGGTACTTGCAGTTTTGTACAGAGCTTATTGTCATACAAGAGGATTAAGGATTTGCCCGATTGGTTAATGGTTATTCATGAGATGCATGGTTTCTGCTACTCACGGCTTGTAATGATTCAGTGGTGCTTTTTATTCCATGGTAAACATGATGCCATCTTATGCGTGCTTACGGTGACCCTAGCATGATTTTTGTCATTCCAGACGGAGATGTTTTGAGTTATATGTAGTAGCATTCTCATTTTAATTTTCATTCAGTATGAGCAGAACTGGCTACACTATTTGATGCAGGGATAAAACTGAGGGACTTTAGACTGATTGTGCAAGATTATAGTCGTCCTTTATGATCTGGATGTTTGCGCCAGTGCTACACTAGTCCGTTGAATGCAAACAAAGTTTTTACCCTGTAGAGTCCTTTATATTATCTTACCGCGTTTCCATGCTTGTTCTTTCATATGATCGATGTGGGTTGCTGTTAATGAAAAATAAAGTTGAGGTTTAGGGCATGTGACATAGTTGTAAAGCAGGATGTGTTTGGATATTTCAGTTATGTCACTATGGTCTGGCTACATTCTTCTGTTCAACCTTTTATAGCATGTAATCATTTTTTAAAGTATAATAATTTTAACAGAGTGTTGGGTCCCATGCGCAAGCTGAAATCTCTTGTTTATCCTGGAATCCCAAGTTCCAACATATAGTTGCCTCAACTTCGAGTAATGGGATGACAGGTAAATTAAATTTTGGTTGATTCTGCAAAAGTTTAGCTATCAGTTACCATCACTTGGACTTCTAATCATTCTGTCTGACTAATTTTGTTTCCCTGCAGTTGTTTGCGATTTAAGGAATCAGAAACCACTGATTTGCTAATCCCAGGGCACAACCTAGAGGATCTCCTTTTTAAGAATTTCTTTGGCCGGAGGTTTCCCACCTGGCTAGGTACTGCTACCCATTTTCCTTCACTGACATATTTGAACCTCATAGATTGCAAATCATGTATGCATCTTCCACCAATCGGTCAGCTCCCCAACTTGAAATATCTGTGAATCCAGGAAGCCACTGCAGTCACCAAGATTGGACCCGAATTTGTTGGCTCTGTGGTGGGTAATCTCAGATCTCCAGAGGCAGTAGCTTTCCCCAAGCTTGAAACATTGGTCATCTGGGATATGCCCAACTGGGAGGAGTGGTCCTTTGTTGCTGAAGAAGAACAAGAAGAAACAACAGCAGGTACGGAAGGGGGAGAGGATGAGGCTGCTGCAAATCAAAAGGAGGAAGCGCCGCCTCCAAGGATGCAGCTGCTGCCACGACTGAAGGAGTTGGAGCTTGACCGCTGCCCCAAGCTGAGAGCTCTCCCACAGCAGCTTGGACAGCAGGCCACCAGCTTGAAGGAGCTCCGATTAAGCGATGTGAACAGCCTTAATGTGGTGGAGAACCTCGGTTTCCTCTCAGAGGTCCTTGTAATCGTAGATTGTGAAGGCCTAGAGAGGGTCTCAAATATTCCCCAGGTGAGACAGCTGCGTGTACAGCTGTGTCCCAACTTGTGGTGTGTTGAGTACCAGGTGACTAATATATTGTGATTTGTGGTTCACAATTATGGTTGTGATATATTATGAGAAAATAGGTTCTGTGTGATATATATATGTGATGATTGATATATATATATATATATATATATATATATATATATATATATATATATATATATATATATATATATATATGAAATGCTTGTGTCGATGGAATGCAAAAAACAAAAAAAAATCTGCCTCTTTGCCGAGGGCAATGACCAAGGCCCTCGGCAAAGATTCGTTGGAAAAATTCTGGAACATTTCTTTGCCGAGGGCCATGGTTGGAGGCCCTCGGCAAAGACTTTTTTAAAAAAAATTAAAATTTCTTTGCCGAGGGCCTGCGGGGAAGCCCTCGGCAAAGATTTTTCAAAAAAAAAAAGAATAATCCTTTGCCGAGGGCCGTCCCATTGCCCTCGGCAAAGAATTTTTGGAAAAATTCTGCAACATTTCTTTGTCGAGGGCCATGGTTGGAGGCCCTCGGCAAAGATTTTTTTTTAAAAAAAGAATAATTCTTTGCCGAGGGCCCCCGGAGACGGCCCTCGGCAAAGACTCCGTCCCAGGCGCCGGCGTCGTGACGGCTGCTTTTCTTTGCCGAGTGCCGGTCCAGCCCTCGGCAAAGGCTTTGCCGAGTGCCCGATAAAGGGCCCTCGGCAAAGACCCTCTTCGCCGACTCAAAATTCCCCGAGAGCTCTTTGCCGAGGGCCGCCCTCGGCAAAGCCTTTTCCGAGGGTTAATGGGCCTTTGCCGAGGGCCTCAGGCCCTCGGCAAAGAGGCCGTCTCCAGTAGTGAATGGTTACAACCAGTGTGCATTCTGATTATATGGTCAATGCATATTCTTTTGAGCCATAATGAGCCATGGGACAAGCACCGGCTAACATTCTTATTAGGACACCAAGAGGATTTCAAAGGTTTCGGCAATAAGTAACAGCTCCCTTGCAACTGGCTGTGCCGAGGTCTCGTCACATGCAGTTGATGCCAAAGCAAAAGCAATATGCCTTGGTCTTGGTGGAAGGCATAGCATGCCAAAGCTATCCTGCTTTTGTTCACATAATGCAAGCTACAATCATGATGCATGCGTTGCAGGCTGAAGATTATATTGGATATGTGAAAGAAAGGCAGGGATGCATGTGCACGTGGAGGAAAATGCACCAGCCATCTTTATAGCATGGTCACTGTTGTATTTGTAAACAAAAAAAAAATGTAACCTATATAATGAGTGAAAAATTCAAGCAGACAAATTTGCAGATGCTTGGCACCCATGCAATGTGCGATCTTGTTTTCTGTAGTGTGAGCACTAGGGGAGAAAAATGTAATGCGACGTGTCGATCAACAGTGTTACACCACTGCAAAATGTTATATGGTACTATTCGGCTAGGTGGCGTCATCAGATCAATGTACCCTGTATGATTGACCCCTTAATGAATTTTGCATTAGCAAGTGGACGGCGCGCAGCAGGGAGGAAAGTGGCTTTGTATCTTGTTGCCTCTGCTGAATTATAGGCTTGCAGCGCACATCTCTGTAGCCACTACTGTCCACATCTCTAGCAGTTCATCATCATTGTGCCTACATTATTTAAAAATTTATTTATTTGATGTACATTGATGCTCTTTTTGCACCTACCAAAACTCTACAACCACATCGATCGAGGAAACAAAAAACTTAAGAATTCTTTGTATTAAGAGGCAAGCATATAACATAAACTTGTTGGTTGTTAGTATAAAAACATTATTTTTCAAGGAGTATATTCTTTCTGCAGATGATTTGTCACTGGAAACACTAGAAAACACCACTTCAGATTTTGGCATGAAAAGACAAATACATCTGTATGCTTTCTGTGGTTGGGATGGGCCCAAGAATCATCAGCAAATGATTATTCCTGCAAAGCTATATTTGCTGATTCTGTGGACCCTACTTTGGTTATGATTTCCTGAGGACGCTTAACTACAGCTCCATGCATGCAGATCGGCAGGTATGGCTAAGTACATCTAAAATCGCTATCATGGTTAACTGACCAGAAATCTATCAGATATTTCCTCTTTTTCTGTTTGCTGCTGCAAATGAAATGACTTCTTAATGACCAATGTTCTACAACTTGTAGAGAAACATGTGGTTACTTGATGAAGGAAAAAAGATTGCACGAAATAATTAATTTCGCAATTATATTGCCATGAGCCCACCAAGCTTGGTCACATGATACGGTTGTTTCTTTGGTCAACAACATATACAGTCCCGGATTGGATGTAGATCGACGACGCCACTGTCAGTTTATCATCCTTGAACATATGTAGATACATATACTAGTTTATTTAGAATGCTAGGATCAAAGATCATGCCGTTCTAAATTTTAATTCATTAATTTTTATTACGGTGCACCAATATATAATGACCAGCCACAAGGTAAAAGAGGCCATGTTTAATTTGGTGACGCAAATTGAAGGAGGTGAGGGAACAATATGCATGCGAGGTGAAATGAAAAGCTTACTGGCTCGCTGGGTCATTATTGTGTTGATGCCGAAGTGATTGAGCGTGCACCAGTACACGGCAACCATTTGTATTCTTGTGGTTTGGAGTGCTTGGCAATGCCAACAGCTATGCACAGCAGACAGTAGCATGCATGCCTCGGAAAGACGACAGGTTTGAAAGGAGATCCATGTGAATGAAAGTTTGATGGATCACACATGCATGGAATATATACAGTACCACTGATTCAAGCACCTGTTGCATACCTTTATCACAGCCAAAGTAATGCACTTCCATTACTTTTGGTCGTCTAGAGTGTCTAGATAGCTAGCATGTCAAAGGAAAGTGAAAGCAGCAGCTAGAGGAATTGGCAGGAAAAAATTGTAGTAGTTCTTCACGGGACATATTCATGCTTACCTTGGATGCAACACTGAGTGGTACATATACATGCTGGGCATCATTTTCTGATAGACCCAATGTGCTGAGTGATATGTATACACTCGGATTAGACCCAATGTGCTGACGAGGGAAATTCTTCTGAGTATGTAGGGATTTTTAATTTCTAGCATTAGCCTTCTCTCTCAATTGTATATTTGTTCATGCCACTAGTATTTCACCATTGATAGGTCGTGTGTTGTGCTGATTCGGTGGATGGACCGTACCTCCGCTATCGATCATGTTTGTGTGAGCAGCAGCGCGCCTCCTGATCTGACGCCAGAAAATATAATGTGACGTTTCGATCAACAGTTAATGGAGACATGCTGTCACCTACAGTTGGGCGAGGTGGCGCCATCAGGTATTCAGATCACTGCTGACGACCGCTATTTGCATTAGCTAGTGGGCAGCGTGCGGCTGCTGGAGGGAATTTGCTGTGTATCCTTTTGCCTACAGAATTATTGGCTAGCCACTACTGTCCAAGGTCAGCTAGCTAGCTAGCCGGCCAGGACATGGGCTAGTGGACTCCTTTCCATTGGGATATGTCCACTTTGTTCAAGCTTATTCAGATCTTAATCTTGTAATATTGACTATCGATCGAATTAATTAATAATATTGGTGGAAACCACAAGCAGTGAAATATATATGTCTTTTTGGTTCCTTGCAGGCCATCATTGCTGAATGAAGAACTAAAATTCTGTTGCTGGAGTTGGCAAACTTTGTATCATGCACCAGCCTTGAGCAGCATGCACTATGGCAGTGGTGCATATATACTCAGTCACTATTGCTGGCAAAAGGCTAATGTGTGAAACATTCATCTATCACGCATATATATTCTGCGTGCTGAAAGGAGTGATTCGCGTGACAAGAAGGAAAGAGGTCTGCTCCAGCTACATGTTAGATGATGTACGTGTCTATTCATCAGTGGGTATGCATGCATGCCTGCTTGCTGTCATAGATACGAAAGCATTTCTACCTTTTGCTTTTCATTCATGGCCTGGCCGGCGTTTGAAGTGGTGTGCTAGCTAGTACTGTTAGGTGATCTTTTCATCTCCCATATTCATGATGTGCCGGCCGGCATATGCAGTGAAAATATTTCCACTTTGCTTTTCTGATTATTTTTCCCACTCAAGAACTTACCATTAGTTATATACTTTGTCGTTTAAGGTTAACTAGCAAAAGTGCCCGTGCGTTGCAATGGAGTCGTTATCAGTTTCTAACTTCTGTTTGACTCGCCATTCACACTCGGTGATGGTGGCCTCGAGCTCGTCATACGGTACACGGGGTCACGGGACAACGACGGTGCAATTGGCTGTGGAGGAGGCAGAGGCGCATCGAAGGTGCGACTGAGGTAAACTGGACACGGATCCTATTTGGTCGCTGCAACAGAGCCAGGGCCCCCCTCACCTGCCAAGGCTAGGGTCAGGGGACTTGCCCGCTACCATTTTTCAATAGAATATTGCACCGAGATAGGTAAGGTGCCGATTTTTTTGGAGATCGAGCACAAAGGCTGCAGGAGAGGAGGCCAATGGGTGCATATAGGTGTTAGGAATGGACCAACAAAGCCCTCAATTAACTGTTTGATTAGTCCACTCGATCAAACTGCTGGTATAGTATGGTTAACAGAGTCAAAATTTCATACATGACACAAGCCAACTACATGGTGTAGTGGAAAATGATGAGTTTCTTAACCTACAGGTTGTGAGTTTGATTCCTCTCTGTACGCTTTTTTCTTCTATTCTATTTCCTCCAATTTGTCTTTCATGTGCACAACCTTCTCACTATTCTATTTCCTCCAATTTAATCCTTCATGTGCACAACCTACATAGGCCAGACTTGAATTCTGAGGAGGGGCGTGTGAATCACGGTTGTCGAAGTGAGGTGCGCCGCCGAGAGCCTGCCGTGCATGGGTAGGGCGAGCTGCGTGGGTGAAGCCCTGCCCCGAGGTGCGGGTGGCACGAGCCGTGTCGGTGATGCCCCACCCCAGACCTCCTGCTCCATGCGTGCGCGTGCCCTAGGGTAGTCGAGGTCATCTATATATATATATATATATATATATATATATATATATATATATATATATATATATATATATATATATATATATATATATATATATATATATATATATATATATATATTCTGCGTGCTGAAAGGAGTGATTCGCGTGACAAGAAGGAAAGAGGTCTACTCCAGCTACATGTTAGATGATGTACGTGTCTATTCATCAGTGGGTACGCATGCATGCCTCCTTGCTTGCTTGCTGTCATAGATACGAAAGCATTTCTATCTTTTGCTTTTCATTCATGGCCTGGCCGGCGTTTTTGCACTGGTGTGCTAGCTAGTACTGTGTGGTGGTATTTTCATCTCCCATGCATGATGTGCCGGCCGGCATATGCAGTGAAAATATTTCCACTTTGCTTTTCTGATTATTTTTCACACTCAAGAACTTACCATTAGTTATATACTTGTCATTTAATTAAGGTTAATAACCTCCTTTTGTTTACGGCAATAGAATTCCTGCCTAATCACCGTTAGTCGAAGATTGTCACTACGCCAGATTTGTACATCACTGCCGGCATCATCACTGCCGGATTTGTGAGAACCGTCAGTGATGTACCTTCACTGCCGGTTATAAGCTTGAAAATGAAAAAATTATTGGGCCTGGGCTAAAACCGGCAGTAAGGGACCACATCACTACCGGTTTGTGGCTTGAACCAGCAGTGTTTTAACGGCCACTCATCACTGCCGGTTTAAGCCAAGAGCCGACAATGATTGGGCTCTATCACTGTCGGTTCGAGCCAAGAACCGACAGTGATAAGCCTACAAACAAAAAGGCTGCATCCGTCCTCTCCTTCCTCCTCTCTTACATCCCGAGAACAGAGGCGTGCGTTTAGACCCATCCCTCCATTATTGCGGCTGCTCTTAACCATGAAGCTAATGCTTGGATTTTGAAGAATGGCTTGATCTTTTTGCTTTAAGGTTAGTAACAAACATCCACTCCTTTGATTTTGTTGCTTAATTAGCTTCGTTTTGATGGCTACATTGCTTGATTCTCATTCTAGTTCTTTCTCCATTCTAGAGAGCACTTTTCCAATTGGACATTTGTGCAAGGCTCAAATTATGGTGAATCCATCATCCAAACGGTTGGTGTCTATGAACACACTTAAATTCCTAGCTAATTATTTCATGGTGGTCAAGATCATCATTGTTAGTATGCGATGCTATAATTAGTTCTTAGAAATAGAGTAGAATAGATGTTCTTCATTATTGCGCAATAATTGTTTTTTACTACGATTTTCAATTTACAGGGCCGGGGCTACCAATTTCAATTTTCCAATAATTAGTGTACAATAATATTATCCAAAAATGGTAGTTTCGAGCTATAATTGTTGTTCATGAAGCTTGATTTCTTATTAACTCTTTCTAATTACTGTCTCAGTATTTTTTTGTGCAGAGATGGATCGAGAGTGGATGCATCTGTCCCGAACGGACAAGTGGTACATGCATGGTGTCAGCCAGTTTATCACCGATGCCAAAGCCCATGCTGGGAATGGGAACCCTGTCTTCTGCCCATGCAAAGATTGCAAGAATCATAGGAACTTTCATCAAATTGAGTCTATACGATCGCACCTGATTACCCGGGGATTCATGCCAAAATATACGATATGAACTATGTATGGTGAGGTTGGTGTGAATGTTCTACAGGAAAACGATGATGATGTGGACATGCCTGATGTAGCCATCCACGATGCTGACGAGGAACCCGGTGTCAATACGGAACCTATGGCCACAATTAATAATGTGTTTAGGAACACGCTAACTGACGACACCGAGGATAACGATGGCATTTCTCAGCTGCAACGTAATGTAGAGACCGGATGTTTTAGTGAAAGACAGCTGAGAAATCTAGAGAAAATGAGACAAGATGCCAAAACACCATTGTATAGGTGGAAGCCGACATCATGCTCTTAGAGTTCAAATCGACAAACAGATTGAGCGAAAAAGGCTTCCATCAGTTGTTAGGTATAATAAGGAAAATGCTCCCAGAAAAAAAATGAGTTGCCATAAAAGACATACTTGGCCAAGCAAATGTTCTGCCCCATCGGCCTCGAGGTTGAAAAAATCCACGCGTGTTCCAATGATTGCATATTATACCGTGGAGAAAAATACAAAGACTTGGATAAGTGCCCCAAGTGTGAAGCTCCACGGTACAAGGAAGGGCTATCAGATGAGGGTACCAAGAATAGAGGAGGTCCCGTAAAGGTCGTTTGGTATTTCCCTATAGCTCCCCGGGTGCATAGGCTGTTTGCATGTGCAAAGTCAGCCAAGCTGTTGCGCTGGCATGGCGAAGAGCGTAAGAAAGATACAATGATGAGGTATCCCGCCGATGGGCATGACTAGAGGACTATCAATACTATGTTTTATAAGGACATCGGTGGAGAGGTAAGGCACATTTGGTTTGCTTTGAGCATAGATGGAATGAATCCTTTCGACCAAGTTAGAAGCAATCATAGCACCTGGCCAGTGATGCTCTGTATATACAACCTTCCACCTTGGGTCTGTATGAAGCGGTCGTACATCCAGATGCCACTACTGATCCAAGGTCCAAGACAACCTGAAAATGACATCAATGTGTTTCTAGAACCAATGATCGATGAACTAGTGGAGATGTTTAAAAAGAGTGTGCCGGATGTTTGGGACGAGTACAAAAAGGAACATGTCACGATCAAGGGAGTACTTATCGCTACAATCACCGACCTGCCAGGTCGAGGTTCGTTGTCCGGAGAGAAGACAAAAGGCTATATTAGATATGTCGAGTGCTTGGACGACACTGATGCGGGAAATCTGTCAAATAACTCAAAGATAGTTTATATGGGACACCGTAGGTTCCTACCTAAGGATCACCCTTACCATAGGAACAGAAAAGATTTCAACGGTACTATTGAGAAACGCTTAGCTCCAAAATATCGAGACGGGCCTGTGATACTTCAAGAACTCAACAAACTGGAGGTTGTCCTTGGGAAGGGGGACAATGCAGTAGCAGCGCCTGATGGGAGCGTTTGGAAGAAAAAATCAGTTTTCTGGAAACTACCTTACTAGCCATTTCTAAGTGTACACCACTGTCTTGATCTCATGCACATCACTAAAAACGTGTGCGCTAACACTCTTAACACCTTGATGGACACCGGGGGGACATCGAAGGATTCACTAGCCACACGCCTGAACATGCAACACTTGGGAATCAGGAAGGAGCTGCATCCCGTGGAGCTAGAGAATGGCCAGTTCGAACTTCCGGTTGCGTCATGGACATTGAAGAAGGAAGAAAAGTGTGCGCTTATTTCTTTCTTCAATGAACTCAAAGTCCCGACGGGCTACTCTGCAAACCTGAAGAGGCTAGTGAACATGAGAGAACTCAAGTTCAACTATGGCCCTATGAAGGCCCATGACTGTCATGTCATTATGACTCAGCTGCTCCCTGTTGCCCTGCGTGGTATCCTCCCCCCAAAGGTCCATGCCCCAATCATAATGCTTTTCTCGTTCTTCAACGCGATCTAAAAAAAGGTCGCTGATGTGTCCACGCTAGAGCAGCTGCAGCAGGACATAGCCGAAACTCTCGTTAGGCTTGAGATGTATTTCCCGTCGACTTACTTTGATATCTTATTGCATCTACTCATTCATCTTGTTGACCAAATTAGAGCCCTTGGCCCAATGTACCTGCATCAGATGTTCCCTTTCGAAAGATTAATGAAAGTTTTTAGGAGCTATGTTAGGAACAGATTCAGGCCAGAAGGGGGCAAGGTTGAAGGATGGTCAATGAAGGAAGCCATTGAGTTCTGCACATATTATCTAGACATCAAAAGGGTCGGAGTTCCAGAATCTCGTCACGAAGGAAGACTACGTGGCGAAGGAACGATTGGGGAGTCATATGTTACAATAGACGACCCTGTTTCTTTCAGACAGGCACAGTTCGCTGTTCTCCAGTAAGCCAACGGTGTGATGCCATACATTGACGAGCACAGGCAATCGCTGCAAACTCTATATCCGAGCAGGTCACAGGCTTGGCTGGATAAAAAACATAAGGAGAAATTTGTCAACTGGTTGCAACATCGCTTGCTTGGAATAAAGTTGGGTAATCAACTGGATGCCTTAGCCAAAGGACCTTCAAGTACATATCTTAAGTACCAAGGGTATGAGATCAATGGATTCACATTTTACACAAAAAAGCAAGATGGAAAGAGCACATACCAAAATTGTGGTGTTCGTTTTGATGCTCACGACAAAAACGGCAACGTGGAGGCGACATACTATGGTTTCATAGAGGAGATATGGGAGCTAGCCTATGGTCTGTTGAAGGCAGCTCTTTTTCGCTGCCAGTGGGTCCAGCTCGAGGAAATCAACACTGACAGCGAAGGGTTCACTACCGTTGATCTCACTAAGACCGCATACAGAGATGACCCCTTTGTCCTTGCAAGAGATGTTATGCAAGTCTTCTATGCAAGGGACAACAAGACAAAAGGAAAGCTAAAAGTAGTCCTAGAAGGGAAAATGAAGATTGTTGGTGTCGATAGAGTGACGGACAAAGAAGACTACAAGGGCTATCAGGAAATGCCTCCATTCGGGGCGAACATACCCCTACCTATCCTTCAAGAGGGTGACGAACCTGCTTACGTACGGCTTGATCACAATGAGGCCCTCATTGTTGATGCACGTAAAGATAGTTAGATTATTGTTAACTATGTAATCATTATACACATAATCCTGAAGGATGTTTGATCCTGATGAAACTCTCATCTCCTCTCTCCTCCTTGTTAATACTCTGCCAACTCAGTAAATATGCCGACGTATCATAGCAATTAATGAGAATGAAAGTTATTTAAAACTACCATTGAGACTGACCTTATTACTATTCAAACACTAGATTAGACACCGGACGTAACATTTCTAAACTTTACTCTCTGAATTTAAACACCAGCTAAATATAAATATAAATATATATGTCTAGACTTCCGATAGAAGGACATTGGGGCGGCCATTCTCTTCCGAGCTACTACTAGTAGTGAGGGATCCATAGCTCCTCGGCGCCACTGGTCCCCAACCAATTTGTAGTCCCTGCTCACAATACTCGAAGGAGCCCAACCCACAGCCACCATTTCATCTTCATTTGTGTTAATCTTGCCAAAAATCTGATCGAGGTGTGAGACTCGAAGAAAAAGACATTTCATTATCTGGATGCACTGGTGGCATTGCTGAATTAGTAAGCGATCCTAATAACATATTATTTTCTAATCACACATACCGCTTTCTAATGTTTTATCCTTTTAATGTTGCTCAATGTCCGAAGAAGACATATCGGTGGGATGCAGGTCCCATTCAAGTTTGTTGAAATGGAGGGTAAGTAACTAAAACAGCCGGCGGGAAACAATGAATGTGGGTTTTATGTAATGTGGGCAATGCTTCGCTACATCGGCGGGAAATCGGAAGAAGCCGATAAGTTGGTGTGTATAATCCCCATTTCATTTATGTCTGTTAATCATTCAACAAAATGATTTACTGATTTCTCTTCGGATATCATCTTTTTTGAACGACAGCGCAAGAAATATAACCACGAAAGGCTGTTAGACTTGGAGATCGTCGCGTTGCAATCGGAGCTGGCAAAATTCATCTTAGCCGAGGTATTGGAAAAAGATGGAGTCTTTTCCATTGCACAATCCGTGAAGTTCAAGGACCAATATGGCCCAGAGCGGCTCGCCAGATTATTGTAACAAGTTCGAGAAGCATGCTTTATCTTATCGAATAATTTCTTTTTTATTTTGAGGGATCGAGATCTTGATAAGAACATTTGAACGGTAACCGTAACATTTGTAATGTTTAATATTGACGGACGTGTCGTCTATGTAGCGTATATAAAGCGAAACCCGATTCCACGAAAAAATACAAATTAAAATAAATTATAAAAGAATAAAATGCGAACGGGTCATCACTGTCGGTTAGCAACAAACCGACAGTGTTGTCGTAACCATCACTGCCTGTTAGCAATAAACCGGCATTGTTATCGCCAGTTAGCAACAAACCGACAGTGTTGGCTTGCTCAACACTGCCGGCTTGAGCCATGAACCGATAGTGATGGTTACGACAACACTACCGGTTTGAACCATGAACCGACAGTGTAGGCTTGCTCAACACTGCTGGCTTAAGCCAAGAACCGACACTCTTGAAGCAACCTTCACTATCGGTTGGGACTACAAACCGATAGTGTTATTTAACTAGACATTGCCAGGTGGACCCAGGAACCGACACGATTGCCTATAGATCAGTGTCGGTTTTTAAGAACCGACAGTGATGTCAACCCCATCACTGCCGGTATGCCACTGTCGGTTCAAAATCCGGTAGTGAAAGGTATTTTTAAACCGACAGTGATGTCCAGATCTGTGGTAGTGTGTATTCGGTATTGCACGCGCTCACACACCATGGTCCGAGACGAGTAAATATGTTCTATATATATACACAACAATTCTTTGGTGTTATTTGCACGCAACAACAAGTAAATCTGAAAATATATATTAAAACACTATTTTCTTTTTCTGGGTATAGGAATGAAATTTAAGGCTATTCTTACAAATTGATCCATTGGCACCAATCAAACTCTGCCAACAAATGTGAAAACTCAAAGTATCTCTTGTTTTGGTCAATACAAAATCTCGGTCAGGATCCTGTCATACGTTCTCACTAGTACAACAAAATATTTTACGGACGCCTCATATTTCTTTAAAGAACAGTCTACTTCACAAACCCTTTGTAACTATCCTATAGAGCACTTTAGCTTATAAACCACCCCTATTTTTAAGGGCGGTTCTATTAAGTAAACCATGTCTCAAAATATATCTATTATTAAGGATTGTTTGTTTAAGAGAGCTGCTTCTGGAAGATTTATTTTCAGGAATGGTTGCTTTTGTCAACCATCTCTAAAATAGGTGAGTTTGAGGGGCGGTTTACTTAAGTCAACCGCCGCTAGAAATCGATTTTCAAATACGGTTGACTAAGTCAACCATCTTTAAAAATAGCTAGAGCACAAATAAATTAATAGCTTTTTCAAATGAGGTCGGATGAAGATAAAATTTATCCAAAAATTATAGAGCTTGACGAGATATAAACTGTGTGGTGTGGTGGTAGTCGATGGAACACGCGAGGCGCACTACTACAAAAACGATTTGTAGCAACGCCTTCCTTTCTTTGTATATTGAGCCGCCCCTACAAATGGTTGTCAAATGAGCCGCCCTTACAAATGAATTTGTAGGGGCGGTCGGTGTTATCAGCCGTCCCTACAAATAGCCCGATTTATAGGGGCGGCTCAATATTGAATTGCCTCTACAAATAGACGTCGAGTATTAAAAATTAAGCACTAAAATTCAAATTTTTTAAATGACCTCGGATGGAGAAACAACCAAAATGAAAGTTGTAGATCTCGAAAAGTTATGAAACTTTGTAGTTGACAACTTTTTGATTTGAAATTATCTTGTCAAGGAAAACTACGTTTGAATTTCTAAAAATTTGAAATTTGAATTTTTTAAATGACCTCGGATGGATAAACAATAAAAATGAAAGTTGTAGATCTTGAAAAGTTATGAAACTTTGTAGTTGATAACTTTCTCATTTGAAATCATCTTGTCATGTAAAACTATGTTCGAATTTCTTAAATTTGAAATTCAAATTTTATAAATGACCTTGGATGGAGAAACTACCAAAATAAAAGTTGTAGATCTCGAAAAGTTATAAAACTTTGTAGTTGACAACTTTTTCATTTGAATTAGTTTAGGGCCTCAAATAATCAATTTATGCTCAGTTTTGTATAATATGTGGGGAACCAAAATGGATTGTAGACTCAAGTGATCGTGAGGTGCAGTGGTAGAGGAGTTTATGCGTGAGCGAAAGGTCACGGGTTCGAAACCTGCCCGACGCAAAGTGTGCAAAAATCGTGAAAAAATGCTGCAACGGTAGAGTGAGTGTGTGTGGTTGCCGGTGGGGACCTCCTCAGATAAAAAAAATTGCTATTTTTTGCCCCTTTTTTCGTGATTTCTGAAAATTAATTTGTAGGGGCGGCTGATAACACCAGCTGCCCCTACAAATTGATTTGTAGGGCCACCCCTACATATCAGCGATTTGTAGCCACCCCTTCATAGGGGCAGCTGGCAAAACCGCCCCTACGGAGGGTTACTAACCGCCTCTAAAAAACATTTTCTACGTAGTGGTGGGAAGTTGTGTGTTCAAATCCCGACGGCTGCACTTGTTCATGGCAATCCAAAAATTAATCTTGTGAGCTGTGATTGGTCTTGTGGCCTTTTGGACACGTTAAAAATATTTTTTCTTATTTTGATTTTACTCAAAATGATTTTAGAAAAAATCTAAAATTATTTTTAGAGATAGTTGACTTAAGTCAACCGATCCTAAAAATCGATTTTTAAGGATGGTTGTCTAAAGCCTTCGCAGAATCACACAGTTGGTTTGTTAGAGCATGGACAAAGCCTTAGCTTCCACCACCAAAAGCGACACTCCAGCTTCACTCCTCCCAGTCACAGCAGGAAGCTAGCTGGCCAGGACAAGGCAGGTCACAAGCCAGAGAGCGTACGGTCAAATGGAAAGATTAGCTTTTTAAGTTATGTTAGAGCAATCACTCTTTTGGAACCTTGCTACAAGTTAATTAATTTAATTAATTCTTCAACGTGCACTGATTTGATTTGGTGGACCCTAGTTAGTGTGTTCCTTGCGCATTCATCAAGAACCTGCCGTACAGTCGGAAGCACCACGCTCATTGCTTTCTCTTTAGTTATCATTTGTAATAAATAAAAAAAGAGCTACGTTGATGCACGCATGTTCATCCACAAAGACGCTACGTCATGATAAAGAGAAGTACTAGCGGCTTGGGTCAGGAGAAGTACTAGCTGCATGCATATCGGCTATGGGATTCTTTGAAGACCGGTGAATGATCAGTGCACAACGCATCCACTCCCACTTTGCACTTGCCGACGTCTTTTCTGTTCGGAAGGCAAAAGGCAGCATATAGCCGTGGGAATCCAGCAGCAAACTGTTCAACCAACTGCGTTCGTCGACAGCCAAGCCTATGCAGACACAAGAAACACGACAAGGGAGAGGAGAGAGGGAAAAGAAGCAAATGAAGTACAGCTGCAACTTGCAAGTTATATAAGGTTTGTATATACGCCATGGCCTTCCATGCAATAAAACATGCAATAAAAGGTAAAAATACAAAATATGTATGTGCAAACTATGCCCTTGTTTAGTTCCACCCCAAAATCCCAAAACGTGCTGCAGTACCTGTCACATCGAATGTTTGCGGTCTATGCATGGAGCATTAAATGTAGACAAAAAAAAAACTAATTGCACAGTTTGGTGGGAAATTGCGAGACGAACGTTTTGAGCCTAATTAGTCCATGTTTGAACACTAATTGTCAAATAAAAACGAATGTGCTACAGTAGCCCCAAATTCCAAATTTCTGGAACTAAACACGCGCTATACTGATAGGAGTAGTTTATTGTACAGTAAAACAGTGTGAAGATTGATTGCTTCAGTTCAGTTTAGATTTGAACTAAATTCAATTATAAAATTAACTTATATATTTTATTGTTAAACTAAAATCTCTGCAAAATAGTTGGCCAATCAATCCACAGTTATTTCTAGACGTGGAGAGCCTGTATGTCTCAGCAAAATGGTCTGTCTGCCAATCGGCCATTTCTGAGATAGACTTTTAAATTCCTAAGGCACAAACAGCATTCCGGAAATCAGAAGGCATGTCTCCAAAAATCATTTTAGGGTAGTGCCACTTGAAACTACTCCCTCTGTCCTGCATTGACTGACGTTTTAGCTTTTCACTCGTGCAGCAAAGATTCTTTGAGTGTGGAGGTACGTGTGTCCAGGTGCATCCAATCAATAGTGAATGTAGACGATCTACCCCACTCCCAGAACGACATTTAAAGCGGGACGGAGGGAGTATACTATATTTGAAGATGAAATGGTATAAGCTTATTAACAATAGTAAAAGTGGTCTTATCTCATGGGGAATATAAGGTTGCTGGTCTCCACATGTGCCATCTTTTATACATGCATGCTACATTGTTTGCCAAATATAAACCAGCATGGGATCGTGGGCGTGCTGGGGGCTTTCCAGAGTACATCAAAGTGTGTGCACCTGCATAAAATAGCTTGGCAACAACACAATGACCTAGCTCTAGCGACATTATCAAGGATTTTCTCTTGGTCCTTTAACTTTGGGGTCCTATAGGTGGGAACATTATGAATCTCATTCTGATCTTATACTACAATGTTTTTAGCATAAATTAGTAAAACATTTTTCTATGAGGTACATGCATGATAACAGCTCATGAAGAAGTCTTTTGCGGGCGCCCTGAACTAATAAAAATATAATATAGGAGAAATTAGCTAGATTCATTTACCTTGGAAATGGTGCATGTGGCCTTACGTGCATGGAGCTGTACTAAAGTCCCCACAGAATCAGCACCTGATGTCATAAGCCAGAAGAGTTAACAACCTTTGTCTGAAAAAGCATGAGAGAGATGATTTGGATTCCACGGCAAAATGTTACACATGCACATGGAACTAACTAAGCTCCATCATCATTGTACATTTGAAGGATTAACTTAATAAGCTGACTAAATTAGTCCATGGAGGATAATTAAATCTCCTTTTTTAGTATACACAAGCTAACTGAAATAATAAAAAGCATACAAACATTAGGAAATAATATGAAGCGCGGCATATAATATATGTAACATAAAAATCATTTTTTGACTAGTAGGATACCAATAAATTAAAATAGACCGAAGTAAATATGATATGACAGTTTGTTTTGACTAGTACGCAGTCCAGCTCATGCTTGCCCTCATGGCATTAAGTCTCTGTGAGTGGCACCACTCCAAGGTTGTAGTCTACTGTGGCACATGACAATATTATACTTACTTTTCACATATAATAGCTGAAAAGTGTGCAGCCTAGAAACATATATAGCATATTTTATGGTTATTGCATTATTATCCATAATAAGTAGTATACATAGTTTGGAGTATATTTTAGTTTATTTTTTATAAAGGTAGGGTTAGTGTAGATACAAATTAAAGTTGTTACTTGGTTAGTAATTTAGGTACAACATTTCGGCTTAAATTAGCTTTCAGAATTGGAGAGGTGCAAAATTTAGATGAGAATTTAGGGAGTTATATTAAATGAGATTTCATAACCGCAACTATAGATGATTTAATTTAGATGCAAAATTAGAGTTAACCATTTGCACTGCTGGGCTGAGTATATTTACATACAATTGTAGGGGCTTCTTTATGTAGTTTTTAGAACCATAGAGGTGAGTAGTAATGATGATTATTGACGATGATGATTAGGTTGTAACAAATTAAAGGCCAGATAATTTTTATTATTGTGAAAATTTCCCAGGCTTTTTTATCCTAGCATATGTGTTGTCATGGTAACTCATTTGGAGCCTCCAATAGTAATAGTATGACCGTAGTCTCTATTCTTTATCGATAAAATTGGCATAGTGTCTTGCCTATTAGTTAAAAAAAAATAGATGGCATGCTTCGTACTTTGCAGTCCTACGCATGTTTCTGAAGAATAGTAAAATGAAATGTTAGTGAATTTGTCATCAGTGCTTGCTGCAGGTAAGTGAAACACTTTGTGTGATGTAGGGCGATTGTACGAATGTGTCGTGGGGCTTCACAATGGCACGCATCCTGGACAACTGATACACATACACTAGTCTAGTCTTTAAATAAAGTTGCTGAGGAGCCTGATGCTATCTACGGTTTGTCGTTCATAAGAGACAGCTACCACTATTTTAATTATTTTCTTTTGTGACATCTGACATGATGTGCTCCTATGCCTAGCTACTCATACTTTGCTTAGCTGTAACATGTAGGACTCTGGTGGACCTCTCTTCTTCATATGGCACATTTGGTGGTCCTGATGTGCTGATGGTAAAAGCATGCACTTGCAGCTAGGGATTCTTCTCTGAAAGTGGTCGCGACTGTCGGAAGATTATGCATTGTGTAGTGCACAGAAAATTATGGTTCCCTGCTAGGGTACTCTGTGGTGCATGGTACGGTGCACCCTACAGTGTGCACTCGCTAGCCACTATCCAATGGTAACTATTTTATCCTCAGACAATTGCACAAATACGCTATGGAACATTATGCACTAATTGACTTGCCGCACTAATTGACAGGTATTTGTCAAGACATATATACACCCATTTTTTTTTCCTTTTTCTAAAATATTGACCCAAAAAATGACAAAAGGATCCTCAAGCAACAAACACACGGGAGTTAGTCACTGTCGAAAATTTGAAAAATCCAAGAACTTAATAGACATATCTAGCCCCCTAAATGATATCAAATAAAAATTTCATCAACTAGAAGATTTAAAATCTTGTCAAGTTCTATAACTTTTTTTTTTGTAAACAGTACTGCAAAAATGATTTTGCGAGAAACTGCCCAAACATTAACGCAAGCGGTCATAAAATGCAAGCGTACATCTCCTGAAATACGATTTTCAGAGGCGGTCATTTTATTTATAGAGGCGTTCACAATTGCCCGTTTCACAAAATAGATTTACGGAGATGGTCAAAATCGATTTACGGAGGCCGACTGAAACGATCCCAATTTTCCACGGAGGAAAAATCCACAGATTCGAAACATAACGTGATAGTCCCAAATGACCATTCCATCACATTATTGAATAACAATCGATATCACAAGTCATAAATCGAATACCTGTTCTACAGAGTACAATAGCAAGGTTTACTTGTTATTACATCACCACTTGGCGGAATCAATCAGAGCACGCAGCATTTGCAACATCGTCAAGTAGAACAGCAGCGGTCATCGACTCCATCTTCACGAACCAAACTTGAGCGCTGGAATGAGGCCGACTAATCCTTCAATCCTCTGCTATCGTCGTCGTAGATGACAGACAAACCTACCAAATATCTTTCAGTACGATTTGTACTGGCCACTCGCTCCCACCCTATGTTTGGCGTTTGCTTTGTGGTAGTGGAATGCAAGGGTAGAGAAAAAGACCTATTTGAGGATGTAGTTTTCTATGCGAGCATGTCAAGTTTTAATAATAATTCATCAAGTTTTAACCCATCTCATCCACACATTCACCCATCTCATCACACACTTCTCACCACACTGTCACTCTCTAGGCAGCAAGGATGACTCTCTCTCGTACCTTGCCTTATCGGCTAACAGCAAAAGTCCAACAAATCCAGGGGGAGAAGAAGAAAGGACTAGAACCACAAAATCACCATCATCGACGGAGGCCCCCGTCTTGGCTAATACCGGACTGTCTTCCAAACTAGTACGATACCACCCTACCACTCAGCCCTGGGCCACCCCAGAGTCCACTGGCACGCTGAGACTATGAGACATAGTACCGAGCCCCCAAAGATCACCACACTGTCTTAGGAGGGTGTGGGTCATACGCCTGTACCTCCCTACACTATCCGCTATCAACCTAGCTGTCACACCCGATTTTAAGGATAAAATGAGATGCAAAATCTTATGTGCGCGTAGAGATCAGTCATACACATAAGCCGGCAAATTATAAATAGTATCATCATAAGTGTTTATTATATCATGAATAATAAGACATAGTCTTCACATAAAAGTAGCAGAAGTATAAAGAAGATATCTCTCGTGGAAGCTCCATATCGCAGGGACATCAACTGGTTGACCACAACTCTAGTAATCCTCAGGAAAGTCATCATTACCATAGCCATCTGTTACCCATCCGGGATTTTTATCCAAATAATGAAAATAAACAATAGTAAGTACATGTCGTACTTAACAAGTGTAACATGGGGTTCATGAGGCTCAAAAAGCTTGACACAGGCTTAACAACATTCAACTTTTAGTTGTCATAATTTTAGGTTAAGAGTAGCAACAAGTTGTCTTCATTCCCAAAGTAAAACACATGATCAATGTAAACATGAATAATGAAGAGCATAAACAGATAATTATTAGTGATCATCTATTACATAAATGTTCTAAGGCCGCTCGTGACTGTGAGCACGGCTGATATACCAATTTTACACTCTACAGAGGTTGTACACTTTCACTGTGAGTCGTGATTTATGCTTTCGCCCGAGGTGGCCAACCTCTTGACCCACTACCAAGGAAGGTCGGTGGGGTTAACTATGATGCCTTTCAAAGGTTCGTCTAACAAGTTAGGGCCATTAGATTCACTCAGCAAATAGATGTAGAGCCCCCCCTTCCCGATGGCACATTGACGCGCAGCCTATACTCATGGGGACAGAGGCTGCACTATACCCGATTCGTTAAGCCATTCTTACGCCAATAAAGGTAACCACTAACAAGCTAGAAAAGGTCCTCATACTGAGCTAAAGCCAGAGCCATGTAGCCCTCAAAGCTGTACTGTAAGTCCCAGATGATCACTTACAGATAAGTCCTTAGGGAGAGGAATCTGAAGCATTTAGAAAGTAGCTAAATACTCCAGCCCCCTATTTCCAAGTTGTTAAATAGTCACGTTTTAATGTTTATTGCATATACCATTAGTCAAGTTACAAGATCATGGTTTAATTGAGCACTAGCAAATCTACCCAATGCATATCCCGTAGGTGACAAGGTATAAGTTCAATTCTAGGGAATCCCTATCAAGGTGACACATGCAATATGAATTAAATGTATTAAGGTGAATAGGAAACAAGGATGATCCCATGCTATACTTGCCTTGAACAAAATGCTCCTGCTGATCCTACTCGTCAAAGTAATACTCTTGTTCACCCGCGAATTGCTCACCGTCTATACTCGATAATCACAACAACATACAAGCATCCAGAAGCAATCATGCAAAGCAAACAAAAGCTATATATTAGAATAGTACACCAATCAGAATAAAATCAAGATGAAAAGTTTGTAAAACAAATATACGTCTCACAACGAACATACAGACACGAGATCACAAAAATCGGAGCTAAAACGAAGAAGTTATGAATTAAACAAGATTTCCTTTAGTAAAATAACAGATTAAATCTAACCTCGAATTTTAAAAGTTGAAACATACCTAACAGTAGTATGAACATGTAGATTATGGAATTACGAACCTAACGCAAGTTGAATGGATCAAATCGGAGTTAAAACGGAGATTTTATGGCTAAAACAAGGTTAGTGGCAAAACTGTAAATAGTTGAAACTTAATTTTTGAATTTAAATAAATAAAATCAGATTTTAAACCGATCCAGAAACTGTAGGCATGATTTAAAGAAAAGTCAAGGGATCTTTAGAATAAAAACAGGGGTTGTGCGTTGAGATCCAAATAGTTATAAGGGCCTTTTTGCAAAACGACAAGCAAGGGGTATCTTAAGATCTGGACTGTTGGATCTTAAACGGACGGACAAGATTAAAACAAAGAAGGTGAATAGGGTGTCGCCGGCCGGGAATAGGTATGGCACGGCGGTCGTCCATGGACGACGACGAGAAGCTCGTTGGCGTGCGCGGTTTAGGGCCTACGGTCCACGAGAAAACTAACCAAAGGCACCGGAGGAAGAGGAGAGCGATGCAAACTCAGCTAGGTAGCTTACCGTGGCGCGAAGCAAACGGGGACGGCGTGGTGCTCGATGAGGTGGGCGATAATGGCGGCGATGATAGGGTTAGCTGTAGCTCAACGATTTGGCGACTGCGAGCTCAGAACAAGGAAGCGACGCAGTGCGGGCTCAGCTTGTATGAGACCCAGAGACGTGGGGCGCATGCCATCCGATCGAATTAGGGTGGAGGCGAACTCCCGGTCGGAGTTGTGTCCGGCATGGATTTGCGCGAGGAGGAAGGAGATGCTCCTAACGAGCGGGCCCAGCGCATCAGCAAAACAGGAGAGGGTGCACGAGAGAGGAACGGCGCGGCGGGAGACTGGGCCGGCCTGCTACGACGCGCCTGCTGGAATGGGCCGCAGGAGGGAAACGGACCATGTGGGAGGGAGAGCAGGCCACGCTAGGCTGCGATGGGCCAGAATATGAGAGAGTGAAGAAAAATCCTTTTCTATTTTCTAAACTAATTTTCTAAACAAATTTTGAATATAAATTCAAATCAATTTAAAATCTGATTTCAAACCACACAATACAAAAAAAATATGCAGCGGCATGAATGCATAAACATGTTGGTAAACCTTATATTTGATTTTAATTAGAACAACATTATTATTTTTCTAAATTCAAATGCTCACAAAAATGCATAATTAAATCATTTTCTCCTATTTTAAAATTATTCAAATTTTAGGGTGTTACACTAGCAGTAGTGGCACCGCCCTAGTAGGTCAACATCCATCCCCCGCCCAATCATGGACGAGTGGTGTGTACGAAGGGTCCTATGATCCGATTCTCTCGACATACCAGTCCTTGGGGGGACCAGACAAGATATCTTTTCATGGGGTTTACTAACACCTTGTGCCTCGACGCCACCTCCATCCAGGGGCTTCATCCCACAAAGGCACTCCACCTTGGGATCACCTCATCTCACATGCACCCGCCATAGGTACCTCTCGTAGGGAATGCCCAGGTCGAATCCCCTCAGCAAGACTCGTCCATCGACTCGTTGTAATATCCTGCCTAATCGACTCAACCCTCACCGCACACCCAAGACATACGCAAGATCTCCCCGGTTGTTACCACATTATCGACACCATGTGCCTTAAATACTCACAAACAATCCTCCACCAAGCATCACACCATAGATATAATGCGTAGTAAAGCTGTAGCAAGTAAGTAAGCGAGTGTCTAGCTTAACAGTGGTTGTGCAAGGGTATAGGTTGCCACAAGGTGAAGGCTTACAAGCAATTCTACCATGCAACCTATCATAAATCATTTACATAAAAGTAAAGCGCTAGCATCTACATTATAGCATGTCTATTAGAATTTTACGAGGTTGGGTGGGACATGGCACTTGGCAAGTCGTCTCCAAGCTCCTCAGTGTAGTCGGGGTCATACTCCTCAGTCTGTGGCTCCTCCGGGTCTGTAGAACAAAACATATAGCCACGATAAGAGACTCCTATAGATAATCACAAAGAAGCAAGGAAATTCGAAAGATCCAAATCCACTCAAACATAAGCCTATGATGTAGAGCTCATTTTTAAAAAGTTTGGACTCTGGTTTCATATTTTTCTGAACTCGTATGAAATTTCTATGAATTTCCTAAATTTAAATCATATTTTGAAAAAGAAAAAGAATTGGATAAACCGGAGGCTGACACATGGCATGCAGCAATTGGGCGAGGCGGCTGAGTCACTGACAGGTGGGGTCAGTCAACGGTCAGTGTTGACCGATCAACATTGACTGGGCTTGGACCGGGCCTAGGCGGGCTGGATTTTTGGCCGGGTTGGGCCGACCCGGCTTGGGCACCTGTCGCGCGTCTAGGCTAGCCACGTGGCGCACTTGGGTTGCTACTGGGCCGTGGTCTACGCACGATGGCTCACGGTGGACTAGTAAGGCACGAGTCCAAGGACCGAAGACAGGGTCCATGGTGCACCGTGTCCGTCTCCCCATCTCCTTCTTTGGCTTACGGTGGATCAAGCACATGGGGCTCTTCGCCGGGGCACGTATGCCGCGTGGCTCACCAGTGGCAAGGCTGGCTGGCGGTGCTTGGTAGTGCTTCTATGGCCTCCTAGGGTTACCTCATGGCTAGGCAGGTGTGGTAAGGCCACAAAGGCGAGGCCTTTTGGCTTGCCATGGCCGGCTATGGCAACGACAGGCTCTCGGGCGCGCGCAGCTGGGCACCCCTTGCTCCGGTGAAAGCTTGTCTAGGCTCCTAAGGTTCCCTAGCGGCTAGACGAGTTAGACAGGGTCCCAAGGCGATTCCTTGCGGCTCACCGGTACTGATGTCGATGACGACGGGCATGACAGATGCGGCAGCGTGGCGGCTAAGCACGCCGGGGCCAAAAGGGGCCCCCTTTTGTGGGATTAGGGTCACAGGCATGTCCTAGAAGGTGGCGTCGGTGACCAATTTACAAGGCAGAGTCTGCTCCATGGTAGAACACACACGGTGGAGCTTCGGCGAGATCACCGCAGCGGTGGCAAGGGGGCTCAGGTAAGCTAGGGTCTCAACCAATCACATGGCGATGCTCACGGGGTCATGGTGGTCGCCATAGGCTCCTCCTTGCTCCGTGAGGTGGCCAGGAGTGATGGGAACATCTCCGACATAGTGGCGCCATGGGGACATGCGACTCCGGTGAGGCCGAGGTAGCCAGTGGCTCCTGGGGCTCTTCTCCGACAATCGGCTAGCACGGGTTGTGTCCCTCGGCGAGGCTAAGCTCGCCGAGGTGTCTTTGCTACCTCTACCATCCAAGTGCAGGCGGAATGTCTCTGCCTTGGTCGTGTTCTGGCCATGGCGAGTGCGCTCGGTGCGCGTGCAAAACACCGGCATTCCCGAGACTCCAAGGCTCGGTAAGGCCGTGTGAGTGCTCATGAAGGTGCGCGTGGATGCATCATGCTCCATGGAGGCCAAAGGCGTGGCCTTTGGGCCTCCAAAAGGGGAGAACGTGGTGGCGCGTCCATGGCATGTCGACGGTGGAAAGCAGGGAGGGGTAGCGTGGGGGCTCACCGTGGTGTTGAGGGTGAAAGGATGGCGGTGCAGTCGCGAGTTGAGGCCATGGCGAGTAGTGGCAGTGCAGGCAGAACGGCGACGGCGATGAAGATGAGCGAGCGTCATCCTCGGCTCCGGTGGCCACGAACAGCTCCGACGGGGCTCGAACCTCCTCCCTCCTTCCTTCTTCCCTCATCCCTTCTCCTCCTTGGCTTGGCATGGTAGGTGGATAGCTACAGAGTGGCTGCGGCGTGAGGGGAAGGGTGCTAGTGCACCGGGGCGGCTTATATAGCCACGCTCGGCTATGGTAAGCACAGTGGACGGCGGATGGAGGTGGAAGGGCACGTGTAGGGCGTTTAGGGCACCTAGGCTATAGTTTGGTGCTCAGCGCGGGATCACGGTCGGTTTCGCGCTCTCGAATCCGGACGCCGGCGGTCAAAAAGGAGAGGATAGGGTGGTGTCAGCCGTCGGGGCCATGGCGGTGACATCACACACGGTGTGGGCTAGCGGCGGTCCGAGGTGTCGCGGATTGGGGAAGTGGCGCCCATCCGTGCACGGACGGCCAACGGCTCGTAGGCGAACGGCAGAGATGCGAGGACGCGGCCTTGGATTCCCACGCCGGCGAGATGCTCTGCCTTGCGGGTGAAAAGCAGAGGGGGGTGTGTTGAGGGGGATGATAGGTGGGGAAAAAGGGGCGCGGGCTGCGGTTGCTTAGCTGGGCCATGGCGCTGCTGGGCCGCAGCAGTATGGGCGCGCGCATGGGCTGCTGGTGAGGAGTGGGGCCGCGGCGCAGGGCTGTTGTGGCTGCATTGCTCTCTTCTCTTATACCTAATTCCAATTCATTTCCTATTTCCTATTTCCTATTTCTATTTGCACCTTGTGCACCTATGCATGTATACATGTTTTGCCAAGCATGTACACATCCTTATGGGGTCCACTAAGGGTTTTCTAGGGTTTTAGGATCCAAAGCAATGGTTGGCAACTCACACAAGCTTAATTATTAAAGGTTAATTGATTTTATTAACAATACACTACTAACTTCTGACCCTTATGCCACGCTTTTTTGTCGCAACGACAAGATTTAGTTGCGACAAGGGGTGTTATTGCAACCATTTGCACTTCCGGTTGCGATAGATGGGATTTTTGCCATGCAAATTGTTTGGTGGCCCTAAGTATGGAGATCGTTGTGAAAAGTAAGTGTTATCACGACCAATTGTATAACGGTTGCACTAAGTGATCACTATTGCCACGATTTGATTTGCGATGCAGGTAGTTTTATTGGCGTCGCAATACTAAGATGGTATTGCAGCTGTCTAGCTGATGGTTGCAATAGTGCATTTATGTTGCAACGAATATGTTTCGTTGTTTATAATAGTCACTTGCGTTGCAATAGGGTTGTACATATAGCAACGGAAAAAATGAATCGTTGCGATAGCCAAGGCTGTACACTTAGTAAAACTATGACAAAAAGGAATTATAAAGACATAGATGAGACTTGAACCTAGGACCATCCAACCTTGAGGGAGCAGACTTAGTAAACTATTTGTATAAGTTAATTGTTAATACGTTAAAACCAGAAAATAAAAGAAATAGACCAAAAAAAGTCATTATTGAATTCGAACCTGAGACCAACCCCACTTACAAAAATCACACCAACAGGCAGACTACGAAGTTGTTTATGTTAGCTTTTGCATAGCAAACGCTTTGTACAAGTTAAAATGGAATGGCAATAAGATAACCATAACAAATACTCCCTCCATACTAAAAAAATGAAGTCGTTTTGGACAGCGACACGGTCTCCAAAGCATAACTTTGACTACTTATTTTTATAAAGATATTTATCAAAAAGTGATATATGTAAATTTTTGTGAAAGTATTTTTCAAGACAAATCTATACATATGGTTTTCATATTTCCAAACTCAACAACTTAAAAGTTATTCATGATTTATATTCCCAATGTTTGACCCAAGCCTTGTCCAAAACGATTTCATTTTTAAGTATGGAGGGAGTATATATTTTGTCAGAGAATTCTACAAACTTGCATGACAACATATTTTTGGTGTAAACTTCAAATGATGTCAACAAAGTGGTACGGCACATTGTTCTGTAACTCTCTCAATGTATAGTCCTTTTTTATTAAAATAAATTATGTTTTTATGGGAAAGTAAAAAAAAAAAGTGCATCACGGGCACTTGATCTTCAAACCTGCTACTTGAAGAGGAAGCCAACATACCATTGAGCTAGATAACTGTTTGCAAAAGTGGATAAGTTTATTAAATATAAGTGGCACAGCCGCACAGCTAATGTAGCCCTAAGGAAAAACAAAAAACAGAAAAAAAAAACACTTTGCGGACACTCAAACCTAAGACCTATTTATTCAAATTGGAGTAACCATGCCACTAAGCTACGGAGCTATTTGTGTATATGATTGCAGTTTATCGAATTTATATGAATTTCCCGTGAAGACAAAAAGAAAAAAGAAAAAACAGCTACACGCAGGAGCTCGAACCTGAAGACGTGTAGGGTGGGCAAAAAGTGACCTCCTCACTGTGCTATGAAGACATTTGTTAAGATGACTACATCTTATGGAATGTATATAAGTTGTGAATGAAGAAAAAAACATCAATGGAGCGAGGAGTTCATCTGAACAAGTCTCGCATCGATCTAATGCAGAACGGAGGAGCCATAGCTGTTGACTTTTACTGCGAACGCAATAAAGTCCGCCCGCTGAGTATTTGATCTCGTAGAACACAATAAAGTGTAGTATGGAGTAGCAATCAGTCTGCCCCTCGACTGCTATGACTGCTTGGATTGGAGTGAAATAAGTACATAAAAGACCTATCACAACCACACCAGGCATTCAGGTGTCAAGCATGTCATGGTGGGCAAAAGCTCTTTCTCTCGATTCACTTCTTGTATCCAGCTTTCCTACCGCATTCGCTTTACTCTCATCCCCTTCCCTCATCTGATAGCATTGCATTAATCGCCTACCTTCTGGCTCCCCCTTCCCTCACCTGTTTGCATTTTTCCAACCTTCTCGCTCACAACTTTTCCCCCAACCACGTCCCTCTATGATATTAGATGAAATGACGTTTACCTGTTTCTTGTAAACCGTATGTTTGCCCAATAATCCGAGCAGTGCAAATTTGAATAGGCCGGACATGTAACTCTTGTACTCAGCTATGAGTAGAACTTTTGCCTGATCCGCTATGCTACAAACAGGAGCTGCACCGTCTATGGTTGCATGCATGAAGTAGTATGGTATTGGATTCCTGAAGCAGTAGCTTCAAACATAGCCGAGGGTGTGCAGACGATCAGAACCTATGAAACCATGTTGCCATCTCTAGCTAGCTGCTGCCCCTCGGCTAATGTGAGCTTATGACTGCTTGGAATGGACTGCAATGTATACTTCACCAGATGACAGAAGATCCGACCATCTAAAATATTCACTACTCGGATCGTAGTAGTAATGATGAACGTCATGCGGTCACATCAGAAGCTGTTCTAGCCCTGGCGTCCCTTTGTATACAAAGCCTGGCCTCACTCCCACCTTGCATTGCCAAAAGCCCTGGCGGCACACTACCTTGCAAAGTCCCCACATCCGCCTCTCCATCAGTTCCCATGAAGGTCATCCCCATGAAGCGCTCCAGGTCCTCCTCGAGGAACCGTGGCCGGGCTTCGGTCCATGCTTCCTCCAATGCGCTGGCGCACTGCGCTCCAATACCTGTTCATACCCTTCTTGACTGCTGGTACCCGTCACACTCCTGCATGCCATCTCCTAGGCTGCCATTTGTCTCACAGTCACCCACGATGACAACGTTGACGCCACCGACACTGGCGGTTCGCTCACCACTGCCGCTCCCAGTGCGGTCCACCTTGCCATCGTCGGTGGCACTATCGTGGTCGAGCTTGCCATCACCGGATCCGCTCCCGGCGCCCCAAGGTAGGAGCGGGTCTCGAGCAACAACATGGTCCCACTCACCATCCGTCGAGGACATGTCCAAGGGCTCTATAGAGGTGGCCCCATCGTGGTCTAGCTCGCCTTCGCCGGATCAGCTCCCGACGCCCCACGGTGAGAGCGGGTGAAGTGATCCTCCGGTTTGACGTGGCGGAGAGGTTTGCTGGTTTCAACCTAGGCAGGTTTACCTTGTAGGCGTTGGATTTTGATCGTGCATGTTGGTACCCTTGTTGCATGACTAGTAGCACTGCTCTCCTCTTATTATGCATGTAGCCATGCCTAGCTCTACAAAACGAACCCAGGAATAGGTGCCTAATCTTTTATGCCACCAAAGCATAGTCCGACGATGTTGTATTAGATGAGGCCAAATGATATATTAGGTGTTCGGCCAACTCTTTTATCTTGTACATGGAAAATCAACAACCAAAGGACAGTCCGCCCCCCTTGTTTTGCCACAAGCCGGACATGCAAAAAATGGTGCAGAAGCGGAAGGGCAACAAGATGAGTTAGGTGATGGTTTGAACTTAGTTAATTGTGGTATGTATCTAGATGTCAATAATGCTGATGTATCTCAATCTGTAATTGGCAGTGTGCTTGTTTATTCAGTGTTTGTTCAATGTTTATATTAGGTTGTTCATTTCATCGCAATGCTGTTCACTGTTCAAAGAAAACCATTACCTGTGGGCTCTCATCAAAAGCACATTCCAAAATACATGAAAATCACTAAAAAATAGTTAAAACTACCATTATATTGATTCTTAATTCCTAATATTTATCTGGGTACATGAGGCCATTCGAAATAGACCAAAAGTGCACTACAACTCACCCACCATTGTACTACTAGTAGTTAGCACTAGACCTACTGCTAATGTACTAATTAACTAAACCTACTGATCGACGCCGCTGCCCCCGCTGTCGCCATTGTCACCGTCCTCCTCGTTGTTTTACTCCGAGGAGTCACCCTCATCCTCGACGATCATATTGGGGGATGAAGGGTTGAGCCTGCGCTTCTTGTTGTGCGGCATGGGGCCATACCCCGACGGAATGGTCTCAGTGATGTTGTCCACCTCCTCCACTGGCTCCTCCTCCTCCATCTCCTCCTCCTCCTCCTCTACCACCTACGGTGCCTCCTCCTCGTCGTCGATGGGCTCCCAGTCGTCTTCGGCGGGCTCCTCCTCGTGCTCAGGGCTCGGTGTCGGTTGATTCACCTCCTCGCCGTCCTCGTCTTCATAGTCAGTGGAATCACTACTAGATTTCGACCCTATTGCCACTTGATGCCATTTGCATCACCACAAATTGTGTTGTAATAGGGGTGTGTTTTGCAACATTTGTCCAAAAACATGGCAATAGGGGGATTGTGTTGCCAAAAAAATAGTGCATTGCAATTTTTACGTTCGGCTTTGCAAGAGGTGATACCTATAGCAACCCTTTTTTGAAAAGTGTTGCTATTGGTTAATAATATTGCCATGATGACATTTAGTTGCATTAGTATTGATTGGCGTTGCAATTGTCTGGTGCTCTTGCAACCAAATAGAACATTGTTGCTATTACTTGAAATTATTACCACAGTGTTGTTGAGTTGTAATATTTCTCACTACCATTGCAATAGGTAGGCTATGTATTGCAACTAAATTTCTAAGGTGATGTAATAGTTTGTTGATATTGCCACAATTTTTATTGGTTGTAATATTTCTCACAACCATTGCAATGGGTAGTTGTTTATTGCAACTAAATTTCTAAGACGATGTAATAGATTGTTGCTATTACCACATATTTTGTTGGTTGTAACATTTCTGACAACCATTGCAATAGGTAGTTGTTTATTGCAACTAAATATCTAAAGCGATGCAATAGTATGTTGCTATTGCCACAGGTGTGTTTGGTTGCTATAATTTCTAGTGTCATTGTAATATGCTGCTGTAGGAAACACCTCTGATTAGTGGGCTTTCGGTATAGCAAAAGGTACTAGGCCTGCAAACAAGTCATCTCAACTAGCGGCCTACGAGAACTGTTGTCGCCCTCCTCAATCCCAACGTCTATCGCCGTGGAAAACAACATGACGGCGCACGGCGCCGCCCACATCGATCAATCAGGGGATCCTCCTGTGAGAGAAGGGAAAGTGTCTCGGTCTCGTCACTGCTGGCTCTTGATGACACGTGCGCGGTGAGCAACAAGTGCATGGCAAAAGCATTTTCTAGGGCCCTAAGTTGATCTTGGCCGCTGCACTCATCTAGGCCCTTAAGTTGATCATGGCTGCTGCTGCCTCCTAATGCAGTTGTAGTGCACTCCTGTTTGGTGGACCTTTATGTGTGAAGGGCTAGGAAAACAGACATCGACACCTAACATGACTAGATGAGCAAGAGAGGCTGGTGCCCTAGAGAGATACCAGCACCGCACCCCTGATCGAGACATCGAAGTTATGGCACCCAGCACACATGCTGTCTACTTAAAAAATGCTTGCACCCTGATTCATAGCATACTAGGGGATTCTACTCCCTCAGTCCCAAAATAGAAGATATTATAGGATTCAAACTTCGTCCCAAAATACTTGACACTCACTAGAGGATTTTACGTGATATTTTTACGACTCTAATTGATAAATGGAATAATCTCGATATACATATAACGAAGAATATATATGACTCAAAGACATAATATTTGATGATGGCGCATTACATTGATATATAACAGGTTGACATAAACACAACATGTTACATGAGGCATTTGTTGTCAATAAGCCAACATAGAAAGGCTATTGTTCTTCACTAGAAAATAAATTGCCTTCGCACGCCCTATCAAATATATTCTCCTCTGATTTATTTTCTATAAAGAACATGAATTTGTGCATCTCAGTCAGCACAAAGACAATGCACTGCTATTTTTAAGAAAGTTTCCCATAGTTCTAAGGCTGACTGCATTTATAGTGATTCTGAAAAAATGTAGTGGACCACATGAACGTCTAATTAATTAATGGCGTTGTAATATTGTTCGGTGGCACCAAACCAAAAGCGTTGTAAAAGTGGTTTTTGACAACCACATTTTCTGTGGCAATATATTCTATAGCAATGAACAATCTGTGTAGTAATAGAGGCTGCACCTTATAGCAACGACACATTGAACATGGCAATTATGCATGTTGCCACCACTTCTTGGTGTTGCAACATAAACCTTGTTGCCACACTCGCTGTGCATAGCAATAGATGTTACCCCTTATAGCAACCAAACCTTGGGTGTGGCAATTGCACATGTTGCCATCACTTCTTGGTGTTGCCACATAGGTCTTATTGCCACACTCGTTACGCGATGCAATAGAGGTTGCACCTTATAGCAACCAAACCTTAGGCGTGGCAATTGCACATGTTGCCACCACTTTTTGGTGTTGCGACATAAACCTTGTTGCCACACGCGTTATGCGTGGCAAAACATTGTCTTGCAACACACGTTCATCGTTGCTAGTGCACCATTTTCTACGACATGGGCAAGTTGCCATTGCAAGGTCCAACAACGCCTAAGGCGTTGCACTAGTTGCTGTTGCCACACCTACAACCATAGCAAAAGCTTATGTTGCAATGCCTAAGTGTTGCAAATCCAAAACACAATTTGCAACGCTAAGTAGAAAAGCGTTGTCCAAAGCTTTACCCACGCAAGCGCCTGCAACGCCTCCCAACGAAAAAAAGTGTTGGTATTTCTAATATTGCAACTATTTTGGGCCTATTGCAATACTTTTGGGGAATTGAAATAGGGTCAAAATTTAGTAGTGAATACTTGCTGGATGACTAGTGCCCCATTGCTCGCTCTACACGCCGCCAGTGAGTAGGGATTGGCTGGTGAGTAGGGATTGGAGGAGGTGATGTGATGTGTACTGGTACGTATGTATTAGATAATACCCTAGTCGGTGATGCTCTCTACAGCCTACTGGTCATTTTAAAGAGGAGAGCCAAACTGTTGCTCTCACATAGGACATGACGATGGTTAAAGAGGAGAGCCGAACGGGTGCTCTCCCACAGGATGCGATGATGGAGGCTTCATGGCTAGTTGGCATCCTCCGTTTCACGTTGACTCCTGGGATTGGAAACCATGTCATCATTGTGAGTTCCCACGCCAGTTCACAGAGGGTATTTAGATAACTCCTACTATAATCGCCGCTCGGCCGCATCCCCCTCAGTCAACGCACGTCGCGCCACTCCACCTCTCTAGCCCTCTAGCTCGCCGCCGTCCACATGTCGTCGCTCCATCCACACCGACAATCATGTCGCTAACGGCGCTCCCCACCAACATGCAAATTGAGATTGCCGGCCACCTCGCTGTGACCTCGGATCAGCCCATGGACGACCTCCATAGCCTATGGGCGACCTGCTCGTCCATGCGTCGCATCTGCGGTGACCCCGCCATCGGTCAGCGTCTGGCACTGGATTGGGTCAGACGCAGAAGGACGTGTAATATAACTGTCCAATTTATAAGAGCACAAGTACAATGGCAGCCGCGGAGCGGTCGCACTTTCATACTTGAGCCCATATAAACCCAGTAGTCCATCGAGTACCACGAAGGGTCTCGATTCATCGCCAACATACAGCCAAGATCGTACATGATTCAACATACATGCCATATGTTACATAAGGTTCACAAATACATTGCCATACATCAGAGTACGATTAAAGTTATTACAAACCAAGTTCAAATAAAGTAGTTGTGAAAGCAAAGTAGTTTTAAAATCAACATCTCACACCATTGTTCAAATACTTACCAGTGTATGATCACAACCCACAAAAGCATCATAGCTTAGATATATAAATGGAAGTGCCTTGCCCAGGCCTACTCCTCGTCCACCGTGGGATAGAAGCAATTCTTACAGTAGCTATGATAAATAGTGTTATCTGCAACAAGTGGGAAATAAACTTGAGTACAAGAAGGTACTCAGCTAGACTTACCTATCATAAACTAAAAATAAAGTGACTCTAAGGATCATGCAAGGCTTTATAAGTGGAGCTAGCTTGACAACATTTTGCATATAAAGCCACTAATTCAGCTATACATTTTATAATTCGGTCGTCAAGTTTATTATAGCTATTCATCTCTAGATTAGCAACTAACCTATGTCAAACATATGGTATATCAGTAGTGATAGAACAATAGTAACCATAGCAATTTATTATATCATTCTCAGAACCATTCCACTTGCCATTATCACTATGATAGAAGGAAGCTCAGTCAAGTTTCTCACTATCTAGGAGAGACGACGATTTAAATCGATTGCAACCAGCTGGGCAGTATTCCTAACACAAACCCAGGTAGACCAGATCAACGATCACCTTAGGTCACCTTTGGTACAACTCGGGTCCAATTCGTGGGTTCGATCAGCGCCGCACAATCAGGGACACTACCGGATGCTAGGTCGATCAGGACTCTAACCTGCTCTTGGCCTCACACCAGCTCCCCACACTTCCTTACTACCTCCACTGTGCATACTCTAACAGAATGAGGTCTGGCCTGAGTTGAGCTACTCGGCTTTGTGGTCAGAATGAGTTATCCGGCCAGCTAAGTGAGAGTCATGCGTTCAAAATGACCGAGGACCAATAACAATGCGGTCCTTAATCGGCGCAGACAGAATCACATGAGTCAACCTACAACATAGACTCTATCCATCCTCAATTTACAACATCCCATGGTTCTTTTACACGATAGCAAATATAGCCAACCGTGGTTCAATGTCCACCAATATCTCATAGGCGATAGAAAATCACCCGACTTCTACTGAGCTAAGCATTGCTAAGCAGTTATTCGATCCTAGACCTACATAGGAATCAAGGTATATTTCTAGACAAGGTAGTTCTATGCATCAAGTGTTTTCGATCAACTCTTATAACCTAATGCATCAAACATAAAAGGACTCAAGTGATATTTTATGAAACATAGGTGGCTTATAATGCTCCGGGGCTTGCCTTTTAGAAAAGAAGTGGGTCGGTGGTTAGGGCACTATGGAAGTTCCTCAGTATCTGGCTCCTCGCCTTTGGGAGCTGCTAGTTGTGGTGTCTCCTGATTTTCCTCCGCCTCTTCTTCGAAATCCAGTAGGGTTACTCCTTCGGGCGATCCTATATGTATGAGCATGAAATAAGATATCATGGATGCATAGATAATGACATGGATGATATGATATGATAAAATGCATACGCAGTAGTGTCCTTAATAGTAATGTATTAAAGTGATAACAAGATAAATTTTCTTTTGCTGAGTAGGTGCATATCTCCTCTCTAGTAATTAAACAAACACCTATTTAAATATTTTCTGGGCTATAAGATAGCAGCCACTTGTTTTGACCATAACTAGAGTTATACACATCCAAATAATACGGTTGTGGACTTTATGGAAATCTTATGAAATTGCCTACAACTTTCTTTTAATCATCTTAAGGTGATTTAGTAGCTATCTAGGTCAAACAATTCAATCTTTCATATCTGTCCAGAGGACAAGCAAATCAGACAGTAACTTCTAACAGCTATAACTCTTAAACCATTAGTCCTATAACCATGAAAGTTTAGGACAAGCAATATGAGTAAGTTATCTACAACTTTATTATTAACCAGTTTCATAGAAAAGATCATTATCATCATGAATTTGTCACCACAATAGAAACTACTCATACAACCATTTAGTTGAATTATAAAGCAATAATGAACTAGCTACCAATAACCAATTAATATTAGGCATAACTACTAATATCAACAGGTCATATTCATCACAAGCACTCTAGAAAAAATCATGGTAAAATCCCAATAACTTATTTACATCCATTTATTAATTTCCTTATACAATAAGGTGTTTTAAAGGATAAAAATTTGCAAAGCTCAATAAATTCTTAGAAAATTACAGTAGCCTACATCTAACCCCAATAGTCTACTATAAAATTTTCATACCATTTGGAAAAGTATAGTAGCCTATACAAAAATGACAAGTTGCATAGGCTTATTTTAGCAAAAATAGTTTAGCCTAGTGAAAAGTATCAAACAACAGATTTCATATTTTTCTTACTTTCACCCTAGAATAAGAACACTATGTAAAAATTTGCATGATCATAAGTTATGTATTTCTGCCCCATTTATTTTCACTAGAAACTAGCAATTAATCATGGTTAAATAGGAAGACCATATTTCAAATATGCCTACTGTAAATTTAGCATTTTTCCTAGCTAGAGCATGTCAACACAAGACCATCAAAATTGGACTCACAATTTTTGCACTTCCCTAGCTCAAGATATGTATTTTACAAGATGGAAACAAATTTAAAAGCAGTTATTTAGATCAATTTAATTCACCAAGAAAAATATCCCAAACAGTAGGTTTCATATTTTTATCAAATAGTACATTTCATAAAGAATCCAACAAAATTTGGTTCACCCAAATTGGACTCTCCTAGCTCAAGGTATAAATTTTTGAAGTTTGCATTCAAATCTATGAAAATAAATCAAGAAAAACATTTCAAATACTGACTGACAGCTGGGACCCACGGGTCAACGGGTCCCACACGTCAGCGACATAGGTGTAGAGCGTGGCGTTTGATCGGCCATATCTCGCAGGCGGTGAGGTCTTCACCGTCGTGTTCACCACACTCTTTCGCATCTACTGGTACCCTAGGTTGGCCCGGTGGATCACCGGAGCTACCTCGCTGGCGACAATGGCGGCACGGCGTAGGTGCTCGGTGGTGGGCTTGTCGTCTCTAGTGATGACACGGTCAGGTGAGCGTGGCTACATCTTCTACAAACCTAGCGGATCTCTACGGTGCGGATCGAGCCACGGTGAAGCGGCGGTGAGCTCCGGCCACATGCATGGTGATGCGGCGGCGCTCAGCGCACGGCAGTGATATCACTGTTTTGACGAGACGGTTGCCGGTGACAGATCTCCATCTTTAGTGACGGTGCTATGGTTAATGGTGATGCTAAAACAGGCACTAGAGGGGGACGATGGGGTCTAGTCGATGCCAGACGTGGTGAGCTTGAGCTCGCGGCCATTGCGGGTGCGCACGGTGCGGTCGCACATTCCCACGCGGCGGCGGCGGTAGCGATTAAACCGACTATGACATGAGCTATTGGGACCTAAGATGACAACGGACAAGGGGAGAGTAAGGTAGGAGGTGTAGTGGATATGGCTGACCACGGCAAGCTCGGAGCTCGGCGGCGGTCCGTGGCCATGCCGCTTTACCTTGGCTCGAACGGTGACAATGGCGGGTCAGGGAAGTAGAGGAGATGGTGGTAGAGTTGTGGGCGAGGTGGATTGGGTGGTGGTGCTTTGTGGACAATGTGCGAGCATGGTGGAGGTGTAGCGACGATGGTGCGGTGCTCCGCTTCGCTTTGGCGAGCGTGAGAGAGGCAGAGAGAGGGCGAGAGAGTGAGAATGGGAGGGAGCAGCGGTGTCACCTCCCTTTTCTCCCCCTGCTGGCCTGACTGGTTGGGCTGACGCCGGCAAGCGGCCGCCATGCATCGTGTGAGGCCTGGCGCCGGTTGGCCACTACTGCGCTGCTGCTGCTCGGTTTCAGGCCGGCGATGGCCGACTAACGGATCAACTTCAAGCACATGTAACTCCCAAACAAGCTCGAGTTGGTGGAAACCCCTTAATAGGAAATGTAGAGCTACATGTACTCTCCAACTTTGTTTCAGAAAGCTCCCTCTAATTTGCCATGGTTTTCAAACTACAGAGCTCCAAAGTAGAGCACATGGAAACTAAAATCAGGTTTAGACTTAGAAAATTTTCTAAGTTACAAAACAGCATCCAAATTGAAACTTAGGAGCTCTATTTGACCCACTTAAGCACTGATTCAGCTCATGACCCTTAAAAAAAGTTTGTTCTACATGACATCAACTACAACTTTTATTAAGGTCACACAGCCATGCAAACCCTCTATACTATAGTTCAACTTTGGTCAAAGTAGTATCATGAAAAATGACATTTTGAGTAAACTAGGACTTAGAAGCAAAATTGGCCCATGTCATGAATACAAACATTGTTCCATTTTCCATCCTAGATATGTCTAAGGTGTTTTTGTGACCTCATAACCATTTCTTGCATTGGTCACACATGATCACAAGCATATGCATATATATAATCAACATCACATGTGATAAAGAGAAGGTGAATGAAATGAAACTTCACATGCTCATGCTCATGAATGCTTGAATGATGCTTGTGCTCATGAAATGCAAGTGTCAAATGCAAATGCTTAACACTAGGGTGCTACAAGACGTGGGCCAACCCCGTCAACTACTATGCCCTCCTTGCTAGCCTGACCCAAGTCGGCAACCCAGAGGCTTGCTTCCTCACCGGGATACAAACCGTATTCATGGAAAAGCATAGCCCCCAGCCATGCCTCGATGATCTCACCTACGCCGCTGATGGCGAGCAAAATTTGGTGGCCTATCTGGTCGCCATATTGCTCTATAGGCACAATGGCGGTGCTGGCAACGATGACACTACGAGGGGTGTATGAGATGGGGTGAGGGTGAGGAAGAATCACGGGTGGCGGCGGCGAACCAACGAGTTGGTGGCTAAGCAACAAGGGGTGTGTGATGTGCTGCCGCCTGGCCATCAAGGTGATCTACAATATGACGTGGGGACGGTTGTCGTCGCCGCCACCGTGTAGGTGCGCAGCGATCTTCCTTGACCTGGTGGTGATTATGGCAATGCAGATGGACGAGAAGGAAGGGCTGTGTATTACAGTGAGGACTGTAGGCTTCGTCAAGAAATCCTTTTTTTTGAATGGGAATTTGGAATAAGAGACTAGTCCTTTCACTCTCTGAAATGTAGTGTATTCTGACATTTGAAATTTGTCCTCAAATATAGTGTATTCTACAACTTTTGATTTCTTGTTGTTTTATTCCAATTATATTTGTTTCCTTATTCAACGAAAGTACTAGTATGAAATAGGTTTCCCTATATAACATGAGATGTGTCTGGCGTGGTTAGATTTACAATGATCGGACTTTTTTGCGTATGCAGTAAAATTTAAATAGCTATGTAGCTCCTCCGTTAGGCATTAGATCAATGCGAGACTAGATCGGATGAATTCCGTATGCACGTTTACCACACTACAGATCAGAAAAAGAACCAGGAAGAAACCTGTAGACAAAACCAACCAATAGGGGCTAGAAACCGGCTATCAAATGACCCTTGGTGCAGTAGTAGTAGTCATGAGTGGCTTTGATCTATGTTGAACCCAACTCATCTTATTTTTGTGGCTGTTTCAGTCTTCAGTCTATAACTCATCAGTCTCCAGCCTTTAGTGTACCCCTCGACTGTCGTGATTGCTTGCGTGCTCCTACATTCCCGCGCAGACACACGCGTGGGTGGCGTCCATAGCCTGTTGTAGCAGGGACACTCGCATTGATGTGACGTGGCCAAGCCACACCGCCAAACCACACAAACATCTCATTGCTCCTTGGTCGTGGGGTGGTACTTTCTATTAGGTGGGTTGAACTGTGTTTGGAGTGGTGTAGCTCAGGTTGTTTGGTTTCTATTTGTTTTTTGTTGCCTTGGTGTCTTTGTCAATCTTTGTTGAACATGCAAGAACCTTGCAGCCAGGAGCAAGTCTCACCTTAGTCTAATGTAGAGCTAAGTAGCCACTGGTATTGAGATGTTATTGCACACGTAAGAAAGTCTGACCTCTGTACATTTGGTCACGTCTGACAGTTTCCTCCATAGTTTTTCCTCGTTTGGATGCGTCTGACACATAAGAAACTTCCAACTCCCAACATAAGGAAGATACATCAAATGAACGCGACATAACATCAAATGGAACTTTATTTACTCCTCTGCTAATGACTCCAAGAACAAGGGAACATAGAACTAAAGTTTAACAACAAAGATCCTAGGGTGTTTGATTTAGGTGACTAAAAGAGACTGAAGTAGTTAAAAAAGACCATAACGCCCATATTAACTGCTTAGGATCTTTGTTGTTGCCGCAGTATTGAGGGGCAGGGGTGTCATTTTTGGCCCTCTACATGTCTGTGTTTACTTTTGTTCAACTTTGTATTAATTAGGTGGGTTAAACTCTATTGAGCATGGTGTAGATCTGGTCCTTTGGTCATTTGGTAGCCGGTTTCTAGCCCCTATTGGTTGGTTTTTCCTGCAGGCTTCTTTCTAGTTCTCTTTCTAATCTGTAGTATGGTAAACATGCATAACGGAATTCATCCAATCAAGTCCCGTGTTGATCTAATGCCTAAAGGAGGAGCCACATAGCTATTCAAATTTTACTGCATACGCAAAAAAGTCCGAGCATAATAAATCTGACCGGGCCGGACACATCTCACGTTATACAGTGAAACCTGTTTCAAACGAGTATTTTCGTTCAATCCCTAAAAGAAACAAATAAAATTAAAACAAAATAATAGAAAATCAAAAGCTACAGAATACACTATATTTGAGGAGCTCGAACTACTTTAGCAGTACTTTTTAGTGAACGCACAGTGTTTTCCCCTCACAATAAATCAGCATAAGCCAAATTTTAGCGAAACCAGGCCCTATTCGTTTTGCTAAAATTTTGCTTATGCTGATTTGTTGTGAGCGAAAAACATTGTACGTTCCCTAAAAAGTACTCTTGAAGCCAGAATACAATATATTTCAGGACGGAGGGAGTAATTCACTCTCGCATGTAAAGAATGAACTACTAGTTTCTTATTCCAAGTTCCCATGCGAACAACTCAAATTCACAGCGAAGCCTACAGCCTCGCTGTAATACACAACACTTCCATCCCATCCATCTGCATCATCGCAAGCACCACCTATGCATGGAAGATCGCCGTGCACCTATGCTGGTGGTGGCAGCGAAAACTTGCCCTAGACCCACCTTGTTTCATAGATCACCTCTGCGGCCACCTCACGGCGGCATAGCACACACCCCTTGCTACATAGCAACCTACTCATTGGTTCACCGCCGCCACCCACGATTCTTCCTCGCCCTCGACCCATCTCATGTACCGCCTCACAGTGTCGTCGTCGTGGGCTTCGCCATTGTGCCTATAAAGCAATATGGCGACCAGATAGGCTGCCAGATTGTGACCACCATTGACGGCGTGGGCGAGATCATCAAGGCATGACCTAGGCCTATGGGTTTTCTCGAATACCATTGGTATCCCGGTGCGGAAGCAAGCCTCTAGGTTACCGAGTTGGGTTAGCCTAGAAAGGAGGGCATAGTAGTTGCTGACATCGTCCCACCCCAGCCCACTTCTGCATTAGTCCAATGCCATGCGTCGACCGATGGCAGGGTTGCCGCAGATGTGGTACATGGACGAGCAGGTCGCTCATAGGCTGCGGATGTCATCCATGAGGTGCTCTGAGGTCGTAGTGAGGGGGCCAGCGTTCTCAATGGCCAGCTCGTCATGGAGCACCACAAACATGACGTGGGGTGCCGCCTCGCTGCCATGATTGCCAACATTGACAACGTCACATGATGCAGAGCATGAGGAGGACAACTGAGGGCTCGCACGGCGGTGTGGATGGAGCTACGGTGTGTGGACGGTGGTGACATAGAGCGCTGGAGAGGTGGCACAGCGCGATCCACTTACGTTGATTGAGGAGGAGGTAGGGGAGGCGGCCGAGCGGGGGTTACAGTAGGAGTTTTAAATACCCTCTATGAGCTGGCGTGGGAATTCCAACAATGACACGGTTCAAATTACCGGGTGGCCGGGTGACCGTGCGGACGAGATGGCCAGATTACTAGAAAATGTAGAGTTTTCTAGTTCTTTTTCTGATCTGCATGTTTCTTTCTGTTCACATTTTTTATTGCACACGTAAGAAAGTCTGACTATTGTACATTTCATCTCATAGGACAGTATATAGTGCCATCAATATATTTGAAAGTTGTAGCAAATTAAGTGCATTTGTTCATACTGCCTCTGAACCGGTTTGTTAGGCGCACGGGATGAAATTTCAGATACCAAGGAATGGAGGAAGACTGTGAAATTGCATTAATTAAAAATATCATGTCCAAGCCTATATGGGATCCATCTCCTAGCTTCCATGCATGTATGCATGCAGCCCTTAATTGGAACGAACCCGAGACGTGCTCGGCTTCCATCGGGAGTTAATTGCATTCTTATTTCTAGGATACGCCTAATAATACGGACCTTTTCTTAAACCCATGGGCGCCAGGGAGTGCGGTTGATTAGAACCTATGAAACCATGTAGCCATCTCTAGCTAGTTGCTGCCCCTCAGCCACTGCAAGCCTACGACTGCTTGGATAGGAGTGCATTGTATACTTCACCGGATGACAGAAGATCCAACCATCTCAAATATTCACTACTCGGATAATAGTAATGACGAACCTCATGTGATCACATCAGAAGCCTGTCCTAGCCCTGGCGTCCCTATGTGTATAAAGCCTGGTCTCACTCCCATTGTATAGCCATCTTTAGCTAGCTGATTACCTTACTGCCCCTCGACTGCTGTGAATCCTCTTCACAGCCGCACTAGGCTTTCAAGTCTCAAGCGTGTCATGGTGGTCAAAAGTTCTTCTAAGATGCACTTCTTGTGTCTAGCTTTCCTACGCATTCACTTCACTCTCGGCAAACACGCAAGGTCTATATGGGAGGAGCATCCCCCTTCCCTCAAAGATTTTGAATTTTATTTGTTTCTTTAGGAATTCAACAAATGTATTCGTATGAAACATGTTTACTTGTATAACGTGAGATGTGTTTGGCCTGGTCAGATTTACGATGCTCGGACTTTCTTGCGTGTGTTGTAAAATTTGAATAGCTATGTGGCTCCTCCGTTAGGCATTACATCGACGCGAGACTTGATTGGGTGAATTTCGTTATGCATGTTTACCATAACTATAGATCAGAAAGAGAACCAGAAAGAAACCTGCAGGCAAAACCAACCAACCTCTATTGGTTTGAACGTGTCTGACACACTGCACAGACCTTAGCTTACATTACAAATAAGTTAAAATTGCTACAAAATAATGACAACATCCATCCAAGAGAAAATTAACATGTCCATAGACAATCAAACAATATTGATCCATTTAAACATGCCATAACAGAGAGATACATCATGGAACTTTATTTACTCCTCTGCTAATGACTCCAACTCCAAGAATAAGGGAATATAGGGAAGATAGTAAGGTCTGCCGTTGATTTGTGGCAGGATGCCACATTTCAAAAACTAACTGTAATGTGTAGGGATGACATGAACTTTTCTGTTGTCTATGTTATATGCGACGATGTCACTTTCCACCCCAACCCCAACAAAGAGAAGCAAATTCCAGTCTGGGTGAACCATTGAGTAGTACTCATTAACATCGTAGTACGGGAAATAACTAAATTCATTATTAGTCTATGCAAACACCTTCAGAATCCTAACAGTATACTTCAATGTCCATTTATTAGTACCATAGTCTTCAAGGATCCTGATTGAAAGTTTGGACATATTGTGACCATGGACAGTACATACACACAAATGACCCTAAGCTTGATGGATGGAGGGTGAAGAACCACGTGGGCAAGGAATTTTCCTCCATGTCTCTCCCTCCATATCCACAGCACGTATCTGAGGGTAAACACCCAAGTACCCTATAATGTGCAGACAACCGTTAAGATAAACAGTTTCTGATGATCTCATTTCTTCTGATCTCTCAATTGTCACACAAGTATATGGTCCCCATTTAGCTTCCTTATAGATCCATGCTATAGGTTTATATGAGTAGATGTCCACACCCTTGCACTCATCATCCTGCTCCTTTTCTATATATTCAATCACATAGAAGTGCGAGGAGGTTGTCGGATCAAACCCCAATTGAGCCTCACCAACAGAATAGATGCTAGGCGGTAGTTCCTTGAACTCCTTGGTTGCTAGATTGTAGATGACAAAGCAGTATGATCCATGAACCCCTCAGCACTAGCATAGGAAGGGGCCGTTGCATATATCTCAGATAGATACATTGGCCAAGGTGAAGGGCAAGAAGGACAAGGAGGGGTGTGCACCGGTGACTGGTGTAGCATCGATGGCCTTGGTCGATGTCATAGAAGAACCCGGCCAGAGTCCGGGGCAGCACCTTATGGTTGTTGTAGTCCGAGATGAGGCAGTTCTAGGAGCGACATACACATTTGCAGTAGAACAAGGAGCGGGCAGGGAGGCGGTGGAGGATCTTGACAATGGCATTGTCCGTGAGGCTGGCCAGTGCGTTCCTCTTATTAGGGGCCTCCTCCATTTTGTCTGTGTGCTTGGTCAGTAATGAGATCACTGAAGAGGAAACTAATCCAACAAAGATCTATCAGGGAATTCCATAACTCATACCAAAGTGCAACTTTAACAACCATTAACAATTTTCATGGTACGACCTCAAACAAATTTAGTGTAGCACCACATAGATATATATAACTCAAACTAGAGTAGCAGTTAATGGAGCTGTAACCATTACAATTCTAGCTAAATGAAGTCTATCCATTACACTTACAATCACTATACAAGCTCAAAGCTTCTTCCATAGGAGATAGACAAAGATTAAGAGGATGACAATTACAACAATTTTGAAGGCAGAAGCAATGGGCATGTTTGTTTGCCTAGACATATAGGTATAATCAAGCAAGCACTTGACAATTAATAGGCCTAGTTGCACACAGGCATTTATAGTAACAACACTGAACATATGCATAGACAATCAGTCAACATTGATCCATTTAAACATGTCATGACAGAGAAATACGTCATGAAACTTTATTTACTCCTCTGCTAATGACTCCAACTCCGAGAACAAGGGAACATAGGGAAGATAGTAGGGTCTATTGATGTTTTGTGGCAGGACATCCTGTCTGAAAACGCACTGTAACTTGTAGGGATGACATGAACTTTTTTGTTGTCCATGTTATATGCGACGATGTCATTTTCGTCCCCAACCCCAACAAAGAGAAGCAAATTCCATTCTGGGTGAACCGTTGTGTAGCACTGATCAACATCCAAGTAACCAAAATCAATGTTAGTCTCCAAAAGAACGTCTAGAATACTGAAAGTAAGCTTCAATGTCCATTTACTAGTACCATAGTCTTCAAGGATCCAGATGTTAAGCTTGGGGTAATCACAACCATGAACAGTACATACACACAAGTGATCCTGAGCTTGATGGATGGAAAATGTAGAACCACGTGGGCAAGGAATTTTCTTCCATGTCTCTCCCTCCATATCCACAGCAAGTATCTGCTGACAGCCCCACCAGTACCCCATAATGTGTAGACAACCGTTAATATACACAGTTTCTGATGTTCTCCTATCTGATCTCTAAATTGTCACAAAAGCACTCCTGCCCCATTTAGATTTCTTATGGATCCATGTTGCAGCTTTAGATATCTAGATGTCCACACCCCTACACTCATCAGACTACTCCTTTTCTTTATATTCAATCACATGGAAGTGCGAGGAGGCTGTTAGATTGAACCCTAATCGAGCCTCACCAACAGAATGGATGCTAGGCGGCAGTTCCTTGAACTCCATGGTTGCTCTATTGTAGATGACATAGTAGTATGATCCATCAGCCCCTCGGCACAAGCATATGATGAGGCCATTGTAGATATCTGAGACAGCTACATTGGCCAAGGTGAAGGGCAAGAAGGACAAGGAGGGATGTTCACCAGTGACTCTAGTGTATCATTGATGGTCTTGGTCGATGTCGTAGAAGAACCCAACCAGAGTCCGGGGCAGCACCTTATGGTTGTCGTAGTCCAAGATGAGGCAGTTTTAGGAGCTACAGACACATTTGCAGCAGAACAAGGAGCGAGCAGGGAGGCGACGGAGGATCTCAACAACAACATCGTCCGTGAGGCTAACCAGTGTGTTACTCTTGTTGGGGGCCTCCTCCATTTCGTCTGCGTGTAGTAGTATGAGAGCTTGCTCAGTAATGACTTGACTGAAGAGGAAAATAATCCAACAAAGATCCAATAGTGAAGTCCTCAACTCATACCAAAGTCCAACAATGAAGTTAATGGAGCAGTAACCATTACAATTCCAGCTAAATCAAGTGTATCCATCACACTTATAATTAGTACATGAGCTCAGAGCTTAGAAGGAAGACAAAGATTAAGAGGACGATAATTACAATAGTTTTGAAGGCAGAAGCAATGGGCATGTTTGTTTTCCTAGATAGATAGGTATAATCAAGCAAGCACTTGACAATTAACAGGCCTAGTTGCACACAGGCATTTATAGTAACAAAACTAAACATATGCAGAAAACCAAGACATCAGCAGAAAATGAACTAGTGCCACCTCCTAGTTCTTTTCATCGTCATATCATTGGCCTAACTAGATCTCAAACACTAGAATGTTTCTTGTATACCTCATGTTCAAGCAAGGACCAAAACAGTGAAGCAAACAGGAAAAGGAGAGGAAGGATACATGTAGATCAAATCTGTTGCCTCTATCGTAGCACATAACAGACATAGACGCCAATGCCGATGTGCTCCATCGGCAAGCCCCACTGCCTAGCCTCCAAAAGGACGCCGGAGCCACCACAGCACACCAGGGATCCTCTGTCGTTGCCGCTAGTCTAACGGGCATAGATTTGTTTCCACTTGAAGGGGAAATATCCAATATAGGTAAACCTATAGGGCATCCACATAGAGAATATAATACTATAAAGACTCTAAAGATATTCCAACATAACCAGACATCTAGCGCAATGGTAAAGATAGTGCATTCCTTCCTCCGGGTCTCAGGTTTGACTCCCAGGCATTAAGGTTTGTTTTGAATTTATTAAACCCCAGTGGCACAAAAGGTACAAGTGATACGCAAGACATTGGGTCCCATAGGTTTAATGGAGATGGAGAAAGGTCCCACAGGTACATGTGACATGTGAGCCATCGGATCCCACAGGTCGGATGCTGAAGGGTCCCGCAGGTACACGTCGGACGGAGAAAGGACCGAGCAGAGACTTTTATGATGAATTACAAGTATCACGGATGAGTAACTGTAGGTCCCACAGGTACACATCAGATGGAGATGGGTCCCACAGGTATACGTCACATGGAGAAAGGATCGAGCGGAGACTTTTATGATGAATTGCAAGCGTCATGGATGAGTAACTGTAGGTCCCATAGGTACACATCGGATGGAGAAAGTGCCATGTGGAGATCTATGATGAAGTTGTTCGTTACACATCAAATATTGTTTGTCACAGATGGGTAATTAGTTCAACGACGAATCCTTGTTCATCATAGTTTTAAAGGAGATCGTCACAGATGAGTCGCGTGAGTGATCTGTGATGAAACCCTATGCTCTTCTGTGAAGTTTTTTGTGACGATGCCTGATTTCATCATAGAAAAGGAGGGTTACAGGATCGTCACCACTGATCTTTAATGAAACAGAAATATTCGTCATAAAAAGCGATCTTCTATGACGGTTTTGGATCCATCATTAAAATTTTCATCATAGAAGTGGATATTCCTAGTAGTGCAAGTGGCTTCTCGTTTAGTGTGGTTGCTCCACTGGACCTTGCTCATGGGTATTGTGCTTCTGGTTTCCTTATCATCTCTGTCAAGTATCCGAATAGGGTGCTCCCTATATTCCAAAGTATCATGTATATCCAGTGCCTCTGTGGGCACCTACTCATCTGGCAGCTTCAAGCACTTGCGTAGCTGGGATACGTGGAACACTAGGTGTACTCTTGTTGATTCCTCTAGCAACTCCAACCTGTGGTTCTCTCACAGGTGGTGTATCCTCCACAAGGTTGAAGGGGATAGGGTTAACACCTCTTCCACGATCACTGCCACGACTTCAGCCTCGGACAGCCGATGTGGGGGAAATGGAATGACAGAGTAGGCGCTCAGAAGGGTGGCATGACATCTTGTTGCAAACGTCATTAGGGTTGTGGTCATGAATTATTTGGTGATTTAGTGATTTACAACAATTTTAATTCTACCCATACACTCGAACAAAGAAGCAAGAACAACCATAAGAAGCATGAAGATCCAAGCATGCATTACAACAGTTTATTGCACGGTGATGTCCCCATCAGCTACACTAGAGGACTCACGAGAAATGCACTACAATCAGATAGGCTCCAAAAGAGGGACATTCTACTCTACTCCTGAAAGTGAGTCATGTCTCATAGCCACACAGGGCTCATCATCAGCACTACATCTTCTACATAATTAAATCATCTTCGGGGATCTAACCCTGACAAGGGGTGGTGCTACGGTCCATCTCCTGAAGCTTGGCGTCGGAGCGATGCATCCTAGCAACGTACTCCAAGGCCTCCTCATACTCCTAGGTCTTCTTAGGCATGGGAAGTGCATTGAATGAGCATGCAGATAGGTTGAGTTTGCTAGGTGCTAGCAGGAATTCCGCCTCTTGAGGCTCCTTTTGAGAGACACGGGGAAGCTTAGCCAGTATTTCCTGATACTCGTTGATGCGGTGGGCATCTAACCTCCTCTAGGCCTTCCATACTCTCTTCATCGTGTCCTATAGATAGTGTCTTGCTCTCATGAATTCGATAAGGTGAACTTTGTTGGATATGTTTCTGGCTCTCATCTCTTTTAGCTCCATCTCTTGCGCTCAACAGCGCCTTCCTAGCCTCACTTTTATGTGCCCATACTTCCGGTCCCTGTCTACTTGGGCCTTTAGATTTGTAATCTCCCTTCTCCTCATGACCTTTGTGGATAGCCTTGCTGCACCTATAGGAGTGGAGGTCAACACACATGGCCTCCCACAGCATGTTCTTCTCCCGCTCCTCAATTAAGAAGGCCTCGTCAGCTCAAAGCAGCATGTCCTGGTAGCGACGGCTCTCTACCTTCACCTCCATGATGTACCGGTCCTGGTCAAGGATGTATTGTCCAAACACTTGGAGGCAAAGGTCCCCCTTGTTGAAGGCAGTCTGATTAGCAACTACCACCTGCTTCCTGGTGTTCTACGCGAGGTCCAAAGCTCAGGAAAGCAAGCGATATGGTCCCCTCTTGAGGTGCTCGTGTGTGTCACGCATCACACATCGAAGAGCCGAATGTGAAATGGACTGGACACAAGCCTCGATGGAGGTCTCCACCTCAAGCTCAGTGAAGGCAGGAGCTCTGGCATGGTCTCACTTGCAGGAACCTTGAGGTGAATGACGATGTGCCCCTAAAGTCCATCGGGTCCCATCTCACCACGTCAGACGTATTCGATCCGTTTGGTGGGGACATCAAGCTCCTAGAGCACCTCACAAAGCATCTGAGCAAAGCCTCCATAGCTTTGGCCATCAACAGGAAGCTCAACTGCTGGTGCCATCAGCAAACCGGTCCATAAAATGGGATCAATAGGTTAGCAAAAGAGGTAAGCCATGTATATAAAGATGAAAGGTTGGTACATATAACCGAAAAGAAAAGTTTCCACTCCTAACTCTATCGTCCAATCCTAAGGGTCTCGTCGTAGGGTCAAGTATGGCTCTGATACCAACTGAAATGATCCCAATTTTCTATGAAGGGAAAATCCACAGATTCGAAACATAACGTGATAGTCCCAGATGATCATTCCATCATATTATTGAATAACAGTCGATATCACAAGTCATACATTGAATACCTGTTTTACAGAGTACAATAGCAATGTTTACTTGTTATTACATCAACACTTGGTGGAATCAATCAGTGCATGCAGCATTTGGAACAGCATCAGGTAGAATAGCAGCGGTCGTCGACTCCATCTTCATGAACCAAACTTGAGCACAGGAATGAGACCAACTAATCCTTCAATCCTCCGTTGTCGTCATCGTAGATGACATACAAACCTCCCAAATATCTTTTAGTATGATTTGTACTAGCCACTGACTCCCACCCTATACTTGGCATTTGCTTTGTGGTAGTGGAATGCAAGGGTAGAGAAAAAAGACCTATTTGAGGTTGTAGTTTCCTATGCGAGCATGTCAAGTTTTAATAATAATTCATCAAGTTTTAACCCATCTTATCCACATGTTCACCCATCCCATCACACACTTCTCACCACACTCTCACTCTCTAGGCGGCAAGGACAACTCCCTCTCATACCTTGCCTTATCGGCAAACAACCAAAGCCTAATAAACACTAGTACAAAAACAAGCTGTACTCTCGGTTGGGAAACCCCTTTAGTCCCGGTTTCCCAACCGGGAGCACGAATCCGGGACTAAAGGGCCCCTCCTTTAGTCCTGGTTTCTCGCCCGGGACTAAAGGTCCACCTTTAGTCCTGGTTGGTAATACCAACCGGGGCTAAAGAGTCTTCCTGGCCTAGCCACGTGGGCCAGCCCTTTAGTCCCGGTTGGTATTACCAACCGGGACTAAACGTTTTCTTTTTTTTTTCTTTTTTTGTTTCTATTTTCAATTGATGGTTCATTTTGGTTTTTGAATAGGTTTTCAAATACACATTCTACGCTGCTAATAATATACGTATTCTACACGCTTATAATGTTCGAACATTTTGTATAAACTAAAGTATAAAACTAACGTATATATTACATGCATATACATATATTGTACGTTATTTTATGTACATATAATATGTATATATTTATATTACAAATAAAGCTTGCATTGTATATTCTATCATATCCTTGGGATAACAAATTCACTCCATCTGGTTTGACCTCCATGTTTCGTTCATGTCATTGTAGAACTCGCCGGCGGGGTTTAAGACCTGGTCATTAAGAAATCCTGCTATGGTCTCTTGAATTGCTTTCAGTCGGTCACGTCATATGACTTTTTCCTTCAACCATAGAGTCTTCAATAAAAGTTAAAGGAAAAGTATTAATATATATATATATATGTTGGTCACATGATTACTTATATATATGAGCAATAAAAGAAATTGTGAATATATGAATATATTTATATAACATACTTTGAGGATCTCTTTAGGAGTTCTTTTTTAGTACGCCATGATGAACTCGTAAACATAGTATCCGTAGTAGTTGGTCCCCTATTCTTGCCTCAGAACCCACTTTTACGAGAAAAAAGATCTAGTGAATTGAAAGCTTGCATGGTGTTAATTGAATTATATATATATATAAATGTAGCTAGTACTTACTTTGTGTGTGATTACATCTAGTGGCGCTTTGCAATGTTTCATGTGGTGTTCCTCAATAAAACTTTTCCAAACATTACGCCCAATAAAATAAAAAATTAATTTGGCCTTTAATAATTGTTGCAGTTAAGAGATCGGGGTATATATAGTTGCTAGAGAGACCAAATTACCCTTTGATAATATCTATCATGTCTTGGTACTCTGTTTGCTCTTTTCTTAACGAGTCTAAGATGCTCAACCGACTATTGACCATATCAATGACCATCAATATCCAGTGATTGCTGCATATGTTTTTATACACAAATATGATCGACATTAACTAGAGTCAACATATATATATATATGGGAGATAGCTTAGCTAGTAAGCAAATAATTGAACAAATGTCCATATGATCGACATTAATTATTTAATACTCACTTGAAGTTGTAGGGGAAGAGTATGTCCTTGTTTTGTTGGTTCACTAAGAACCTCATGAGATTTTTCTCGAGTTCAGCTTTCCATTCAGGCAAGGGATTAGGGTGTTTGAATAAGACATTTGGATCAACGAAACCAACATCATTATCCTTTCTCTTTCTAAATTCTGTCATCTCATATCTGCATATATAAAAATATAGTGTGAGGATATATAATTTATATATATACATGTAGCTTTATATATATACACTTTAATAGTAGAAAATAATCACAGTTACAAACAATAGCAGCTAATGAGACTTTTGTCGAGAGAGTCCAGGTGGCATAGTTGGTGTAATTCTAAAAACTCGACATATATAACGTCATCACCACGGAAGTAATGTTGGTTTCTAACTCTAACAGAAACAAAGGTCTCTCCCCGTTCACACTCCGCCATGTACCACTTGTTTAGCAGGTACATTTGCGTACCCAGTTCACCTAAGCCTCAGGGTTGTATAGACTCTTTCCATGTTCAAATTTCTTCCAAGGATCCACTTTCGGAGCAGATGGTCCTTCAGCGAGCACTTGGGCAAGGTCCAAACCAGTATCCTTGTAAAACCGAGCCAGGTCCTCAAAATTGACGTCCAGTAAGTCTAAGTTTGAACCATATTCATTACGAATGATAAGAGGGGGGACTGATTGTTGCGATTGTTGTCCGAGTTGTGCAACACCTTTCCCTGCTCTAGTCTTTTTCTGCGCCGCCTCAAATGACTTGGTGAGAGAGCGGTCGTAGTCCGATTTTGGCAGGGTCTTTTGAGATTCCTGCTTTTTCTGGCCCACCTTCTTTCTTAGAAGATCTAGAGGTAGGTAGAAGTACGGTTTCTCTGGGTTCTCCCTCGCTTCTCGTTGCTTTCTTACTTTTTCGAAGAAACTATTCACGTCTTTTTATACTGCAGCATTTAATTCCTTTTCACTTTTCTCGTAAGATAGTTTTTGGGGAATAACTGGATTAGAGGAGGCTTTCTTCTTTGCCGGCTGGTGGGCCAACGGCTTCATTTGCGGGGCGAACCTCTTAGGAGCTGGCTACTTCTTGGTCATCAAGGGAGGTGGGGCAGCCATTGGAGACCTCCTTGGAGGCGTTGGAGACCTCCTTGGAGGTGGCGGCGGTGGCGGCGTTGCATAATCATTGCCCGGAGCACTATGATGATCTAGAGATCGAATAATTGGACTTAGGTTGGTGGAGGCCCTGCTGTGTGAGTACAAAAAAGAATAATTAGGTATAAGAAATTGTTATTATTAATCATGCATGTCAATAGAAAATTAGTGAAAAAATTGTTTCGTTCACTTTTGTCCGCACCTATTGTCTGGCAGTTGAGGAAGCAGCGGTGGACTAGAGACCCTGGGAATAATGATGTAGCGCTTGCGCCATAGTATGAATGTCTTATCTGCTTCTCCTAGAGTCTTCTCCCCATCACCTCCTGGAATGTCAAGAGCCAGATCACTAAAACCTTAGTTAACTCTATCCACTGAGACGCTAACATATCCAGGTTGTATTATTACCCCATGGATTCTTGGTGTCTTGGTAGGATCTGGAGGAGAAAAAACACCGAGAGCCACCATGATTGTGGCATTCCCTTTTGGAATATGTAGCTCACATGATGTAAATGGTGTAGTGATGTCATCCACGGGGAAACGTAGCATTGCGTCATCTTGATTTGGCAACTCCATGGAAGGGCAGCTGCTTTTCAACTGATCAGGGGGGGCTAATATTAATGTTGATTCCTAGATCTGATGCCTGTCTTTGGGCACTCATTACTATTTACACTTGCTTTATGATTTCCTCCTGCATTCTAGCTTGCATGTCTTTTTCGCGCTCCTGTGCTTGAAGCAATGCCTCCTGTGACTCACGAACATATTCCTCCAACCTGCTGATCCACGCTGCTTTCTCATCCTTCCTTCTCTACCGGCTTCTGTAGGTATCTCTATCGTTAGGGAAACCATGCTCCCAAGAAATGTTCCGTCCTAAACCTCTTGTTCGGTCACTGTGTTCAGCAGTCCCGATGGCATACGTCAGTTCATCCTTCTCTCTATTGGGCCTGAACGCACCAATAGCTTTAGCTTATAGAGCATAAGAAAATCTTTGTGTTGCTCTTTCGAGTTTTGGGCCATGAACCAGCTTCCCGGTCTCTAGGTCCAGTTTTCCCCCATGAGCGAAAAACCAATTCTTCACGTGTTTGGGCCAATTGAGTGATTCTGGTGTGATACCCTTGGCAAGAATGTCCGCTTCTATTTTTTCCCACTTGGGAATGGCAGTCGCGTAGCCACCTGATCCCATGCCATGGTGGTATACCTTCTATCGAGCATTCTCTTGGTTCCTTCTCACCCGTTCATCACCCTCTTCCGATGTCTTGTACTATACAAAATCATTCCAATAGGGCCTCAACTTCGCGAGCGGGTCCCTAGTATTGAAATTGGGCGTTAGGTTCTTCTTGACACGTTTCGTGCATAGGGATTTCTTCCAAGTCTAGAATTGTGCGGTCATCTTCTTCATAGCCCACTTTCAAACTAGCTCCTTCAATTCATCATCGTTGATATCAAGATTAGAGACAAAACTAACATGAGGCTCGTTGATCTTTTGCTTCCATTCACAGGCATTGATCGGAAGTTTGTCCCTCACAAGGTACCCATAGTGTTGCATGAATTTTCTTGCATGTGGACCAAGTGGTTCACCTGTCTCGATATTGAATTCCAATATTATGTAGCGCCCCTCCAATGGCTTTTTCGGGCCTCGAATATTTTTGCTTTTCGCCGTTGTGGTCATCGATCCAGAGGGCTACGTATAAAAAAAGAATAAATAAATATCATGTGTACACATAATAGATGACAGATATTCAAATATATATATATATATAATATTCATATATATATAATATTCATATATATATATAAATATATATACCTCGCTAGTATTTTCTTGCACAATATTTTCTTGCTTATTTTCAAGAGCCAGGTATTGACTCCCGTCATCTACATCCTGCTGGTCACCATCGGCAAATTGAGTGCTGGTGTTGATAATATCCATCATTTCTTCATCCATGTTGTCTCTCGGGGTAGCCATCTAGCTTTTATACCACTAGATATATCTATAAAAAATAAATACCATATATCTATAAAATGGATCGAGTCATGTGCTTAAAATTAATTAAATAACTACACTCGAAATTCAAGTATCCAAAGCATAACTTTGATTTCTTATTTTCTAGAAATATTTATTGGCAAGTGATATATATAACAAATTTATATATATAACAATATAAATTTAAAACTCTCTAATATGTATAACAAATATATATATATAACAATACAAATTTATAACTCTCTAATATGTATGTATAACAAATTTATATATATAACAATATAAATTTATAACTCTAATATATATGTATAACAAATTTAGCTATATAACAATATAAATTTATAACTCTCTAATATAGATGTATAACAAATTTATATATATATAAATACAAATTTATAACTCTCTAATATATATATAACAAATTTATATAAATATAACAATACAAATTTATAACTCTCTAATATATATATATAATAAATTTATATATATCAATACACAGTACGTTGGGGCCGGCGGCGTTGGTGGCGCGCGGGGCGGCCGGCGTTGGGGCGGCCAGCGTTGGGGTTCTAGTCGAGGCCGTGCACCTCCCGTGTGTGCTCGCAGAGGAGGCGCATGGGGTTCTGCGGCAGCGGGAGCCGCACGGCGTCGAAGAGGCGCACGGAGCCGTCCCCGGAGGTGGCGACGCAGAGGGAGTCATGGGACTTAGACCACGCGCAGTCGAAGAGCGCGTCGGAGGTCTGGAAGGAGAAGATCAGCGCCAGGTCCGGCGGCGGCGAGGTCAAGGACGATGAGGTGGCCACGGGCGATAGTGACGAGGGCGGCGGCGGCGGCAGTGGCGATGGGTGACGAAGACGAAGAGTGAGGAGGAAGAAGAAACGGTCACCATATATAGGAGAGGGACCCTTAGTCCCGGCTCCTGTAAACGCCCAGGACGAAAAGACCTTTAGTTCCGACTGGTAATACCAGCCGGGACTAAAGGTGTATTTTGGCGGGCCGCAAAAAATGCAGCCCACCTTTAGTCCTAGGTGGTAGATCTACCCAGGACTAAAGTTGGGCTGCAGTTTCACTTCCCGCCCGTTTCAAGCTCCATTTGTTTTTTTTATATATTTCTTTCTATAAAATGTTAAAGTCTTGTTAATTGCACAGTAAATTAAATACAAGGCATAAAATTGTTTTAAAAGAATATGGATTTACTTTTGCTTTATTACACACAGGAAAATTGTGTGAATTAAAGTTTTTTGTTTTTTCTTATAAATATTGAAACATAATGTCATTAATAATTACTATTTTGTTAATGCAAAAATGTAGTTTTTAATTTAAATCATTAAAACTTTTGTTTTCGATTGGAAATTTGTTTTCACTTCATTTTAACCTAAATCTTTTCATTTTTTCATCACTCATTGTCCAAAAGCGACATGGAAATCCCACCATCAAACACAAATTTAATCTAAACATAGAAAAAAAGGAAACACCTAATAAACATATCTGAATTCACAATTATTATATAATACCTCTAATACACACTATTAAACATCACTATATATATCAAGCGGGCACAGTAGTGAACTTCTTCTTAATGTATATCCCTTGGTTATGATCGCTCCATAACCATGGAGTGTCCTCATCATTTAGCTGGATGCTTGGATCTTTGTTCACTGTGAAGGGTGGAATTCGGTCATCCTTTTCATAATCTTCTGATATGTCTGACTTGTCTTCAATTCTGACAATGTTTCTTTTCCCTGAAAGAACTATGTGGTGCTTTGGCTCATTGATTGGGTCGTTGTTGTTTTTCCCTCTCTTCAGTTTTGTAGACATGTCCTTGACATAGAACACCTGATTCACATCCTTGACAAGGACGAACGGTTTGTCTTTGTACCCAATATTGTTGAGGTCCACGGTTGTCATTCCATACTGGTTGTTGACTGCTACCCCGCCTCTAGTCGCCTTTACCCATTGGCATTTGAACAAAGGTACCTTAAAAGTAGGTGCATAGTTTAGTTCCCATATCTCCTCTATGCGGCCATAATATGTTTGCTTATTTCCATTAGGGTCGGTGGCATCTATGCGAACACCACTGTTTTGGTTGGTGCTCCTTTTATCTTGGGTTACTGTGTAAAATGTATTCCCATTTATCTCGTACCCTTTGTATGTGAGGATATGCCACGATGGCTGCCTAGCCAACAAATACAGTTGCTCATCAATACTCTCATCACCCTGACATTCTTTTCGCAACCAGTCGCTGAAAGTTTCCATGTGCTGACGCGTAATCCAAGCTTCAGACTTCCCTGGAAACTCGGATCGGAGCAACTCTTGATGTGTCTCGATATATGGATCCACCAAGGAGGAGTTTTGCAGAACTGTGTAGTGTGCTTTATTAAAATAATTGTCCTGCGTACCAATATATGGTTTCTTCCGTAGTGTCCCCTTTCCACTTAGTCTCCCCTCGTGTCATGATTCAGGAATACCAATTGGGTCAAGGTCGGGAATAAAGTCAACACAAAACTCAATGACCTCCTCTGTTCCATAGCCCTTGGCGATGCTTCCTTCTGGATGAGCACGATTGTGAACATATTTCTTTAGGACTCCCTAAACCTCTCAAAGGGGAACATGTTGTGCAGGAACACAGGACCGATAATGCTAATCTCCTTAACCAGGTGAACTAGGAGGTGTGTCATGATATTAAAGAAGGAAGGAGGGAACACCAACTCAAAGCTGACAAGATATTGAACCACATCATTCTGTAGTTTAGATAGATCCATTGGATCGATTGCCTTCTGAGAAATTGCATTGAGGAATGCACATTGCTTCATGGTGGCTAGACGTACATTTGGAGGTAGAATTCCTCTTAATGCAACTGGAAGCAATTGCGTCATGAGCACATGGCAGTCATGGGACTTTAAGTTTAGGAATTTCTTCTCTGGCACATTTATTATACCCTTTATATTCAAGGAGAATCCAGATGGTACCTTGATGCTTGCTAGGCATTCAAACATGCTTTCCTTCTCTTCTTTGCTAAGAGTGTAGCTAGCAGGACTTAAGTAATGGCGTCCATCATCTGTCTTCTCTAGATGTAGGTTGTCTCGTTCTTTCAAACACCGTAGGTCCTGTTGTGCTTCAAGTGTGTCCTTAGGCTTCTCATACACACCCATGAAGCCTAGCAGGTTCACACAAAGATTCTTCGTCAGGTGCATCACGTCGATCACGCTACGGACCTCTAGGACTTGCCAATAGGGTAGCTCCCAAAATATGGACTTCTTCCACATGGGTGCGTGACCGTCGGCGTCGTTTGGAATAGGTTTGCTGCCATGTGCCTTTCCAAATACTACTTTCACATCCTTGACCATATTGAGTACATCCTCACCAGTTCGGTTGCCAGGCTTGGTCTAGTGGTCTGCCTTACCTTTAAAATGCTTACCTTTCTTTCTTAGGGGGTGATTCATAGGAAGAAATCGATGATGGCCAAGGTACACGACCTTTCAACATTTTTTCAAGAATATACCTTTAATGTCATCGAAACAGTGCGTGCATGCATTATATCCCTTGTTTGATTGTCCTAAAAAATTACTTAGAGCAGGCCAATCATTGATTGTTATGAACAACAATGCTCACAGGTCAAAGTGCTCCTGGTTGTGCTCATCCCACACACGTACACCTGGTCTGTTCCACAAAAGTAGAAGTTCTTCAACTAGTGGCCTCAGGTACACATCAATGTCGTTGCCAGGTTGCCTTGGGCCTTGGATGAGCACTAGCATCATAACAAACTTATACTTTATGCATAACCAGGAAGGAAGGTTGTAGATACATAGAGTAATAGGCCAAGTGCTATGACTACTGCTCTGCTCCCCGAAAGGATTCATACCATCCGTACTTAAAGCAAACCTTAAGTTTCTTGCGTCATTTGCAAACTCCGAGAATTCTCTATCGATTGCTCTCCACTGGGACCCATCAGCAGGGTGTCTTAACATATTGTCTACCTTACGGTCTTCTTTGTGCCATTGCAACAACTTTGCATGGTCTTTGTCTCTGAACAGACGTTTCAAGCGTCGTATTATAGGAGCATACCACATAATCTTGGCAGGGATTTTCTTCGTGGGACGTTTGCCCTCAACATCACTAGGGTCATCTCGCCTGATCTTATACCACGAAGCATGACATACCGGGCATGCATCTAACTTCTCGTACTCCTCGCCACGGTAGAGGATGCAGTCATTAGGACATGCATGTATCTTCTAGATTTCTAATCCCAAAGGGCAGACTACCTGTTTTGCTTCGTACGTAGTGGCGGGCAATTCGTTATCCTTCGAAAGCATCTTCTTTTGGATTTTCAGTAACTCCCCAAATCCCTTGTCAGATACACAATTCTTTGCCTTTCATTGCAGCAATTCTAGTGTGGTACCCAACTTTTTCTGCCCTGCATCACAAGTTGGGTATAGCAATTTCTTGTGATACTCTAGCATGCGCTCGAACTTGATCTTCTCCTTTTCACTTTCGCATTCTCTTTGTGCGTCACGAATGGCCTGACCAAGATCATCAGCGTGCTCATCTTCTGCCCCTACCTCTTCTTCAGCTTCCCCCCATGCAGTATCATTGAAGGCACCATATTCAGCAATAATGTCATCATCGTCCCAATGTTCTTCTTCATCTTCTTCCATTACAACCCCGGTTTCTCCGTGCTTCGTCCAACAAATATAGTTTGGCATGAAACCCGACTTCAACAAGTGTGAATGAAGACTCCTTGAGCTAGCATATTCCTTCAAATTCTTACATATGGCACAAGGGCAGCACATGAAACCATCGTGTTTGTTTGCCTCGGCCACACGTAAGAAAGAATGCACGCCCTCAATGAACTCTTGGGAGCGGCGATCAGCATTGTACATCTAATGCCGGCTCATCTGCATTACATGACATATATACCATATTAAAATCTAGAACATAATTAGTTAATTATACGACATGCATGCCACCACACAAGGTATTAATTTATGAAAGTCTCGCTACAATGTAGACAATCCCAACTACCACTAAAAAAACTAAAGCTAAAATGCACTTCAGCAGCATAAGGATTTTGCGACCAATCCCAACTAAAACAGACAGATCATGCGTTTGTTCAACATCTATGGGCTTCTTCCGCAGGATCACTGCCTCATCAGCCGCCATAGCCGCCTATGCAAGAGAGTTTTGCACGTGTTCAACATACTCTTCCTCCCAGTACCAGCCTGAACATCCAGTGCCATCCCACTGAAATTAAAACAAAAAATTAGAACTTTAATCACAATCATCATGAAAATAAGTATAAATTAACCATAATCATCAAATGTGATAAAATAACTCACATTGTGATCTGGACACTTGTAGAAGATATGGCCCTTGTTGGGACACTCCTTCCTCACCCGGTACTCCATCGCAATCTTCTCCTCACACTTGCCGCATGCAATGAGAGGGAGGTCCGGCCTCAGTCGCTTTAGAACCCGATGAGAGGCTGAGGACCTAGAAGCAGTTGCCATCTACTCTCTATACTCATTTTTAATATAATATAAATTTCTCATTTTATAAACAAATAAAATTAAAAAAACTTTAAAATTCTCTATATCTCTAAACCATGAAGTGTGCTATGCATGCTAGAAATGAAAGTTGAATACTAGTTTTGAATAACTACTTTAACCTTCCTTCATCCAAATATGCAAACTTTAAAGTGATTTTGAGCTTAAATGGCTTACAAATAAAAAAAATCCACCATAAAAAACCACATATATCTAGTCCACAAAATGAGATATGCTAGTGATGAAACATGAGAGTATAAAGTTGGTAACCTTTAGAACCAAAGAATCGATGGAGGAATCGAAGAAATCTTGTGATTACCGGCGATGAGGAAGAAGAGAGACCGGCGAAGAAGCAAGAACACTGAGCTCGAAGTGGCTCGGGCTCGGGGAGGAATAAGGGGTATATAGGAGGGGACCTTTAGTCCCGGTTGGAGACAGCAACCGGGACTAAAGGTCCCTTTCTAGTCCTGGATGGAGCCTCCAGCCGGGAGTAGACTTTTACTCCCGGTTGGAGGGACCAACCGGGAGTAAAAGTTAACCTTTAGTCCTGGTTGGTAGCTCCAACCGGGACTAAAGGTCCCCTGCAGCAAAAGCCTGCCACAGTAGTCGTTGGGCAGGGACCTTTAGTCCCGGTTGGAGCTACCAACCGGGACTAAAGGTTTCTCTAGGCCCGGGCGCGAAAAATATCGGGACTAAAGCCAAATTTCGAAGTAGATCAAAAGCCATTTCTCTCCTAGTGAAACCCAGGGAGGAGAAGAAGAAAGGACTCCACTCACTAATCAAGGGAAAGCGTAGGTCATAGGAATGTCCATATCCGAGGACTCAGCTATACGTATAGATCGATCAACTCCACAAAGCATGTACACCTAGAACCACAAGATCACCATCATCGATGGAGGCCCCTGTCTATGCTGATATCGGGTTGTCTTCCAAACTAGTGTGCTACCACCCTGCCACTCAGCCCTAGGCCACCCCGGAGTCCACCGGCACACTGAGACTGTGAAACGTAGTACCAGGCCACCAAAGGTCACCACGCTGATTTAGGAGGGTGTGGGCCATATGCCTGTACCTCTCTACACTATCCGCTATCAACCTAGCAATAGTGGCACCACCCTAGTAGGTCAACATCCGTCCCCTGCCCGACCAGGGACGAGTGGTGTGTATGAAGGGTCCTATGATCTGATTCTCTCGACAAACCAGTCCTTAGGGGGACCAGATAGGATATCTTCTCATGGGGTTTACCAACACCCTGTGCCTCGACGGCACCTCCATCCTGGGGCTTCAACCCACAAAGACACTCCACCCCGGGATCACCTCATCTCACATGCACCCGCCATAGGTACCGCCCGTAGGGAATGCGCAGGTCACATCCCCCAGCAAGACTCATCCATTGGCTCGTCGTAAGATCCTGCCTGATCGACTCAACCCTCACCACACATCCAAGACGCACGCCAAGATCTCCCCGATTGTTACCACATTATCGGCACCATGTGCCTTAACTAGTCACAAACAATCCTCCACTAAGCATCACATCATAAATATAATGCGTAGTAGAAGCAGTAGCAAGCAAGTAAGCAATCATCTAGCCTAACAGTGGGTGTGCAAGGGTATAGGTTGCGACAAGGTAAAGGCTTACAAGCAATTCTACCATGCAACCTATCACAGATCATTTGCATAAAAGTAAAGCGCTAGTATCTACATTATAGCATGTCTATTTGGATTCTATGAGGTTGGGTAGGACATGGCACCTAGCAAGTCATCTCCAAGCTCCTCAGTGTAGTCAGGGTCGTACTCCTCAGTCTACGGCCCCTCCGGGTCTGTCGAACGAAACATATAGTCACGATAAGCGACTCCTATAGATAATCACAAAGAAGTAAGGAAAATTGAAAGATCCAAATGCACTCAAACATATGCCTATGACGTAGAGCTCATTTTTAAAAAAAATTGGACTCTGGTTTCATATTTTTCTGAAGTCGTATAGATTTTCTATGAATTTCCTAAGTTTAAATCATATTTTGAAAAAAGAAAAAGAATTGGATAAACAAGAGGCTGACACATGGCATGTAGCGATTGGGCGAGGTGGCTGAGTCACTGACAGGTGGGGTTGGTCAACGTTCAGGGTTGACCGGTGAACGTTGACTAGCCTCGGACTGGGCCAAGGCGGGCCGGATTTTGGGTCAGGTTGGGCCGCCCCGTCCCGAACACGTGTTGCGCGTCTAGGCTAGCTACGTGGCGCACTTGGGCTGCTATTGGGCCATGGTCTATGCAGGCTCGCTCATGGTGGACTAGCAAGGCATGGGTCCATGGACCGAAGACAGGGTCCATGGTGGACCGTGTCCATCTCCCCTTCTCCTACTTTGGCTTTTAGTGGATCAAGCACACCGGCGGCAAAGCTGGCCGACGGCGCTTAGCAGAGCTTCTATGGCCTCCTAGGGTTACCTCGTGGCCAGGCGGGCGTGGTAACGGCACAAAGGTGAGGCCTTTTGGCTTGCCATGGTCGGCAACAGTGACGGCGGGCATGGTGGCAATGGTGGGCTCTCGGCCACGCGCAGTAGGGCGCCCCTTGCTCCAGTGAAAGCTCAGCTGGGCTCCTAGCGGCTAGATGGGTTAGGCAGGGTCCCAAGGCGAGGCCTTGTGGCTCATCGTTACTGATGTCGACGATGACCGGCACGGCAGACGCGGTGGGTGCGGAGCCAGGCCGGTGGCTGGCTATGTGTGTGTGCGGGCGCAGGTGTGCGTGTGTGTGTGGCCGGGGCTGTGCACGATGGAGGTTTGCCGAGTGCCCGCGATCTAGCACTCGGCAAAGCCAAGGTTTGCCGAGTGCTAGATCGCAGGTACTCGGTAAACCCATTTTTTTCATTTTCGAACCATAAACTACTGCGCGTGTGTGGGGCCATGAAGCGGTTTGCCGAGTGTTCTAGGTCTAACACTCGGCAAACCGCAATTTTGTCGAGTGTCACATCATAGGCACTCAGCAAACATATTTTTTTTCATTTTCCTCCTTTTCTATAACGTGTTTTCCTCAATTTGTTCCAATGTACTTTGAAAATACCTTCTCAAATTCACTGAACAATATATATTTGATTTTTGTAGGAATATTATTTGATTATTTTATGCAGTTATAGCTCAAATTCAATCTTTATCAATTAAAATCCTATAATTGCACTTAATAAATTAAAATTATCAAACGGATCCAAAAAATTACCAAAATTTCACATGAATCAATCTTTGTTCTCTATTGCCTATACAAAAAGTTTTGAAGTCAAACCCCAATTCGACCTTCACTTTGACTCCAAATCCTACCGAATCCTTCTCAATGTTATGATTCTTCTTCTGAGATACTTCGGTTTATAAACATCGTACATGATAGATTGTGCAAAACCTTCGCAATTTTTTACCATGACCTCCATGAATGATATCATGAGATCCAAAGAAATCTCATGATTTTTAGACTTTGTTTGCTTTTTTAGAATTTAAAAATCATTCGGCCACACGTTCGTGGTCGTGTTTCCTGAACAAGATCTTCGAAATTTCTTTTCATCTCCTAGGTAAGGCCTCACACCGGACTCAATAACATGAATATCGTTTTTCTACTCATTTTATTCTATTATTTGAATCACTTGAAGTTCAAATTTGACTTATACCAAAAAAATTCCTTGAAATTCAATAAATTAATTAAATATAGCAAACAGATCAAGAAATATACCAAATCTTAACATTGAGTACCACATGTTGTATGTGGAGAGTCGAAAAGTTTCAAGGTCAGAAGAGAAAAAAACTTATTATTTCATGCAGTTATAGCTCTAATTCAATCTATATCGATTAAAATCCTATAATTGCACTTAATAAATTAAAAATATCAAACGGATCCAAAAAATTACCAAAATTTCACATGAATCAATCTATATTCTCTATTGCCTATACAAAAAGTTTTGAAGTCAAACCCCAATTCGACCGTCACTTTGACTCCAAATCCTACCGAATCCTTCTCAACACAACGATTCTTCTTTTGAGATACTTCGGTTTGTAAACATCGTACGTGACAGATTATGCAAAACCTTCTCAATTTTTTACCATGGCCTCCACGTATGATATCATGAGATCTTGACAAATCTCATGATTTTTAGACTTCGTTTGCTTTTTTTAGAATTTAAAAATCATTCGGCCCTCGTAGTCGTGTTTCCTGAACAAGATCTTCAAAATTTCTTTTCATTTCCTGGGTAAGGCCTCACACCAGACTCAATAACATGAATATCATTTTTCTACTCATTTTATTCTATTATTTGAATCACTTGCAATTCAAATTTGACTTATACCAAAAAATTCCTTGAAATTCAATAAATTAATTAAATATAGCAAACAGATCTAGAAATATACCAAATCTTAACATGAAGTATCACATGTTGTATGTGGAGAGTAGAAAAAGTTTAAAGGTCAGAAGAGAAAAAAAACTTATTTATTTGTCGAGTGCAAAAAACACTCGGCAAAATTATTTCTTTGCCGAGTGCTAAATGAAAACACTCGACAAACTTACTTCTTTGCCGAGTGCCACTAACGGACACTCGGCAAACTCCTAACAACAGGCACACTAACTAACGAATGTCCACATGGCGGTTTTTTTTGTCGTGTGTCTCTATTTTGTCGAGTGTTTTTTCCTAGTTTATCGAGTGGTCTTTTTTCAGCACTCGGTAAAGAGTTTGGTATGCCGAGTGTCATTATTTTGCCGAGTGTGGTTTCTGCAGCACTCGACAAACAACTTTTTTGCCGAGTGCCCGATAGAATGCACTCAGCAAATAGTTTGGCACTCGGCAAATCACCTGTTTTCGGTAGTGGCTATATCTTTATAGCTTCTGGAAAAAAGATGCCACTATTTGCAATAGCCCGCTATTTTAAACCTTGATTAGAGCTCTCGCATTTTGCCTCCTTGACCCTGCTCACTAGGGCAGAGAGGATGGTGGAGAAGAGCGACAGGAATACTACGAAGACACCCCACACGAAGGAGCGGACTTCCGGGTGCCGGCACAAATGACGGCCGTATGTGTAGAGCACCACTAGCAGGACGGCAAGCACGGCGGTAGCAGCGATGCCACTGCCATTGTCGAGATCCTCAAGCAATTTTTGAGGATTAGATCCTCAAGCGTTGAGTGGTCCAACATTTAGAGGGGGTGGCCGAGAAATAGCTTGGGGAGTGAGTGACGCAACTGACAAACCCTAGGACCACGTATATATACTTCTAAGATGTTGTATGGCCTTGACATATTAAAGGTCCTAAGCTTAATTTCCAGAGGCGAGCCTTTATTTTAAGTGGTTTGCCTCTAAAAATAGACCTCACACTATTACAAAAACGATTTCTATAAATGGGAGATCAGTTTAGGCAAAGGCGGCTACTGATTGAGCCACCTCTACAGTGCCTTGTTAAGAGATGGACCTCTTATTAAAACCATCTCTCTTAATTTATTTTCTAATGTAGTAGATTTTTTTGTGTCTATGTAAATATGTCGCGACAACGTCTGAAATTCACAGGCTATATATTTTTGAAACAGTAAGATTTCTTTTACCACGCATCTATTAATAAAAGGATTTGTTCTGATAAAATCGGCTTCTGTATAAGTACTGAATCTAACCTTTACTAGTTGTCGATGTTACAACAGTTAAAGAATATTCCAAAGGCAATATATTAGTCTTTCTAAAAATTTTGTAGTACTATTAATTATATTACGATGGAGCTACGCTCATAGTTCCTAGAAAAATTATTTTATCAGCTGTGTTTAGTACGTAATTAAACATTTAGACAGGATCTTTAAAAAACTTGGCAACATAAAAGGGCCCTAGCTATTCATCAGAGATCGAATCCAGCATACAATAAGAGCAGTGATCGGGTGGCGTGACTACCCAGGTTGAACATGGGAGGCTCACTCTACAGTTTCGAGTGGCGTGGATGCTGCTGGTCGACACAGTAATTATGCTTGTCTTCTTTTTCCTGTGGCCATGCATGCAACTATACATAGCTTGTCACATCGAGGCAGCAGGATATCATCACCAAAGGCTTGCTCCATCTCGACACGTCGAATATGCATCTCTTCTTTTTCCAGTGATAATGCACGCATGCTATACATGGTTTGTCATATCGAGCCAACAGGATATCATCGTGTGCCAAAGGCTTCACTCCATCTCTAGCTTCCCACTATGCTTGGCATCCATCGATATTCGATAGCAACTAGCTACTACATCACGCCCTGAGACTCCGGTACAACATCCATGATAACATCGGCGTGCATCCACCAAAGGCCCACTTCATTGCTAGCTTTGAAATTGGCATCCCACACTTCGTCCAGTTGGGTCCTTTGTATTTAGCATGGAGGTCACTAGCATTTGCAGACACCACGCACTGAACAAAGAATTGAGATGGCTACTGCCAATAGCAGACCATCATCCCATGGCGCATCTGTAATTTTTGCTTCCATTAGGTCCTGTTTGGCAATACAGTAGTATTATTTCTCAGGTGCAAACCACTTTCACTTGTAATCTGTTGTGCACAACAATACTGTCGTTTTGTTTTGCACTTGGAAACTGCCGTTTGGAAGAAAAAAAAAAGGAAATAAAAGAACCTTCCGCATCTGCTAGTGCTCTGTAGTGCTTTGCTCCGCTCTGTCGTGCGTGCTCCCATGTACGTACGCCGAGGCTTGATCTGCTCTATCGCGCCTCGCGCGTGTTCCTATCTGCATCCTCGGCGAGATTCGTGGATTTCGGATGCTAGCCGTGGGGCTCTTCACCAACGACGGCGCTTCCGCGCGGGAGGATGCTGCCGCCGACGGGAGGCCGGCGGCTGCGGTGCCGTAGTTTGAGGCCCGAATCGAACAACAAGGACGATGCCGGTAGTGGAGGCCGGACGAGGGCGACGCCATGGATGAGGGTGATGGCACGCAAGCAGCAGAGCAGGCGCGGCCGGCCCTAATCCATGCCATCGCACGCGAGCGGCGGGGGCGGCGCGGCCGGCCACGATATCTGTCGGAAAAAAATAATCGCCACATCTGGCGACTTTTATTTTCCGCCCGTATTATTTTTTCTAATACCAGCAATCCAAGCAATGTTTTAGAATTACATTTGGAAAATTTGTGTGGGCTGTATTTTATAAGGGTATTTGACCTGATACTTGGCTTCCAAACACACCCTTATCTGCAAATAAACATCCTGGCCTTGTTTAGATTGGAGTTAGGAATTAGTATTTGGCACTGTAGCACTTTCGTTTGTATTTGACAATTATTGTCCAATCATGGCCTAACTAGGCTCAAAAGATTCGTCTCGTAATTTACAATCAAACTGTATAATTAGTTTTTTTATCTACATTTAATACTCCATACATGTGTCTAAATATTTGATGTGATGAAGAGAAAGCGAAAAAACTTACAATCTAAACAAGACCCCTGTGTTTTTTCTTGAATTATTACAACAGTCACAGAGGAGCCCAAATTCTGCTTCCATGGTTCAGAGGAGCATGGAGGCCCCACGCAAGTTTTGAGTCTGAGGCCATCTTTGCATTGGCCGAGCGGGGCCCATGGCCTGCAAAAGGTTCTGCACATTTCGTATCCCAAGGTGCTTCGGGCCATTCAGATAGGCTCCGCCGTCCCTTATGCAAGTGGCCAGGCGTTTCTAAACTCTCTCTCTTTCAAGTTCAAAAAAAAAAAACTTTCTCTCTTTCTAACTGCTACTATTTCTCTTTCTCTCTCCCTCCAGCTGCTAGTATTCTCTTTACCGTATGGTGTGTGGATCGACATGCATGCATCAAGTCTTTTTTGTTTTATTCCAAATCATGACCACTAGAGAAAAATGTAGGACTTATGATCCTAACCGAGATTTTTATATATGTATTGACCAAAACAGAAGCTATTTAATGGCTTTCGCAGGTCTTCTGCACTTTGTATTATTGATGCAGATTGTAACACCCGAGAATGCATTGCCTAAATATGGATTTTTTTTTTCATTATGTGATTTATCTAGTAAAGGTTGACTGACTTTTAAGACGGACCGAAATTTGACCTTTTGATCCGTTGCTCAGATGAATTAATGGAGACCACCAATGCGTAGAGCCCATTGAATACTTTCTATTTGACTACTTATTCACATTAATTGAGCTACGGATGATGGAGTTATATTAACTCTTAGTTTTAAGAAAGAAAGCAATAAAAAATAGGAAAAAAACCTCACGTACCTGCTGGGAGACGAGGGACGTGCGTCGTCATTCTCTACCGCACGGGAAAAAAAAAGAAGAGGAAAGAGGAAGAAGGGAGAGGAAGACAGGCTTTAGGGCTTGCCGCAGCCGCCGTGGTCCGCCGCCGCCGCCGCCATCTGCCACCATCGTTGTCCGCGGTGCCGTTCTTCCATGGAATTTTGGTTAGCCATCATCTCCTCTCCTCGTTTTGCCCTTAAATTTATTGTTTCCTTGCTGTTCATGATGGCTATACCATGTTCGTTGTAGATTGGAACGGTGAGATGGTCATAGCGGCGTAGATTGTCGTTAGGTGGAGAAGAGAAAGGAAGGAAGGAGTGAATTTCCAGGAACTTGTCGTCGTGCTCGCTTTGGTTGACCTAGGTGAGATGCCAAATCCTAATCCCCTTCTTAGGAGCAAGTTTCCTGGATCGAATCATCTAATTAGAAGGTATTTAGTTGGGAGTAATTCCCGAAATTCTCGAAATTAATTTTCGCCCATGCTCTAAATTCCGTCAGACTGTTTTCATCACTGTTTTCAGGTACCTTATTGGCCTTAATAAATTTTTCCGTTGTGGACAAAGATGTAGAGGACATAAACACCTTTCGTTTGAAGTCAATATCACATTCATAGCCTCTGTAGTTTGGAGATATGATGTTTTTAAGAAGGTTGTTTTTGCAGTGACGAGAATCTAGATAGTTTTAGATCGATTCAGTTTTGGCCCATATAATGGACGAATTTGAACTTGTGATTTAAATGAAAGTTGTAGAGTTTTTCATAATCTGTCAAGATTGTTATAGAAAACTTTTTTTTGGATGAGTACATCTCGAGTTATGAATTTTATAAGTTTGCTGTCCAGTTTTGACCGTCAGAAAAGTTCATTTAAGTTGAGAGGATGTTTAAGCTATCTTGGAAACCTCTTATGCCGAATCTTACAATACCAAAGATGTAGACAACGAAGTTTTGTACCACCTGGTAGATTTTGATAGTTTTTTAGTGTTTGGTTTAATGTATATAAAAAAGAGAAGAGACAGTGCTGCTATCACGATCTGTAGTAAAAACGGTAGATGCTTGAACGGCGGGTTTAGGGACGCTCTAGTGTTATTTATTCTTTGTACTCATTGGTATGATGATGTTGGTACTAAGGTTGGCTTGTGATCAGGTGGTTTGCCTTCGAAGCGCATCTAGCTCTTTCACTTGATCATCGGTAAAGGCAAGTAAACGTGGTGATGTGGTCCACATGCTTTGGCTTTGTTGTTTGAATTGCCTCCACTAAATTTTCAGTATTTCACACTAGTCATATAATCTGAAATTTGAAGTTATATGCTTTACTTTGAAGTATATGAATTTATATCTTGTGGTTCTATTGTTGAATTATGAAGTTCATGAAGTGGATACATTGCAACATTTGCATTTGCACTTTTTCCATTGATTTGCATTTGAAGAAAACCGTAGCTGAATTGGTGCGGTAAGTACCGGTACAGCAACGCACGTTGATGAGCAATGTGGTTGCCGCAACGCACATTGATGAGCAAGGGGTTGCAGCCCTCACTCCCTCTCCTTGGGCGTGTGGGTAGAAGTGAAGTCATGCATTGTATTGCATCATTTGTATTGCACTTGGAAGTATATTTATATTACTATGAACAGTTGATGTCTCTACTATTATGTTATTTAAACCTAATGCTTAATCGAACTGTGATTTGAATAACTTGGTTGAAGCAGTTTGCTTGCTGAGGTTTTCCATAAACCTCATTCACTTGCTTCCCCCCATCTCAGGTACATGAGCTTTAAGGATGGTTGGCGGGATGGGAGTAGCAGCACGAGTGCACATTTGTTGGCATATAATTCAAACAAACAGATTTGTTATAACAAATTAGTTGGTTATCGGAGTTTTTTTTTGTACATTGTTAAACACCTTAGTTTTGCTAGTTGTCTTTGAAGATATCTTTGTTTATGTCATCGTAGAAGACTTAATTTAATGTTCAACTTAGATGACGTTTGTTGCTTCCACGTTCTCTGATGATGTGGTCTTGTTAGTTTGTAGTGTGGCAATACTCCAGAAGGAAATTTATGTTGTTGTTTTCCTCTGGGGTGTTATACAGATATTGTTTATCTGTAATTGTGCCACTGCTTAATGCATAATGCACGCAAGCAGTCCGTGAAGCTGTTCAAGACACATGCAAGCTAGCAAACGAAGCTTGTGAAATAAGAAAGATGCGTGTGCCCTCCCCTCCGTCGCTTTGGCATGCATTTGGGATCAATCGAGCAAGTGTAAGCTTTGAGATCAGCTAGCCGGGCATCTGCTCTGCACAATGGTGCGCCCAAGTCATGCATCAACATCACCAAAAGAAAAGCTACCAGAGCTTGGAACCTATTGCAGTGGTGCGCACTGGCCGTCATTTCCTCCTTGCCACCTGATGAAAAAGAAGGAACCAGAACATGGCTCTGATCCTAGCATATCTCTAGCTCACACTTTGCCACGTTGGGACTTTGATTTCTAGCATCCATAGCTCGAAATCATGGCATATCAAAATGTATAAATTAATTTGATGGAATAAACTGTAAAATTTAGTGTCAATTGTTTTTGTCATTGGTACGTAATTTGTTAATTGAACATTTTTCGTGATCATCGAAACTATAAAATTAAATATGTGTTTTTCGGTAATATATTCATTTGTAGTTAGTCTACATAGTGGAGCAGAGCAATTATCCTTACTTTATAGATTTAACAATAGTAGAAGGGGTAAATTAGAAAAAAATATATATAGCACAGTTTATGGTTATTTAGTTCTTTGTCTAAGTAGCTCATATTGATAATTATGACATAGATGTGAGATTTATTGTAGTTTATGTATTAGAACGACTGAGGTGGATAATTTAGATGCAAATTAATGGATTACCTTATATTAGTGCATAGCTTAACGCTAATTTAAGGGTTACTTATACTTATCATTATGGTAGAGGTGGTTAATTTTGGTGCAAATTTGAAAGTCACTTTGATTTATTTTTAATAAGGGATAAGATGGGTAATTGGATGCAAATTTCTAGTGGACGAACTTATGTATTTTTCATAGTGGAAAGGTGGGTAATTTATATTATTCAAATTTCTAAGGGGTTAATATATAAGTTTTCATAGTGGCAAATGTTGGTGTTTTTCTTTTGGAAATAGAATAAATCTAATGGTTATTATTGATGATGATGATTAGAGTATATAAAATTAATGTCTTGATCATGATTGAGAGAATTTTTATGATTTATATTTTTTCCTAGAACGTATTAAGATGATTAACATGGAGGCTCCATTGAGGGGCTCCAATTAGTAATATGAAGATGGGAATAACATGAATAGCTATAACTATGGGATTGGATGAGTTCTAGTTTTTTCATTAGATCTGATAATCCCATAATAACTTTGGTGCCTTGTTAACAACATTTTTGACTTAAAGGAAATTGACATTCATATATCAATTTTACAAACATGTGTGTGACTAAACGACGTAATCATCTTGTGTCAGTTCTATTTGGCCTTATCTCTTTTCTCTCTTGTGACAACTTTAACTAGACTTGTGCTGACCATAGACACGTAGTGACTAGCCAATAATAGAATAGGCAAGGAGACCTAGCTATCTACTTTCCTGATTATGTCACCTGGGCCATATAGCATTTAGGAGTGGCGTAGATAACACTGTTGATCGAAACATCCATTATATAATTTTCTGGCGTCATATGGCATGCCTGCTGCTCACACAAAGATGATCCCATGTTAGATACTTAGATGGGTGTGCTGGAACGTTGAAAATATTGCAAACGTGTTTGCCTGAATTTTGCACTTTTTTCAAAAAAAAAATCACTTATTATGTCAGAAAAGCATTATATATTAGTGACGCATCTAGACAAACACTAGTGACATGCAAAAACGCGTCACTTATGTCTCTAGTGTGAATAAACTAGTGACGTGCAGAAACATGTCTCTGATGTCAGTCATCAGTGACGTGTACAACTGAAACGCGTCACTGATGTGAACACAACCCATCTCTCATTTGAGTGATCAGACTCTTACAGCCAAAACGCGTCACTGACGTAAAGCTCTCAAACATTTTTTTTACCAGAATGAGTTGATAAAGACTTTCTTTGATGTAACTAGGGTTCACAAGTACCATATCTCTTTTGGAATTGTACAATTACTCGTTGATTAGCTTAGCGTTTGTCTTGTATCCTTGTACTGTTCATGCAACGAGCTATATTTGTTCCTTCAGAGCCGCCTGATCTAATTGTCTTTACGATGCGAGTGCAATGCATGCAGCCATATACGTGCAATCTGCATGCATGGAGCTGTTCAAAAGCGTCCCCACGAAATCGATCATAAGCCAGGGGCCATGATTGCCACATCGGACAAAAGCAAAAGCGAGTTGCCTTCGACCGTACGTACGGCAGGCTTTCAACTGTACGGAATGATCAACCAAATCAGTGCACGGTAATTAATTAAGCTGTAGCAAGGTTCCAATACAGCCTTTCGTGGGAGATTCTTGGGTAATTCCTCAGCGAAAAGCAAACAGATGTACGTACTACTGGTAATTCATAAACAATGCATCAGTAGATGGTACTGAGATTATGCACTAAGAGAAAGAGGAATGTATACAAACAGAAAAGAAATCCAAAGGTAAAAGACTGCTGTGTAGCAATGTTGCCCAACAGTTTTTTTCCAGCAATATAATAGTGAGTATGCACCATGCCATAGTACGTGATCCTTGGGTTCCTCGTCAGCCTTTTGTCACAGGAAAGAAAGAAAGTTTGCCAACTCCACTGACCGAAAATATACATGCGTGATGTTAGCTGTTGACTAATGGCCTGCAACTGCAAGCAACCAGAGATATATATTTTACTGCTTGTGGTTTCCACCAGTATTAATTTGCAACGATATTAAGATCTGAAATTCTGAATCACATAATCTGGAAGAAAGTGAGCAAATATCCCACTGGAAAGGACTCCACTGTTCCATTGCATCGTACTGCAACCTGTTTGGGAGGCCGTATCGTATCGTGGATTATTTACTGCTGGCTGATTTGGTGTGAGAGAAAAACACTGTTCCCGGCTGGAAATTTACGATCGTTTACGAGCAAGCGAACAGGCTGTCTGGTCGGATAGGTGCTAACAATTAATCATAAAATGCCGTTAACCAAAAGGATGATTACTCTAACATAATTAAAAAAAGCTAGGCATGGTTTTGACTGTACGTTCTAGCTTGACCTGCCTCTGCCCTGGCCGGAGTGGACGAGTGGGAGAGCGAGTGGCCTCTGTGCTATCCTTCCTTTCTTTCTTTTTTCTTTTTTTTTGGCGAATTACACTGTGCTATCCTTTCTATGTTGCACAGGGAACTTTCTTTCACATCTCCCCTCTCGGGCACGCAATGTCCTCTTTAATTTGTGCAGTCAAGCACTTCTGCTCAGGCACGCATGCAAGCTAGAACACATGCATGACATAGCTAGGTTGCTAAAAACGAAGCAGCAGCATATCGTGGGCACCAAAGGACCAGCATGTGCGTGCCCTCCGTCCCTGCCTTCGGCATCAACCAAAAGCCAAGAGCCAACAAAAGCTTCAGTCCCTAGCAGCACAACCGAGCCGTCCGGCCTGCATGTACATCTGAGAATGGATGAACATCCAAATCCATTAGGTGAAGTCCAGCGGAGAGTGCAATTAAAATAAAGCTCCATCCAATCCAGTCCAATTCAGTGCTACTGAAATACAAAACGTTCAACACAATCCAACTACCAGGCACCTGAAGAGCACGCGCAAACGCTGGACAAAGAAAATCGATCGTGAGCCGAGGGCGGATGGCGGGGACAGCATGCAGCTCGTGCTCCTGCTTGCAGGACCTGCCCATGTACTGCAGGATCTGGTCCAGCGCGTCGTCGCTGGAGTACTGCAGGCCGCCGTGCCCGTGCTTGTTGCTGCTGCCGTGCTTGCTGCCCCCGCCTCCGCCTGACTCCTTGTGGTGGCGCTTCTTCTTGAACACCCTGCACACCACCCAGTCGTCTTCCTGCCCGCGGTCTGACGACGCAGCCCGAACAGCAGCAGCGACCTGTCCACCACGACATCGCCGCCGACGACGAGAGGCCGATCGAGAAAGCAAGGCGCATGGCAGAGGGCGGCTGCCGGCATTGGACCTAATGGAGGAGCAGGGTGAGGTTTCGCCACGGGCGGTACGCATGGCGACGTTAGCGCCGGCGGGACGAACTCGGCCTTGGCATAGCGAGGTGCCTGGGTGAGGCGGGCGAGGGCAAGTATTGGCCAACCAAGAGGCACGGGCGAACTCAACAGGTGTTTTTTTTTTTTTTGTCCAGTAACATCCAACGACGCTATTGGGTGAAGAGCAAATGGATGTCCACATCCAATCAAATCCAAACGCGAAAGTCCAAATGGATCTTGGACAAAGCCAAGCCCATTCTCAAGTATACCTGCATGCATGCATGTGATCCTGTCAACACTTCACTGCAGCTTAGCAACCATGTAATGTAAAACACATGCCACTCAAATGGCGCAAGAATAAAACTAACCCTGAGTTTCTAGAATAACCACTACGCCATTGCCAGTATGTGTGATGAGCGGACATGTGCGTCCATGTCGCACAATCTCCATGGCTTTAATTTAGAAAAAATTCTAGAGAAAAATTTAAAGAAGACCACTGGATCCTACTGAGATTTTATACAAACAAAAACAAGAGCGATTTAATGGCATCCACATTTTTTTCCATTATCTAAAAAAAATGGCTTCCACATCAAGTAGTTTTGATGCACCATGCATGGTAAGCCGGCCACGCGCAGTAGGCACATTGACTTCATCATGTATCCAACATTCTCTCTCTCTCTCTCTCTCCTTTTTTTTTTGGAAACTCTCTCTCTCTCTCTAGCTGCTTGTACAGTACTATATCTCTTTCACTCTACCTCTAGCTGCTAGTACTTCTCTTTTAGCGTATGTGTGTGTGGATGGATTTGCCACAATGCAAATCATGCCTTCAGATATTTTTCTAGAGAAAAAAGGTAGGCCAGCATCCTAACCGTGATTTTATTAAACAAAACAAGAGCGATTTATTGGCTTTCACAGGTCTTTCAATCACTTTGTATTGATATGCAGATATTTTTGAGTTTTCACATATGTTGGGAGATTTTATTTGGTTCCCATGGATCAATGTGTAAAAAATAGCTTTAAAATTTGTGCCTAGGTACTCCCAGAAAAAAAATAGTGATTTAAATTATCAATGTATTTTCAGATTTACATGTTGTTGCACAAATAACATCAAAGGATCTTAGCATATATAGAACTCGGGTAGTTCTACTTGTACTAGCAGTACTGAATAGTACAATCTTTGATCGGCGACATTAGTGCCCGGACGGTGTTCGTCCTGATGTAGCTTCCGCGTCTACGCCTGATGCAATGCCCGCGCCCGCGCCTATCCTGCTCCGAACGCAGCGTCCGTCCGGACAAAGCTCCCTTGCCCGTGCCCAACGAAGTTCCCTTGCCCACGCTCGACCAAGCCCGAAGTAGACCGCGAACATGGTGATGGCGTAGGCGCTTAGGCCGTTGATTTAGGAGCAGCGCGATGAGGACCCACTCCAGGGCCGCATACACTATCACGGACGTGGCCCTACGCGTCCACCGGTGGAGCGCTGTCGCTAGCTTACCAGCCGACGCCGCCATGGCTCCCGCACTAGCTCTCTCTACAGCCCTACATGCATCCAGATCTACTTTTTGCAACACTAAGAGAAAACAATTGCAACATACATCTAAAATAGATGAAACATTTAGAACATGCGTTTGCAACATATACGCAACATTCAGATATAACACTTGCAACATGTGTCTGAAAACAGATGAAACATTTTGAACAAACTCTTGGAACATACTGTATAGCCATTGCAACATGTGCAACATCCGGATCTACCTTTATAACATCCATATGAAACACTTGCAACATATCTGTGAAACATCTAAAATACTTGGAACATACGTTTGAAACACGCATTTTCAGCGCAACATGACGAGGGCGGTGTGGCAAAATTGACACGGTGGAGGCACCCAACGCGATGGAGATGGCCGTTGTAGGTGGATGGGTGCGCCCCAACGCAGTGCAGACGGATGGAGCATCCCTATGGCGGGCGGAAGGAGTCCACACGACTAGGTGGAGGTGTCAAATCCAAGCAGGCAGGGGTAGACGGCATGGGCAAATGGAGACCCATGGCAGTCAGGCGCGCGGCACAGGCAGGCGAGGGCGTGCGGCCACTAGTACAGCGGATCCCAGCACTAGCAGTTCTAGTGTGAAAGGCTAGTACAAATCAACAATACTACATGCGGTTACTTTGGATGCGCCAGTTTAAACAGATTTTCACTGGCGGCAGCCTTAGCGCAACTGCTAGTGTTAATTAGATTTACACTGGGGGTTGGTGTAAGGCAACCGCTAGTGTTAATTAGATTAACACTGATGGTTTCCTTAAGTGAACCGCCAGTGTAACAAATTTTACAAATGACCATATAGTTTTTTCCAAGTAATTATATACATACAGCGGCGTTACTTTGTTTCAGTCTTTCATAATAACGCCGAGTTCTGTATATGTTTGCTACATTATTTGCTCCATATTTTTCAGGGTACATTTTTATCATATAATATATAATAGAAAACTAGAAACACAATGGGATATCTTTTTTCTTTGCAAAACGCACCTATAATGGGATATAGCCAATTCTCTGTAAGAAAACATTGTAATAAGAAACTAAAAAAAAAACAAAGACAAAAAAAAACACAAGAAGGACGTCTCACTCACCTTTAGGAGCTTTTGGATTTGGGTAAAAATGAACTAGAAATGACCTCTGTCTCTTTCTACCTTCATCTCGCACGCAGCACACCAATTAAGCTATGTTGTCTGATCAATCTTCAATGCACTGGCATAGGGTAGTAGTTATTTCCTCTATAGTCTATAATCTTAATTTTAACCAGAGTATTCACGTTAATCCTTGTGAGACACGAAATGAAAAAAAAAAGATAAAGACTAGAATTTGAGACAAAAATCATAAATACTTGACTTTTAATTTGTGGTATACTCTATTCATCATCACCAGTATATAATAGCCACCACATATATTCTATTTCTAAAAATTTAACCGCGTCTACCATTATGAAAAATATATAAAGTAACACTTTAACTTTTCATACAAATCACTCACCCCTATTGTCATGAAAGATTATTATTTAAAATAAGCCTAAAAATGTGTATCTCAAATTCACACATCTATCACTATAAAAGATGTTGCAAAAGTAACCCCCAAAAACTACTTGAAATTACCTACATATGACATTATGAAAGGTAATATAAAGTAAACCATTAACTTGTATATAAATTTGACAGATTCAGATTGCCTTGTGAATGGATAACATCTCAAAGTTATCGAACCAAACACGACATAAGTTGCCCCCGCGCCCTGTTTCACCTCACCCTCGGCCACTTTCCATAAGCTCGGATGAGTTAAAAAAAAGAGAGTGGTGTAGTGGATTCAATAAGAACACTTTATTTGTAGTCAGAATAGTTTGTGCTAATAGTTTTCCATTGGTTTTCACCATTGGATGAGACTCGTAAGCTCAGAGGACGTGGAAAGGAAATTCAGATCGTAGAAAAGAATTTCACGATAGACAGAAGAATTGTAAATGTTGTTTGGCGTGCATATATTTTATAGCCCACTAAGCCCATGTACCGTTTTCCGGACCGGGCCACACTTAAACGCAGAAGCTGATGAACAAAGGTGACAGCCTAGATCGCAGAAGTCGGCCCAGACTGTAAAGGTTAGCCTGGCAAGGCACCTGGCTGTTTTTTTTTTTTACTTTTCTCTTTTCTTTGTCACTTGTGATCACCTTACGGTAGTTAGTCTTTATCAATACTTCAACAAATAAATTTAAAAATATCAAAACCCCATTCAACAATTTGGAAACTAGCTCAACATTTAAATGAAAATTTTGAATATTTTTATAAACACAAAAGGTGTTGACTTGTACTCCCTCCGTCCCATTTTATTTGTCGTTCTCGCTATCAAAAAGTCAAACATACTCAACTTTGACCAGATATATACAAGAAAATATTAATATTTATAGTGCATGATTAGTATCATTAGATAGATTGTCGAATCTATTTTCATAATAAATTTATTTGGAGATATAAATGTTGCTAATATTTTCTACAAATCTAGTCAAACTTTAAAAAGTTTAAACAGCTCGCAAACCATAACGACAAATAAATAGGGATAGAGGGAGTATATAGCAACCGGTCAACATTTCAAATTCGAAATTTAGCTTTCCAGCCAGTAATAGCGAGCATAACAAACAGTGCATAGCCATATCCCAGAACCATAAAACCCGTAGAAGCCAATGTGCAACAATTGCGAACCATTTTTTTTTCAGGTAGGAAAGCATATTGGCTCCAGTTCTATGCTAAATCATAGAGCATTTTTTTTTACAACAGCAACAATTTTTTTACAGAGCATTGAGTAGCTCAAGGATCATAACGCTCGTTCCAGCTAGTTCCTCACTGACAATAGATGGCCTTTTGTTATAGAAAACAGATGCCTTATTGATTTTTAAAGCCAAATTGCTAGCACCCGGACATCCGGTCTGAGACGCTAGCATCAGACGGTGCCGCGTGCGCAAGATAAAGAGCTCGCACCGTCTGTTTTTCGCGCCCCACCACGTGGGCCCCATGCTTGGGCTTGGTTTCTCACGCGCCCGTCTGCGCCCTCTCGGCGGCGCCCCAGCAACGGGCACGTGTCGCCCGGACGTCACCCAGCAGCTGCAGCAGGTGGATCCCATTTGCAACATGTGTAACATCAGTTCTACTTTTGTAACACCCGGATGAAACACTTTCAACATACGTCCGAAAAAGGCTGAAACACTTGCAACATACGTCTGAAACACATGCAAAACACCTACAAAACACTTGAAAAGTCATTGCAAACATGTGCAACATCCAGATGAAAACACTTGCAACTGACGTATGAAACACCTGAAACATTTCAAATATATGTTTGTAACATGCATGTATATGCAACATCTAGATCTACTTTTGCAACATCCAGATGAAACATTTACAACATACGTCTGATACATATGAAACATTTGAAACATACACTCGAAACATACGCGTATAGCCATTGCAACATGTGCAATATCCCAATATACTTTTGCAAAATCTATATAAAATACTTGCAACATACCGCTAAAACACCTGAAACACTTAAAATATACTTTTGCAACATGCTCTTTCAGCGTAAACATCTCCTCGCTGCTTCGACGAATGGAGGCTTGTCGGCGTGGAGCTGGGCGGCGACGCACAGAGGGTGTGTGTGGGGGCGGCAGGGGTGGCGGTGATGTAGAGGGCAGGTGGGTGGCACGTAGAGGTCACCGGTGTGCATAGTCAAATGGAACCAACGAACTGGGCCTCTAGTCAATTTGATCCGTTGCGTTGGGCTCCCCCTTCCATCCACCCAGAAACAACCCGCAGAAGCTTCGGGAAAGCGGCTGGGATGTCCCCTGCCGTCCCACCGCCTCGCCGAACAGAGAGAGAGAGAGAGAGGCGAAGGCTCTGGAACAGCCGGTAGTGCGAGCAGGGCAGGACGCTGCGGTGAGCACGGGAAAGCTTGTGAAGACACTGGAACACCTGCGAACCCTCCCTCCCAGATCCATCCACTGTCCTCCTATAAAAGCAGCCATCTGTTCGTCCGACATCGGCGTGACAGGAAACCAAGCAAGCATCAATTGAGCGTTCGATCGCCTGCCTTTCAGCAATCCAGCCGCGGCAACAAAGCATTCGATTCGATTCTCCTACAACAGTCTCGTCGAGAGCAAGCACAAGCAGGGCAATGGCGTCTGCGGAGGTGCACATGGCCGGCGGCGCGGAGACGGAGACCTTCGCGTTCCAGGCCGAGATCAACCAGCTGCTCTCCCTCATCATCAACACCTTCTACTCCAACAAGGAGATCTTCCTCAGGGAGCTCATCTCCAACGCATCCGATGTAAGTTCCTCCTTCCTTCCCGATCAAATCATCATCTTGTGATAGAATTGATCCTCTATTTTGCGCTCTTCTTGTCATTCAGGATGCTCTGTTTCGCGAATTGAAATGCTCTGCTTTACACCCAACAATAATCTAATCAATGGCAAACTTGCAATGCAGGCACTTGACAAGATCCAGTTCGAGAGCCTGACGGACAAGTCGAAGCTGGACGCACAGCCGGAGCTCTTCATCCGGCTGGTCCTGGACAAGGCCAGCAAGACGCTGTCCATCATCGACTCTGGCATGGGCATGACCAAGTCGGACCTTGTCAACAACCTCGGCACCATCGCGCGGTCGGGCACCAAGGAGTTCATGGAGGCGCTGGCGGCGGGCACCACCGACGTGTCCATGATCGGCCAGTTCGGGGTCGGCTTCTACTCCACCTACCTCATCGCTGACAAGGTCCTAGTCACCACCAAGCACAACATCTGGGAGTCCTAAGCCGGTGGCTCCTTCACCGTCACGCTCGATACCACGGGGGAGCGGCTTGGCCGGGGCACCAAGATCATGCTCTTCCTCAAGGACGACCAACTCGAGTACCTCGAGGAGCGCCGCCTCAAGGACCTCGTCAAGAAGCACTCGGAGTTCATCAGCTACCCCATCTACCTCTGGACCGAGAAGACCACCGAGAAGGAGATCAGCGACGACGAGGATGAGGAGGATAGCAAAGAGAAGAAGGAGGGCGACGTCGAGGAGGTGGACAACGACGACGACGACAAGGACAGCAAGAAAAAGAAGAAGAAGGTGAAGGAGGTGACGCACGAGTGGGTGCAGATCAACAAGCAGAAGCCCATCTGGCTGCGCAAGCCCGAGGAGATCACGCGCGAGGAGTACGCCTCCTTCTACAAGTCGCTGACCAACGACTGGGAGGACCACCTCGCCGTGAAGCACTTCGCCGTGGAGGGGCAGCTGGAGTTCAAGGCCATCCTGTTCGTGCCCCGCCGCGCGCCCTTCGACCTGTTCGACACCCGCAAGAAGCTCAACAACATCAAGCTCTACGTCCGCCGCGTCTTCATCATGGACAACTGCGAGGAGCTCATCCCGGAGTGGCTCGGCTTCGTCAAGGGCGTCGTCGACTCCGACGACCTGCCGCTCAACATCTCCCGCGAGACGCTGCAGCAGAACAAGATCCTCAAGGTCATCCGCAAGAACCTGGTGAAGAAGTGCATCGAGATGTTCTTCGAGATCGCGGAGAACAAGGAGGACTACGCCAAGTTCTACGACGCCTTCTCCAAGAACATCAAGCTGGGCATCCACGAGGACTCGCAGAACCGCGCCAAGCTCGCCGACCTCCTGCGCTACCACTCCACCAAGAGCGGCGACGAGATGACGAGCCTCAAGGACTACGTCACGCGCATGAAGGAAGGGCAGAAGGACATCTACTACATCACCGGCGAGAGCAAGAAGGCCGTGGAGAACTCGCCGTTCCTGGAGCGGCTCAAGAAGAAGGGCTACGAGGTGCTCTTCATGGTGGACGCCATCGACGAGTACGCCGTGGGCCAGCTCAAGGAGTACGACGGCAAGAAGCTGGTGTCGGCAACCAAGGAGGGCCTCAAGCTGGACGAGGACGACGAGGAGGCCAAGAAGCGCCGGGAGGAGCGCAAGAAGCAGTTCGAGGATCTCTGCAAGGTGATCAAGGACATCCTGGGTGACCGCGTTGAGAAGGTGGTGGTGTCGGACCGCATCGTCGACTCACCGTGCTGCCTTGTCACCGGCGAGTACGGGTGGACGGCCAACATGGAGCGGATCATGAAGGCGCAGGCGCTGCGGGACACCAGCATGGGCGCCTACATGTCCTCCAAGAAGACCATGGAGATCAACCCGGACAACGGCATCATGGAGGAGCTCCGGAAGCGCGCCGAGGCCGACCGGAACGACAAGTCCGTCAAGGACCTCGTGCTGCTGCTCTTCGAGACCGCGCTGCTCACCTCGGGGTTCAGCCTCGACGACCCCAACACGTTTGCCGCGAGGATCCACAGGATGCTCAAGCTCGGCCTCAACATCGACGAAGATGCTGCCGCCGACGAGGACGCCGACATTCCAGCGCTTGAGGAGGGCGCCGCCGAGGAGAGCAAGATGGAGGAGGTCGACTGAGGTGTCCGTTTGAGTATCCTCCTCCTTCCGATGCAAGTTCTCATCCAGCCTGCCCAAATGGATCGACGATGGTCAATGGTGATGCCTACTGGTGTATCTCTGCGTGTGGGTCCAAGAAGTGTCACTGTTGCTACAGGTCACAATGTTCAGTAGTAGCTTACCAGGTCGTGTGTCTTGTGTCTTCTTCGTGTAATCGTGTCACACAATTCGGGTCTGCTGTGAGACATATAATATCTGAGTTCTTTGCTTCTCTGATCGATTTTAACTTGCGTTGCTTCTGGTTCTTATGATCTTCTTCCTGTTTCACACGTGTTGCTAGGATAGAATTTCAAGGATGGATCTGATCATGCGTCTTTTGAATTAAAATTGAAGCATCCGATTACAAATATCTGTGATAGTGAAGAAATCAAGCAGCTATATTCCTGTGCTAGTTCAGTACTTAACAGTGTGGTTTCAGTTCAGGAAACAACAACAATAAAAGCATGACTTCCCTGATCAATTTTAACTTGATATGTCAGATTCTGAAATCGGTTTCATATCTAGTAGACGTCATGCGCTGCTAGGGGATATGACATTCAAGGATGGATCCGGCCAATGCATCTTTGAATTAAAAATTAAAGCATCAGCTTGAAACACGTATTGAAGAAATCAAGCAGCTGTCTATGTTCCTGCTAGTTCAGTAATAGGTATGGTTTCAGTTCAGGAAACACTAATTCTGGATTCTGAACATCATTTGTCACCGCATAAACTGAGCAAAGACTAGACATGATGCAAATCTTCCATACGGAATCCGTATGCTTTTAATAGACTGACAAATTTGCATGACTCACACCGATGGTTCTTTGAGAATTTTGGTTAGGTATTGAATCTCAAATTATTTTGATACAATGAAATTACACTTAAATTTCAACGCTCTATTTTATACTGTCCTGAAATTGTGTATTTTATAAATGCTCAAGTTTATAAAATATAAATGTACCTCAAGTTTCAAGTTGCCTGCTCTGATGATTCACTCTGAAGTCTGAAACTGATTTGCTAAAAATTTTATACATGGAGCAAGCGGCACTCCCTGTTTAAAGATTCAACATGGAAATTCTGAAAATTTGCTGACTCTGCAATCAAATGTTCAGTGAGGTGAACTCGACGATAAAAAAACTAACAAGAAATTTGAGTATCTCTATTTAAACTATGAGTACCCTGCACACATTGAAGTGCTACTATTGAAGTTGTGCCCCTATAGAAATCAAATTCAGAGTCGCATGCATAGGTATCAACCATAGAGATAGGTCCTTAACATTCAGGATTATCCAAAAAATTCAGAAAAGTTCAATTCTGCTGAGTTGGGAAAATTGTTGCATGCCACGGTGGAATGCGCCTCCGAGAGAGTAATATACTTCAGTTTCCCTTGTATCCAGTAGTAGCTGGTGAGACCCTACGCATCAGGTGCTTTTTTATTCTTTCACAAGCATATTGTCCCACTCTTGAGTACCACTCAGGATTCACAAAACCAACTTCATGAATCATGGTTCTCTCCTTTGAATCCTCGGATTCCTACCTCTTTAATAAGATCAGTCGAGGAAATATTCTGATTTGTCCAGTTGTTAGGTGGATCACAGAGGCAATAATTAGAGGAAACAATTGTCTGTTGATGCTTTATACTCCCTCCGTCCCAAATTATAAGTCATTCTAATTTTCTTAGAGAGTCAAAGCATCTCAAGGTATGACCAAAATTATAGAGAGAATTACAGAGATTTATGGCATCTGTTGACAACCAAAATTGTCTATTTTGTAAAGTTTTCAAAATATAAAACAGACTATATCATTGCGTTCCTCTCGTCGAGATGATCAAAAAACATATATGGAACCTCAAATTTGAAGCCCGGACGAAGGAGTTATGCCCCCGGGAAGATTGCTCCGTTGCCGACAGTTCCGACCCAATCGGAAGTTCCGGCCCAAGTCGGAAGTTCCGGCCCAAGTCGGAAGTTCCGGCTGTCGGAAGTTCCGACTGTCGGAAGTTCTGACAGTTGTCAAAACTGGCGGGAAGCCTGAAAAAACCTGCTCGGTTGCTCGGGGTGATCCCCATGTCAGGAGTTCCGACAACGGTCAGAAGTTCCGACTCCCGGAAGTTCCGGCGGAGGTCAGAACTTCCGGCAGACCATGTTCAGATCAGGCATTTTGGATTCTAATCCGAACTATTCCAAACTTATGGGAAACTTGAAAAATAAGTCTGGGAGAGGTTTCCTACTGGGATAAGAGCACCCCCCCCTCTATATATATGAGAAGGTCATGGCCGATTGAGCTCCCATCTATCCAATCATCAAACAAATCAATTTACTATCTCTACTCGAACCCTTTTACCCTTTTCTCCAACCCCTATTCTGTTTATCCCTTGATCCGACGAACAAGGATGATGCCCTAGGCTTGCCGGCTGACCTAGGGCAACCCGAAGACGTCCTTGCCCTGACGGGGTCTCTCCCGGGCGAGAGCTTCGACGGTTTTTTTGCTAGTTTGCCTAAAAACTAGCCGGTTCTTTGTCATGTAAGCATGTTGGTTATCCTTTGGTGGTTTGCTTGTAAACCTCTCCGTTCTTCACCACGAAATTTTGAGATCTTGCTGCGTTCTTCGGTCCATAGCGGCCCGGGCATCCAAGGCCCTGTTGGTGTTTGATTCGGATCACTTCTGACATCAACACACTTTTTGACAACTCCACTGGGGAGGAATTTGCTTCGGCTCTACTTTATAGCCGAATCTTCTTTCCCTAGCCCTACTCCTCGCTGATCTATCTTCTTGAGCTCGCCATTACCGTTGCATCTGGCCCAAAAGGTCGATCGCATCTGTTTTTGACCCCCCGTGTTCTCATTTGCTATTTTGCAACGTGTTGTGCTTGCTATTGGAAACTTCAACAAGGCTGCCAAGTTCTAAGTCATGGAGTACCATGGTATTGCATCACAAAACTACTACAATTACCTCGAGGTACAGCTTGCAAAAGCATCTTATGATCCCAATAATTATTTTGCAAGTTCTATGAGCTCTCGTGTTGATGTTGCTAGCTATAATGATACTAGATATGTTACATTGGCTAATACTTTTGTTAATGCTCCTCATAATACACATCAGGATTATGAATATTGTGGTCAAGAGCCCATGTCAATTGTAAATTCTTTGAGTTTTGATGCTACTAGCAACATGCAACATGCAAATGCTTATTTATCTGCTATAAGTTCACAATATGTGGTTTCACCACATGACATGCCGATGAATGAGAGAATTGGTTGTGACATGCTAATTATTTAGCCAATTGCTCTCAAAATTCAGCACCTTATGCAAAGATCAATGCCCACAATTCAACTTCATATTTTGCTCATGACCATAGCTGAATTAGTGAATTTTCTGCAAGGCATTCGAGTGCTAAAACTCGTGATTCGGCTCCACAGGTTGCTAATGATTATAGCTGAATAAATGAAAATTCAACAAAGTGCAAGAAAGCTATTGCTTGTGATTCGGCTTCATATGCTATTTCTAGTTCTAGCCGAATTGATGAAGATTTAGCCCACGCTAGAAATCCATATGGCCCCTCTAAATAGAAGGTGCCCGCTTATCATAGACCATACACATTATGCTATGATTACTTGAAAACTCTAAATGGTTGGTGGGTACCAGATTTTTATGAATTTAGTGGTGAAGATGATAAGACCGTTGTAAAACACATTAGTATATATCTCTCACAGCTGGGGTTTGTCGATAAAGAAGACTATATGAGAATACAAAATTTTCCTTTATCCCTCACCGGTATTGCCTTTGCATGGTTTACATCTTTGCCCCGATGTACTATTGGTTCATGGTCTTAATTAGAGGAGCAATTCTATGAATATTTTGCAAACACTAATGAGAAAAGGTCGATCGCAGTTGAGTCATCGGCTAAAAGAGGATTGCTAGTGGGCATGAAAGAAAGAATTGATTCATATGTAAGCAAAGGTTCATCTACAAAAGCTGAACAACACAATATAATTTTTGAATCAATCACATATCAAGAAACAAGTCTTGCTACAGAAAAGCATGAGAAGCGCAAGACAAGAGCTAGACTTGATTTTTCAAGAGGTAAAGGGGTTGTACACTTGTCTAGTGATTACCGCATCATTGATGGAGATCAAACCCCTACAAGTAAGAAAGGAGGGCTGCCTGCCTGCTTAGAATCGCCTGAGCCGACTTTGAAGTCGACTGAGCCGATTGCTGCCAGCCCTGACTCGGCTACGCCGACTCCCCAGTCGGCCAGGCTGACTGCCTCTATCACCTACCCTAAGTTGGCTAGGCTGACTACCCCTGTTGTTGTTGTGCCTGCTAGTGCCCAAGTCGACTAAACCGACTTTCTCGGTTCCAGCAGCCATCGATGCATCTTCGGATGATTCGGCACCTATTGTTGATCGTTCTCTGGAGATGAAGAACAACTTCATTCATATCAAGGATATACACTTCTCCAACATGGTCAACAAAGTACAAAATACAAATATTTTGCTCAAATTCCAATTTGGTCATACTATATCAATTTCTGCATCTATTAGAGATATCCTTGCTAGTACTTATAAAAGACCGATTGAGAATGGCACTTTATTTGTTGATGATAAAACAAATTCAGATTCTATCGGCCAACAAATTATGCCATATGGCAATGCCGATAGTGCTAGTTTATCAAAGCAAAAGCTTCCCAAAAGTAGCTACAAAGGTGTGGACAAATGGATTGATATTAAATTTGATCCATTCGTTTGCCTAGCTTTAAAGCTGACTCCACAAAAGAATCAGCTAAAGAAATCAAAGTACACCTTTGACTTTACTTTTTATGATCATGTCTTTGATATCTTGCTCAAGAATATTTTTATTAGAATCATTGATCACAATGCTTTGCCATCTATTCAAAATTTAGAAGAGCATATATATTGCAAATGGCACAATTCTTTTGATCATAATACCTCTAGTTGCGATATGTTTTGTCAGGTTATCCAATCGGCCATTGATAAAGGACGATTGAGATTTTGTGAAGCTCAATAAATGGACCAATTGAATTCAATTGGTCTTGATGGCAAATAGGTTTTGAATTGGCTTGCATTAGTCGATTCACTCAAATACCAAGGCTTGAATGCCCAAGAGAGAGATGTGGAGCCCTCAAGTGAAGACAAGGTTGTTGTCCATGAATTGCAAATAAAAGACATTCCAGAGGACAGCAAATTTATCACAATTCCAGGAGGCACTGGGGGGGGGGCAGGTGAAATCTCTCCAACTGAAGCAGAGGCCGATTGATCCCATTGAGCAATGGGAATTGGCCAAGGATCCTCCTTTGGAGCATGTCTATCAAGATGGGGAAGGGAAGGAGGATGTTCACAAAGCTATTGGAGGTTTAGGTCATAAGAAATAGAAGAGTAGAAGGCCGAAGCTCAGCTTTGAGGAGCTTCTAGCTAAATACAAGAAGGTAGCAGAAGCAAATGTCACTAGTCGGCCAAAGAAGGTCGAATCATCAAAATTGTCTCCAAAGCGCAAGTCTCAAGAGTGGAATTGGCAAGGGAGTAGATCTCACGCAACATCAACATATCCTCCTTTTGAACAACTAATTCCTATGTCATATGGTCCACGACCCGCAAGTTTTCATCCTTATTCATCTTGGGGCTAGATTGATCAAGAGGCACATGTTCCACCATATTTTAAGCCACAATATGTAGAGTATGCAGCTCCTAGACATTCAGAGAGATCATCATCTTGTAAAGACCATTTTGATCAAAATCGGTCTAGAGCTCAACTGAAGAAGAAAGTGGTATAGCAAGTTTACCGTGTGAAATATGATGGCCGAGAGAAGAAGAGTTCAGATCTAAATTCAACTATTGAAAAGCCGATTACATTGCTGAAAAATCTGGCTATTGATGGCAAAGAAGTGGAGAAATCATATATTGATATTATAGGTGCCAAACTTTAACAACAGAAGGTGAGAGTGCCCAAAATCAAGAAATATTTGCCGCTATCCAAAATAGAAATTAAATTGATATGCTCAATCGGTTTACCGAAGTGGCAAGAAAAGAAATTACAAAAGCTTAGTGCAGAAAAGCTAAAAGAAAAAGGCTTAGCATGAGTTTCTAAAGGAATAATTCAATCTCAAAAGAATGATGCTCAAGCAAGTGGTGTAACGAAGGCAAAGGAGAGAAGGAGATTCTAGAAACAATTGCCAAATTGGAGGTTTGCACCAAATCATCAAAGTTTTATTGGTCATGGCATCATCCACACTCTCTTCATATTCTTATGAGGAATTCATCCCCTGGTATGCATGGTAATCCCTCAGCTCCTTATTTTAATCCTTGGTGTGGATCTTTATGTTATGAAGGGTTGCCAAATTATTTTACTCAACGATGATCAAGAGCCGAAATATTTATTTCGGCTATGCGTACTCATGTGGATGAATTCATATGGCCGATATTTTGATATCGCCCTAAAAAATATAGCCAATGAATGCTTGCAACCATCGTGCTATTAGAAAGGCCCCCATGGAATTTACTTTGATGGATTTCAGGCCCGGGGGCATGATATATGCATTTTGATTTACTTCATGGATGTGACAATATGATTAATCGGCTTGCAAATAAGGCCAACGTGTTGTTTGAGACATCAAGCAGTCAACATTTGAGCTGACTTTGATGCATTTTGATTTACTTCATTTTGATTTCTCATAATGGTGCTGATTGAGACATCAAGCTGATTAAAATTATATTTGCATCAATATTTGAGCCGAATGTGAAATTTTCTTATTCGGCTTGCCATATTGCAATTCATGAGGTATGATATGTTGAAGCCTTTGGTGATTCCTTGCTAATGGCTTAGCAAGTAGTTGGTGAGTTTCAATGCCTAGAAGGATCATTTAATGCTCATCATCATATGTGCCTTGATATTATTGATTCTTTGCCAAATTTTGAATTCGGCATATCCAACATGTTAGCGCAACAAGCATCGAGTTGTGACATCGGTGGGCGTAATTTTCATTTTCAAGAACAGCCGATGCATGAAAAATTAAATTTTTCCTATACAGGTGCAGACCAGTTGGCTCAGCCGACTCCGTGTCTGTTGTAGCCCAGTCGGCCAAGCCGACTGCCCTAGTCGGTCAGGCCGACTCCTCCAAGTCAGCAAAGCCAACTGTCCCAGTCGGCACTGCCAACTCCCCAGTGGCTAGCCTAGTCACTTCGCCCGAGAAGTTCCCAAATTGGCCTGGCGTGACTTCCACTGATGTTGGGGCCAATTTAGAAGATTGGAGGACTCCCTTGTTGTGATATTTACGTGATCCAAGTGCTATAATTGATAAAAGTGATCGACGGAGTGCTTTCAAGTATGTGTTGCATAATGATGAGCTTTATCGGAGAACCACTGAAGACTTGTTGCTTAAGTGCCTGAGATCTAATCAAGCAAGAATGGCTATGGGAGAAGTCCATGATGGCATTTGTGGTACGCATCAATCGGCCCCTAAGATGAAGTGGTTATTGCGTAGAGCTGATTTCTATTGGCCTATTATGATGACCGATTGCTTTCATTACTATAAAGGTTGTGAAGAGTGCTAAAAGTTTTGGGAATATTCAGCTTGTGCCTACTGCTATGCTCCATCCTATCATCGAACCATGGCCTTTTCGTGGTTGGGGGCTAGACTTCATTGGCCAAATATATCCCTGTCTTCAAAGGGACATTGTTTTGTGTTGGTTGCTACGGATTACTTTACAATGTGGACCGAGGCAATTCCTTTGAAGAATATGACACACATGGAGGTGATTGAGTTCATCACTAAGAATACTATCCATAGATTCGGCATCCCTCAAACGTTACCTTCAGATCAAGAGACATCATTTGTGTCTAAGGAGGTGAGGGAATTTGCCGAATTATATAAAATCAAGTTGCTCAATTCATCTTCATACTATGCTCAAGCTAATGGCCAGGCTTAGTCTAGTAATAAGACTTTGATCAAGCTTATTAAGAAGAAAATTGAGGAAAACCCATGAAGGTGGCATGAAGTTTTGTCTAAAGCTCTATGGGCACATCGCATTTAAAGGCATGGTGCCATAAAGGTTACTCGTTTTGAGTTGCTATATGGTCAAGAGGCCGTGTTACCCGTCGAAGTGAATTTGGATGCATACAAGCTTACTAAACAAAATGATTTATCTGTTGTTGTGTATCATGACTTGATAATGGATAATATCGATGAGGTGACTGATATGAGATTAAAAGCTCTCAAGGAAATAGTGAAAGACAAAGCTCGAGTTGCCAAGGCATACAACAAGAAAGTCAAGAGTAAATCCTTCCAAGCGGGAGAATTAGCGTGGAAAACCATACTATCAATTGGATCGAAGAGCATTCAGTTTGACAAGTGGTTACCAAATTGGGAGGGTCGTCCTTACAAAGTGATCAAAGTCATATTCGGTAATTCGTATATACTAGAGGCACTGCAAGGTGAACATCTCAAAAGAGCAATCAACAAGAGGTATTTGAAAAAGTACTTTCCAAGTGTTTGGGAAGAAGCCTAAGTGCTCTCCAAGCAATGGCCCATACTTATATCGCCCTTAGAATAAAAATGGCTGATGTATACATTGCCCTTAGTCGCTGAGTAGCCGATGAGATGGGTATCGTTGTTGTTTGATTAAGTGTTTTCAGGTTCATGCATCATTCACCTGAAAACAGGGGGCATATGTTGACAACCAAAATTGTCCATTTTGTAAAGTTGTCAAAATGTGAAATGGACTATATCATTGCATTCCTCTCATCGAGATGGTCAAAAACATATATGGAACATCTAATTTGGAGCCCGGATGAAGGAGTTATGCCCCCGAGAAGATTGCTCCATTGCCGGCAGTTCCGACCCAAGTCAGAACTTCTGACTATCAGAGAACTTCCAGGAAGCCTGAAAAAACCTGCTCGGGTGCTCGAGGTTATCCCCACGTTAGGAGTTCCGATAAAGGTCGGAAGTTCCGACTCCCGGAAGTTCCGGCGGAGGTCAGAACTTCTGGCGGACCTGATTAAAAACCCTGTTCGGATCTGGCCTTTTGGATTCCGATCCAAACTATTCCAAACTCCTGGAAAACTTGAAAAATAAGTTTTGGAGAGGTTTCCTACTATGATAAGACCACCCCCTCTATATATATGAGAGGATCATGGCCGATTGAGTTCCCATCTATCCAATCGTCAAATAAATCAATCTATTACCTCTACTCTAACCCCTTTACCCTCTTCTCCGACCCCATGCTATTTATCCCTTGATCCGACGACCAAGGATGACGCCCTAGGCTTGCTGGCTGACCTAGGGTAATCCGGTGACGTCCTTGCCCTAACGGGGTCCCTCCCGGGCGAGAGCTTCGATGGTTTCTTTGCTAGTTTGCCTGAAAACTAGCTGGTCCTTCGTCACGTAAGCACGTTGGTTATCCTTTGGTGGTTTGCTTGTAAACCTCTCCATTCTTCACCGCGAAAGTGTGAGATCTTGCTGCGTTTTTCGGTCCGTAGCGACCCGGGCGTCTAAGGCGTTGTTGGTGTTTGATTCGGATCACTTCCAACGTCAACAGCATCAAATAGGTATACTATGAAAATATAATTAATGAAGAATCTAACGATACTTATTTGATATCATAAATCCTTATAGTTCTCTCTTTAATTTTGGTCAAACTTGAGGTGCTTTGACTCTCTAAGAAAGTTAGAATGACTTATAATTTAGAACGAAGGGAGTACTAGTGAATGGCCGAGGTCAGGGGACTAACAATGTATATTAAAAATGTTAATATCAGAACAATAGTGGGAACAATTACCATGGAGAGCTCCACTTCAATCCCTTCTATAAAGGTCCGACTGCTTGCTTTCTTTGTTCATGCATACTCTCATGACTCCCCCTTTGGCAAAAGAGCACTATCCTATGCATTGGAGGTCAGAGGTGGTGGTGCAGCTGATGTCAGTGTCAACCCAGGAAGTCATAATGAACTGGGAGCCATCTCTCCTCATTCTCAATTGAACTGAGCTGAACAACAGCATCATCAATGAGAGTGTCTAGCTTCTCCTTCTCAGTTGCCTCAGTGGTGACGGTGGTCGACTCAGTCATGATGCTCGAAGTGGCAACCGTGCTAGTATCCAAGCCCTGACTTACCGGGCTCTCAAGTATATCACTCAATGACCCACTCTGGAGAGGCAAAAGAGTGAACTAAGCAAATCTAACTGCAAGCTGCCCCCCTAGCAGTGGAGAGATGCCTCCAAAAGAATTGACAGGTTGTGAAGCACGAGGATTCTGGAGCCCTGCAGTTGCTATCATCTCCTGAGAGAAGGTTGGTACTGATGAGGAGGGGACAAGTGTTTTCTTCTCTGGATTGTATGAAGCACGAGGATTCTATTTCTAGAGCCCTTCACTAGCTACCATATGTATGTGCCAAAAATTTTAGGAGACAAAGGATTTGCTTCTATGGATTGTATGAACGTAAGTGTAAACGTGCATCTGTTTGTATATGCAAATGTTGGTTAAATTAGGTCAGTTTGTATACTTTAAAAAAAAAATCAGTAGTTGGGTTTTCTTGTGCCGGCAATATTATTTTCTCTACCGAGCTATGGCAAAATCAGTAGGCGGCAAATGTTGGTTATCTTTGACGGTATTTGCCAAACAACACTCCACATTGACAAGGGCTGCCATGACTATCGTCGGCGGCGTGACGTCGATCGGGTTCCTCATTGGTCCTTTGTGTCTACTCGGAGATGGATGGATGGATGGATGCACGTATATGCGATGTGGACGTAAGGATGCATAAGGTGTAAAGGCTATTTTTGTAAAAAAAAAAAGGTGTAAATGCTGTGGGACAGAGTAGCGGGAGCCTGACGTGGCGTGGTTGGTGGCTGCTTTGACGGTGGCGTGTTGTTCTGCGGACGAAGCCAGCTGTTACGGTGCCGTTCGACGAGTTCCAAGTTCAAACCCAAATCGACTTATCCTCTCGATATGATGGATGTGTCATGTGTACGTAGCAATTGAAATTTCGGGTGGAGACACGCTCTTTGCTGAGTGCTCGGCGCTTTGCCGAGTGTCGAAACACGGGCACTCGGCAAAGAGGCAGTTTGCCGAGTGTCGCACTCGGCAAAGCCGGCACTTGGCAAAGGCCGTCTTTGCCGTGTGCCAAATTTCTGGCACTCGGCAAAGATGTATTTTGCCGTGCTATTTTTTGGCACGCGGCAAAATGCGTTTTTGTCGAGTGCATTTTTTCTGGCACTCGGCAAAGATGTATTTTGCCGAGTGCTATTTTTCGGCACACAGCAAAATGCGTCTTTGCCGAGTGGCTTTTTTCGCACTCGGCAAAGAGGCATTTTGCCGTATGCATTTTTTTTTGCCCTCGGCAAATCAGTTTTTCAAAGCAATTTTTTAGGCCCTAAATGAATTCAAATGAAAAACTTTTCAACACAAAGTTGTATAACTTCTCAAGATCTACAAAGTTTATTTTGGTTATTTCTTCATTTAACAAAGCGATAATAACATTGTTCATAAAATCTATATCTCTCATATTAGTTTCTTGAAAGTAGAAGAGAGATATATAAGATCTGTGAACAATGTTACTACCACTATGTCGGATGAATAAATGACCAAAATAAACTTTGTAGATCTTGAGAAGTTATAAAATTTTGTAGTTGGCAACATTTTAATTTAAAATCATCTTGTCATGCAAAAACGACGTTTGAATTTGAAAATTTTAAAATTTGAATTTTTCAAAAGACCTCGGATGGAAAAACTTTCTAAATGAAAATTGTAGATCTCCAAAAGTTATGAAACTATGTAGTTGACAACTTTTTGATTTGAAATCATCTTATCATACAAAACTACGTTTGAATCTTTTAAATTTGAAATTCGAATTTTTCAAACGACCTCGGATGGAAAAACTTCCTAAATAAAAATTGTAGATCTCGAAAAGTTATGAAACTTTGTACTTGACCACTTTTTGATTTAAATTCGTTTAAGGCCTCAAACTTGCAATTTACTCTCGGTTTAGTATAATATATGAGGATAGATAACGGAATCTAGACACAAGTGACAGTGTAGTGCAGTGATAGAGCAGCAGACACGCGAGGGAGAGGTCGTGAGTTCGAATCCCGCCGGCCGCGTTAGCCGTGAATTTAGAGCAAAAAATACAGCGACTTCGCTGGAGACGGGCGGGCGTTGGCTGGTGGCGGCCTCCCCCGAAAATAAAATTGAAAAAAATTTCTATTATTTTTGGATTTTTTCGTATTTTTATTTTGCCGAGTGTAAATCTTTACCGAGTGCTGTCGTGGCACTCGGGAAATCCTTTGCCGAGTGCCCGACATGCAGCACTCGGCAAAGAAGCATTTGTCGTGAAGGGATATACCGACAGCTCTTTGTCGAGTGCAGCACTCGGCAAAGGCTTTGCCGAGTGCAAAGCCTTCTTTGCCGAGTGCAATTGCACTCGGCAAAGCACGCGTCTGCTGTAGTGTACGGTCATATACAGTCTGAAGCTTAGTGGCCCAAAAACCAGGGACAGCTAGCTGTCCAACAAAGTGGTTGGTTAGCATAGTAATATTAAGTAGGATAATTTATAGAGGATATTATATATCTAGTACCACCTAAAAAACCTCATAGGGTTTCATCCACAACGTACATCGTGTACGCGCTTGCCCCTAGAATACGTTGATCGGTCTTGCCAAAAGGAAAATTCCGGACGCTCGCCCCCCAGGATATACGGTGCACATGCATGCCCACATGCAAAATCCGGATTGGTCTTGGCCAAAAGAAAAATCCCAGACCAGTCTTAGCCTGTCCACATGCAATCCGACTCTATCACCACGTCTACATAGGTAGCTATCTTCTATCTATCTATCTACAACTAAAATATCCCTACAGCTATCATCTGCGTCGCCCTGCCCCACGGCAAAAAAAAACACAGTAAAAAGAAACCAACCTCCCCGTTTCCAAAACAAAAAAATCAAATACGGCAAAAAAACGTTTCCGAAAAAAACATATACACGGCAAAAAAAAATCCGTTTCAGAAACAAACTCTTCCATGTCCCCGTTTCCAAAAAATACGGCAAAAAAGAGTTTGCGAAAAAAAGATACAGCAGAAAAAAATTGTTTCAGAAATAAACTCTTCCACATCGAAAATCATATACAACAAAAAAACTGTTTTCAAAACAAAATGTTCTACATCCAAAATTATATATAACGACTGATTATAGGCCAATGAAACTGATCATCGAGTTTGGCCCTCAAAAAATCTAGGTCTCTTGCCGACTACGGCATCCAGTCCAATCAGCATACGCGTCGCCTGTACTTAATAAATCCACGGGCATTTTCATGATGTTCTGGAGGAGGTAGTCGATGAACAGGCACGTTACTAGCCGCCTCTCTGGCACACATTGGCCCGCATAAGGTTGCATGCCTCCGTGGCGGTGGCCGGAGACGGCGAAGACTAGGAGGAGTTGACTTGAGACACCTTTGAAGACAAGCAGGTGGTAGACGGAGACGTCGTTGACGACGGTGCAGAGGATGAAGAGGAGATGCGGTGTATGTACTCGTAACTATCAGCGAAGTTGACGTCGTAGAGAGAGACGACGACGAGGGTAAGCAGGACGAGCGCGAGGACTAGCGTGGCAACGGTGCCATTGTGGAGCTTCATGGCCACTAGGGGCGTACGTGAACGCAAACGACGAGAAAAAACAAATCCTTGCGGACAGACACTCCAACATGAAAAAGAGGACAAGGATGTAGAGAGTAGATGAAAAGATAACATGATTCCATATATATAAAAAAAGGAAATTTAGAAATAGTTTAGGGTTGCCAATATAAATTTGTGTATTAATTTTTTATTATTTTCTAAAAATAATCAAATTTGTCGTCGTAGATGCTCGTGAGAAAAAATATGGCCTCCGTGCAACGCACGGGCATATATCTAGTTATATATAGATAGACTTTGGTCTCTCACACATCTAGGTCGTCACATACACCAAAAAGGATACTCATACATGTATTTATACATATATACATCTACATGCACCACTTTGCACGGGCAGGCTAAGGCACGTCCCACGGCATTGGATACTCATACATGTATTTATACATATATACATCTACATGCACAACCAGCCAAGCTGCTCACGTACATGCATTAAAGAATAGCTAAGGCTATGTTCGGTTTAGGCCGGGATAACAGCCTGTTCGGGAGGCCATATCGTATCGTGGATTATTTACTGTTGGCTGGTTTGATGTGAGAGAAAAACACTGTTCTCGGCTGGAAATTTACGATCGTTTACGAGCAAGCGAACAGGCTGAGCCTGCCACGCTTCCGAGTGTATTTCGAGGGGAGAGACAAATATAGTGGAATTTTAGACTTTATATCACTAAATATGGTGAGTGTGCTTACTAACTTAGCTAAGTAGTACATATTTCATCAATCCTACGCGGAGGAAGCAAGCGCCCTACTGAGGCCAGATGAGCAAGCCATTGTTGACTTGTTTGCCATTTTCGAGAAGCTCGTGGAAAAAAACATCTTGACTCGGCCACTCTCCAAGTCAATCCGCTTTATATCTCGGGGAGTCATACGGCGGAAAACTAGCCGTGACACTCAGACTTTGTTTGAAAAAGGCTATCCTCGCAGGCACGCTCAACCTCGCGCTTGAAGGGATTGTCCTTGGAGGAGATTCTTGGATGTCGCTGATCAAATATGGTTAGACTTTATATCACAAAAATGTATTTTGGTTGGGGGCGGGGCATATGCTCCCACAGCTATACATGTAGCTTCGCCCCTTGAATGTGGGTTCTTCAAAACCAGACCAAGTCAGTGTGCTTACTAACTTAGCTAAGTAGTATGTACATATTTCATCAATCCTACACCAAGGAAGCGATTTCCCTACTGAGGTCAGATGAGGAAGTGGTGGCCGACTTGTTTGCTTAACTTAAGAAGCTCATGGAAAAAGAGATCACGACTTGGCGACTCTCCAAGAATGGGTGAAGTGATAGAGGAACAGACACTAGCAAGTCAGTTTGCCATAGCACGCCAAAACATTTACGTATCAGGTCACACACATATGTAGTTGTGGGTGCATATGCCCCCCCCTATCTAGATTTAATGATAAAGACTAAAATTTTACCGTATAAGCACCCTCAAGGAAGTTGCATATGTACCTTCATTATACCCGCTAATATGTGTCTAAGAAGTTATTTTGTCATCAGTACCCTTCGTTATAGCTCTAATATTCACAATAAGTCGTTTCATACATAACTATATATTTAACCTTGGTTCACCCCTTCTCTCTACACTCTAGGTTTGAAACTGACCTCATGAGTTCGGTGTGAAGAAGTTCTTGAGCCTCCGCAGGAGACGTTGCATTTCTATGACACTATGAAATACTATTCTAAGGCAATCATAGCCTATGTTAGGTCGTACAAAATCCTGGAGTTCTACTGGATCCTCGGAGCTAGGCACATGGTAATAATGCGTCAAATTATATATACTTGGTGGTAAAAATGAAGCAAACGGAAACAATCTACTTATGCATGTCTTTATTTTCCCCTTATCTACAGGTGCTGGTTGATCAGCCTTATGTCGCGTTCCGCATGATAGCTCACGCCACGCAATCTCCTGGCGCAACAAGTTGGACTATGAGAGCGAGCTACGTACTGTGATTCTAAAGCTTGGTAGTACTAATTCTAATTAGTCATGGACTTGATTATTATCTGGCAGTCATGTTGTTAGTGCCCCATCAATTAAACTGCAAGTCTATTTGATATTTAATAACGGCAGCTAATACTTTCTAATCCAGTATTAATATTCACTACTAAGTAGTCGATGCATGCTGGCAACCATGGAGCTAGCCAGCTAGCCCTGTTCATGGTCCGAGCTGGATGGGTTTGGCACATTTGCTACCCAAATCAAGAGTGGATTGGGGGGCATGATCCCCCCTCTCACTCACCCACCGCTAGATTCTCCATTGACCAAAGCATCAAGGTGCTATCTGCTACACTTATTTCTCATGGATTTTCAGTGCCTTTTTCTGTCTTTAATTAGCTACAATAATGGACAAATAGCAACAGGAGCTATCCCTCTATGTTAAAATAAAGTCTTGGACTCTTTGTATATATATCGATCATTTGTTGTCACAAACACAAAATTGGGTAATGTGTATATGTCTCTTGTTCACTACCAGAACGTTCTCATGCAGTCATGCCCCGAGAGTGTTCCCCCTTCCAGTGCGGTCACATCGATCCACCTCCGCATCCTCTGGTCCTCCCTTCGGTTCATTGCCTCATTGACCCTTGGACAGTTGGGTCTAGCTATTGCATGAATTTGTGCTTATACATGTCATTTTCCTATTGGTTGAGTTCTTTGTTCTCTTATACACAGGTCCACCCTACCTTTGCTGCCAAATTGTTTGCTAGGTCGTGTCTTCGAGCCGGCCACCTCATTTTCGGTCGTGCTGCACAGACATGGTAAGCTCCTCAAAGCCAACTGCTCGCTACCAAACAGCCACGACCATAATGTCCCAAACGACGACTCCGCGCGCGCCCCTGCAGCACACTGGGACATGCGCCATACGCGCTAGCTCTCCCTTTCCTAGTCCTACTTTGTGCATCACTCAACCGTGTGGAGAACCGACGCTGTCGTTGGCCACCGCCTCGCCTGGTGTTGCCAGGGTCCGCTAGGCGCTCGCCTACAGTCTAGCAAAATCCCACATCTAGCAAAATCTGCAACACCTAGGTCCTTGCATGTTGCCTGGTGTCCTTGTGATATTTTGTTCTGCTACGTGTCCATCATCTACCATGGAGGTGCGATGGATCTGGGGTCCACCCAATTTATTTTCACCTAAACAACGCCATCGTAGCACGTCCTCCTATTTGTTCGCTCGGACATGCATACGACCTGCGGTATTAGAGGCTCGGCGCCGTAGCATCTCTGTACTACGCGGCCTGGCCGTGTGCATAGCACTGGCACATGGGAACTCGCCCAGCGCACGCCGACCATGGCACAACGCGCTGCGCACCACCCAAGCCCGTGCGCACACACGATCGAGGATCCCTGGCAGGTCACGGCTACACCACACGTGTGCGTCATCAGAGTTGAGACCGACGCTCCCTTTCTCTTTTGTCCTCTCTTTCTCTCACGTACTGTCCCCTTTGTTAATGATACTCACCGGCAATCGTAGAAGAAGTGGAGGCAACGTTACTGATCGATACTCCAAAACTGAATCACCGCATCGATTGTAACTTCAGTTGATTCGTGAATTCATAATAATGCATTAGCATGGCATACATAAGTTACTCTTTGTTAATGAATGAACTGAATGAATGTTACGGTAGCCGATGCATGTCTCTCCTCACTCTCGATCGCCGCCGTGTAGTGCATATATATAAATATACCTGGCCACCATCTGTGTATAGGTATGCCGTTCTGGATTCTGGAGCCATAGGCCGTACACTACTAGCTCTTGCGTACATCCCAAATTTCCAATGGCTCGTCTCTCTAGTACCGTCCCACTCCTGCTCGTCGTCATCGTCTTCGTCCTTGCAGTGACAACCAGTCCGCCGTTCCAAGCCCATGCTTCCCGGCATCACCAGGTGGCGGACGTCGCGGATCCACCGTCGTCGTCGTCGTCATCATCCGTGGAGACTGACAAAGTTTCGGCAGGCACTGATGTGCTCATAATCCAGACATACAAGAGAGACCATGTTGCTGAAGATGGCAACAGCAACCGTTTCTCGCTGCCGGCACGCGCTCCTTCCACGGCGCCAGCGTCGTCGCCTCCCGAGGGCGGCGGCCTGGCCGGTGACGTGGGCGGATTTTTCGCGGACCTGCGGAGGAAGTTTTGGAGGCTCGACGAGCCGTACCACCATGTGATTCCGGGCATCGGAGACCACAACTAAATTCTTATGGAGAGACACAGGAGCGGATCTAAACGTTCGTTAATTCATATATGACGCAAACACCCAAGGAAGATGGCAAAAGCATTGCAGGGTAGTGAACGCGTACGTGTTTATGACACTCCATCTGCCACCTTTCTTGTGTCTTGCAAGAAGATAAATAAATTAAGGGTCCCTTTTGCATGGTTTAATTAATGGAGCCTGAGCTCCTTGTTACAGTTTTAAGAGAAGCTGGATCTTGTGATGCCTAAAATAATACTCTAGCTTCACAGGTTCCTTGCTCATCAGGCTAGAATGCTTGTGTTGAGTTGTGATCCAAATTCAGTTATGTACAAGATAAAGGCTAACTTCTGCCGGAGTGAAGCGAGGCCCGTCGTCGGAAGGCTTGGGCCGAAGCGAAGGTAATGTGTATACTCTAGCTTCACGGATCGTCGCCTATTAGGGTTTTCCATCTATATATACTTCCTGTAAGCCGTCGTCTTGGATAAGAAAAGTTATAAATCCCCGACGTTTGTAACCTCACACGATATAGTGAAGATTTGCTGGCTGATGCCCGTGGTTTTTTCCCTTCTTCCTTGGAAGGGTTTTCCACGTTAAATCTCGTGTCCCCTGTGTTTGATCTACTGTTCTTCGTCGTTTATATTGCCTATCGTTTCTAACAGCTTGGTGATGTGCAGATGTAGTCGGAGCACTCAAAAATCTCGCCAAAGAAGTTCTAAGTGGACGTTACGCATAGTGAAAGCGTGAACAGTGAACTAACATAAGTCCTAGCGTGGCACAGCTCACATCAGGCCACAACGTCAGTGTCCACTTTCAGCTCCAAATAAGCAAAATTTCCTCTTTTCCTTTAACCTGGTGATGACACCTGACCATCAGCATAAATTTAGTAGGCACCGTCTTCAATTTTTTTGAGCCAAGTGTGAACTATTTTCTTAAGACAGACTTTTGAAGTGATGGCCGCACAACTTGATCTCAGAACTATTTAGAATCCAAATTAACCTTTGCGTACGTTTATCTCAGAAAGTGAACCTTTGAAGTCATGGACCCCAAAAAAACTTCAATGTTTCTTCAGTTTCTTTTGTGCATCGTAATTAATCATCTGAAGTGTCAGGGACAAACTACGAAATGACAGGCTTGCATCCGGTCGAGCATCAAATCCATCAGTCCAGACACAACAAAACGATGTAAAGCGGTGAAGCGACGAACCTGGCCGCACCTTTTAGTACAAGCACTACTGATATACGACTTTTAGAGGTAGCACGATTTTTCTTCGACTACTACACATATCATATATCATTTGTAGGGACAGCTGGTGAGGCTTCGTAGAGACGGCTCGATCAGCCGTTCCTACCATACCGTCTCTACAAATTGTGTATTTTTAGAGACGGTTCCCAAACCATCCTTACAAATCGATTTGTAAAAGTGGCTGGTGTTATCAGCCGCCTCTACAAATCGATATGTAGGGGCGGCTGGTAACACCAGCCGCCTCTACAAAATCGATTTATAGGGGCGGCTGTAGTACCAGCCGCCCCTATAATACCTGTTTGTAGGGGCGGTTCAGTCTAGAACCGCCCCTACAGCATATTGTTTCGCAAAAAAAAATCAAATTTACAATTCAAATTCGACCAGAACATATATAGAGAGAGAAGATAGAGGGAGGAGACGAGAGAGTGATTTGGGGTGGAGGGGGACGCGGGTGGGCGACTGGGGGCTCGAGACGGACGCGGACTCGAGTCATCGGTCAGTTCGACGTGCATTGAGATCGACACATTTGTAGATGCGGCTCATATTACCAGCCGCCTCTATTGTGCCATTTGTAGGGACGGCTGCTGTACCTGAACCCGAGCACGTCACTGTAAGGGTGGCTCCAATACCAGCCGCCCCTAGAAAAAAAATGCGACATTGCTGCAAACTGTTTTTCACGTAGTGTTCCAAGGGCGTTTGTAATTCCGATTGGCCCTACAAATACTTCGAGAGATAGACCACGCCCTAAAAGTTGAGTCGTATGGACAGTTACCGACTGCCTGGCCCCTAGATTGAACTCCATTTGGTGTTACCAACCGCTTCAAGCAATATCATTTCTATGGATGATTGGTGTTATGGACCGCCCACAAAAATTGAGGCCATCTCCATTGGAGTTTGGTAACACCAAACTTCTCTAAAAATAGTTGACACACAAAAATATTCGTAACTTTTATACATAATGTCAGATGAAGACAAGCTTTATAAAAAAATGGTAATGGTCGATGAGACCTCAAACTTTACAGTGGATGACTATTTGATTTGAGATCATTTAGGGCCAACAAAATACGTACAAGTTCTCAGATTCTTTTAAGTTCAAAATTTTTGTTTTGTCAAACAAACTCAGATGACAACAGTTTGTGTACCAAAGTGGCAGTTCTCGATGAGATCTAAAACCACAACTACAACAACTTCATCACCGTCAGGTCTCAAACCCCCTTCACCATCGGGTTTCCTCCCTAGTGGTGAAATTGGGCGAGTGAAAGTGGTGTTCATTGCCATTCATTTGTAAACTGGAGGTGAAAGCGAATTAAAATTAAAAAAAAAACACGCACACGCCCATTGTCATTGTCGTACAGCGCTATCCTTGCTGACGTGTTTGTCATCACCATCGCCCGCTATGCTAGAAAGGGGGTGCGGTCCACCACCGCCTCACCAGCAGAGGGACGGGCACGTTGCCCCCTCCCTTGACCATGCCAAATCCAGGCGCTGCCGCAACTACCCCCAACCTTGCTAGATCTGGCTGTTGCGCCGAGAGAGCGCCGTGCCTCATCTTCGATGCTCCGTCCTTGCTAGGGAGAGCTTTGTTGCTCGCCAAGCTCTGTCTGCTGATACGCTAGTGTCGTCGCCTACACAGATTCAACGACGTCCACGCAGGTCCATCCTAAGCCGTCGAAAACTGCCTTGCATGGACGTCGAGGAGGGGCCGTGGTGTGGAGGAGGGGGCGGCGATGATGGGGGAGGAGGGGTTGGCGTCTATGGTGTGGAGGAGGGGGTGCCGGTGGGTAGAGAGAGAAAGCCAGGTGTGAGAGGGAGAACACCAAGAGAGAGTATCGAGCATCGGTTTAGTGAGAGAGAGAGAGAGAGAGAGAGAGAGAGAGAGAGAGAGAGAGAGAGTCAGTGGGTTAATATACTTGACCCCAATTTTCACAACAAGCCCATATGGCTTGAACTGGGGGTGGAAATTAGCCAGGTTTTCACCGCTGATTCAAGCTATGGGCTAGTGGTGAAAACCATTATCACCACCGCTTCTGTTATATTTTCATAGCCGATTTGTAACAAAAACCAGCAGTGATAATGTATCACTGCTGATTTTAATAGATCCCACGGTGAAAATGGGGATGGAAAAAAAGTCTGTAGCAATAAAGTTTATAGTTGAAATTCTTTAATTTAAGATTATTCATGGGTTCAAATATTTAATATAAATTCATAGAAGTGAATATAAAAGAAGATGTGCAAATGAGTTTGTGGCGTGATAGCAGAGGATGCTTGCACAAGGTAAGAGATCATGGGTTTGTATCCTATAAAACGCAAGCACATATTTTGCTCTAAAAATTGTTTGACTTCCTGTGGCCGTAATGCTTAGCTAGTGGGACTTGTCCCGCTATTTTATGGCTGACTTTTCAGTTCTACAAAATAATTTGTGGTTGGGTCATGTTACCATCTGCTTATAAATATTTTTAGAGGGGGTCAAAAACACCAAATGACCTTTAAATTTTCTTAGAGCGGTTATTACATACCTCGCTTCTGGAAATAGTTTGTGTAGTAATGAATAATCTTATATTGTGAAACATTTGGTTCATAGTTAGCAATCGCAAGTCTGACTAGTCGAGTGGGATACTTGTTAATTCATTCATGCATTCGTTCAGTCATTTCTTCACCGTTTAGGGCACTTAAATAATATTTAAATGGTAAACGAAGGCTAATTGTATTGTTTAGGTCCTAGATAGTCGACTAGACTGTTGGATCATTAGAGTCGATTTCAATTACCGTACGTTTAGTCAACAGGAGGATTGTAACCACCACATTAGAACCAACTAATTATCATCATAAATATACAAGGTAGAATTACAATAAAATACATATTTTCCATTATATTTGACTTATATATATATATAAATGTTTATATTTTAATGATACTATATAAAATCATTTGTGCCGGCTAATTAACTCCATTTAAAAGTCATCAAAATAATCGAAATGCTAGACAAAGGTGGTTGAATGATACTAGTGGGCCCGCCGAGCAGCGGCAGGTCCAGCGCCGCTCCCTGCACTAGTTCCATCAGCACCGCACTGACCACGGCACCACCCTATTGGTATCTACTAGAACGATAATGCTACAAAAAAGACGTCCGACGCTAGCGACTCCCTCAGGACGGACGCGTGGCGTTACGTGCATCGCAACTTTCACTCCTTCCGTCCCTTATTCTCATCCGGACACCGCTCGCTCACTCTACTCAGCCTTCTCCCGCCGTGCCCTAACCCTGCGCCGCCCGCTCGCTCCTCTCTCCCACAAAGTCGCGCGCCCCACTTGCACCGTTCACTCCTCGCTCCTCGCTCCTCGCCCCGCCCGTCACACGCCCCACCCGCACCTCGCTCCTCGCTTTGGTTGTGCGCCGCGCCGCCCACTCCCTCTCGTAGCACGCGGTGCCCTCCAGGCTGAGCCAAGGCTTGTGCGGGTGGCACTGGCTGGTCGTGGTGCTCGCGCACGCCGCTGGTGCTCGTGCGCGCCGCTGGTGCTGGGTGCTGGTGGTGCTCATGCACCGTCGCTCGCCACCGGCTTTGACCACGATGGCCGGAATCGACCGGCCCAGGCTTCCCCTTCCCTATGTTGCAAATGTATGTTTCAGGTTTTTCAGTCGTTTCAAGGTATGTTGCAGTTGTTTCTTATGAATGTTGCAAAAGTAGGTCGGGGATGTTGCACATGTTGCATATGTTGCAAGTGTTTCGGAGGCATGTTGCAAGCATTTGTTCAAAATATTTCATCTGTTCCAGACGTATGTTGCAGGCGTTTTGATCTAGATGTTTGCATATGTTTCACACATATGTTGCAGCAACATATTTCATATGTTTCATCTATTTCAGATGTATGTTGCAAGTGTTCTATCTGGATGTTGCATATGTTACAATAACTATGTTAGAAATGTATGTCCCAAATGTTTCATCTGTTTTAGTCATATGTTGCAACTGTTTCATCTGAGTGTTGCAAATGTAGATCTCAATGTAGGGTTGTTTAGCGGGGAAGAGAGAACTAGTGCGGGAGCCATGGCGACGTCGGCTGTAAGCTGCGGTAGTGGTCCACCGGAGGACGCGCAGGCGTCCGTGCTAGCGCGTGCGGCCCGTTTCCCATACAACATGTTGCCTCCGCTAGCCCTGCCGGAGGTCCAAGAGTAGAGGCTTGTGGTATCTCCCCCCGCGACGGAGATGCAGACCCTAGCTATGGAGGTGACGCAGGAGCGATGAGGTTGAGACCCCCTGCGGGCGAGACGAGGTTGAGATCCTCTGTAGGCGCGGCGAGTGGGCGGACTCCCCTGTTACGCGGGCGCGGTGGACGCTTTGTTACACGGGGGACGGGACAGGGTGCGGCAAAGCTACGTCCGAACGCGGGCTTGGGGCCGGACGTCTAGGTGCTAGTTATTCCCGTACTAGAAACAATACAGAAATCTCTCTAGTAGATCCGATTAAATCATCATAGTTGTGTTGATTGATCTCCTGCTTTATATTTACAAATGTAAATAAATCTAGTTTTTATAATTTATAGCAATATAAACTTGCAATTTACACGTGGCCTATAAGATTGTGCTTATGTACAATGTGTTGTCATGGGTTCACAAATTGCCATGTATGTATGCCCTAGTTGCCATGAAACAGTCCTTGATCCTTATCTTAAAAAATAATGCAATGTTACTGATACTGTATAGCATTTGTTTACAATGTCGTGTTGTAATATATTATTTTGGTCATCACAAAGTACAACTTCCATCTTACTATTACTAATTAGAGGCCAAATGGAGGCACCACGTTAATTCTCACCAGACACACTAAGAAAAAAGATAAATCCTAGAAATTCTCACAATAATAAGAAATATCTAACCTTTAATTTGGTAGACTCTAATCATCATCACCAATAATAGCCATTGGATCTATTGTAATTTACAAAAAAAATACCCACATCTGCCATTATGAAAAATACATAAAGTAACCCCCTAATTTTGCATATAAATTACCCACCTCTGCTATTACGAAAGAAAATTTAGAATAACCTCCTAAATTTGTATATAAATTACCCACCTCTGTCATTATGAAACATAATTCAAAATAACCCCTTAACATTGCATCTAAATTACCCGCCATTGCTATTATGAAAGATAATTTAAAATAGCCCTCTAACTTTGTATCCATATTACCCACATCTGTCATTATGATAGATAATTTTAAATATAACCCACTAATTTTGTATCTAGATTACTCACATATGTCATCATGAAAGATAATTTATAATGATTTTGTAAATTATCCACCTTTGTAATTATGAAAGATATGAAAAAGAACCTCCAAAACTTACATTCACGCTACCCATTATATTTGTATCTACCTTAGCCATTATAAAAAAAACAAAAATATTTCTCAAATCTATGTGTGAATAGTAATATGTGCTATTACAAAAAAATAAATCGATATATGTAAAGTACAGACATACATATTTCTAAATTATAAACTTCTACAACCATGAAATTAAATAACTATGTTATACTTCACCATTTATACTAAGTAAATATATATACATTAGGACATATATTTATTTTAATAGCTTATGAAACATGGAAAAATGTTTAATTGACAAACCACCAAGAAATTTTATAAGTTGTTGTTTTAAATAAGTTTATATATTTTAACCGAAACATTATGCCATATCAATATTATTAATTTTAAGCACTCTTTGATATATAAAACAATACTAGACGCATATAAGTCTGTGAGTACAATCTGAGTTTTAACTTAATTTGAATATGTGGAAAAAAGTACTACTAGGACTTTAAACTCTTTTTAGTAAAAATAATTTTTGAATAAAAGATGGAAAACACTAGAGTTTCTACCTAACATGTGAAAAAAATTAGACAACTCGCTTGAAAGTGGAAAGCTAAACTATGATTTATGAAGTCACAGAAAAGGATGCAACTAGAGTTTATATATCTTAATATTATGTTTCAACAAAATACATATCATGCTAGGAAAAAAAGATAAATACTATAAATTCTAACTAGAGGTCTCTAATGGAGCCTCCATGTTAATCCTCATGAGACATGTTAAACCACATTAGACATGATAGCAACAAAGATAGATCCTAGAAATTCTCACAAAATCCGAAACATTTGACTATCAATTCAATATAACCTAATTATCATTGATAATAATAACTATTGGATCTATTCTATAAATAATTACCCATCTCTGCTATTGTGTAAAACAACATAAGGCAACACATGACTCTATATTCAAACTATCCATGTATGCCATTAAGAAATATGATGTATAGTATGTCTAAATTTGTATGTAATTACCCATGTGCTCTTATTATGATAGATAATTTATGTAACCCAATCTTTATCTTTTCTTGAAAAATAAATATCCTCTAAAATCTACATCTAAAAATTACCAACATCTTTTATTAAAAATTAAAATAACATAGAGCATGTATATATTTTTACATTATCCATTTTTATTAATATTAATATATTAAGATTTGATCAAAGTAAGCATTCATGAGTGATAAATATATATGTTATGTTTCATCACAAAAAATATTTTGTTAACAATACTCATATCCAATGATACTAACAAATATTTTAAGACCACATTAGTAATCATGACAGATAATTTATGTAGGCTGTTGCTTTAGACATATTGATGTATTTTAACTAAATATTTGACATGTCTATATTGATAGTATAATCATAATTACACATGTAACTGCTTGACATGAAAATTCAATCATTGTGAGAAGTATGAGAGGCCACTAATGGCTATATTTTTTCAACCCTGTAAGATTACTTTATAGTAAAATGTCGATCATTATATAGCTTGAGTACTAAAATTCTCTCGAGGTTAGCACCGCTATCCCTGATTTGAGATCTCACTTCAAGCTCTATCACTTATCTTAAATAACATGGTGCAGGTTTCAAATGATTGCTTTTGTTTGTAGTATTTAAGAACATACTCTAAGACCAGAAATCCTTATTGTTAAAAAGTGCAAAAAGTAGAGTTAACAAAAAAAAATACAATAATCACAAGAGTTTCATCTTGACGACAAAAAAAGTATAGCAGTCAATAAGAATAAAATTTTAAAAATTAAATTTAGATTCATGACTTCATAAGATATGTGATGCAGCAACATGGATCGCCATAGTTAAAGGCAAGATTTCAAACTAATTACATATTTAGAATATAAAAAGATGCCATGTAATGTAAAAATACGAATATGGATAAAAATCATATGAATCGGTCCTTTGCAAAAGAAGTAATTAATAAGTTTATGATAATTGGATTTAAACTATATGAAATATCTATTACGCATACTTTGTAGAAATGAACAAAGATAAAAACACTCAATTTAATACAAACAATTCTTTATTAGTCAGATGTATTAAACAATATATGTCTTAAAATTCTAGCCCGTGCGAAAGCACGGATTAATGGACCAGTGCATATTAATTCATCACAAATTGCCATGCATGCCTGCAATTATATATGAGCCCAGCATGCATGAAAGATGCTTGATTATCCCTCCATCTCATCCGCTTTTGGGTGTGTTGTCAGACTGCCTCCGTAAGCTCCGACGCAGCGTGGAACTAAGAAGCATTCTTCGTGCTGTCGGTGCCGCAGTGCCTGAGCTTGATAGCGAGCAGTGTGGCCTTGGCACATGCATGGTAGTGTAGCTATGTTAGCGACGTGAAAAAGAAAGGCAACAGCCAGCCACGTATAAATAAATTAAATTAAAATAAAACGTACCGTATATATGTCGTGGTGCTTGGCTCTGTCGATGGCTTTCGCCGGGCCCAGGCTCTGGATGGCTTTCGCCATGGCTTCCTTCGCCCGTTCCAACCTGAGGTTCTCCATGGTGGTGTCTGATAGGATCATGGTACCTCTAAAACATAGATCAGGAGATAATCTAGACTTGGATAGGAGACGTGTTTCTGTACCTCGCCCTAGCACAGTTAGGTCCATAGCACCGCAGCAACGTGGACGTCGGTGTTGTCGCAGCGTAGGCGCAGTGGTGGCGATGCGGGGGCGACGGCGAAGTCGGCGGCTTCCCGTCGCTGGCAGCACGTTCTCTTTAGATCGGGTTAGGATTTCTCTGTCGGTGGTTACGGCGGCTCAGGTCAACCTCGTAGATAGAGCTCCTGCCCCCACCTCCCTTTATAGTGCTGTACGACGGGGGCCCACCAACAATGGAGCGGTTGGGTGCCCCCGATTAAGGCGCTGATCCAAGGGCCCATGGGCCAATTGGTGGAGATCAAACTAACATTCTCCCCTTGATCTCACCTTATTCCTTAAACTTAACTTACTTACTTTATCTTGTTCCCATTCCATCACAAATCAGTGCATAGAGCGTGCCTCATCGTCACGGTTTGTTGCCATTAGATTAAACAGCTACAACGCACTAGGTGGCTACAACGCACTAGGTGGTAAGCGTGCCTCATCCGCAAGTACTTACTCGATACTTATGTGCTCAATGCTTTCAAAATAATTCTGGATTTTCTCCTTTACAACATATACCTTAGTGTCAATGTGTTTGGCAGTACACTTAACTTGTTATCTTAGGAGTTAACTTACTTTAAATGGTTATTGCTGTTGTCTACCATTATTAGATCCGGGTACATATTTCCTTAATCTCCTTTTGCCTATTCTTTAAGCCTCATGACATGCTATACTATGGTATGTATCACTGATGACACCACAACTGTTTCTTTGGAGCTTTTCCACAATAATACTCCAACTGCGAGTGTTAGCAACTGCTGTAGATTTTACTACACATCTCGTCAAGACTTAACTTTTGTACCCTCAACTATTTGAGAGTTCTTATTGTTTCTTACTTAGCATGAGGCCTATCATACTCTGTAAAATTGCAAGACATTTTCAACTTCATTCCAGTGATCTATGTCTGGACTGAACTTCTGCCAAAATATCCCGGATACATAAACTACGTTAGGGTAAGTTCTTACTTGTACTAGTACACTCATCAAGCTTTCAATAGCTGAAGCATATGGAACCATATTCTTTTGATTGATCTCATATCGGTTCTATGAACACTTAAAGTTCCTAAATCTATCACCCTTGACTATAGGAGCAGGCATAGGTTTACTCGCATGCATACTTTACTTCTCTAGAATCTTTTCTAAGTATGTCTTTGTGATAGTCCTAATACCCTATTTTCTTTTATCTTGGTGAATTTCGATTCCTAGAACCAATGACGCTTCACCAAGATCATTCACTTTGAAACTTGAGGACAAAACTTATTCTTCTCCAATGACAGATTAACATCACTACTAGTGAGTAGAATGTTATCTATTCACAGGATGTGGAAAAAGAATTTTCCATTCTTGAAATTCACATAAACGCTATTGTCCTTCTCATTTTTCTTAAAACCCAAACTTTCTCATTGTTTCATCAACTTCAAATACTACTGTCTAGAGACTTACTTTTAACCCATAAATGGATTTCCACAGGCGGCATCCCATATGTTCTTTTCTTCCATGACAACCTTTTGGGTTGTGCCATGTAATCGTTTTTATATAAATCCCCGTCGAGGAATGTCGTCTTTACTTTCATCTAATGTAACTCTAAATCATAATATGCCATTAACACCATTATGATTTTAAAATAATCCTTACATAAGACTGGAGAGAAAACTCTCATTATAATCTTTTCTTTCTCTTTGCTTAAAGCATATTGCCATAAGTCATGCTTTATATCTTTCTACATTCCCTTTGGAGTCATATTTTGTCTTGTAGACTCATTAACAGCCTACTGTTTTAGCTCCATTAGAAAATACTTCTAAGTTCCAAACATCATTGGTACTCATCGAATTCATTTCAGCTTCCATAGCTTCTTGCCATTTAAACGAGTAAACGCTTCTCATGGCTTCTTCAAATGAGGTGGGATCACCCTCCATCTGAATTTCTTTACTAACATAAAATTCATAGTCATCAGAAAACTGGTTTACTAATTCTTTGAGACCTTCTGGGCCTCAACTATTGGCACTCTGATATGGGGTTGTTGTTGCTCTTCATTGCCAAGAGACAATTGATTCTACAGGCTCCTGTATGACAAGATCCTTATTTACATTATTCATTTTCTTCGAAGAGCTAACAACAGGTGTTGCATTGGTCATACAACATCAACAGGTATTCAGAAACTTGTTGCTCCTGAGTCACTGAAGTGGGCACACAATCCCTCTTCTCTTCAAGTCTTAGGTCTCTACATACCTCAACATACCATGCTCCTCCAGATCTTCCCATCTTTTCTAAAGATAGTGTATCTTCAAATATCTTATTTTTTTGGGTTTAATTCGTTAAACTCTCATATGGTGCTTTAAGCACCACCTTAATATCTTTGAGACTGACTACGCTATTTTCCTGTTGGGACTTTTAAAAAGGTTCAGGAATTTAGCTATCTCTCTGCTTAGGGGTATCATTGTTGTAACTGTTGTACTCCTCCAATGATCTTTATCTCACTCTTAATAAAGAGTATATTTCTTAATTGATCTTAATATTCTTCCCTCGAAATATGGCATGAACTTTACTGCCATAATTTCGATAACTATTCAGAAAGCCGGTAAACGAGGAGACACTTTTAACTTACTTTATTCACATGATTATGTCATGTAAACAATATTATTTCTTGATCCGTTTAGGAGTACACTTTTTTTAATTCACTTTAAGAACTCAACGAGGTCTTTCATTAGCAATACTTTTGCAAGTCACACTTGCATCTTTTCTTATCTTTTGGTTAGTATTGACCATGACTATGCATTTCTATTGTGCCAAGGTCAATACAAGGATAGCATAAGAGCTACCCAAACTTTTCTCGCTATGTGGGATACAAAACATGTGAATCATCACATAACTTCTTCCGCCATGCTGGATGGACTAGCATAATTACTATGCCAAAACTTCTCTCCGTGTGGGATACATCTATAGAAAAACTTAGTCATGACGACTAAAATATTCACTTATCCTTTATTTTCTAATTAAATCTTCCCGTTGGTTCCAATCTAATCAAAAAAATAGTAAACTAATAAAAACTGTCCTGAGCTGGCTTGACTCAAGCTTTTTCATTGACATACCCTAGCATTGCAGTCCGTTGGCATGCAGCCGAGTGATATCGTCGAATTAAAACATACAAGGTGCTTCTGCATCAATTCTACATCACCGTTGGATAGAAAATAGAATTAATGCATAGAATTCATAAATCAACTTGAAATACATATAACTACTCTTCAAAATTAAATTCTCCCGTTGGTTCAAATTTAATTAGAAGATAATCAACTTCATTGCAATAAAACTAAATGAAATACATTCTTTTAGTTCAGGAGCATTTCTTGGTCCTTATCTACTCTCTGAAAAATTCACCACGTTGGTGTAAAATTTACCAAAGATTTAAACTTCAAACTTAAATTCATTATAATATTGTCATCATCAACGTTGGTCAAAAAATGATAATACCATAATCTTACAAAAATAAAAACGGACTACTACTCTAATTAAATTTTCCCATTGGTTCCAATTTAATTAGAGGATCAATATAATCATAATTTTCTAAATATAACTGCTCTTCAAATTAAATTCTCCCGTTGGTTCGAATTTAATTGGAAGATAATTAATATTAAACATTGCAGCGGAAACATGAAAAATTCTTTATCTATTTTTAGAAGCATTTTACTTTACTCATCTATTCTCTGAAAAAATTATCCTGTTTGTTTAAATTTTGATAGAGATTCAAAACTTGACAAAAATTCATCGAAATTTGCTTCTGAAATTGTCAAAACTGTTTCTGAAAAATAAATAAAAGCTTAAAACATTAGCAACTATTCATTTGACCCGGCCTCTGGAAAACAGTACGCGGCCCAGCTCTACAGCGCAGCAGCGCGTGGCCCATTCTTCGAAAAATGGCCCACGCCGATCGTGCGAGCTGCCCTCCGCCGTGCCTAGGCCGCAACCTGGGCCTGGGCAGGGAATTCGGCCAACAGCGCGCGTTGCTGCACCGCTCCACCTGGGCCAGCTGCCGGTCCACCGGTCCAGACGATCTCGGCCGTTGGTTTCCATCCGACAGCCAGGCGTCAATATCGCGAGAACAAAACTCGGACGCGGCTCATCCCCAAAACCCTAATCTCATTTCCATCTCCTCCCTCTCTCTCTTCGCTCTCTTGCACCGACCAGGCGTCAGCGGCGGCAGCCACAGTGGTCGTCGGCGCCTGTGAGGAAGACAGCCACCGGACCAAGTCCGGCTCCCCTTCCTCCTCTTCATTTCTCTTCCCTTTCCCCTTCTCTTCCTCAGCGCCGCAGTCAGAGACGACCACGACGCGAGGGTAGCCTGTGGCGGCATGAGAAAAAGAAGGTAGCGGCGCTGCTGCGGGGCCCTCACCGGCGCGCACGCTCGCCCAAAGCTGAGCGCATCGCCATCGAGCGGCCTTGCGGTGGTGCCCTAAGTGTGCGCACGGCGCAGCGGAACGCCGGCGAGCCGGCGTGCCTCGGGTGGATTCCGCGCGATGGCGGCTTCACCTTCCCTCACGACGGCGGTGGCGATGGCGGCGAGAGAAACCCGGGTAGGTCCCCTCCCCTCTCCGTCATTCTTCTAGGTTAGGGTTCGGGGTCGAACCCTCTGTTCATCTACTGTTCTACTTTTCTACCCCGATTTACAATCTACACACTAGGATAACCTGGCTCTGGTACCAATGATAGGATCATAGTACCTCCAAAACATAGATCAGGGGATAATCTAGACTTGGATGGGAGACGTGTTTCTGTACCTCGCCCTAGCACAGTTATGTCCATAGCACCGCAGCAACATGGACGCCGGTGTCGTTGCAGCGTAGGCGCGGTGGTGGCGATGCGGAGGCGACGGCGAAGTCGGCGGCTTTCCATCGCTGGCTGCACGTTCTCTTTAGATCGGGTTAGGATTTCTCTGTCGGTGGTTACGACGGCTCAGATCAACCTCGTAGATAGAGCTCCTGCCCCCACCTCCATTTATAGTGTTGTGCGACGGAGGCCCACCAACTATGGAGCTGTTGGGCGCCCCCGATCAGGGCGCTGATCCAAGGGCCTAATTGGCTGTTGGTCAAATTGGTGGAGATCAAACTAACAGTGTCGTTACCGTAGTCCCGGGCCATGCTGCCGCTGACGTCGAGCACCACGACGATGTCGACCGGGGCGCGCTCGTGGAGCGTCGTCATCTCCATCGCCGGTGCCTTCACGCGCACGGTCACCGGAAGGTCGGTGTAGCTCTTCTCCCTGGGGATGGACGTCACCTTTGTGAAGGTGCTGAGTTGCAGGGCGGATGGCTTGGTCTTCACAGAACATGCATGCATCCATGGAGTTGATATATATATATATATATATATACACACACACACATACATACATACATGCATAGATGGAATTGAACATCCATCCACGATCCATGTATAAAACAACCTCACCTGTCCTGCCATCTCTGCAACTGGCTTCGATATTAGCTAGCTTGGATCGATCGAGTATAGCCTCCTCGATCGAACTAATTCTAGGGTTTCTCTCTTCTCTGTGCTCAATGCATGGTACAAGATTTCTCAATGCAAGAAATATATATAGACGCATTGGGTGGACGATGTATATGCTTGCTTTATTACATCGTCTTGATGCAGATATGTCATCCGATCCAGCGCTGTCATCATCACGATATGTTTGCCGTCGTCGTTTGCGGCCATGCAGGCCGTGATTCACGTTCATGTGCTAGATTACAAAGATATATCTAGAGGATATGCATGCCCAGGACCGCGGCAAATCGAAATCGGTGATGGAAAAGAGAGAACGAAATCTGTGATGGGCATCAAGCGTGATCCACGACGTTCTATCTTGTTCTGTCTTTAGCACCCAAGACTAGCTCGGATGTATATGCTTGCTTTATTACAATGTGAATGTGTCATTTTCTACTTGAGGTTAGCATTCCTCAGGATGAGACACATATACATATATGGTTGATGTGCGCAATTATTTAATTTCTTGATTCCGTGACAAACACTACTAGAAATTTGTTTTTCACGATTTACTTCCAAAGATAGTCTTTAAGAAACCTCTGTATCATAAATGTCTACAAGCACTGTAGCAATGGACTGCCTCTAAAAACCATTTTCAGGGGTGGTCCATCTAACCATCTCATCTTTGTAATTCACCAGGCCTATTTTAACCAGTACAATGAGCAAATCCTAACATCCCCGTCCGGATCCACATCTCTCCCCCTCAATCTCTCCTATGTGTCGCCGCCTCTCCTTGCTCTCTCGGCATGAATCCTGAACCAGAGAGCAGCCACCGCCACCAAATCCTCCGTGCCGCCTGGATCATCTTCCTCGCTCACTCCTTGGCGGTAGTTCTCCCGTGCATATGGCAATTGGCAAGGCATTGGCCCATGGTGTACACATATGGTTCTCTCCCTCTTAGATCCATGGTGCTAGTGGCCTCCTTGGCGCCTGGATCATCTCCCTCTCTCTCTCTCTCTCTCTCTCTCTCTCTCTCTCTCTCTCTCTCTCTCTCTCTCTCTCTCTCTCTCTCCTTGGCCGTCGTTCTCACGTGCATATGGCAATTGGCAAGGCAATGGCCCATGGTGTACACATGTGGTTCTCTCCCTCTTAGATCCATTGTTAGGGCCGGATATCGAGCCAGCTCGGCTCGTTATGGTTCGGCTCGTTGTAGCTCGGCTCGTTATCGCTCGTTATACAAACGAGCCAAAAGACTAGCTCGGCTCGGCTCGTTAGCGAGCTCGAGCTAGCTCATTTGGCTCGCGAGCCAAAGCACAAAAACACATTATATAAAGATTATAACTGCAAGTTAGCAACAAACACATCACATGCATATTTAAAATGGAATAAACAAAATACATATGAATTGTGGACTCGTCTTGCATGAACATGATGCCATGGTGTAGGCCGGTGGGGTAACTAGGTGGGGCCCTGAGGTCTATTGGTCTAGGATTTTAGTGTTTACTCGTGTTGGGTCATAGGCAGTGGGATATATGGACTGCTTAAAGTTGTATTTGGCTAAGCCGAGAGATATATGGACCGATTGCAGTTGTTGTCATGTGAATTACCTTGGCTTGTTTTGGCTCGCGAGCGGCTCGCAAGCTGGCTCGAGTTGGCTCGTTAATTAACCGAGCTGGCACGAGCTAGCTCATTAAATAAAAATTCAAACGAGCCGAGCTCAAGTCGAGCCACTAACGAGCAAGTCGAGCGAGCTAGCGAGTTACGAGTTTTTCGTCTAGACCTATCCATGGTGCCGGTGGCCAGGATGTATATGCCTGCTTTATTAAAATGTGGATGTGATATCTGCTAAGGTTAAAACATACTATTACCAAAAGGCACTTTAGAGACAGTCAATACTGATCTGCACAAGAGACACACTTGTCCACATTTAAAAGATTGTCACAAGCGGTCAACATGCCCACCGATAGAGTTTTCGGAAGTGGGTTTCCACCTCTGGAAATGAGTTATATAAAACAAACAAAAATAGCGAGCAATCCCACCCAACACCACCGGTGGGCTCGTTGCCGGCGTATCACACTGCTTCGTGCCCTCTCGGCAAAGGTGTACGTGGCCGATAGTAAGCTTGAGTTGTCCCTAGAACAACAAGAACAGCAACTCCTGAATATCCACCACCACGCTTAGTACCTTGCTATGATGACCATCCTGGATTCTGCCAACACCGCATTGTCGTCACTCTTGATGCGCTCATACCCGCCATCTTCCACTTCCTTCAGCACCACGTACCACCGACGATAACATGAACTTACCACCAGCAAATGCCTATAGCACAACATCATCAACACATAAATTTGTAAATCACATTGATATCAGCACTTCAGAAGCAAGAGAGCAGGCAACAGGGTTCTCGCTCGGTGGTTATAGACTTCGAGGGCTGGATCTCGAGGGGGTCAAAAACCAACCCTGCTGCAAACACTACCTCGGCCAACGAAACACCTGCTCCGCAGCTGCCACATCACTGCCATCTGCTCCATCCTCCACCTGTGGATGCCGTCTCCACCCATCATTCCACCGGGTTAGCAGACCATGCGATCTCGGGCATGGAAGGGGAGAAGAGGTGAGATAGAATCTGTGTGGATGACAGGGGAGCAGGCTTGCATGGACACATATCCTCACAATGGCCAATTACTAGTGCTCGAGCACATGAACTGAATCTCCATGTAAGCTCGTTACTGAACAATCTTTTCTATGAATTTGAGAATAGATTACTACATAATGAAATTATCATACTTAAAACATTAGAAATGATTGAGAAGTTCTAGGAGAGAGGCAAGGAGGTAGAGAACACTAGCGTGGGCATCAAGTTAAGTTGAAGGCCCAATTCATATAAAGTTTGAGTCCATCTCAACTCAGGAGCAGCCCTCACTAAAATTAATGTCTAGGTCCACTACCGGACTCCCGGCCTTTGCCGAGAGCCCGAAGCTCTCGGAAAAGACGAGTTGACGCTCGGCAAACTATTTGCCGAGAGCAGCTCTCGGCAAAGAACCGTCGGCAAAATATCTACCGGCAAAGGATTCTTTGCCGAGAGCCCCTCTCGGCAAAATATTTACCGAGAGTAATCTCAAGTCTCTTGGCAAACTCTAGCTCTCGGCAAACTGGCGCGCCCTGGTAACGCCCAAACGGCCGCTAACGGTGACAACTTCTTTACCGAGAGCGACCATCGGCAAAGAACTTCTTTGCCGAGAGCGACCGCCGGCAAAGAACTTCTTTGCCGAGAGCGACCTTCGGCAAAGAATTGTTAAAAAAAAAAGATTTGCGCCAGAGGCGGTGTTCAAAAAAATATAGGTTTGCCGAGAGCCGACCATCAAGCTCTCGGCAAAGAGTCATATTTGCCGAGAGTCGACCACCAAGCTCTCGGCAAAGAGGAATATTTGCCGAGAGCCGACCACCAAGCTCTCGGCAAAGAGGCAGATTTGCCGAGAGCCCTACTCTCGGCAAAGAGTCCAGAGAGCATTTTTTTTGTTTTTGAGAGCATTTTTTTATTTTTGTTTATATTTCCAGCTTGAACAACACATATTTCACAAATATAACACATCATCCACATCACATATATCACAAATATGTCATCCACATCATATGTCTCACATTATAATCCATCTAAACATCTCAAATCCAATGACACATGTCCATCTCAAAGTGCTAAGTTCATCTCACACAAGTTCATGTCACAAAGTGCTAATACATGATGAAGAACAACAGGCTCACCCCCAAGGCTCCCACCCTCCCGACGGCAAGCTTGCTGCTGCAAGGAAAGGTGTGGATCTGGTGGTACCCGACCTCCCGGCGGTTTCAACGATGCAATGAAGTTGTGGATACGGTTGGTGCCACGACCCTCCGACGACGACGGCCATGCTCGGGCACATCATTCGAACCACCATTGATTCTACACAAAGTAGAATAAAAATTAGTAATTATAGTAATACTAAGGCATATAATTGTAATCTAAGCGTAGATAAGTCAAAATTTGCGAACTAGGTATAAAATTGTAATCTAAGCCTAGACACATCAAAATTTCGGCAAACACTTCCCACGCGCGGTGGGGTTTCCAAACACTGCAAGAAAACCAACAACATGATGGCGCCCACCACATATCAACAAACGACGATGGCGGCACACATATATATCAATGGCACGAAGGCCTCCCATCACATCAACGGCGATGGCCAACATGTACAGTAAAGAGCTTTTGTTAGAGAAGTTGAACTCACGTGAGTAAGGTGGGTATGGGTAAGGCGGTGGAGGTGGAGGAGCGAACAGCTCTAGTGGCGCTTGGGCGACCCATCGTGACGCCAAGACTTGCCACGTCTTGAGCCAAGGCGTCAAACCTCGCCCGCTCGGCCTCCCACCTCTGTCGCTCGGCCTCCCGCTCCCTCTCGTCGCTCTTCCTCCACCCTAGCCTTATGCTCCTCGGCGCATGCACTGAGCCTATAATTTTTCACCGCATTGTTACAAGCAATTTCGACGAATGTAAAACCAATGAACAACGAATAAAACAGAAATAACCAGTAGTGCTGCCACACGATGCGTCAAGTGTCCCGCCTTGGGCGTATGGGCACGCTACGCTCGTCTTTGCTTTGTCCGGACACAGAGAGAGTGGGAGTGGTGTGCGGGTCGAGCGTGCTATTGCCGATGAGGTACCGCCCATGCTTCTTGCCTCCTCCCACCCTCATGACGATGTCACCGTCAATGTCCGCGCGTGTGCGGATCCCGATCTGCCCATGGACTCCCTTGCCGCCTCGGTGTCTTGGACCGATGCGCCGGGATGCTCTCGTTGAACGACTTCATTTGGGTCGTCCGAGTTCCGATTGATGTTGTTCATCGCGCTTGCCCTTGTGGGTCGAGAACCCATGACTTGAGCTCTCCACATGGCTAGTTTTGATGTGCGTACCGATCGCGAGAAAAACAACAAGACGATTATAAATCATGCGAGAATAAACGTCTCGAAAGAATAAATGAAGCTACACCAAGTCACGTACCCATCTAGCCCCGAATTCGTGGATGTTAAGGTTGCCCCGGTGGTGTGATACACCGCATAAGCAAACGCGTCGTTCCGGAGGACGGTGTGGTTATCCGCCCAATTGCCACTCACCCACACATCGACCATCATCATCCGCCAGGGCCCTACGTTTTATTGGCGCACCAGCCAGAGGCACTGTCACGACATCAAGTACATTGACATATATAAGAACAATTCAAGCCTACCCAATCTCGGAAGAAATCAATATTGATGTTGTATATTTACCTTCGTGTCTCGCTCTTTGGTCGATGCATTAATCTTGCATCTTCTTTCTTTACCTTCCATTGCTCGTAGACGGCACAGTAATCGATGATGGCCTGGAGCCGCGTCTCGTAATGCATGTCTGAGATGCGACCTCTAAAAGATTTGGCCGCCGCCTTGGCCGCCCTCGCCTCGTAGCCCTCGGCGCATTTGAAGAAGTCCTGCATATAGAAAAGATGTATCAATACACTGGTTCAAGAAACTCTAGCGAATGCAATGTATTGAGCAAAGTAGTGGGAGGAAGACTTACCCAAAACTCGCACATAACCCGCTCCGCCACGCGCTTTACGTGCGTGCGCCTGTCTCGCCCTCCGCGATCGAGGGGCGGACGTAGTGCTTTCAGACGTGTAGGCGGCTCGAGCTTCGGCGTAGCGAACCAAGCCTGGGAAGTGTTCCCTACAGAGAAGACCCAGGATGCCATTGGGCAACCTTTTGTGAGCACCTAGGACCACGACCTTCCAAGACCTGCGTTCTTGCAGGGTAGGTTCCCTTGATAGATGCCAGTTCTCATTAATAAACTCCCTGTAACAACGAGAAACAAGGAGGTTGGATGCAGAATGTTGACGGCATATTTAATTAACAAGTTCGTGCAAGAAGCCACTTACTGCATGTACGGCTCCATTTCGGTAAGATTGGTGAACACATATATAATGATTGTGAGCCACTCTTCGTTTTTCAACAACAATGAGGTCGCATCACTCGCACTTCCAAGTTGCCCTTGGAAAAGGCTGAGTTTTGATTCATTTTCACCAGCATTATAACGAGGGGGTCGATTATGCACGCTAGGAAGCTTGTCACCATAGTATGCTTGTGTGAAGTTAGTAACCTCCTCTAGAACGAATGCCTCCGCCATGGAAGCCTCGATTTTGCATTTGTTTCTGCATTTCACTCCCCTCCTCAGATTCGCTGCATACCCATCAGGGAACATTAATGTTTTGAACCATTCTAATACTTCTCTCTTTTGTTCCGGTTTCAATCTGTAATCGGCCTTAGGCCTTGTCCATTTCTTGCCGCTTCTAGGAGGTTGCATGTGTTGCTTTGGTCTATCACATATCGTTGCCAGGTCTAGTCTCGCCTTTACATTGTCCTTCGTCTTATCCTTAATGTCCATGATCGTTGCCCAAAGCGCCTCGGCAACATTCTTCTCGGTGTGCATTACATCAATGTTGTGTGGAAGAAGAAGGTCGTTATAATAGGGGAGCATCATCAAGGGCGACTTATGAGTCCACATATGCTCCTCACCATATCCCACGAACCTACCATCTTTTTCATTGATCCGGAGAGCATCTATCTCGATCATGAACCTCAAAGACCGGTCATCATCTGTGGTGCGGGTCCATAACCATGACACCTTTAGTAAAGTTCTTGATGTCTCGTCTGAATGGATGCTCAAGCAGGGGAGGAATTGTCGATGTTTGTCGAACATGGAATATTTGCCGCCCATCCGCAGCCAATTGAATCTGCAGAGCTGCCTTGCACAAGGAGCATGGAAACTTCCCGTGAACACACCAAGCGCCGAATATCCCATATGCTAGGAAGTCATGCATGGAGTATTGATACCAAACATGCATGTTGAAGTTTGTCTTTGTAGCTCGATCGTATGTCCATACACCATGGTCCCAAGCATGGACCAGTTCATCGAACAAAGGCTCCATGAACACACCCATGTTATTCCTGTGTGTTACGGAATTATCAACGACAAGAACACATTCACGTCGTTGGAAGGAGACGCCTGGGGGAGATTGAGAGGGATAACAAACATGGGCCAACAAGTGTATGGGACAGCCATCATTCCATAAGGATTGAACCCATCTGCTGCCCGATTGCAACACGCACATTACGTGCCTCTCCCACTTTTTTATTACGATGAATGTTATCAAAGTGATGCCATGCTTCACCATCGGGCCGGATGTACCATCTTCTCGTGGATCGTATCTTTTTCCATTTTTGTGCCATATCATCTGCTTTCATGGACTCCTCTCGTCATCATGAATAGCCGTTGGATCCTCGGTATGAATGGAAGGTACCGTAGGATTTTCATGGGGTACGGACTCTGCCTCTTCTCACCATCACCAGAGTCTACCTCCAGATACCTAGAGGATTTACACTTTGGACAGTACTTTGCATCCGCGTGTGCTTTTTCTAAAGAGGACGCAGCCCTTCTGACAAGCATGTATCTCCGCTACGGCATCTTAAGTGCACGAAGGACCTTCTGCGATTCGTATACATGTTCTGTGGCAGAAGGTGACCGGCCGGAAGGATGGAGCCAATAACTGTCAACATTTCATCAAAGTTCTCTCGACTGAGGTTGAACTAGGACTTTAAGGCCATTAAGCGTGAAATGCCATCAAGCTTTGAAATCTGTGTGTGGCCATGAAGGGGTTTCCCGCCGCAGAGAACATGTCGTGTCACGCCTTTGCGCTTGCCTCTGCTCTCCTCCTCCTGCGCCTCGTCCGTCGGTGTGAAGTGTGCTTCGTGAAAGTCATCTAACCAAGCTGCTACCCCAGCATCAACATTGTAATCCTCGACACGTGGTCTCACCACCTCCTCTCTCTCTCACGATCGGCTTCACCGTGGTGGGTCCACTGGGTATAGTTTTTCGTAAATCCATGCCTAGCCGGATGTGAAGTCATCACCTCCTTTGTCTCGCTCTTTACTGTTCTTACAGCTTGATGCGAGGACAAAAAAAAAACCACGCAGCTCCCGGAGCTGGTCAAATACTTGCTTGATGAAAGTCTCGGTCTTGTCGACCCATTCTCTGGTAATCTCACGGGCGCTCCGGCGGCCCGAGTACATCCACTCACGGTCATCCATCCTCTAACATATATATCACCAAGTAATAAATATAACCTTGGACTTGCTTCTACACGTCGTTCCTACCATCTAATAGGTAAGGATAGGCCCTAATCCCACCCGAGGATGCGTAAATGGTGTTAGTTTCCATGGTCTGGTCTTATCTGAAACAGAATTTCGGCAGCACCTTCCCGCTGTTCTCCAAATACACGTCCCGACAGGGAGATTGTGTATCCGGAGAACAACAAGAAGGTACTGTTGAAACTCTGTCTCGGATCGGAGCAGACCATGGAAACTAACACCATCTGCGCATCCTCGGGCTGTCCAAAAAACATGGACAATTCAAACAGATACGGTTATTGATATGCAAAGATCTGCATATTTCTAACCGTATCTCTTTCGAACGGGAGACACCTAACTGGGTTACGTGGAGATACATGACCAGGACAAAGAAAGAGTGGTTATACCTTAGGTGGCGGTGAAGTCAGGCTAGCGGGGCCGTGGCGGGTCGGTGCAGTGGCGAGGCGACGCGGTGCGGGCAGACCTGGGGACACCGGGGTACTCCGACTCGGCTCCTGCAAAAAGAAAGAAAGAAGCAAAATAACGTCAACTCAAAAATTCGGCAGCATCTCCCCTGAACGGTGAGGTTTCCAAACCTGAAAGAAAACCACGGCACGATGGCCGACAACCACATATATATCAAGGAACCACATGCAACTTAATTATCAACTACTACTACTCTAACTACTACAACTACTACTACACTAACTACTACTACCACTACAGTTGAGTGGGGTATGTAAGTGAATTGGTATGGTTTTCAGCTATACTATTTCTTATTTTCCTAGCACACAGAAAGTTGATGAAATATGTTTATTGATGAAAATGCATATTTCTGAATATTATTAAAGTTTTTAGCTTCCTGAAATGATATGGGGGCTAGATACGATCCAAATATGTTTATTGATGAAAATGCGCTAATTGCTAATAGATGGGCTAATTTTTAGCTAAACCTTCAACCAGTTGTTAGCTAACTCTAGCTCTAGCTGATCCGAGTATGCCCTGTATCAGTTACGATACCTGCATTTCATCAGGAGCAGTTTTCTTTTTATGTGGAAACTAATACATTTATGGACCCTACATTTATTCATTTGCAGATACCAGTCTGAAGCCCTGCTGCCACACCATAAAGTAATTTCCCTGCTCTGATTGCACCATCTATAACCCAAAACGTTCATGTATCAATGCTAATGTGCTGCGTTCCTGTTTCCAGCACGTTCTTCACTGTCCACTGCCCCAGTGCGGGAGAGAGACGCCTGCTGGGAGTACTGCGACAAGCTGGATGGAAACAAGGTCAGGTGCAGGTTCTGTCACAAGGTTCTCAACGGCGGCATCAGCAGGCTCAAGTTCCACCTGTCCCAGATCCCCAGCAAAGGGGTGAACCCTTGCACCAAGGTGAAGGAAGACGTCATTGACAAGGTGAAGGCCATCATCTCGGCCAAGGAAGAGTACAAGGAGTTCCAGCTTCTCAAGAGGCAGCGTGTAGCCGAACTAAAGCAAGAGGTCATCTTTGGATTAAGGTTTCAGAAACCGTTTGGCATAAACCAACACAGTAGGAAAGGAACACCACAAACCTTAAATCTCCCAACAAATAGTGCAACAAACACTAATCAAAATACAGGGGGGAAAATCCTTAGATCCAGCTATCCAAAGAGCAGAAAATTAACACACACACTGGATCAATGAGCGTCACTAACACATTTCTATGATTCAAAAATATTTTCCTGGTCCTTTAATTCAAAAAACACACTGTTGTATACTGACATAGTTCTTGCCATAATCAGGTTCTTGCAGAAGTTTTCAAATCAATCTTACTCTTAGTATAGCTATGATCGTACCAAAGTAAATCTTGGTTTATGGGGGAACAACAAATAGGAAAGCAGTACGAGGTCTATGTCAACTACTTTGAAGACCATAATTAGTAAACTGGAGCTAAATTATTTATCATATCATAGCATTTAACATGTAGGAGTAACATACAACTAGAAACACAAAACTCAACTCCTAAGCTAGATTCATCAAGTTCAGTTATGGAAATATTAGGTAAGAACAAGGATGAAGTCATAAAACAATGATGAGAAAGCATCAGTTGTTAATGTTATAAGTCGGCGTTCCTCCAAGATCAAAGGCACGAACAGCTCATATTCTCATAATCTGATATCAAAATGTTCATTGTGGAAATCGTCAATGCGTATAATCTGAACACACAGAAATCGGAAGGAGTACAGGGAAAAAAAACACCACCCTAATCCAGTGGCTAGCATTTTCAGGTTCTTGCCTCTGACAGTCTATTGTTCCACCTCCACCCCTCCTGACTCCTAAGGCGCACTCACCCCAGTTCATGCAGTGTGGGGAACTGGGGTTATCCATGGCGACCAAATTCCACAACAGAGGAAGAAAGAATAATCCATTACAAGGAAACGCGGTAATAGCTGTACCACGGTTAGGCGCGGGAGGGGGATGGTTTCAGACTCCAGCAGCCGGGGGTTCGCGCAGGCCGCGACGGAAGAACAAGGCACCAGACCGCCGCAGTCGCTTAGGGAAAAAGGAGGAGTAAGGAAGAGTATCTGACTCGGTGCCCTTCAAGCGGAGGATGCGAATCGCTTGGGGAGAGGACGGCGCGCCCTCCTCCTCGCTCTCTCCGCTATGGGCGGGACGAATAATGACTCGCGTCGTTGGCGTCTGAGGCGAGACGCCGCGTGCCGTGGCGGGGCTGGGGCGGGCCGGCGGCCGCCGCCGACGCGCGCGGGCGGACGTGGCGGGATGGGGCGGGCTGGCCGGGCTACGGCGGCGGCGGGGCTGCGGCCGAAACGGTTCGGCTTGCGGGGCTGCGCCGAAACGGTTAAGTGGTGAGTCCACTTTGCCGAGAGCCAGATCTGTGAGGCTCTCGGCAAACCTTCCCCCTTTGCCGAGAGCCCCCATATCCAGCTCTCGGTAAACTTTTTTTTTTTCAAATTTCGTTCGAATTTTTTAACTAGCTAACTGCACAAAAAATATTAAAAAAATAAAAATTATTATTTGCCGAGAGTAGCTCTCGGCAAACTGAACAAAAAATGATATTTCTAAAAAAAATTAAATCTCGAGAGCAGCTCTCGGCAAACCTCTTCGCCGAGAGCTAGCTCTCGGCAAACCATTGATCTAGGCCAGGTAAAAAAAAAAATCTGCGCCGAGAGTGGGCCTAGTTGCTCTCGGCAAAGATCCTTTGCCGAGAGCAATTCCCTGAAGCTCTCGGCAAATAATATCCAAAAAAAATTAATAAACAGCAAACAGCTCCGGAAAAATACGAAATTTTGCCGTGTTACAACTTATGCTCTCTAATGGCTATACAAAAAGTTTGGAACTCCAGAACTAATTCGACGGTGACATTGTTTGAAAATCCTAATGGATCCTTCTCAACTTTACGAAACTTATTCGGAGATGTCTCAGATTCTAAGAATCATACGCAACCACTTGTGCGAAACATTTTCAATTTTTTACCACAGCCTCCAAGTGTGATACCATGGCTTCATTGCAAATATCACAATTTTCCGACTTCATTTCCTTTTTTAAGAATTTTTAAATCGTTGGGCGACATATGTTCGTGGTCTTCGATTCGTAAAATGAAAGGTGAAAAAAACGTCAACAAGATGTTATTTGCCCTCAATAATGCATAAATAGCATGAATATCATTTTCTACTTAATTTTTTCCCGTGTTTAAATCAATCGCTGTTCAAATTTTAATGGATTAAAAAAACTCCTTGAAATGCAATTAATTAATTATATATAGCAAATAATTACAAAAATACACAAAATTTTAATATTGAGTACAACCTGTAGTATGTCTATAGAGAAAAAAAGTTTGGAGCATATGAAAGAAAAAATAATTTAATTGGAGAGAGTTAGGAGAAGAGAAACACATGCACATGAAATATAGAAACCACCTTTGCCGAGAGTCTGGGAGGGGCTCTCGGCAAATATTTGCCGAGAGCGGCGCTCGGCAAAGAGGTTTGCCGAGAGTAGTAACGGAGAGGCTCTCGGCAAAGCGGTGACGCCGTCAGGGCAAGTCATGGCTATGGGCCGCGGCAATGTTTTGCCGAGAGCCTGATTTTGCCGAGAGGGCGGCCTACGGCAAAGGACCGTTTTGCCGACGGGCATTTTTTGCCGAGCGCAGCTCTCGGCAAAACGGCCCACTTCGCCGAGAGCTGTTGACTACCGAGAGGCAGGCCCACGGCGATCCTGTCAGTTGCCGACGGCTGGTGTTTGCCGAGAGCCGCTCTCGGCAAACGTTTTCTTTGCCGAGAGCCCGCGTTTTTGCTCTCGGCAAAAATCTCGGATCTCGGCAAAGGCCGTTTTTCCGGTAGTGGTCACATACGAACTCTATTTTTTATGTTCTGCATAAGCACGGGAATCTAAGGAGATAAGATTGGCACTGGCCATGCATACATTAATTCCTTTGCAGTAAACGAAACTCATCGAAACAAGTTGTCATTCAGAATCTATCAGGGTGCTACGTCACCATCTTTTGGGCTATCTGTCATGTTTGAGTCCCTTAAGGACACGTCCAGGGTCCTCGGCCACAACTAAAGAATATATACCCAGTAGTCATCTCCCAACGTATGATTTAGTTTTTTTCTTAAATCAAACTGTCTGAATTGGACTTCGGAAATGTTTGCGTGGCCACGTGCACAAGGTCCCCTTCGGATGGGCTCCGAGAGGAAGGCAATGGACGTGAGTCAGCGGCCTTCATAGGGAGGCACACAGACTTCTTCTGGCGATCTAAACCACTATACTTTGGCAGGGATGTGAAAACTGCTAGGTTGACAGTAAACTAGGGAGTTGAGTTTGACCTTGCATTCTTGTCCGGACGTGTGCCGAAATGCTCCTACAGATCTAGGAATATGCTTAGGATCTAGTTTTTTTTTGAGGTCAACGATGGGGGGGGGTTGTGAGTTACATAAGGAGAGAGGTAGAATCAAATAGGCAAAAGATTACACCAAAAAGAGGAAAGACGAGCATTGTTCTTTGGAAGGCGACATCTCCATTGTCGCGCTGATTCTCGGTAGGCAGCCGTCAGGCGCTGGTGATCTGGCTGCATGCCTCTGAACACAACGTCGTGCCTGTGTTTCCATAGTTCCCAGCACAAGAAGAGAGTAGCGAGGAATGAGCCATCTTGGGCATTTCTATCGGTGCAGTTGACTCCCACAGGCACTGGACTTCAGCTATCCCCTCAGGTCGCCACCCTATGTGTTTCCAGAAAGCTTGGGCGAAAGGGCAGCCTGAAATTATGTGATCTGCATTTTCAGGTCCCTGGCCACAAATGTCACATTTATCATCATCAAGCACCTTCTTGTGCAGCAGATTGCTCTTGCAGTTGATTCTATTTTTCGTTAACAACCACCCAAAGAACTTTACCCGGGGAGTGGCTATATTCTTCCAAACAAACTGATAAGCTGGGCAAACACTGTTATTCCTCATAGAAACTCTGTAAATCAAACCTGAGATTAGCCGCTGGTTGTTGTCAGCAAAGAAACACGTTCTTCTGTCACTGCTGTTGTCAAGAGAGACTTCCTGTAACATGGATTCCAGCTTCTGCAACTCTTCTATTGCCTGTCGGCTCGGACGCCTTTGGAACTGCGAGGGCAGAGATCCCGACAGCATTTCCTGGACTGGGGCCCCTTGCTCTATACAGTGGCTGTGCAAGACCGGGAGGCTCTCAGCTAGTGGACAGTCTCCCAGACACACACATCATCCCAGAATGCTGTGTTACGTCCATCTTCAACATCAACCTTGGTAATCTTGCGGAATGCTGGCACGAGCTCTCGTAGTACCTCCCAATGTGTGCCGGCTAAGTCTCCTTGTAGGCTATGTAGGCGAGTTTGTGACTTTGCCCAGGTCGCCCATGCAGACCCTTCAGAATGGTGCAACCTTTGTATTAGCTTAAGCAGCAAGTTCGCATTTTGGGTGTCCAATCGTTTGATCCCCAAGCCTTTGGTTTGCAGACATGTTCCCACGCCACTAGACACTGCGCCCCATTGACTTTGTCCGAGGCCGTCCAAAGGAAAGCTCGTCGCCTTGCATCCAATGCCTCTTTGATCCCAGGAGGGAGCATAAGCGCCCCCATGGCATATGTGGGTAGACCATCGAGTACAGAGTTTATGAGCACCACTCGACCATCCGTACTGAGCAGGTGGCCTTCCATCCTGCGAGGTACCGATCTGCTTTGGCAATCAGGGGGGCAAAAGCCGACAGTCGCAGCTTAACATTGGACAAGGGTAGGCCAAGGTAAACCTGAGGGAAAGAGCCCTCCTGGCATTGGAGGATCTGCATCATATCCTGAAGTGCTTCTCTCTGTATATGCATAGGGGTGACAGTGCTTTTGTGGAAATTGATAGCAAGGCCTGTCGCTACCGAGAATAGGACCAGTGTCTGTTTCAGCTTGGCTGCGTCCTCCAAGTCGCCCCGTATGAGGATGATAGTGTCATCCGCATACTGTAAGACCGGGCAGGGCCCTTCCATGAGCGGGTGTCTGATGTTGCCTTCTGCCTTGATCAATTTCTGAAGTACATCAACCATTAAAAAGAATAAATATGGGGAGAGGGCGTCACCTTGACGGAGGCCTCGGCGGCATTGTATCCATGGACCAGGAATCCCATTGACCATCACAGCAGACCGTGAACTCGCCAGTAGTTGCTGCATCCATCTTCTCCACAAAACAGGGAACCCCCGGGCATGGAGAACTGCATCTATACTGTCCCAGTTGACAGAATCAAATGCTTTGGCGAAGTCCAGCTTGATGATAAGTGTAGGGGCTTTCCTTTTGTAGCAGCACTGTACCAGCTCAGTTGCATAGACGAAGTTCTCAGAGATGGATCTCCCCTTGGTGAACCCTGTTTGATCAATATCAATCAGCTTGGGTACTTGGTTCTGCAGTCTAGTGGTCAGGATCTTGGTTACAATCTTCACTAGACAATTCTGTAATGACACCGGTCGGAAAGCGTTGGGGGTGAGTGACGGGGTTGTTTTGGGCATGAGGACGATCACTGCCCTGTTGATGCGCTATAGGTCCACGGCTCCACAGTAGAAAGCCTGTAAGAACTCCATCACAGCCCTTTTGGTTGTGTCCCAGGTAGCAGCATAGAAGCTGGGACCAAGGCCATCAGGTACTGGGGCGCTGGCAGAGTTCATGTTGCTGATCGCTTGTTTCGCCTCGCCTTCAGAGAAGGGGGCGATCAGTGGAGCCTCCTCGGCCTGATCAGCATGAGAGTAGAGCGCCTGGAGGACAAAACCCCAGGAGCTGACGGTGACTCTCCCCAGGATGGTGGTGTAGTAATCTGTGAGAGCCGCCGTCTTGTCGCTGTGTGCAATCAGCGTCGCACCGTTGATCTCCAGGTGGTGTATTTGACTGCGCCGCGCTCTTGTTGTTGCCCTCGCCTGGAAAGATTTGGTGTTTGCATCGCCTTCCTGGAGGGCGCGAAACGTCCCGCGTTGTTTCCAGTAGGCAGCGCGCTGGTTGATGAACAGCGCTAGGTGGTTGCGGCAAAGCTGACGAAGACATCATTCACCTGCAGAAAGATTTCTCCACTCTTTGAACATATCAAAGAGTAGGATTAGAAACGAGCAGTTGTGGTAAATATCAGGTGGACTGCGGTGTTTGCGTGCCCAGAGTTTAGCAGCATGTCTGACCGCTTGGATCCATGTCACCAGGGCACCGGCAGCGTCAGTAGCGTTCATCCAACAATGCGACCAGGCAGGCAGGACCGAGGGGAGGAAGGCAGGGTTTTTCAGCCAAGCGTTCTCGAAACGGAAAAGGTGAGTCTTAGGGATGGAGGTGGGAACGGTCACCAAGAGGGGGATATGATCGGAGTGGTTGCCTAGGCGCGAGGAGAGGGAGGTGTTGGGAAACCTAGAGCAGAACTCAGTGTTAATGAACGCTCTGTCCAGACGAGCCAGGGTAGGAGAGTCCCTCTTGCTACTCCAAGTGTAAAGCCTGTCGAGCAGGGGGAGTTCAATAAGGCCGAGCTCATCGATGAGACCATTGAACATGTTGGCCAACGACCAATTGAAACTCATTGTGTTCTTATCAGCGGGGAGCGAGTCAGGTTGTAGTCTCCAATGGTCACCTAGGCGCATTCCTGGGGACGTTGGATGTGTCTGAGTTCAGATAGGGAGGTTTCAGTTTCGCTGTGGTTAGAGGGGGCATAGACATTGGTCAGACGGAAGGTGTAGTCAATAGTGGTAGAAGAGAAGGGGATGGTGAGGGTGTAGGTGCCCAGCAGAGGTGTCCCTACGGAGAGGACAGCAGGGTTCTAGGCGGTGATCAAACCACCACGGGATCCTATTGCCGGGACAGTGAGGAAATCGGTAAGAGGGGGAGGAAGGAAAGATCTGCTCTTGACGGGGGTCAGGGTGTCAAGCTTTGTTTCCTGAAGACGCACAATGTGAGGGTGCGAGATTGAGATTACATCACGCATAGCATCACATTTTTTAGATTGGCCGAGGCCACGAACGTTCCAGGAGAGCATGGAGTGAGCGAAGTGCATTTGATTGCGATTCATTCTAAAAGAAGGATTATTAACCGAACTAGAGGTACAAAGGGGAACGGAGGAAGCAAAGGACTCACAAACCTAACCAGATGAACTGGCCTAAAAAGCTTACATATCGACACAGACCTAAACATGATAATAGGGTAAACAACTAAGGTAGTCACCTTCACGGCCGTGGCCAGAGTGGGTGAAGACAATGTCCTGCACACAGACAGGCACTCAGCTACCTCTAAACACAAACTGAAGATGCCGTGCTTCGGGAAATGGTGGCACCTGGGAGCCTTCAAGGACAGGCGGCGCCACCGTCTGCTAGTGGTGGATCTCCTCATGGGACAGTGGTGGAGGCAGCAACCACCTCAACCGCCTGGCAGTCTGTAGGTGTTTCGAACAAACACCAACTAGTAAATTTATAATTGTTGCGCGTTAAGCTTGGATGGTGTACTAAAGGACACAAGGCTTATACTGGTTCGGGCAGAATATCCCTACGTCCAGTCTGCTGCTGCTCGTGTTATTAGTGCCAAAAAAAGGTTTGTAATAGGGGGTACGAACGGTCGAGAGAGGGACATGTCCCAAGTCTCTAATGGAAAGGTCGAAAGGACGCCAAGAGCTCGATTACTGCTTGGCTGTGTGTTGTGTGTGGAATCGATCCCCCTCTTTAGCAGGGTGTCCTGCTCCCCCTTTTATAGACCAAGGGGGAGCAGGGATTACAGATGGGAGAAAGAGGAAAAAACCAGAGAGTAGAGAAGGTCCTTCAAAGGAGCCGGGTCTTCCTTTCCCTCGTGCCTGCCCTACTGACATGACAGACCGTGTTAGGGATGGCGTGTTCGCTGATCTTCATAGGGTCGTGCCCTGGCCTCATTCAGCAAGTGGGTACGTCCCATCCTACACCGGTGGACGATGCGGCGTGCCAGGGAGCCGAGCTTTGACCCTATGGGGAGTAGACGGGGAAGTGACCATCGTTCGTCACAGCAGATGATGTGAGTTCTCTCTTGGATTGTAGTGGTTGTCGTATGCTTGTGTCAGGATCCGTGTTCGAGGGCTGATGGCGGTGCCCACAACACTATAAGACCAAAGTCGGCGCCTACAACACTATTTGGGCTCTGCCATGTCTGGAAGGGCCTAAAACGCCTGTTCTGTCGTATCCTGATGGCACCTTCCTGCAGGTGCGTAGGGCATGGTCCTCGGTACTACGGTTGACCTGAGTGTCGTGTCTCACCCTGTGCTTCGTCATTATGAAGGGGCTGGGTGAAGACATCGAGCGAGGCGGAGCCAGCCCTGGAGCTCAGACGTCGGGCGAGGCGGAGCCAGCCCTCAGCCGTCGGGCGAGGCGGAGCCAGCCCTCAGCCATTGGGCGAGGCAGAGCCTGCCCTCGGACCATCGGGCGAGGCGGAGCCAGCCCTCAGCCATCGGGCGAGGCAGAGCCTACCCTCGAACCGTTAGGCGAGGCGGAGCCTACCCTTAGTCGTCGGGTGAGGCGGAACCAATCTTCCGTCGTTCGGGCAAGAAGTGTAGTAGCGGTCTTATCTGAACGAAAGCGTCAACGCTTGATGGTTTTTAGCCCTATCTCATTGGGTACCCCAGTATTAGGTCCCCGACAATAGCCCCCGAGCCCCCGGGTGATTCGGACAGAATCGCCCGGGGGGTATTTCGGACCCTTCGCGGGTATGGTTGTGAGATTTAGTGTTTTGACAACCGGATAGCTTAAAGGGAACCCTGGTATCCCGTTCATGGGGATTCGTCCAAGGTCAACCCGGTTGAGACTTGTTTCCGGATCGAGACTCTTTTGAGGCTCGTGCGCCTAAGTTCTGGCCATTCGTGGGCCCCTCCCTCGTTGGGACGACCGTCAAAACTGTTGGGCCAGCCTTCAAGCTCCTGGGCCCAGGCGGGCCGAAGAAATGCTTTTTTGACCTGTATCCCCTCTGTGGGGAAAGAGTCCTGGTCTGCTCGGGAAGGTGAAACGCCTGGCGCGATTTTGGTGGGAAAGGATAGGGATCACGGGTGCATATCCCGCGACACGACATGGTAGCGTATTGTGGCAGGCTCAGAGTCCAAAGCGGGAGATTGCTCTTCTCGCATCCGTCGCCCCTATAAAACCAAGGGGTTCACCCCCTAGGTTCCGTACTTTGCCTCCTTGCCTTCGCATCGACAACCTCCGCCGCCAATCGCCTGAGCCTCCCGCACTCGCATCGCAGCCGCCATTAAGCTCACATCCACCCCCTCCCAATCGTTTCAATGGAGCCATGGTGCAGATCCAACATCACCCCTCAGCGCCTGGAGGCCTCGTTCACCATGGCCTCCTTTGTCCGCTGACCGTCGCCGAGGAGTGGCGGCTGCCTGGTAATGAGGACGAGCCGTCACCGCCCGAAGGGTATGTCATGTCCTTCGCTCACTTCCACGAGCGGGGATTCGCCATACCTGCTCACAAGTTCCTTCGGGGGCTGTTGGATTACTACCAGGTGAAGTTGCAGCACCTTACTCCCAATGGGGTCCATCACATTGCGGCGTTCGTCGCCCTGTGTGAGGGGTTCCTGGGGATTAGTCCCCACTTCGACCTGTGGTGGTATCTCTTCGTCGTCAACCTATCGAAGAAGCGGGTTGGGAAGCAAGAGCTGAGCGTGCCGATGGGATGTGCCAGCATTCATCTTCGCAACAACCGGGTGAACGAATACCCGTCGATACGTCTATCGACCTCCAACAAGGGGTGGCATTCACATTGGTTTTACGTCAAGGACGACGTTGCCGCCCCCTTGCCAGTGTTCTCTGGGCGCATCATCGAAGAGGACCCGGGGCCGTGGAAGTGGGGTGTCCCGAACAAAGACAAGAAGAAGATCAAGGACCATCTCGCTGCCCTCCAAATTCTGAAGGAGAGGGGCGTGAAGGGATCAGGGGTCATTGGTGCCTATCATACGCAGAGGGTGGCGCCCCTGATGAGTCGCGCGCTTCCCCAGTACCTGATGGCGCCCGGGGAGTCACTCGAAGGGATGGTGCTTGTCGACGAAGCGCTCCCCCCCCACCGAAGTGGCGCAGTGCATCAAGGGGGCAATGGAGCCTTCGAAGGACAACGCCGGCATTGTCCTTGATTTCGTGTATCCGGTGCTGGGGCATCCCCCAATGTGGCCGGAACCGGGGTTCATCGATTTCGTAAGTTCTTTTTCCCCGTGCCTCCTTTTTTCTTGAATTATTGGCCCCTTGATGCTGACCTCGGGATAGCAGGACCAGTCGAAGAGACTCATCTTCGGGGATAGCCCGGCTCCACTGTCGTAGGACCGGATCGTGGCGAAGGCGAATCGCACTGCGGCCGAGTGGGATAGGAAGACGAAGGAGCTCAAGAGGAAGAAGATGCTATGGAAGCAGCAAGCACGGGAGCGAGGAGAGGAGACAGGCAGTGACGACGATGACGAGGAGGAGTTTGACGAGGTAGTTGCCGATGTGGAGTGGGATGTCCTGGAGAGCAAGGATACGCTGACAGGTACCCACTTGTCCACACAGGGACCCTTCCTGTTACATGAGGAGGGAAGTGAGTCCATGAGGCCGGCGGAGGCGGGCCAAACCATCGGCCTATCCTCAGGACCGGTGGGAGCGAGAGGATCTGCCGCCACACCCAAGGTGCCGATAGAGGACCGGTGGATGGGGGGAGATGGATATGCTGCCGCACCCGAGGAGCCAGTGGAAGGGGGTGGCTCCACTGCCGCGCCCCACGAGCTGATAGGGGCGGGCGGATCTGCCGCCACGCCCGAGGAGCCGACAGAGGGGGGTGGCCCTGCTGCCGTGCCCTCGAAGGCAAGGGAGACGAGCCCCTCTGTCGGGGAGCAGGGGGTAGGCTCGAAATGGTCCTGCCCAGATGAGTGGGAGCAGGAATCTAGGGGTTCATCCCCAAAACGTTCCTACCGCCCAACAGTGCCAGCGTAAGTCACCGATTCCTCTATTTTTCCTGTTTTTTTTGTTTTGTAGAGTGACCTTACACCTTTTAACTCTTGCAGAGTCTTGCGACGAGGCCATTCTTTGGCGCTGGCGCCCAAGAAGAGTGTTGCTCTTCAGGCGGAACGGGTACCGTCGCCCGACGTCGGTCCTGTTTCGGGCAGGAGTGGAGCCGATGTTGCGGTCTTGTTAGCTGGTCAGGCACCACCAGTGGTGGCGCCCGTGCCCTCAGCGGGCCAAGCAGGCGCTGGGCTAAAGAAGCGCCCTCGATGGTCACCGAGCAGACGACGGTGGAGGTGACTCCACCGCCTACGTTGGAGCAGACGGAGTTGCCGCCCGCGCTTGTGGCGTCCTCTGTGGTGGGCTCGGCGCTGCAAGTCAAGCCCCTGGCATCGCAAGCAGAGGTGGCCATGACCGTGACAAGGCAGGCGCAGCCGGATGCAACCACGGCGGTGTCCAAGGGAGCGGCGCAATCCGTGCCACCGGCGGCGCTCGAGGTGGGTCGGACAGAGGGGGACACAGCCGGAGGGTCCTCAGGCATCATGGTGGTGGTGGAGAGGATCAGCAGGGGCTCGCCCTCGGCCTTGATGTTGGGGGGCAGCCGCTCGCCCGCGCGGGGTGAGCCGCCACTCTAGTGGATGGCTCATCAAGACCCAACGTCGACTCTCTTCTCGCTCGACGATGCTACCGAGAGCATAGAACCGGAGAATCTTGACATTGGGTTCTCGGCTATGATGGATGCCTTGAGCTAGGCCAGGGGCATCCTACATGATGTCATCATTCCCACTGGCCGGGTATCCACTTGATCTTCCCTCTCGCTTTCTTCTTTCTTCATGTATTTTTGTATTTTCGTGTTTTTGATATTGGTCTTCTTTTCAGTCCCTCATTGCTCGTAGCCGGGATAAATCCTGGTTCCTCCATGAGAAAAAGGTGGAATGGGACCGCCTCACCAAGGAGGCCCGGCTGCGCAGGAGATCTGAGCGTCCAGCTTGCTGCCACCCAACAGCAAGAAGCCAAGGCGCGTCGGGACACGGAGGAGGTCCATGGGATGTTCTAGGATCTGTCGGCGAGGGTGCAGCAGGACGAGGAGGTGGCCGCCAGGGTCCAAAAGGAGCAGGATGAGCTGCTCCAGGAGGATGCCGAGGCCAGCCAGCGGGCCGTCGAGCTCCTGGAAGAGCTGGAGAGGGAGCGGGACCTCAAGCTAGGAGCCGAGGAAAGGTCCGTGGCCCTACAGCAGAGGGTGAATCAGGATGCTGAGGTGATCGCCCGGCTGCGTAGGGAGCGAGACGAGCTACGGTAGGCTGCAGAAAGACTCTGCTCGGAGCACGGCACTGTCCGCGAGCAGCGCGACCAGGCCGTCCGAGAGCGCGACGAGGCGCGTCAGGTGGTTAGCTCCCTCCAGACGGATCTTGGAGCCACGGTGACCCGAAGGCTGGTGGCCGAGAGCATCTCTGTCGGGCTAGGCATAGAGCTTGCCAAGGTGTGGGGGATTCTACACACCAAGAGTGATGAGCACGATCTTCTGCGCGCCACCGTCGGGGTGGTCTTCAATGACCTAGGGGTGGCACGGCCAGAGGAAACCAGCTCACTTGCGGCCCGTGCTGTGGATATCATGGCGCGGGTGCGCCAGCTTGAGGAGAATGCCTTTCACACCGGGATCACCCAAGCCTTTGCTGTTGTCCGCTCTCATTATATGGGAAATCAACCTGGAGGCAATGAGCCTTGGCTTCACGCTTGGCTACGCAAACTCTGAGCTGGATGAGATTGAGAAGGCGATGACTCCTATTGCACGGAACCTGGCGGACAGGCTAAAAGACATAGTTCTCCCTCCAAGGAAGTAGTTAGTCGAATAAGTTTGATAAACATTTATCTGTAATATGTGGACAAGTGTTGGTACTTTTGTGTCCGAAAATAGCTTCGTGATTTTCGTTTCGCAATTTTGTTTCGTTCGTTTGATCTTACTTTCTTCCCTTTTGCAATCGAGAAAAAAGGTTTATGTGATCCGACCCTTTTGTTCGTTAAGACTGTAGGGCCCGAGGTGTATAAGGGGGGAATTTTGATTATGCTAGTGAGCAAAGTTACCGTAGCCGTCAGGGCGTGGGATTTTTGTAGTCTTACCAGGCATGCTCGTTTATCTGCTCCCACAAACCATGCCGCTAAACTTAACGCGAGGAAGAGGTATGATGCAACGACTGTTTCAAAAAAAGAAGGTATTTATACCTTTATCAGCCCCCGAGTGAGATCCGACCCCTTGCGGTCGCTGGGGCCAGATGTTACTGGAGACCGAAGCGAGGGTAGCAAACTTACTCTTGTATTCGCACGTACCCCTTACTTAGTATTTTGATGATCGCTCCATGACTGTGCGTTTGGTCTCGTTGCTGGCCTGGCCTTCCCCGTGCCCCCACGCGTGGTGGGGATTCGGTCAAGGGTCGGCTCATTTTGTGACTGTCACCCCGTCCGTAGTTTTCACAACTGGAGGGGTTGAGGCGACATCACTTGCCTCGACGGCTCGAGTGACGTGCTTGATGAGCTTGCTAACGGGGATGTTCGAACGGAATCCGATCCCGTTGCATTGCGACAGGGTCAGTAAAGCCCTCGGGTGGCATTCCGTTGCTCCTTGACCTGTCTTCCAACAGATTCCCCCTCAATGGGGATTCTATGGGCTCGGCTAGAGGCTGGATTTTAACTAGAAGGTTGAGATGAGCCTATCCGCCTCAATGCGGGTGGGGCAAAGACCACTGAGGCTCATCTGTGTTTTCTCCCCTAGCTCTTGTTTGATGCGAGGCGGCCTCGGTCCCTTCGTGGGCCAGCCTTCGAACCTCGGTCTCTTGATCTCGGATTGAGTGGCTTGAGCCCCCGAGCCCCTTGGGGTTTGATAGGGGTTGGCCGTGTTTTGCGCGTGACCCCGTCCTCGGTTTTCCCAACCAGAGGGGCTGAGTTGATGACACTTGCCTCGACGGCTTGAGTGTCGCGCTCAATGAGCTCGCTAATGGGCACGTTCGTGTGGAATCCGGGCCCATCATTCGCTGACGGGGTCGGTAGAGCCCTCATGTGGCATTCCACTACTTCTTAACCCACCTCCCGATAGATGCCTGAGCCATTCAATAGGCTCTGGTGGCCCGTTGGCCTCTCCTCGGTGGAGATTTTGTGGGTTTGGCTCGAGGTTAGAATCGAACGAGAAAGGTCGAGGTGTCCCTGTCCGCTTCTGAGCAGGTTCGGGCAAGGCCGCTGGGGCTCATCTCGTTTTTTCTCCCCTGGCTCTGTTTGATGTGAGGCGGCCTCGAGCCCTCTGTAGGCCGACCTTCGAACCTCGGTCAGTTGCCGCTCATATCGAATGAGGCGACTGCCGCTTTGTGACGCGACACGAAGCGTTGAGATGCAGAGATTGCATATGCAACGTTTTGGATTTATGGAATTAATGTATGATTGAATTGAAACGAAAGCGGAGGTTGGTAATGTTACCTTGATGGCATGAGTGATGAGAAGCCCTTATCGGACATGTCCGCACGGGGTTTGGGTCCGACGTTTGCGATGGAGCCGGCGTAACCTACACGAGCATCGCAATTTTTTGTTTTTGTCTCTTGGCGGTGATCCGAGCCGTTCGATTGATTTTAGGTGACCTAACAGCTTCTCCTTGAAGGAGATTCTGCAGGCGGACCCCTCCGAACCCTTCTCGGGAAGGCGGATGCTAAAGCTTGGGGTGCGTGGAACTATGAATTCGATTATGCTGGTGAACAAAAACACCGTAGCCGCCGGGGCGTAGGGTCTAGCGGTTCGTCTAGCTTTACTCAAAGTTTTACACCCGCACACTGTGTCTCTAGTTTTTAAACGTAAGGAGGGGTCGGGCGAAGAGGATGTCTAAACAAGTAAACATTCTTGGCAGCCCCCGAGCGATGTCTGTGCCCCTGCCGTTGCTGGGGTCAGAAGCTCAGTAATGAAATTACACACAAAGTAAGAAAACAGAGGTGCTTATCTTTTCAGTGGTCGTTCGTTTGTCATTTTTCCTGGGCCGTTCGATTGACCCAGGAGGCCCATTGGGCCCCCCTGGACGGGGGTTCCATCGTCGGGTCGTTCCATGGTCCTGCCTGGGGAAGCGAAGAGTCACCTACATGTGGGTGCACCCTGATTCTCGTGCCTGGCATGTGGTAGTGGTGGGCCATGCCCAGGCAACATCTTGTTTGACCAGGCGGCGTCTTGTCGATCAGAGCGCGTCCCGTCGGTCCAGGCGCATCCCCTCGAATTCCCGTCGGCATCGATTTCCCATCTGCATTGAATAGGGGAAGGGAGAGGGGTTTTTGTCCCAACCTTTCACCTTTCCTCTGCTGCTGCATCTCCCCTTTAAATAGGGGGAGGGAGGGGGTTCTCGTCGCCATTCCTTCGCCTATTCCTAAGCTGCAACCTCCTCGTCTTCTTCCTTCTCACCGAATGCATTCGTGCGTCGCAGCGGCTCCTAAGTGAGAGAGGGTAATGCCAAGGAGAGAAAAACTCACTGATCCACTCGTGAATCCAGAGCGCGATGTTGAGCTAGAGGTCATCCAATGTAGATGAGATGGTGTCGGCAGCCTTCGCCGAGAAGGGGCTGCTTCCACCGAAGGAGGAGGTGCACTGGAGGGTGCTGAGCGTCGTCGGTTTTGCCATCGTTCATGAGGCCTTCGTCGGGATGGAGCCACACGAGAAGCTCTTCCAATGAATCTTCTCTAGGCAAGTCTTCTCGGTGGGGAAGCCACCTAGGACTACGCTGGTGGGGGCTTCGCCCTTGCGGCCGCTCAGATCGGCCCATTCATGAAGCTTGATGAGATGTCAGAGACATCCATCAGCCATGGCGGCCTTTCATCAGCGGGAAACATCCTCCGTCCAGACGCCGTTGTTAGGGTTGCGGCTGATGACAATGGCGTAGTCCCTGGACGCCCCGGCAGAGGTGCCGTTGTCAGGGTTGCAGCTGATCACAATGGCGTAGTCCCTGGACGCCCTGGCGAGGGTGCCATGGTCACCGACGTGGTGCTCGACATTGCAAATGACGGCACCCTCAGGGATCCCTCGGAGCGGTAGGACGTTGATGATGGAGAGCATGGCACGGCGACCGTAGTAGTGCTCATGGTAGAACTAGTCACAAACTGTAATCGAATAAGTTGTGGGGGAGCCCTGTGTGAACAGTTTTTTGTATTTATGAATACATCAGTCCTTTTCGTGATGAAACCACTTTCTAAGCGATGAATTTGCGCAAAAAATAAACAAGTTCTTAAATTTCGTTACGGCAAACAGCTTTTTAGCTCTTCTCCCTCTTTTTGTAAAAGAGGTTTTGGTGCCTTCCGACCCTTCCCATAGTTAAGGTCACAAAAAACTTGGAGTGCAGGCAAAACAATTCTGATCACACTGGTGAGCAAGGAGGCTGTAGCTGCTGGGGCATGGGTTTTCCGCAGTCCTACCAGTTATATTCAGATTTTGTTCCCGAAATTCTAGCCTTTGGGACTTACCATGAGAAAAGAGGGAAAACACAGAGAATGTTTGCAAGATAACACAGAGAGTGTTTGTAAGATAAACGTACTTATATCAGCCCCCGAGTGAGGTCCGACCCCTCGCACTTTGCAGGGGTCGGATGTCATGGAAGATCGGGGATTTTGATGACAAAGACTGATAAGAGAAAGTATGTGTTTATTTAAGGGTAAAAACGACGTAGCTGCTCAATGTTCTAGGCGTTGGTGAAGACCTCGCCGTCGATGGTTTTCAACTTGTAGGCGCCTGGCCGGAGTACTTCCGCGACGACGTATGGCCCCTCCTAGGGCGGGGAGAGCTTGTGACAGTCCTTGTTGCTCTGCACGAGGCGGAGAACCAGGTACCCGATGTTGAAGGCTCGGTCCTACACCCGTCGGCTATGGTACCGACGCAGCGCTTGCTGGTACTTGGCCGAATGGAGGAGGGGGATGTCACGAGCTTTGTCTAGCTGGTCTATGGCATCTTCGTGGGATGCCTTGGCTCCTCTATTCATCGTATGCTCTGATTCTTGGCGCCCCATAGTCGAGGTCGGTGGGGAGGACGACCTCGAAACCGTAGACCATGAAGAAAGGTGTGTAGCCAGTGGCCCAGCTGGGAGTTGTCCTCAAGTTCTAGAGCACCGTAGGGAGCTCGGCGACCCAACGTGTGCCGAACTTGTTCAACCGGTTGAAGATCCTGGGCTTGAGGCCCTATAGGAGCATGCCGTTTGCGCGCTCGACCTGCCTGTTCGTTCGGGGGTGCGTGACGGTGGCCCAATCGACTCGGATGTGTTGTTCATCGCAGAATCGAAGGAATTTCTTGCTGGTGAACTGTGTGCCGTTGTCCATGATGATGGAGTTCGATACTCTGAAGCGATGGATGATGTCGAGGAAGAACAACACAGCTTGAGAGGCCCAACTAGATCGAGCCCATAGACCGCGAAGGGCCATGTGATGGGGATCATCTGGAGCACCTGGGCCGGGAGGTGAGTTTGCCGAGCGTGGTACTGGCACCCTTCAAAGGTGCGTACGATCTACTCAGCGTCGGCTATTGTAGTGGGCCAGTAGAAGCCCTGTCAGAATGCGTTCCCAACCAAGGTTCTAGGCGCGGCGTGGTGACCGCAAACCCCACCGTGGATATCGCTCAGCAGAAGCTTCCCCTGTTCGAGGGGGATACAGAGCTGCAGGATCCCGATGTGGCTTCATTTGTAGAGTTTACCCTCTACAAGAACGAAGGACTTAGCGCGACGCGTGAGCCGTCGAGCTTCCATCTTGTCCATCGGCAGCATGTCATGGAGGAGGTAGTCGAGGTAGAGTGTTCTCTAGTCGTCCAGACGGTCGGGCTCTATCGCTGGATCCTCTTCAAGCTCCATGACCTCGGGGCCGGATGGAGCCGCAGGTCGGTTAGCCCCCAGGGCTGGATCAGGCGGGCCATCGTCGGCACGTTCTGACCCTTCGTAGCATACAGAGGGCTTGTGCTGGTCGCTGGCGAAGACACCCGTTGGCACCAGCTCTCGACCGGACGCCGCTTTTGCAAGTGCATCGACCGCCTCATTGAGGCGCCTTGGGATGTGATTGAGTTCGAGGCCGTCGAACTTGTCCTCCAGCCATCGGACTTCTTGGCAGTACGCATCCATCTTAGCGTCGTGGCAGCTCGACTCCTTCATGACTTGGTTGACGACCAGCTGAGAGTCATCCCAGATGTTGAGGCGTCGGATGCCCAACTCGATGGCGATGCGTAGGCCATTGATGAGTGCTTCATATTCGGCCAAATTATTTGATGAGGGGAAATGGAGGCAAACCATGTACCTCATGCGGACCCCAAGGGGCGACACGAAGGCTAGCCCTACGCCGGCACCCTTCTTCATCAGCGATCCATCAAAGTACATCGTCCAGTACTCTTGATTGATGACCGCCGGTGGTGTTTGGACCTCGATCCGTTCCGCAATGAAGTCAGCCAACACCTAGGACTTGATTGCCGTTTAGGAGGCATACGTGATGCCTTGATCCATCAACTCGAGCGCCCACTTCGTGGTCCTTCCCATGGTGTCCTAGCTCCGGACGACCTCGCCGAGGGGGAACAACGTCATGACCGTCATGGGGTGTGACTCGAAGTAGTGGTGTAGCTTCCTCTTGGTGATGAGGACGGTGTATAGGAGCTTCTAGATCTAGGAGTACCGGGTCTTAGAGTCGGATAGTACCTCGCTGATGAAGTACATAGGGCGCTGCACCTTGAGGGCGTGCCCCTCTTCCTCCCGCTCTACCACCAGGGCGGCGCTGATCACTTGCGTGGTGGCCACTATGTATAGCAGGAGGGATTCTCCGTCGCTTGGAGGAACTAGCATCAGGGGCCTTGTCAGAAGCAGTTTGACCTTGTCAAGTGCCTCCTAGGCCTCGGATGTCCACTCGAAGTGGTTGGCTTTCTTCAAGAGTCGATAAAGGGGGAGACCTCGTTCGCCGAGGCATGAGATGAATTGGCTGAGGGCGGCGAGGCAGCCTGTGATTCGCTGGACCCCCTTTATGTTCTAAATTAGGCCCATCCTCGTGATGGCTGAGATCTTCTCTGGGTTGGCTTCGATGCCATGCTCGGAGACGATGAAGCCAAGCAGCATGCCCCTCGGGACCCCGAAAACACATTTCTCGAGATTGAGTTTGATGCCATTCGCTCGGAGTTTCACAAAGGTTTGCTCAAGATCGGCAACGAGATGGTCAGCCCACCAGGTCTTAACCACGATGTCATCAATGTAGGCCTCAAAGGTCCGCCCGATGAGGACCCCGAAACATTTGAGCATACAGCGCTGGTATGTAGCCCCAGCGTTCTTCAGACCAAACAGCATTGAGACATAGCAGAATAATCCGAAGGGGTGATGAAAGATGTCGCGAGCTGGTTGGACTCTTTCATCGTGATTTGATGGTAGCCGGAGTACGCATCAAGGAAGCAGAGGGTTTCGCACCCTGAGGTAGAGTTGACTATTTGGTCTATGCGCGGTAAAGGAAATAGATCCTTTGGGCATGCTTTCTTGATACCTGTATAGTCTACACGCATCCTCCATTTTCCGCTCTTCTTTCATACAAGAACGGGATTGGCTAACCACTCTGGGTGGTATACTTCCTTGATGAATCTGGCAGCCGACAGTTTTGCAATCTCTTCACCGATGGCCCTGCGCTTCTCCTCATCGAAGCGACACAGACATTGCTTCACCGGCTTGGAGCCTAGATTGATCTTCAGGGTATGCTCGGCGACCTTCCTCGGAATGCCTGGCATATCTGAGGGTTTCCATGCAAAGATGTCCTTGTTGTCGCGGAGGAAGTCGACGAGCGCATTTTCCTATTCAGAGGAAAGTGTGGTACCAATGCATACCGTTTTCCCCTCGGAGCTGCTGGGATCTATGAGGACCTTCTTGAAGCCCTCTGCCGATTCGAATGACCCGGTCGATTTCTTCATGTCAGGCGCTTCTTCGGAGACCTCCTCTTTGAGGATGGCGAGTTTTCCAGAGGCGACGATTGTTGTGGCGTGGCCACAGCACTCGACCTTGCACTTGTAGGCCCGCTGGAAGGAAGTGCCAATGGTGATGACCCCGTGGGGGCTTGGCATCTTTAGCTTGAGGTATGTATAGTTGGGAACGACCATGAACTTCTCGTAGCATGGACATCCCAGGATGGCGTGGAAGGTTCCAGGGAACCCAACCACCTCGAATGTGAGGGTCTCAGTCCTGTAATTGAACTGATCCCCAAAGGTAATGGGCAGATTGATCTGCCCAAGTGGCATGGCCTGCTTCCCGGGCACGATGCCATGGAAAGACGCTCGGGTTGGGTGGAGGTGCGTCTGGTCGACGCCCATCTCATCGAGTGTCTTGTCATACATGATGTTGAGGCCGCTGCCTCCGTCCATCAGTACTTTGGTGAGTCACTTTGGGCCGACGATTGGGTCGACCACAAGCGGATATCTTCCCAGGTGTGTGACGGTATCCGGATGGTCGGTCCGATCAAAGGTTATGGCAGACTCCGACCACCGAAGGAAGGGAGGTATGGCCGGTTGGGCCATGTAGACTTCATGGCGTGCGACCTTCTGATGACGTTTGGAGTCATAGGCCGCTGATCCTCCGAAGATCATAAGGCAGTCGTTCAGCGTTGGGAAGCCATCATCCTTCTCCTCGGCGTCGTCCGCAGTGGAGGGAGGATCTTTCCCTTGCTCCCCTTTGTTGGAGCCTCCGTACAAGAACCGCCACATGAGGCCATAGTCCTTGAGTAGATGCTTAACAGGAAAGGCGTGGTTCGGGCGTGGCCCCTCAAGTAATTTTTTGAAGTGGCTCGGAGTGCCCTCCATGGGCTTCTGACCACCCTTGCGGTCAGCAGCGGCCACGAGCGAGTCCTCGCGTCGTTGCTTCTTATTTTTCCTTTTGGCGGAACGATTAGAGGTGCCTTCGCCGGCACCCTCATCCCGCCTTGCCTTGCCCTCGAGGCGATCGAAGATCGCTCCGACTGCCTCTTCTCCTGAGGCGAGGCTGGTGGCGATGTCCAAGAGTTCCTTGGTTGTTCGCGGGTCCTTGCATCCTAGCTTATGAACCAAGGACTCGCAGGTCGTCCCGGACAGGAAGGCTCCTATCACGTCGGTGTCGGCGACGTTAGGGAGCTCGTTGCACTATCGGGAGAAGCACCGGATGTACCCACAGAGGGTCTCACCGGCCTTCTGCCGACAGTTCTTGAGGTCCCATGGGTTCCCTGGGCGCTTGTATGTGCCCTAGAAGTTTCCCACAAAGATCTCCTTCAGATCCTCCCAACTCTGGATCGCATTGGACGGCAAGTGTTCCAACCACGCTCGTGCCAAATCGGCCAAGAACAGTGGAAGGTTATGGATAATGAAGTCGCATTATCCGCACCACCAACTTGACAGGCAAGCCGATAGTCTTCAAGCCAAAGTCCTGGGTTTGTCTCCCCAGAGTACTTAGATATATTGGTAGGTGGTCGGTACCTTGGCGAGAATGCAGCGTTGAGGATGTGTCGGCCGAAGGCCTAAGGGCTTGGTAGGCCAGGGCTCGGGCTTTGGTCCTCACCACTGTCATAGCCTCCGCCGTGACGAGGATGATAGCCATGGAGGGCTCCTTCTCTTGGGTCACTGTAGGTGCGTTTGCAGGCGTCGAGGGTGCTGCGTACATCGCGGTTACGGCCGAGACACTGATGTATCTGGACCGCAACGTGCTGCCTGCCACCTTGTGGCGCCTGGTGGACTGATGCGTCCCTAGCAGGGCGCACCGAGGGCGTGCACTGGCTGGTGTCAAGCTCGCGTCGCTGAGACAACGAGCTTTCCGCCTGCTGCGTCGCCGCACGCTCGAGCAGTGTGTGAATCTCACGGTGGGCCCGATGATCCTCGAGCGTTGCGGCCTCTGGAAGGCCATGGAGCAAGGCCATTGTGGCGGTGATGTTCTGGCTTGCCCGAGCAAAGTGAGGAAGGGTTTCATCATCGGTGATGATCCTTCGGTTTACATCACGGGCCACGGCGCGTGCGTGCCCACCGTCTCCGCGACGTTCGATCTCCCGGTTTACCTCCATGTATTCCCACACAAGCTATTGTCCGGCTTCATCAATCTCCCGCTTTTGGGCTCTCAACTGCTCCACCCCTATGCGAGGTGGGGCACTGTCTAACCTTTGGTTTCACCGCTGAGGTTGCCTGCCAGGGTAGCCTCCTCCGCGGAGACGCTTTTGACGTGTCCTTCGGAGGTACCCGCCATGAAACATTCCTGGGAGGGGTGATGGCTCCCCCTGCTGGAGTCAGAGCCAGAGTCCGACCTTGGTCCCTCCACGAGGAGGCCATGGAGGGATTCCGTGACGCTTTCGATCATCCCCATGAACTCATTGTTCGTGGGGGACGGGATCGTGCGCTATGCCACGAGGTGTCGCCATGGCGTGGCAGAGACCGAACGGAAGCGCCATCGGGGCATTTCGTGTGGAATGTTCCGGAGAGAGGGTGAGGTGGCACGGGTCCTCCCTGGACAACTGGGGTCCAAGGGAGACACCGAGCTGGTGCTCAAGCCTCCCATAGTTGAAGCCGATGGAGGGGAGAGATTGGATGGCGACGTGGGCCAACACCAACTCTCCTCCCATCGTGACGATGAAATCCAGGTCACCGAAACACACGTGTGCGCCCAGGACCTAGCTGATTGCATGGCTAGCCATCCGAGGCCTGATTTGGAACGCGCAAAGGCCCCTACCTGGTGCACCAACAGTCGGTGTTTCAAACAAACACCAACTAGTAAATTTATAATTGTCGCGCGTTAGGCTCGAATGGTGTTCTAAAGGACACAAGGTTTATACTGGTTCGGGCAGAATGTCCCTACGTCCAGTCTGCTGCTGCTCGTGTTATTAGTACCAAAAAAGATTCATAGTAGGGGGTACAAATGGTCTAGAGAGGGACAGGTCCCAAGTCTCTGATGGAAAGGTCGAAAGGACGCCAAGAGCTCGGTTGCTGCTTGGCTGTGTGTTGTGTGTGGAATCGATCCCCCTCTTTAGTGGGCTGCCCTGCTCTCCCTTTTATAGACCAAGGGGGAGTAGGGATTACAGATGGGAGAAAGAGGAAAAAACCAGAGAGTAGAGAAGGTCCTTCGAAGGAACTGGGTCTTCCTTTCCCCCCGTTCCTACCCTACTGACATGACAAACCATGTCAGGGATGGCATGTTCGCTGATCTTCATAGGGTCATGCCCTGGCCTCATTCAGCAAGTGGGTACATCCCATCCTACACTGGCAGATGATGCGACATGCCAGGGAGCCAAGCTGTGACCCTATGGGGAGTAGATGGGGAAGTGACCATACGTTCGTCGCTGCAGATGATGTGAGTTCTCTCTTGGATTATAGTGGTTGTCGTATGCTTGTGTCAGGATCCATGTCCGAGGGCTAATGGCGGCGCCCACAACACTGTAAGACCAAAGTCAGTGCCTACAACACTGTTCGGGCTCTGCCATGTCTGGAAGTGCCTAAAGCGCCCGTCCCGTCGTATCCTGACGGCACCTTCCTGCAGGTGCGTAGGGCATGGTCCTCGGTACTGCGGTTGACCTAAGTGTCATGTCTCACCCTATGCTTCATCATTATGAAGGGGTAGGGTGAAGACGTCGGGTGAGGTAGAGCCAGCCCCAGAGCTCAGACGTCGGGCGAGGCAGAGCCAGCCTTCAGCCGTCGGGCGAGGCGGAGCCATCCCTTAGCCATCGGGCGAGGCGGAGCCAGCCCTCAGACCATCGGGCGAGGCTGAGCCAGCCCTCAGCCGTCGGGTGAGGCAAAGCCTTCCCTCAGACCATCAGGTGAGGCGGAGCCAGCCCTTAGCCATCAGGCAAGGCGGAGCCTGCCCTCGGACCGTCAGGTGAGGCGGAGCCTGCCCTTAGTCGTCGGGCGAGGCAGAGTCTAGCCCTCGGGGGTCGGGCAAGGCGGAACCAATCTTCCGTCGTTCGGGCAAGAAGTGTAGTAGCGGTCTTGTCTAAATGGAAGCGTCAACGCTTGATGGTTGTTAGCCCTATCTCATTGGGTACCCCAGTATTAGGTCCCCGACACAGTCGGAGCAGGAGATGCCGGCAGCCCTGGCAAGACGCCCTAGATCTAGCGCCCCCAAAGCAATCTTCCTCTTGAGGATCCCACGCCCCTTGATCCACTTCTGGAGGGCAGTAGAGCACACCTCCAAGCTCTCACGGACCACCTTGCGCTGCATCGCTTTGGTGGCCATGGGCACAAAGGATCCGGCGCCGCCCGGCGGACATTGGCCCAGGAGGGAACAGCGCACCTAGGGCGGCGCCCGCGCTTGGTGGCCCTAGGTGGGTCGGGCACAACGTGGGTGGGAGAGGAGACCAGGGTGGGGGTGGAGCAGGAGGAGAGTCATCCTTATACCAAGGAAGGGCGAGGATGGGGGATGGGGGTGGAGAAGGAGCAGGGAGGTCAGAGGGGTCGGCGGCGGAATTGGAAGAAGGAAGAAGAGCCCTCAGGGTGTGGATAAGGTGTGAAAGGAGCCGATGAAGCATATGGAAGTAAGCAGGATAGCCCTGAAAGATGCCCAGCCCAACCCAGCCACCACCGAGAAGGCCCACCACATTGCCATGAAGGAGAGGCTCGAAAAGAGGTGGGTCCATGAAGCGGCCCATGTCTCCCTGCCCACCCCCATTGCCAGGGCCTAGCGGGTGAGGAAAGAAAGGCCTGAGGCGGCCTGCTGCATCAACCTGCTCCACCCTAGGCCAGGTACGGAGCACCTCCAAGTAGAAGAGGGAGCCGAGGACCCTTCCATTCACGCCTTTCCCGGGGTTCCCCAGGAACTGCTCGTCCAGGATACCCGAGGGCGTCCTCCGCACGATCACGACACAGACCGAGGATGTGTTGCCCAGTAGGCAAGCCAGGTCGATCTCCACCACATCCCCAATCTTCGCGAACGCAACCGAGATCCCGATCACTGTCCAGTGCTCGTCGGGGAACTTGGTCGTAGAGTTGGCGACGAGCCATGGCAGATCGACAGTGAAGCGATGGGAGGAGTCCTTCGACCACTCTAGAGTCAGTTGTGCCCCCTCATGAAGGATGGGTCACATGTCCACGTTGAAGTCTCTTTTGGCCATGGTGTCAAAGTGCAGCAGCATCTGGCCCCTGGAGGAGGGGGCCATGCAGAAGTGGACCCTCGGAGCAACAGAGAAGATGGCCAAATGGATGAAGGGGGTTAGAGAGTGTACCATGCCATCCTCACTGATGAAGACGTAGGTGATCCTACTAGCACGCTCCATGTCACCTTCCGGCATCCAGAGGAAGTCACGGTCAGCCTCCTCCGAGTCCCCACTGGCTATCGCTCGGAAATAGGACCTGTACGAGTCCACCTCGTCCCCAGAGTCCTCCTCCTCTCTCTCCATGTTGCCACGCGCATGGAGAGAGAAGTTGTCGATGTCCTCCATGCCCCCGGCTGGAGGAAGGGGGGCACACCGCGGTGGGGGCGGGAGGTGGTGGGTGGAGGGGCACGGTCCCCCAATGGGGGCTCAGTCACCGTGACCTAGGCTGGGCGGGTCAGGGAGCCCACGCAATGCACCTCCAGGAAGCGAGTGGGAGTAGGAGTGAAGTGCAGGCGACCTGTCATGACTGCACTGGCGACAGCGGATGAGGGGAGGACCAGTGGTAAGCTAACCGTGGTGGCAGGATTGGAGCTAGAGGAGGAGAGAACGTAGTAGGGGTGGAAAGCAGATGGCGTGGTGGTGGTGGGTGGGGAGCGGGGCAGACCCAAGACAGAGGTGGGAGTAGGGGCGAGGGTGGGGGTGGGCGACGACGAGACATGCCTTGCCACTAGGCGGATCGGCCAGGGAGTGTCATGGCATGGCATCCTCCGCAGGGACCTGCAGGTGCGCTCCATGTGTCCCACGACACCACACCGCCGACAGCGAATTGGATCTCGACAATCATGGATGAAGTGATCCGAGGCAAAGCACCTAAAGCAGGCGGAGGGAGGACGACGAAAGCTCTTCGTGGTGGGATGCTTCAACTGGGGGCGGCCAGGGGTTAAAATAGCCTCCTTGTAAGAGCGGGGGGGAGAAGTAATTCCGGCGTTGGGCTCGAGACCTGGGCAGATTACGCCGACATTTCCCACCGCCGAGTGAGCAATACTACCGGCGTTGGGCTCGACGAGCGGCGAAGTCCCATCGCTGTTGTCCTTGGTCGAGTACATGTCGGTTAGGGGAGATGGAAGTAGAGGAGGGGGGCTAGAGTCAGAAGGAAGCAGGAGGAGATACGCTGATCCCTTAGGGCGGATCCGCTGCTGGGCAGGCCTGCCAGTGGATTTGGGGCAGCACTGGTTCCCTGAGGGAACATTTGACATTCCCGTGGTGGGGGCAGAGGATCTTGCGTTTGACGTTCCCGCGGCGGGAGCAGAGGATTGCGCATTAATGGCGTCGTTGCCCGCCAGGGCCAGCCTGTCCAACTCAGCTTTAGCTTTGCAATGGCTACTGTGCAGGGAAATTTGAAACCTCCCGCTACCCAAGCTACTGGCGAGGCTGCAGAACACGACCACCGAGCGGCTGGCCATGGCCGCCGAGAAGAGCATCGGCCGAGGAGATCAGACTTTAATGGTGACCAGGGGGCAGCTAGATGGAACATGAGGGTGGCGGCGACTTGGCGACAGCTGAGGGGCACTGGGTGCACCAACGTGACCCAAAGTGTCCCTCGGCCATGGCCGGAGACATCGACGAAGAAAGGAGCGGCTAGGGTGGAGAAATCAAGGAGAAGACGGTCCTGGAAAGCAATGCCTGGTCGGATCGTATGGGAGAGAACGCGTACCTAAGCTTTTTCCGGCGCGCAGTGGCGGACTTGGACCTAGGCGGCGGACGAGCTGTGGAGCTCCGCTTGGACACCTCGGGGCGCCGGTGTTGTGGTAGGAGAAGGCTCCGTGGCGGGTGGGGTGAGGCTCGTCTGGGTTTGGGACGGGACCTTTTGGACGGCGGCGCTGGAATCGGGGCAGGGGAGGGTGTCGCTGGCGTTGGGAGGGGAGTCGGGGGAGGGTGGAGCCATGGGAAAAGGAAAGTAAAACCAGCAGACGGCTTTTCGAAATGGTGAAATTAAATTTCAAATGAAGACACACCTTAGGATCTAGCTTCATAGTAGGGCAATTCCTGTTCACCTAGTGTAACTTTGGCACTATAAATAGTGCTGCTATGCAACAAAGAGAGTGTTCTTTATTGTAAACAGAATCTTATCTCACTTGCATTCACATGCTACACCTCATTGCACTGTCTAATACTTCGGTCATAGATAACACTAGGTATAAACTATAAACATCACTTAACATATATGACGTCGATTGGACCTTCTTTCTTTTCATGTGGTTGCACATGATTGTAATTTGTCTCTTTTTTAATATATGCACATGGAAATCTCGCTCATGTTTATATTCCAATGTGATTGGACTAATATAAGTTTTGCAACTATACTTATTTGGTGGCCTAACATTTGTTTGTAGCTTTGTGTGTTCTCTTTTTAAAGATTTTTTTAGACGTAATAATAGATTTGTTCCATCTTCAAATCTCTTCAAGAAGAGGCATCAAAGTATTAGACATTGATTGATTATTACAAGGATGACTCAAAGATCACAATGCGTTGTTGAAATGTGTTCACAGTTTAGACATACTAGACATTAGCATGATAGCATATTCTTCTTCTTCTTTTCTGAACGTGGTAGCATATTATTCATTTTCATCAACACAATACAAAGGTGCTTTCTTGTCCGTTCTTCTCTTCCACGGCTGCTATGTTCTGGTGTCTTGGCAGAGTGCAGTGGCGTGGGTGGTGAATTTTCTATAGCGGAGCTGCCGCCATATATTGCCACTGTCACCGCCGCGCCTCAGCTTGAGAGCAAGCAGGACGGCCTGCAGACAGGAACGATGGTGAAGGTTACAAGATTAATCCAATAGGCTACAATTAATTAACAGCTAGTATGTAGCAATGTGCTGTGACTTGTGATGGTCTGGTATGAACTTACGTTGTAGATGTCGTGGTGCATGGCTCTGTTGATGGCCTCCACGGATGCCTCCTGGAGAGCAAGAGCCTCAGTGACCTCCCCACCGGACCACGCCGCCGGCTTCACCCCTGCCTCCGCCTCCGCCTTGTCATGCATCGCCGACAGGTCGAGCTTCACCTTGCACCAGTACGCCACCCGCTCCTCAATCCAGTCAAGCTCCTGCGTATTCTTATCGCTGCCGCGGCTCGCCGGTACTACCAGAATCTGGAATTACCCTGGGGGCTGAGAATCTCCTTGAGTGCCAAGACGAAACGACGGTCACGATGAACTCTCCGAGCGGCACCTTCTTCTTGTCCCTGTCCCAGCTCTGCTTATACACGCCTCCAACCTTCAGCAGCTCCATGACAATGTCGTCGTCGGTGCCGTTGCCGTCCTGCTGGCCTTGTGCAGCTGGCACTTCCAGGTAGACGGTGAACTCCTTCATTTCTCCAGCGGACACATCGCCGACGACGACCTTGCCAGACGTCTTGCCACCACCGATTTCGCTCTTGTAGAAAACAAGAGCATCGTTATAGGCCCAAGACGACTCTAGCTTGGATACGAACACCCCAGGGTGCAGTGTCGTGAGGTCGATGGCCGTGTCGACGGCGACGACGGAGGTGAGCCTGACCGAAAGCTGGTCCAGCTTCTCGGCGAGCTTCGTCTCGAGGTCGTTCTCGATGGGAGTATAGCTTCCCAGGGTCCGGTTGGCCATGGCTTTCAGCTTGGAGGGACTGTGTTGTGCTGTGAGACCCAAAGCATGGATTGGGTACGCTGTCGGGATGTCTTTCTCTAAGAAGGTGATGTCGTCTCCGTTGGAGACGAAGATGGTGAAGCCTAGACTACGCCGCTTCTCCGGCATACTGCGCCCATCTAGGATCTGCATGTAGCAAGCCGTGCACATCAGCACACTGATTAGACATCGGGGAAAAAACAAACAAAATTAAAAGTAGTTGAATTGAATTTTGCCTCCATATATACTACTACTAGTCTACAATCTAAATCTAGTTTCTAAAATTACCTTTTTGGCCTCATTTAAGCCAACAGAAAAGGTGAACGGCCGGCCCATGGCTTTCAGCGCATTCACAGTCTCCGTGGCACTTTGCTGGCCTTCGGCAGTCATATCGAAAAGCTCCGTTCTCGTCGCAACCTCTTGGTCGAATCCTATGACGGCAAGGCGGTTCTGGGCGGCGACACCCAGGTTCTCGATCACCTTGGCCATGGCCTCCTTCACTTGCACCAGCCGGTCGTTCGGTCGGTGGCCGCACTTGTCGTCGAAGCCCATGCTCCACCTCAGGTTGATCACCGCCACCACATCCACCAGGGCGCGTTCGCGTTGGACCATCTCCGGTGGCGCCCCCGTGACGCGCACCTGTCATCGGGAAGTCACTGTAGCTCTGGTCCCAGCTGGGTATCGACGGCACCCTTATGAAGGTGCTCAGTTGTAGCATGGATGCCGCCGCCTCCTTCTTTAGCCCTGGGAGTTCGGTTCTACCGAACCGAACCGATCGGTTCTTCGGTTTATGAAGAAGTTCGGTTCTTACAAAATCAGTACCGATCGGTTCTTCAAAAAACATAGAACCGACCAAGTTCGGTATCGGTTCTTTCAGTTCGGTTCCGGGTAGAACCGAAAAACCGAACAGGCGCAGCGCTGGGGCAGCAGGGCAGGGCGGCACCACGGTAGGCAGGGGCGTAGGGCCGCAGGGCGGACGCGCCCGCAGGCGCAGCATAGGGGCAGCAGGGCAGGGCGGCACCACGGCAGGCAGGGGCGCAGGGCCGCAGGGCGGACGCACCGGGCCGCCGGTAGGGCACGCAGGGAGGGCGCGCCGGGCCGCCGGGGCATCCGCGCGCGGCGGCGGCGTGGGTGGCCGGGTGGGGATGCTATGGCGCGGGTGGGGATGCGGCGCCGGGCTGGGGAGTCCGAGAGGGCGCGCCGGGAGGACGCAGGGGGGCGCCGGGAGGGCGCGCCGGCCGTCGGGGCAGGCGCGCGTGGCGGCGGCGCGGGTGGGGATGCGGCATGGGTGAGGAGGCCGGGAGGTCTCGGGGTGGAGACTGGAGTGGCTCGGGTTACTCGCTCGGGGTCAAGGCGTCAACTGTGATGGGCTTCACCTGGGCATACTGAGCGTCGAGCAGCTAACAGGCCGGTTTGCCTGCTGATGGATCGACAGCGGTGGCTGCTAGCTCCGGTAGCTTCTGCCAGAGCTGGGCCTTACTGGGCCTCCGGTTCTTCGGTTATTTCGGTTAACCGAGGGGAGGAACCGATTTAACCGAACAAAGTTTGGTTCCTAAGAACTTAGAACCGAACAGGTAACCGAAATTTCGGTTCTCGGTTAGTTCGGTTCGGTTCTCGGTTAGTTCGGTTCGGTTCGGTTCTCGGTTCTCGGTAAAATTTGCCTTGGGCTATCCTTCTTCACGGAACACAACAACATACAAGCCAGGACGATGGAATAGTTCAATATGAGTTCACACATGTGTTCACATGTTTGAGTGAACTATAGCAGAGAACTTTGCATACCTGCCCGGCCATCTCTGCTGGTTTCAAGATTAGCTGCAAGTGCACTAGCTACCAGCAGGCTTCTCTCTCTGTGCTCAATGAGACATCATTATATCTCAAGGGAATATATAGAGACACATGCATGGAATGTTTCTAATTCGTTGGGTAGGGTCAGCAACAGAGACATACATCTATGGCGTACGCCGGACCATCTTCACGTGCATGCATTAGTTCGGATGTCACATCCAGGTAGATACCGCTTAGATTGCAATAATTCTACTAGAGGATGCCCCGATCTACCTCACTGATGGAAAATAACCTTCATTGTTGTAGGAAATCTGTGATACTGCTTAAAAAACGGCAATCCTAGTGCCCTAGGCCTGTGTCCGGACACGGCTCCCGTTCGCAAACCTGCTGCACCCCCCTCATGTAAAATTGATCGATCGAATAGAATTGCGTCGGCTGCGTCGCGCAACAGGAGAGCGCGCCCGCCACGACCAAGTCACCACGCGCCTGCGCCCCTGCTCCCAACCACGATGTACGCCAGCCCCTCTCCGCCCAGCACCCATCCCGCACCGGAGGCAGCATCCGCCTGCATGGAGCTCCCTCACTTGCGTCCGACGCACGCAGCTCCCTCGTCCCGCGCCCATCACCCATCCCTTGTTCGTATGGATGCCCCTGCTGGCTCTGGGAGAGACGATGCAGCAGAAGGTGAGATGGGGAGAGATGCAACACCCGATCTACATTTAAAATATCCAAAAACAATGGTTGCAACATACGTCTGAGGGCAGTTGAAACACTTGAAACATGCTTCTGAAACACTTGAAAAACACACTTGAAAACCATAGCAACCATACGCAACATCCGAATAAAACACATGTAACATATGTGTGAAACATATGCAACATTCAGATAAACACAATTGCAACACGCGTCCGGAAAACACAGATGAAACATACCTCTGAAACATATGAAACACTCGAAACATACTATTGCAACCTGCCTCTGAAAACAATTGCAACTATGCAACATCCCCCGATCTACTTTTGCAACATCCAAATGATTCAACTGAAATATACCTCTGAAATGTTTGAAACAATTGAAACATACAATTGCAACATAAGAGGTAGAGAGAGAGCCTTGCACGGGGAGCGCCATGGCAGCCAGATCTGCGGGCATTGGGGGCTCCCGGTGGGCGACGACGCCGATGTGGGGGAGGGGCGCCACCGGGGTCAGGGGAGGAGGACGCTGAGGTGGGTGAAGGAGCCGCTGGTGTGGGGGAAGGAGCCGCGGGGTGGGGGAGGAGGATGCTGCGGTGGGGGAGGGTCGTGACCGCCATGTAGTGGGGGGAGGGGATGCCATGGAGACCGCTAGACTTGAGGGAAGGCGCACGTCGAGGAGGGGGTGGCTGGATCCATGGAGGGGAGGGGAAGAGGCTTGCTCGAGCCGCCATGGAGTGGAGAGAGAAGGGCATGGCTGTAGCAGCGGAGAAGAAGCGAGCTAACGGCGGCGGTGCGGTGGAGGCGCCCGCAGCGGCGATGCGAAATGAAGAACGATCCGTCGCTCCATCGATTTTATTTCATTTTTGTTTGGCGGGCTAGGAGCAAGCTGTGGGCCGTTCCCATAGGCCTAGCTAGCCGCGTCCGACACGGGACGAACACTCGTGCAATATCATTGTCGCTTAAAAATGATTTTAACAGGTATCTTTATTTTCTTTTCGGCCATGGTTCAATTTCTTGCCACCCCTCAAAATAGAATAGAGATTAGTGTCCTATGTCATGACTCACAGACTGGCTCTAAAAATTAAGTCTTATGGACAGCTGGTGCAAAACGTTGACGACATTACAGGGCTTCCAAATATTTGGTGGTGGAGGTTCACGTGGTCCCACTTTATTTATTTGTCTGCTTCTCTCACACGATACCTATCCACCGACATCTCTCTGGCTTATCTCTTTAGCTCCCACCTCTTCTCTCCCATCTCTCTTCCCCATCCACTTCCACTCTCTCTTATATCATCCATGGAGTCCACCCACGTGGCCGTGCAGGTGGCGCTCCATGGCATGCCCTGCTGTCTAGTATGAGAAAGCTCTGCAAAGACGAGCAACAAGGCTTTACAAAGGCGGCCTCAGCACCTGCCTCTGCAACAACATCTCTCTTAATAAGAAGTATAGTGCTCGTGCTAATGTCACAGTTTCATTTCAAAGGTGTACATGAAAAAAACAACCAAACGATGATATTTTTTTCGATAGTTCAAGTTTCACACAATTGTATATCACCATGTATATAATCCGAAAAAGAGTTATGCATAACAAGGAATAATAAAGTTATGTCTCGCGTGAACCCTCTAATTTACAATCTGCTTAAGACGCAACAAACATCACTCCATGGTGGGAAAATGAACCTGAAATTTTAGAAATCTTGAGGCGACGAAATCATGTCACAAGGCTGCAAGGGAACAAAAAAAATCATTCAAATTAACTTCCTAGTATATTGCCCGTGTTAACGCTACAGCCCCATTAAGTCCAGAGTTAAATCTATCAAATGTGTTCTATGGAATTTTCTAGTTTCATATTGTAAACTGACTGCACGAAGATACAGAAGCAAGCCTTTTAAGCAAGGAAAAACTATTCTCTGCTTCAAGGTGTGAGAAAATGTTGACTATCACATTCACACAGTTTACAAAGTCAATACCTTTGAACCTACTCCAAAAGCTATGCCACAAACGCACACAAAATTCCAACAAATGTGGTTCTCAGCAAAAATGAATAAAAATAAAAAAACACATGTAACACAGCCTCTTACAGTGATATTATATTGCCTGTTCTAATGCTACGGGTTACATTAAGTCCAAAATTAATTCTATTAAATTTAAAGTACTTAGCTAACCCTACGGGCCACACCTTTAACCGAAGCCTTTTACTCGGCCTTGTCCCAGAGAATAGAGGGTTGCGGATGGTACCAGTGCTCTCTTCTCCTCCATGTCATTGTTGGCACTGTCCACCACTTCCATGCCTGGGCACCAAGAGATACAAGTAGTGAATATGGAGAGAAATGAGAAATTTCATGTGAAATCAAAAAAACAATGTCCAAGTGCAATCGAGCAAGCTTCTATTCAAGTAGTTAAACTGAACATAGTATTTTATTACAGATCTCAGTTGCAGAGCCTGAAATAAACTTATTTAGTGAAACATACTAAATGACAATGTTAAATCATCCACTCCGGTTCACACATCCAAAATTTCTGAAGTAAACGATCAAACTGCATATTCCACACGTAGGCATAAAAAAAGTACAGTATTTCAATATTTAAACAGGTTGACGGAAGCTATTCTGCAAATCAAACACTGTCCTAATGCCATAGAAATAACTCTCCTTTGAGAGGTTAACTGAACATGCCTTTTTTTCTGTATACAATGGGAGGGGTTTAAAGATTGCTTTCAGCTGACAGGTAAACTGAAAAGGCACAATGGCTGGACATGCGTCGGCGGAGCGGAGCTCACGCTCACCCTAACAAAAAAAATTATAGTAACCTCACAAAGCTGCTCACGGATGGAAACAGTTATTGCAGGCTGCACATCAAACAAAAAGATTTTGTCAGCATAGAACAAAGTTGTAGAAATAATGCACAACTTTTACATAAAAAGAACTGCAGTGCAAGAAATATTCATATAACAGCAAATTCATGACTAAACCCATCAAAATTCTGCAGCCGTGGAAAATCACAAAGATTATAAAGGACAGTAACAAGAGTAGCATTTTACATGACTTGCAGGTGCAATAAAGTTAAATGCAAGTTTAGAGAAAAAGTGAAATAACTTTTATCTGGTAATCCATCCTGTTACTGTATAACAATTTGGGAGAATTGCAAATGTGTAAATGGAGGCTAGCTGACATGGAAAACCATCATCATTAAAGTTGTTGCTTTAGTTGAATAAGGCATACCCCAACTTCAGGATCCATGATGTTCGAATCGTCACACAGCGTCCTCGCAAATTCTTCAGGGTCATGAGGTCCTCACAAAGCAGTTTGCCGATATCCTGACCACCAAGAGTACATGGGCGTTAAAGCAAAACAACTGGACATGAGGACTCCTGGAAACCACAAACACACACACACATACCCATAGTATAAAGAAATGATCACACCTTGCTCCTGCAAAAGTTCCCATGGTAGAAACGACATGTCCATTCCTCCGATTTAGGCTAGCGAAGAAGCAATGCTATGGTATGACTATTTGACTAATCTGTCAAAGACTCAGGTACTAACTATAAGGTTATACTTGAAGTAGTGGTCAATGGCAATGGTGAAATACTGTAATTCATCCTCAACCATATGTTCCGAGCAAGTTTTATGCTTCTCTGGAAAAAATGAAACTCCCTGTTAAGGTAACATTCTCAATGGGAAGTAGAGTAACAGATATGCTCATTGCTCCTCACCTCAGCTTTGGCCGCTTCCTCAGGCTACTTTTTATCCTCTCAAAGTATACATTTTCAATGTCAAGAAAAAAGCATATCAGGGAACACAATATCTAGTACTGAAGATATAGCAGTCAAACATGAAAATATAAGCTGTGACCAATCATACCTGATGCACAGTGTAGGTGGTAAGATAGAACTGCTGCTCATGCACGAACAGGATTGCCAAGATATCCATGATGTACAAATTAGAGACAAACCACGAAACCATATACTTAAGGAACCACTGGCAACAATTACAGAACAATAGGGCCCCCATAGACCATACCAACAGCGCCAGAGTTAGTAGGCATAATACATCCATATACACTTGTAATCAGATCAGATCCAAGCACAAATAGTAAGTTAGGGTTTGGGTGCTCGGTTTCGCACAGTGGGAAGGGAAGACCAAGGTGCGGTCGTACCTGGTGGTACGAGGGACCTTGGAGGGCCACTGAAAGGACCGAGGATGCCGCCTAGAGGGAGGGTGAATAGACGTTTCTAAAATTCAACCCTTTAAAATGCGGAAACGATTAGTGTTGGAGTTTCCAAAAACTTAGAAACTCTAAATCAGAGAAATAAACCCCTCACGAGTTAGCCAACAGAGAATACAAGGTATAAACAATATATCTAAAAGCTAGAACCCTGCAACACAAAGTTAGAGCAGTGAATAAACAAATTCAGCGCAGGCTCCAAATACCGGACACGTCCGATATTGATAACGGACGTGTCCGGTATACGCGGGGTTGCCGGATCAGCCCTCGATTAGCTCCGATCGATTTCTCTTTTCAAACCACATTGCTGACACCTACTAGTGACCTGTCAACAAGCTCAAGCAATGCACGTAGATCACAAATGCCAAGTGAAAAGAGAGATCGAGACACAGGAATTGTTTTACCGAAGTTCGGCCTCCATCGAGACCTACTCTCCGTTGTGGAGGCTGTGAGCGACCCAACAAACGTCAGCTCTAGAGGACCACGAAGGCCGCTCTAGCCGGAGTCTTTTCCAACTCCTTTTCCTCCTTCCACTAGATGATCTCTTCCCTTGCGACGGTGGAATCGAACCGTTACAAACTTCCCGAGGTACACCACAAGCTCTTGGGTGCTCTCCGACGACGCTTAACCGTCTAGGACCGAAGAATCCAAGAGTAACAAATGCAAAACACGAGATCGACAAATATGCACAAGTCCTCAAGGGTGGCTTGCTCTCAATTTGAATCTCACTCAACCCACAAGATGGATTTTACAAGTTTGAATCAATCACTCACTAAGAGAGGGTTGGAGAGTGTTCTCAAGGCTCAAAAACATGTCTAGAAGTCAGTAGAATCAGCAGCCTCCAAAGGTGGAGGCTAAGGGGTATTTATAGCCCCTTTGAAAAACTAGCCGTTATGTGACCATTGGGCAATACCGGTATTGCCTGCACAGTGCCAATAGTCACCGAGTCAGTGGCGCAAGTGAGGCGTCGGAACTCCTAACAATTGCTGGAACTCCCAACTCTTGTCGAAACTCCCGACGAGCCAAACCGAGAACACCGAGAATTTTACCATGGCTGGGCAAATACCGGACAGGTATTGCTAGACTAGCAAAAAACAAGTTAGCTCTTTTGTCTCTCAAACACTCAAACCTCACATGGGTTGGCTTGAGCACTTATGTATAATCATCTAACAACATGATGCATCCCTCTTAATAGTACGGCATACCTATTAACTCAAGATTAAATGAAAACGGAGTTTGAAGAGTTGATTTCCTTTGAACCGAAATGCCATAGCTTTCAATCTTCAAAAAGTGAGGGTGTCAACATGTTGATTTTGATTTTATCCTTGAGCATTGCCATCTTGAGCATTTGACTTGATTCCATTCACATATGAGAGTTGACTTCTAAGATATCAAGTCATCCCTTTATAAAGTCATCTAGGATTTGATTCTTCACTTCAATATGACCAATATGGTTTGATTGCTGCCTTGACTAAATGCAAGTACTTCATTCTTCACCTTAGCTAGGTTCCTAGGTCACCAAACCGTCACTTGCCCTTCACCCTTGCTTAGTACCTCAAAGCCTTTCCTTGCTATCTTCATCATCTCAAGCCATCTAGTCACACTTGGTGTCGAATCATTCATTAAACTTATTTGTATACATGTCTTTCTCCTAGCAAGCTTTAAAAGGTGAGACCAATTCATATGCAATCTCTCATGTCTCATTAATTATTATTCACCGTGCTTGCTTTCATATGAGTCATCGAAATCCCACAATGAACAAGCCTTGCATGAATTACATTTGCATTGTTGTCTTGTGTTTGAACTAGATTGTTTCCAACAATACATCATTTTGGTTTTCATTAAGTACCTGTGAGATAACCTATTACCTGTCCACACTTAGCAAATGGGTTAGACCTTTAATCGCGTTGTCATTCAATCATCCAAAACCCACTAAAGGGCTAGATGCACTTTCAGGCACTCGCGCCGCCGGGGAGCTCTCCCGTCACAGGGGCCAAGTTCGCCCACCGGGGAAGACGAAGATGGCGCCATGTGACCTTGGAGGGGCGCCCGCTCGGGCCGCCGTGGGGCCTAGCTCGCCCGCCACCGGCTGGAGGAGATGCCGGCGTAGGCTTCTCTCGATGAGTGCTCTCACCTTTCGCGGGACGTGGAGGGGAGGCTGGGAGAGGAGAGATCATGTTCTCAATTGTTTTCGGGAATCAAAATAAAAAAATTGTTTTTGGGAATCAAAAAGAGAGAACCTGCAGAGGGATCGAAGTATCGAACCGTGGTTGCTCGGCGCGGACGTGGGTGCCTGGGCGCGGGTGTGGGAGATGGGAGGGATGAGGAGGACCATACACGCAATCTTGATCGTTAGATTTGAGTGAGTAAGGAGAGAGAAGACTAAGAAGCAATCTGGATGGTTGATTTCTTTGGAGTTATTTTTCTGGGTACATTTTCTGGGGTGTGTGGAGAGGGGCCATCTCAGTGGATGAGGTTTTTTCGGTAGATTTAGCAAAGAAAAAGATGGTGCATTAGTAGGATAGATATAGCAAAGGCGAGGTTCACACCCGCCTCTGACAAGTCTAGAACGGATGCCCGCAGTGCGTCCTCAAGGCTAGCTACCAAGCCCACTTGATTAGCTGCCATCCATGGGGCTGACCTTGCGGGCGAATGAGCTGAGTAGGAGCCTTCACAGAAAAAATCTAGGCCTTCCTGGCACAAATCTGCCATGCTCACCCGGAGCCACCCATCATTGCAAGATCTGCCTTCTAGGGCCCGCAGCCCCATTGCCAACGGAGTTGCCCACATCAACACTGTCATCCATATCGTTGTCGGAGGGAAGGATGGGGCTTAGAGTGGTGAGCCACCAATGTGGCCCTAGGCTAGGACACTGTTGCGCTTCTTTGTGCCCTCTATCGGACCATCGTGTCTTGACCTACAATAGGCCACCATGCAACCCCTTCGCTTCCTCCGTTGGGCCGTTGTGTCATCGGTTGGGGCTCCTCCCCATGCTGCCCCGCCGCACCCTCGGCCTGGCCTTCTCCACACGCCGCCAAGTGTTGAGAGAGAAGTGAGTCAAGAAAAGAGAGAGATAAGGAAACGAGAAGACAAAAGATGAGACAATAGTGGCTGAAACTCTAGTGTTGCATTTACATACACGAGGTTGGCACAGAGGTTTTGGGCTTATTTTCTAAGGCATACCTTCTAAGAGTTCGTCTGTGGAAATAGACTCTATTTTTAGATACGGTCCTCTTGAATGGGTTGCGTTCTAAATAGATTTTGGACTATCTCTATAAATAAGATACCTATCTCTAACCGGACATTTTAGAAGATATAGACAATATCAAAGCACCTCTGTAAATAAATAAGGTTGTTTCCTAAAATCAATCTAAGTAGCTGTCGCCACGTAATCGACCGGGCACTGTCACTCTGCAGCGCCGTACGTCGTGTCACGCACAAATCTTGGTAGCTGTTATCACTGGGGAATTGGGGATTGACGACGTGACCTTTGTAAAAGTGTTCAGTTGAATCATGGATACCACGACTTTCTTCGTGGAAAAGAACATGCATGCATTGAGGAGTCGATATACTCCTACTTAATATGTGTTCATCACACACGTACGATGTCAAAAGTAAAAAACTTCGACAATGATGACACACTTTACGACACGATTTAGTCGTCCTTACTAATAGTATCGTTATTATGAATATAATATATATACGACAACTGTGCTTTAGTCGTCTTTGTGCTCAATGGTGACACGATATCCCAAGGGAACAACACTTAACTTTGCATACAGTAGATATTGGGTGCCAGAGCCATCTCCACGTGCATAACGCCTAGATTGGAATGATTCTACTAGAACCATATCTTCACATACTCCCTCAGCCTCAAGCACCCAAAGTCGTTAAAAATGACTGACGTGACTGAAAAATGCAAACAAGATTGCAAATAATATATGATTTAGTTCACCTTCCCAATCTGACAACTAAATTAAGGTAATTAGCCACCTTAGCCTCAAGAAAGAAATACAGGTAAAACATGCACTCACAAGTAAAATTTGAATTTAGGTAAGGTTGCATCAAAGTGAGAAGGGAGCGTAGTCGGGCCAAGGGGGAGGGGACAGCTTAAGGTTCGGTTCGGGAGGCAGTGGGTAGGGCCGCACTAGTAGCTGGCCTGTGCGTTTGTGCTGCTGGGCTAGTGTTGCTGCCTATGTCTAATGCGGGAAGGTTCCTGCGAAAATGCGGGAACTAGCAAGTGATTGGGAAAGCAGTTCAACCATTTTTGGATCCTGTTTTTGCTGGATTTCCAGTCATTTCCATTTTCCTCTATGTAAACGGTATATGATCAGTTTATAAGGGGTATACGGTGGCTACCGTTTTCATCTTTATACTCTTTCTTACCCACCTTAAAGGAAGGAGATCATGTCCATCCCTAAAAAATGAAGCTCCTCCCCGAGCATTTTGGTGAAAAAATAGCTGCAACAATAGAGGGAGAGAGGAAGAAAGATGTCTCCTTAGATGGGTGTGCTCAAGATGGGAGGAAGCAGGAAAAGGGGTTAGGATTTTGTACCGTAGCTAGGACACTGACGGGTCAATCTACAACCCGACAGGTGACAGTGATATCGTGTTGCCATGTTGTGTCAAACCATAACACTACGCCAGATTTGCACATCACTGTCGGCATCATCACTGCCGGATTTGTGAGAACCGGTAGTGATGTACCTTCACTGCCGGTTATGAGCTTGAAAATAAAAAAAAAATGATTGGGGTTGGGCTAAAACCGGCTGTATTTTGGCGGCCACTCATTACTGCCGGTTTATGGCTTGAACCGGCAGTATTTTGGTAGCCACTCATTGCTGTCGGTTTAAGCCAAGAGCCGACAGTGATTAGGCTCTATCACGGTCGGTTCTAGCCAAGAACCGACGGTGATAAGCCTACAACACAAAAAGGCTACAGCCGTCCTCTCCTTCCTCCTCTCTTCCATCCCGAGGACAGAGGCGCGCGTTTGGACCCTTCCCTCCATTGTTGCGGCTGCTCTTCACCATGAAGCTAGTGCTTGGATTTTGAAGAATGTCTTGATCTTTTTGCTTTAAGGTTAGTAACAAACATTCACTCCTTTGATTTTGTTGCTTAATTAGCTTCGTTTTGACGGCTACATTGCTTGATTCTCATTCTAGTTCTTTCTCCATTCTAGAGAGCACTTTTTCAATTGGACATTTGTGCAAGGCTCAAATTATGGTGAATCCATCATCCAAACGGTTGGTGTCTATAACACATTTAAATTCCTAGCTAATTATTCCATGGTGGTCAAGATCATCATTGTTAGTATGTGATGCTATAATTAGTTCTTAGAAGTAGAGTATAATAGATGTTCTTCATTATTACGCAATAATTGTTTTTACTATGATTTTTAATTTACAGGGCCGGGGCTACCAATTTCAATTTTCCAATAATTAGTGTACAATAATGTTTTTCAAAAATAGTACTTTCGAGATACAATTGTTGTTCATGAAGCTCGATTTCTTATTAATTCTTTATAATTACTGTCTCAGTATTTTTTTGTGCAGAGATGGATCGAGAGTGGATGCATCTGTCCCGAACGGACAAGCGGTACATGCATGGCGTCAGCCAGTTTATCACTGATGCCAAAGCCCATGCTGGGAATGGGAACCCTGTCTTCTGCCCATGCAAAGATTACAAGGATCATAGGAACTTTCGTCAAATTGAGTCTACACGATCGCACTTGATTACTAGGGGGTTCATGCCAAACTATACGATATGGACTATGCATGACGAGGTTGGTGTGAATGTTTTGCAGGAAAACAATGATGATGTGGACATGCTTGACGTAGCCATCCACGATGCTGACGAGGAACCCGATGTCAATACGGAACCTATGGCCACAGTTAATAATGTGTTTAGGAACACGCTAGCTGACGACACCGAGGATAACGATGGCATTTCTCTGACGACACCGAGGATAACGATGGCATTTCTCAACTGCTACGTAATGTAGAGACCGGATGTCTTAGTGAAAGAAAGCTGAGAAAGCTAAGAAAATGAGACAAGATGGCAAAACACCATTGTATAGGGATTGTCCAATGAGCAAACTGGAAGCCGACATCATGCTGTTAGAGTTCAAATCGACAAACGGATTGAGCGATAAAGGCTTCGATCAGTTGTTAGGTATAATAAGGAAAATGCTCCCAGAAAAAAACGAGTTGCCAGAAAAGATATACTTGGCCAAGCAAATGATATGTCCCATCGGCCTCGAGGTTGAAAAAATCCACGCATGTTCCAATGATTGCATATTGTACCGTGGAGAAAAATACAAAGACTTGGATAAGTGCCCCAAGTGTGAAGCTCCACAGTACAAGGAAGGGCCGTCAGATGAGGGTACCAAGACCAGAGGAGGTCCCGTAAAGGTCGTTTGGTATTTCTCTATAGCTCCCTGGGTGCATAGGCTGTTTGCATGTGTAAAGTCAGCCAAGCTGTTGCGCTGGCATGGCGAAGAGCGTAAGAAAGATACAATGATGAGGCACCCCATCGACGGGCATGACTGGAGAACTATCAATACTATGTTCTATAAGGACATCGGTGGAGAGGTAAGGCACATTTGGTTTGCTTTGAGCACAGATGGGATGAATCCTTTCGACCAGGTTAGAAGCAATCATAGCACCTAGCCAGTGACGCTCTGTATATATAACCTTCCACCTTGGGTCTGTATGAAGCGGTCGTACATCCATATGCCACTACTGATCCAAGGGCCAAGACAACATGGGAATGGCATCGATGTGTTTCTGGAACCAGTGATCGATGAACTAGTGGAGATGTTTGAAAATGGTGTGTCGGATGTTTGGGACGAGTACAAAAAGGAACATGTCACGATCAAGGGAGTACTTATCGCTACAATCACCGACCTACCAAGTCGAGGTTCGTTGTCCGGACAGAAGACAAAAGGCTATACTGGATGTGTCGAGTGCTTGGACGACACCGATGCGGTAAATCTGCCAAATAACTCAAAGATAGTTTATATAGGACACCATAGGTTCCTACCTAAGGATCACTCTTACCGCAGGAACAGAAAAGATTTCAATGGTACTATTGAGAAACGCTTAGCTCCAAAATATCGAGACAGGCCTGCGATACTTCGAGAACTCAACAAACTGGAGGTTGTCCTTGGGAAGGGGGACAATGCAGTAGCAGCGCCTGATGGGAGCGTTTGGAAGAAAAAAACTGTATTCTAGAAACTACCTTACTGGCCATTTCTGAGTGTACGCCACTGTCTTGATCCCATGCACATCACTAAAAACGTGTGCGCTAACACTCTTAACACCTTGATGGACACCGGGAGGACATCGAATGATTCACTAGCCACACGCCTGGACATGCAACACTTGGGAATCGAGAAGGAGCTGCATCCCGTGGAGCTAGAGAATGGCCAGTTCGAACTTCCGATTGCATCATGGACATTGAAGAAGGAAGAAAAGTGTGCACTTATTTCTTTCTTCAATGAACTCAAAGTCCCGATGGGCTACTGTGCGAACCTGAAGAGGCTAGTGAACATGAGAGAACTCAAGTTCAACTATGGCCCTATGAAGGCCCATGACTATCATGTCATTATGACTCAGCTACTCCCTGTTGCCCTGCGTGGTATCCTCCCCGCAAAGGTCCGTGCCCCAATCATAAAGCTTTGCTCGTTCTTCAATGCGATCTCAAAAAAGTTCATTGATGTGTCCACGCTAGAGCAGCTGCAGTGGGACATAGCCAAAACTCTCGTTAGGCTTGAGATGCATTTCCTGCCGACTTACTTTGATATCTCATTGCATCTGCTCATTCATCTTGTTGACCAAATTAGAGCCCTTGGCCCAATGTACCTGCATCAGATGTTCCCTTTTGAAAGATTGATGAAAGTTTTCAGGAGGTATGTTAGGAACAGATTCAGGCCAAAAGGGGGCATGGTTAAAGGATGGTCAATGGAGGAGGCCATTGAGTTCTGCACATATTATCTGGACATCAAAAGGGTCGAAGTTCTAGAATCTCGTCACGAGGGAAGATTACATGGCCAAGGAACGATTGGGGAGAAATCTGTTACAGTAGACGACCCTATTTCTTTCAGACAGGCACAATTCGTTGTCCTCCAGCAAGCCGAGGGTGTGATGCCATACATTGACGAGCACAGGCAATCGCTGCAAACTCTGTATCCGAGCAGGTCACAGGCTTGGCTGGATAAAAAACATAAGGAGGAATTTGTCAACTGGTTGCGACGTCGCTTGCTTGGAATAAAGTTGGGTAATCAACTGGATGCCTGAGCCAAGGGACCTTCGAGTACATATCTTAAGTACCAAGGGTATGAGATCAATGGATTCACATTTTACACAAAAAAGCAAGATAGAAAGAGCACATACCAAAATTGTGGTGTTTGTTTTGATGTTCACGACGAAAACGGCAACGTGCAGACGACATACTATGGTTTCATAGAGGAGATATGGCAGCTAGCCTATAGTCCATTGAAGGCAGCTCTTTTTCGCTGCCAGTGGGTCCGGCTCGAGGAAATCAACACTGACAGCGAAGGGTTCACTACCGTTGATCTCACTAAGACCACATACAGAGACGACCCCTTCGTCCTTGCAAGAGATGTTATGCAAGTCTTCTATGCAAGGGATAACAAAACAAAAGGAAGGCTAAAAGTAGTCCTAGAAGGGAAAAGGAAATTTGTCGGTGTCGATGGAGTGACAAACGATGAAGACTACAGGGGCTATCAAGAAATGCCTCCATTCAGGGCGAACGTACCCCTACCTATCATTCAAGAGGGTGACGAACCTGCTTATGTACGGCTTGATCACAATGAGGCCCTCATTGTTGATGCACCTAAAGATAGTTAGATTATTGTTAACTATGTAATCATTATACACATAACCGTTAAGGATGTTTGATCCTGATGAAACTCTCATCTCCTCTCTCCTCCTCGTTAATACTCTGCCAACTTAGCAAATATGCCGACGTATCATTTCTAAACTTTACTCTCTGAATTTAAACACCAGCTAAATATAAATATAAATATATATGTCTAGACTTCCGATAGAAGGATATTGGGGCGGCCATTCTCTTCCGAGCTACTACTAGTAGTGAGGGATCCACAGCTCCTCGGCGCCGGGCTGGGCTCCTTCGAGTATTGCGTGTAGGGACTACAAACTGGTTGGGGACCAGTGGCGCCGAGGACCTGTGGATCCCTCACTACTAGTAGTAGCTCAGAAGAGAATGGCCGCCCCAATGTCCTTCTATCGGAAGTCTAGACATATATATTATAAAATTGAAACAAAAAATTTAAAATTTGGGCCACCTGGGACTCGAACACGGGCCTCGGGGGCTAAGTTGCGGAGTCTTAACCGTTGAGGCAGTCGGAGGAATTCGAAAGGAAGAGAAAAGTTATACTACTTAACCCCTAACTGGTACAGCCACATCACTGCCGGTTTGAAGAGTGGCCCGGCAGTGATGGTTCCTCATCACTATCGGTTTAGAATTACAACCGGCAGTGATGAGCAATTTCCCAAAGCCATTTAATAATTTATAAAATTGAAACAAAAAATTTGGGCCGCCTGGGACTCGAAAATGGGTCTCGGGGGCTAAGCTACGGAGTCTTAACCGTTGAGCCAGTGGGTGGTATTCGAAATAATTAGAAAAGTTATCCTACTTAACCCTTTAATGCTACACCCACATCACTGTCGGTTTGATGATTCACCCGGCAGTGATAATTCCTTGTCACTGTCGGTTTAGAGTTAAAAACCGATAGTGATAACTCCATTCACTGTCGGTTTTTAAACTAAAACCGACAGTGATGTGTAGATGCTCCTCACGTGCCAACAGTGCTTCCACTGACCACAACAGTTGGAGCACTGCTCCCACCTACCCCGACAACTTTAGTTCAGAAATAAAAATGTACCACGACTGCTAGCCCCTATAAAATGGCCCTCGGCCAGGAGCAGCCTCTCCATGCATTTTGGTTTTAGCCAGGCCTTATCAGCCATGATACAATGTTTTTCTCTCACAACAAACCATAGATATCATTATGTGTCGTAGTCCACCAAAATGGTGCACACAAGAGGTACTAGAAGAATGCTACTGAAGATAGGGCAACGCCGAAGATTAGAGATGCCACGAGGTTCATAGAGCCATCCGTTGCGGTGCGCATCTGGAGAAAGGCCATGTACAGACAAGGCGGATTCATCGATGCCACCTTGTCATCTCCAACCGGTATAGCTCATAGACCACCTCGGTGCTGTTGTTTGCCCCTAGTTGGTGCTAGAAGAATGCTACTGAGGTGGTTACATTATAATGTGTTGATACACATTGATTGTAATATTGACCTGTACGTAAATAGGTCTTTGTTATCGTATATGGAATTTTAGTGTAAGGTCTTTGTTATCGTATATGTAATTTATTTTTAATATTTTTGTTATTTTTTGATGTATTTTATTACTATCTAAATAAATATATCGTTGTTAAAACTTTCCCACTATACTATCTAAATAAATATATCCTTTACATATATGCACCTTCCCTATCGGTTCTACTTAAAAACCGACAGTGATGTCCATGCCCCCCTATATAAAACAAACCGCCGACCACATACATCGATCCCACCCACCCACGAACTCTCACAGTCTTATTTCTCACATTTCACTCTCACTTCTTAAGAAATCCACTCTCTCTACGTGATTTGGTCATGGCTCTTGTATTTTTCAACGGTATTGATATGTTGTCTTCTCCAATATTCTATCTATATTCATTTGATCTATATTTATATTCATGTTTCTTTGCATTCTACATTTATATATATTCTTATTCATTGCATTCGATCTATATTTAATTATGTTGCCACATTTTACTTGGGAGAATTTTTTGTGCATATATTTTATGGTCATATTTTTTTGCATTTTATCGATCAGGTGGTATGAACAACGGACCTCCCCCACCACAAGAACCAGGTTTCCACCCTGGCGATGAGCCATTTGCTCCTAATGTGGCCATTCCATGGTTCCCTGTTCCAGCCATCGTATGAAATATTTTCCAACATCTTTTGTTTTTTTATGCTAACAAATAAGTGTAATTAGTTTAATATCATTGTTGCATACATATATGTCGTAGACTATATCCCCAATAGATTGGCTGCAAACATCACTTAGCTGGTTCTTTATCTCGGACTTCGTCGAGAACACGGCATCTAATGTAAGTGGTCGGCTATTGACGAGTGAACTCTGTTTTTTCATCCCTTTGAGGGGTGCAAATCATCAGAACCATATCCACGAGACAGGAAGACAAAGCTCGGACGTGATAAGCCCCCAATTCAGTGCCGTGCGCATCTGTTTAGAGGCACTTCGACGTGTTTGCTATGATGTGCCTGATTTCTCGCACTTCAAGGCACTTGCTTTGAATGCTGGTGATATCCCCGTCCCGCAAGCAAGCGAATGGTTTACGAGCTACAACCGTGCGGATGTGGTAAAATGGTCACTTATACCTGAGTCATGGTTATTTGTTGTTTATTATTGTAAGAACATTCTCTAATTTGTTTTCTTTTTCTCCGCATGCAAATTGTGCTCCAGGACCTTACCTATGCTGCATGTGGCTTGTGGGCCGTTCTAGACCAAGCTACGGAGCAACTCGGGTACGATTGGAACTTCTACAATGGTAACCTCGGTCAGCTCACTATAGAAGGACGTCAGTACTGTATAAGGATTACTAACAGGGGCAGTGGTCGTTCAGTAGGTTACATATATGGCCGACCATTCTTTCGGTATTGTGAGGCACGAGAGAGTGCACTCATATGGGCATTGGACTTCATCGATACAGGCGGATACATAATCTATGACATTAATTACCATATATGGCTACAGAGGTATGTTAGTGTGTGTGGCCACCCGGCAGTGATTTCGATAGTAATTAATGTTTATTAGGTTGTTTTCAAGGTCGTAGTTTAATTGGGTTCTAATTTTAATTTGTACGGCTTTGTAGGTTTAATTATTGTCATGCATGTAATTCGTGTAACATTTGTTGGACAACTAGAAATATACATTCCGGTGTCGTATTCATCTCAAACTTTTTCTTAGGCTTCCACGTGCCACGTGTGAAGGAAACACCTAGTTTGGGATTTTTCAGAGATGGTTTGCTACTTTCTGAGGTTTAATTGAATTTACGTACGACGACAGCGTTTAATTATAGGTTGAACTGAGTCTACCCACGAAAAGATTCGGAATGGTGCCAAATTTTTATACGGGCTCTAATGTGCCCTAGGGATAATAATTTTGTGGAGGTGGATGACAAAATCTATTGGGTCTAAGATGAAATTCACCCTCTTTTGTCTTATTCGGCATAGAGAAAAATATAATAAATAAAAAAACTGATCAGAAAAACCTCAGATCCTGTGTGGGGTCTTAATTTGGGTGTACATGCTTACTAAAAAAATTTCAAGTCATTTCGATATAGGTGGAGTATACATGCTTTACAGAGGTACATGTGCCTTTTCATCAAACAATGACTATACACATAGGTTATCAAGGTTTCTATGGTTCATAGGTATTCCGATGTCGTATTCATCTCAAACTTTTTCTTAGGCTTTCACGTGCCATGTGTGAAGGAAACACCAAGTTTGGGATTTTTCAGAGATGGTTTGCTACTTTCTGAGGTTTAATTGAATTTCCGCGCGACGACAGCGTTTAATTATAGGTTGAACTGAGTCTACCCACGAAAAGATCCGGAATGGTGCCAAACTTTTACACAGGCTCTAATATTCCCTAGGGATAAGAATTTTGTGGAGGTGGATGACAAAATCTATTGGGTCCAAGATGAAATTCAACCTCTTTTGTCTCATTTGGCATAGAGAAAAATATAATAAATAAAAACACTAATCAGAAAAACCTCAGATCCTATGTGGGGTCTTAATTTGTGTGTACATGCTTGCCAAAAAAATTTCAAGCCATTTCGATATAGGCGGAGTATACATGCTTCACAGAGGTACACGTGCCTTTTCATCGAACCATGACTATACACATAGGTTATCAAAGGTTTCTATGGTTTATAGGCATTCCGATGTCATATTCATTTCAAACTTTTTCTTAGGCTTGCACGTTCAACGTGTGAAGGAAACACCAAGTTTGGGATTTTTTGGAGATGGTTTGCTACTTTCTGAGGTTTAATCGAATTTCCGCGTGACGACACCGATTAATTATAGGTTGAACTGAGTCTACCCATGAAAAGATCTGGAATGGTGCCAAACTTTTACACAGGCTCTAATGTGCCCTAGGGATAAGAATTTTGTGGAGGTGCATGAAAAAATTTATTGGTTCCAAGATGAAATTTGCCCTCTTTTGTCTCATTCAGCGCACAGAAAAATATAATAAATAAATAAATTGATCAGAAAAACCTAAGATCCTGTGCGGGGTCTTAATTTGGGTGTACAAACTTGCTAAAAAATTTCAAGCCATTTCGACATAGGAATACATATGCTTCTATTTATTCAGTATATAAAAGAAAATTTTTAATATATATAAACATCACTGTCGGTTTCAAGAAACCGGCATTGATGAGAATAAACCGACAGTGATACTGTTTTTCACTATCGGTTTATTTTGAAAACCGGCAGTGATATAAAAAAAATTAAAAAAATTTGTGCCAGCCCTCGGGTTCGAGCGCGGGTCTCGGGCTGCAGAGTTCAGAGACTTAACCGCTGCGCTAGTATAGGATGTGTGCCAAGGGTTATTTACTTTTTCATTTTGACCTTTAGGCCGCTTAAAAAATTATAAAATAGAACAAAAAAATTTGGACCGCCTAGGACTCGAACACGGGTCTCGAGGGCTAAGTTGAGGGGTCTTAACCGTTGCGCCAGTAGGAGAAGTTCAAAAGAAAACGAAAAGTTATCTTACTTAACACCTAACTGCTACACCACATCACTGCCGGTTTGGGGAATGACCCGGCAGTGATGTACCTTAGCACTATCGGTTTACAAGTAGAACCGGCAGTGATGAGCTATTTCCCGTAATAAATTAATAATTTATAAAATAGAACAAAAAATTTTGGGCCGCCTGGGACTCGAACACGGGTCTCGGGGGCTAAGTTAAGGGGTCTTAACCGTTGCGCCAGTAGGAGGAGTTCAAAAGAAAACGAAAAATTATCCTACTTAACTCCTAACTTAACACCTAACTGCTACACCACATCACTGCCGGTTTGGGAAGGACCCGGCAGTGATGTACACCATCACTGTCGGTTTACAAGCAAAACCGGCAGTGATGAGATGAGCTACTGGTATAAAAATGGCGCGCGTTGAAATTATCCAAATTCATTTCAACCTCGCAACAACCCTCCCCATGACGCCAGAGCACCACCCCGCGCCGGAGCACCGCCCCACGCCGTCCACCGCCCCACGCCGGAGCACTGCCCCATGCCATCCACCGCCCCGAGCCGGAGCACCGCGCCGTCCGTGCCAAGCCGGAGCACCGCGCCGTCCAGAGCACCGCGCCGTCCGTCCCACCGCCGAGGCCTTTAGGAGCGCACGGACAGCTGCTTTCCCACCCCCACGGTGAGTGTGTGGCTCACTGCCCGCTACATGTCTAATGAAATGTCCCACAGCTGCTTACTTGAATCAGTAGAGGCTTTTCATTTACCAAGTACTACAACTTATTGTTTGTTATGATAATTTACTTGCCATAATTTATGTTACTGCTACTTTATTGCAATGCTAGCATACAGTTTGATCATGAATGTCTAGTCTGTAGTGCCACCGATGCTCAATGTTTTTGGATATGAGGATGGAGCATATATATTTTAGACCTATAGAACTAATATATGCACATCTTAGCATGGACCAGATAGGTACAAGTACAACTACAACCAATTTCTAAAAGATTTGGGTCTTCTTACTTCTTAGCACTGTCCATTTAATCTGAAAAATCGATGAGAATGAAATAAAGAAGCCAAGTAGATCGGACTTCATAGTTCTCTAGCTGCTTGTGCAGTGAAAGCTCCGATCGACGGCATGCATCCGAGTGACAGTTCAATGCAAATCCTTTCACAAATCTCATTCCTAGAGCTGATTATGAGTCACTTCAAGTTTCAAGCTTGTGCAAAAGCCAAGATAAAGAAAAGTTAATTGGACTGAGGCTAACTACAAGCAAACGAGGGTTGTTCGATCAGTATCAGGCAGGAAGAAACAATCATTATCAAAGAAGATTGGAATTTGGAAAGATACTTACCTGCACTGATACTTGTGAAAGAACCTCGCGCCGATGGTTGGGGGATTTATAGTGAGACTAGAGACTCTGAGACATCTCTAGGAGTACATCCAAAAGTCTTAAACTGGCTCTCTAATCATCATTTGGTTTTTAATGAATAAAAACATATTCTTTATATCTTTCCTACATCTAACAACTTTTCTTTATCTTGTATGCATTGTAGAGGGTTCAATGCACTTAGACTAAGGTTATGATGACTTAATATATTAATTGGACTGAGGCTATGGTCATGTGCAATGATGATATAATCATAAGTTGTAGTAACTATTACCGAGGCACGTGAATAGCTATTTTCCAAACACTCGTATCTATGCAATGGTTGTGTGTTATTCATAAATATATTAAATTTTATAAGAATACATCATGTTTGAATGACAACCTAATTTACTTAAATGTATAGGCAACCATGGCATGGTATGTAGTGCATGTTGGTCACGTGCCTAGGATTTATCGAACCTAGAAAGATTGCTATGCTCAAGTCAATCGCTACCCTGGTAATTTGCACAAAAAATACAACATAGAAGCTGAAGCTTTGAGGGCCTACTATAGTCATTCGGCCTACCTTGCAAACCATGGGCAACCGGCCTACTATGGTCCAATGAATGCAAACCATGGCCATCCGCTGGCACTGGAGATTGAAGAGAAGCCACCCGCCGGAGATGTGAAGATTAGGAGAATTGCTCCTTGGTCTTGGAAAGATGTCATGCTTTTATTTATGGCTATGGTCATTGCTTTTCTTATTTGGAAGTTGATGGAGACTTAGTTTCGTAGAACAGTAGGTGGACTTTGGTGTATGTGGTCAATCAAACAATGAATTTGTTCTAGGTGAACATATGCTATTATTTGACTTTGTTGTATGTGGACTTATTATTAGACTTTGCTTTAAACATATATATATATATGAACATATGCTAGTAGTAGTTGTCCACAGCCAAAACTAACCACGATCGTGTCACAGCCATGACTCAACGTCACCTGTTACCCCGTCGCCGAAGAACAGATCGGCAACAAGAAGCGGCTGATATTGCTAGGACAGGAGAGACGCATGATCCGACAAACGGTGATGGTGTCAATCAGGACGGTGAGAACGAGCAGCCATGGACCCCGTCTGGCCTGCTCGATCTGGGTCCAAATGACCAAGACGGCCAGGTAACTTTGGTATCATGTGACTATGTAGCCACACACGCTAATCAATTGAGAGGGTCATAACTTACTTGGTGTCTCTAGCAGGAGCCTCCACCGGCCGAGGAGCTAGAGGGTTCGGGTAGCAGGAAGGCCAGATCCAAGCGAGGCATGTCAAAGATTCCTATTGGTAGGAATGCACACTGGCACATTACTGAGTTCGATGAATTCGGGGATCCACTCTCACCGCCTATAGCTTTGACCAAATACAAGACTATCCTCGAATTACTTGTTAGGGACTTCATCCCGATTAGGTACAGGAAGTGGATTGGGAAAGATGATGACCCATGGAGGGTTCCCGAAAGTGAGAAGGATTACATATGGGATGTTAAGATCCCAGAGTATTTCACTTTCCCAACCGAGTATGACAGGGAGTTAGTCAAGCAAAAAGCAAAAGAAATCATGGGGACATGCTTCAAGAATTTTAAGGGGACATTGTACAAGAATTTTGTCCTCCAAAATAAAGAGCCAGATTTCGATGGTGGACAGTTTAGCAAGTAGAAGGACTTCTAGCAGGATTTCAAGGAATATAGGTTATCCGAGGAGTACTTAGCACTGAGCAGGAAGAATAAAGAGAACTCACAGAAAGCGATGAATCCTCATCATCTCGGCTCTTGTGGCTACGCCAAAAAGATGCCAGAATTTAAAGCAGAACTTCAAAAGATGGATCACCTTGCTGAGGAAGGCATTCAGGTTGAGATCGCCGATTAGGAGGCCAGATCGGTATTATACTGTATGGGGAGGAATGTATGGCATGCCAAGGACGAGAGCTTTAGCTCCACAAATCAACCCATGAGCAAACTCATCCAGAGGATCTCCTAGGTAACTGAGGAGGTGAGGCAAGAGACTCGCACTTCTAATAGGGAGAAAGATGTGCTCACCCAAGCACTCAGAACCAAGGAGCACCCTGGTCGCACTAGAGGAACCGGTGTTGTTCCTTGGAAACTAGCATTCCCCCAAGAATCTAACATTTACCGGAGCCGCTCGAGGGGTAGAGCGGAACATGAGGCAGAGTATTTGAGGCGACTAAAAGAGATGGAAGACAGAATGGAAGCATGGATTGAGGCGACTATTGAAGCGTGAGTCGAGCAAATTTTGTTATCCAAGAGGTCAGGAGTACCACAAAACCCTACTCCTACTGCCTTTAGCCCACAGTTTAGGGGTCGCAGCAGCTGCGGATCGACCCCGCTCGACGAAGAAGAGGCGAATGTGCCTCATCTGGTGGACGGCATCACTGAACCCATCAATGTCAAGTTGTACATCCGTCAGGAATGGACAAAGGACAAGGTGGCGCTCGGCCAGGCCTAGCCTGCGGGAGATGGGACAATTAATGGCCGCTCAATTCCACAGGGGTACGCTTGCATCACCATTGACAGAATACTTGATAAAAAGTATAACAAGATACCCATTGAGTACCCCGTTGCAGAAGACAGGCCAAAACTTGGTCAAAACAAGGGCTCTCAAGTGGCCTAGCGCAAGCGCTTCATTAAGCTTGACCATCAATTGTCCTCTGATGATGAGGATGACTGCAAGTCTTCGCCCACCCACGATGATCACTCACCATCTCCCAATAGAGATCACTCCCCTCCTCATCCGGAGCCATCACCCCCGAGAAGACAGATGTCTCCTTCTATTCCTCCTCATCCGACTCCATCTTCATCAGCCCCGAGAAAAGAGACTCCTTCTCCTCCTCCTCCTCCATCTTCATCAGCGCTGGGAAAACAAAATTCTCGTCGTCATCCTCCTCCTCCTCCTCCACCTCAGCCCAAAACAAGATCAAGGACATACTCGCGGTCGCAGAAAAGGTCATTGGATTCGGTCGCTAATGCTCCCAAAGTGGATCAACAGAAAAGAAAAAGACCGTTCAGTGGCAGCGCTACCACCTTGATGAAAGAAAAATTTACAGCACACATCTTGAAGGAAGATTGTGTTAGTTTCTTCAATCTCTGTGCCTCACTGTCTTTATTTTTGTTGAAGTCCAAATTCGAAAGGCAAACACAGAATAAATATGCTACAACAAGAGATGAAGAAATACACAATAAAGATTTAAGGAACATACAGAAGTACGTCGAAGACAACCCAGGATTAACCATAGAAGAGGCCGTGAACATCTATTATGATGTACAAGGGATGGGAACACCGGCAATGAAGTACGAAAGGGGCAATCTTTTGGTTCCCGATCATGAGTATAAAAATTTGACAACATATATACACCAGTTACATGAATATTACATGGCTCAAGCAACAGAGACGGACGACTTTGGTTTTGAGGTTATTATTCGTTCGCCACATGTTTTCCATTATCCTAAAGAAGAGAAGTTCGATGTCGAGTGGGAGTGCTTGTTCCAGCTATACCAGAAACGCTCTCTCGATGTTCAAATGTTAACGCTGTGGATTATATAAGTACCATACACGCACGATATTACAATTAACTACTCTCTCGAGACACAAATTGTTAACTTTTGATCACTTCCCATGATTTTATGTAGGTGTGTAGCAAAATTTTGCATTCTAAAAAGCAAATAGGATTACATAGGCTTCTTGGACCCCTTGCGAGTCAATGAGAGGACATGTCTAGGCCTCCATAGATGTGATGTGGAAGACCTGAAACAGAGATTGATTGCTGTTTTCGACGAATTCATGATGAAGAAGAAAACCCACATACTTCTAGCCTACAACTGCGAGTATGTGTTCTCGCCTTTTAATTTTATGCTTCTTTTTTCGTTAAGATTATTCGATAATTAGGATTTTGTGATTGTAGCAACCATTTCGTCTTCATTTGTGTCAATCTTGCCAAAAATCTGATCGAGGTGTGGGACTCGAAGAAAAAATCATTTCATCATCTGGATGCACTGGTGGCAATGCTGAATTAGTAAGCGATCCTAATAACATATTATTTTCTAATCGCACATACTGCTTTCTAATGTTTCTCCTTTTAATGTTGCTCAGTGTCTGAAGAAGACATATCGGTGGGACGCCGGTCCCATTCAAGATTGTCGAAATGGAGGGGAAGTACCTATCACAGCCGGCGGGAAACAATGAATGCAGATTTTATGTAATGTGGGCAATGCTTCGCTACATCGGCGGAAAATCGGAAGAAGCCGATAAGTTGGTGTGTATAATCCCCATTTCATTTATGTCTGTTAATAATTCAACAAAATGATTTATTGTTCCTCTTTGGATATCATCTTTTTTGAACGACAGCGCAAGAAATATAACCACCAAATGTTGTTAGACATGGAGATCGTCGCACTGCAATCGGAGCTCGCAAAATTCATCTTAGCCGAGGTATTGGAAAAAGATGAAGTATTTTCCATTGCACAATCCGTGAAGTACAAGGACCAGTATGGCCCAGAGCGGCTCGCCAGACTATTGTAAAAAGTCCGAGAAGCATTGCACAATCTGTGAAGTCCGAGAATATTTCTTTTTTATTTTGAGGGATCGAGATCTGGATAAGAACATTTGAACTGAAACCGTAACATTTGTAATGTTTAATATTGATGGATCTGTCGTCTACGTAGCGTATATAAAGCGAAACCCGATTCCATGAAAAAATATAAATTAAAATCAATTATAGAACAATAAAATACGAATGGACCATCACTGCCGGTTAGCAACGAACCGGCAGTGTTGTCGTAACTATCACTGCCGGTTATCAACAAACCGACAGTGTTGTCTTGCTCAACACTGCCGGCTTGAGCCATGAACCGACAGTGTTGGCTTGCTCAACACTGCCGGCTTGAGCCATGAACCGACAGTGTTGGCTTGCTCAACACTGTTGACTTGAGCCAAGAACCAACACTCTTGAAGCAACTATCACTATCGGCTGGGACTATAAACCGGCAGTGTTGTTCAACTAGACACTGTCGGGTGAAGCCAGAAACCGACACTGTTGCATGTAGATCAGTGTCGGTTTTTAAGAACCGACAGTGATGTCAACCCTCATCACTGTCGGTATGCCACTATCGGTTCAAAATCCGGCAGTGAAGGAGGTTTTTGAACCGACAGTGATATCCAGATATGGGGTAATGTAACCTGGCATTGACACATATTAGTGATGGGTTGTGGTCTGACCTGGCATTGACATTCCCCCTAACACTGTCCATTTGTGACTCAACCCGACGAAGAGACCGGGCTTCACCATTGGGTCAATAGGATCTCAATCAGTGTCCGTACCTAGGCTTATGATCTGGTAGTGAAGCCAGATTACTGCCGGCTCTAGCACATCTCCAGTATGAGCCGGTAGGGATTGTGTGATCTACAGTAATTTATCATTCTTTTGAGTACCATTTTGTACAGCACTGTTTTTGTATCACGCTGACTAGAAGAGTTGTGTGCGTTTTTGCACTAGGTTGGTAGGTCCCACAGTTTGAGACCGTTGAGACAAGAAAGAGAAGTTTTCTCGTTACCAAGAACTAGAAAATGCTAAGGTAACTTCGTTACCTCTCGAGCTAGCTCTGAGGTGTCTATCTACTCTCTCCGCCCTGTAATATAGTACATTCTAGCATTCAAAATTTATCTTCAAATATAATACATTCTAGGGATAAAAACCAATTTTACATTAAATACTTTCCATTTATCAACCCAATAATCATTAATCATGTTAATAATAGCGTCTGATTAGGAAATAAAATGAGGGTGTACTGTATTACAGGACATGGAGTACTAAATAATAGGATGTTTGTCCTGCAGATATAATAAGAACAATTTTAAAATACTCCCCCACAAATACCTTCCTGTAATGGACGGTTTTTTTATCCATTCCAGACATAAAAATGGATATATTTTTAGATCGGCAAGGCTCGCCTTGGGTAGCACGTGGGCGACTCCCACTTGCACGCACACGCACCCCTCACCCCTCCCATGCCCGCGCACACTGCTGCCCCTTCTGGCCAGCCGCACGCGCACCCACCAGCCCTCCCTGTTGCGTCGTGACACAAAAATACTCATCTGATCAAATGTAAAAAAAAATGACATGGCAAATTTTAAAAATAGAGCCTCTAATTGCATCGTGAATGTAAGTTGCATTTGCATCACGTTGGCGTCAAAATAATACTAATGATTACGGTTTACCGTAGCAAAGAAGCACTCCTCAATGAACCTCCGAATCAGCAAAAGATTGATATCGACGACAGTGCAATTTATTTGCAGCAAAGAAGTGGCAGTGCAACGATGTAGTGCCGGTTCAGACTTCAGAGCGACACAGGGCTCAGCAGCGGCCTCCCGGCGAAGAAGGCCTCGAGGTTTCCGGAGACGGCATCAAGCGCCCCACGGATAGACTCCGCCGTGGCCACGGCCTTGTGGCTCGACAGCACCACGTTGTCCATGTCCAAGAGCTCCGCCGGCACGTCCGGCTCGTTCTCGAACACGTCGAGCCCGGCGCCGCCGATGACGCCCTCCCGCAGGCAGCGCACCAGCTCCGGCTCGTCCACCAGCCCGCCGCGCCCCACGTTGACGAGCACGCCGCCCGCGCCCAGCGCCTCCATCACCTCCCGGTCCACCACGCGCCGCGTCTCCTCCGTCAGCGCGCACGCCAGCACCAGCACGTCGCTGTCCGCGGCCAGCGCGCGCACCGTGGGGAAGAACGTGTAGGGGCACGGCGCTGGCTTGCGCGTGCGGGAGTGGTACGCCACGGGGCACCCGAACGCGGCCAGCCGCCGCGCCACCAGCGAGCCGATGCTTCCCAGCCCCACGATGCCGACGCGCTTCCCGCTCACCTGCAAATAATAAAGGAGTCAGATTTTGGTTTTCGATCTTCGTCGCCTGTTCATTCATGCTAACTGAAATGAATCTGGATGGAGGAGAAATCAGCAGGGCGATTCTAGGCCGCTAGATAGCATGAATCAATCGGGAACCTTGGCGGCGAGCGGGTATTCGCCTAGGGCCGCCGCCCAGCCACCGTGCCGGACGTACGCGTCTGCGGTGGCGACGTGGCGGAGCGCCGCGACGACCAGACCAACGGCGTAGTCGGCGGCGTCGGCGGAGTATGCGTCCCCGGCGTTGGTGACCCGGACCCCGCGGCGCCGGCACGCAGCGAGGTCGATGTGGTCGACGCCCACGGACGAGGCCACCACCAGCTCCAGTGCCGGGAGCGCGTCGATGAGTTCCGCTGTCACCGCCGGGAGCTCGACGGTGAGTAGCGCCCGCGCCGAGGCGGCGGTGGCCGCGTCGGCCCCCGCAACGGGGTGGAGGCGGTAGCGGGGCGATAGGGCCAGCTGGAACTCCGGGATGAGGGGATCGGCGAGGAGCACGAGTGGCTTGGCGGCGCTGGCCTCGCCGTCGCCGGATTCGGTGGCTTCTTGGGTCGCCGGCGCCATCTCCTACGCTTCTCGGTGGCCAAGCGGGAGCACGACACGACTGTCGACTTTGCGATGGAAAAGGCCAAAAGGTACCGTCCAAATGGGCAGGATTTTTCTTTCGTAAGCAACGAGGTACACGTATAGTCCAAATGGGCTAGACTAGAAAGGTTATTGAGTTACACTGAACTTGAGAACTGATAACGTTGTCATTTGTCAAGATCCAAATGGAATCCTAGAATCTTTTGATGACACCAAAACAAATCCATATCCCATCGTCGTGAATTATAAATTCCAAAGGTTAGGATCATACGATAGAGTTCTATATGATTCCACGAAATTAGGATCCTAATCATATTCCAACAACAATTTTTGTCAGCATTTTAAATTAAGTAATATTTATCAGAGAGTAAATTTTACATATATGCTCAATGCAACATGCATGTTTTTATATTTCTTTTCACATACGTATATACAACAATAAATTAAGAAACATATCTTAACTAAGGCCCCGTTTGGCACGGCTCCATTTCATCCATAAAGCTCTTTTTTGGGGGCTTCAGCTCCATGAACAGCTCTATGGGTGGAGCTGTAGCCGTTTTGATAAATCGTTTGGCAAAACAGCTTCACATATAGTTTTTCTTAAAATATGCTCTCAGAGAACGCCATGTAGATGAGGTGAAGCTGAGAGAAGCCACTATTTTTGGCTCCTTCCCACCCCAAAGCTCTGTGAGAGCACGTTTTTAGGGGCTTCATCGGTGGAGCCGTTTTATTTTACCCCATTTGGCAGAAAACAGCTCCAAGCGGCTTCTAAAGCCGCTAGAGAAGCCCTGCCAAACGGGGCCTAATACTCTGCTCAATTGAAAATATTGACTTTACTGTCTAATCTTTGATTGTTTGTCTTTTACGTGAACACATATACAATTAGCTAAACATATGTGCCATGCCTAAAATACTTGCAATAACAAATCAAATGATGTTTCTCTCACTTTACTTAACTAAATATATAAATAAAATTATTAATCAAAATGTTAACAGTAAAAGTCCAAGTTATCAATCATTTTGAAATTAATGTTACTACATTACTGAGCCTTTTAAAGTAGATTTGTCATGGACCAAAACTAGGGTATCTGAAGAGGAGGAGCTAATAACCATCAACATTGATTCATCCGAGTGATCAGGGGCACGACTGCACCTCTTGCTGGGCACCGCCTCATCTAGCCACCAAGGCCGCGGGGTCCGTCTCGCCCGACCCCTGAGGGTCGGCTTGGCCTCGGCTGGCTCCCGAGGGTTGGCTCCGCCTCATCTGACCCCCGAGGGTTAGCTCCGGCTCGCCCAATGTCTGAGGACTGGCTCTGCCCCGTCCGACCCCCGAGGGCTGGCTCCGTCTCACCCGGCCCACGAGGGTTGGCTCCGCCTCTCCCGACGTCTGAGGGCTAGTTCCGCCTCACCCGACGTCTGTGGGCGGGCTCCGCCTCGCCCGACGTTAGAGGGCTAGCTCCGTCTCGTCGTGGCGGGGCCGTTTTGAGCCCGCCCCCTACTTCCGGGCAGAGGGGCTCGCCTCCCTTGCATCTTGGGGCGCTGCGTCGGAGGCACCCTCCTCCATTGGCACCTCAGGCACAGCGGCAGATCCGCCCACCCTTGCTTGCTCTTGGGGCGCGGTGGCGGCGCCACCCTCTTCCGCTGACACCTCGGGTACGGTGGCAGATCCGTCCGCCCCTGCTGGCTCCTGGGGTAGGCCGACGGTCCGACCCGTCTCCGTTGGCCTCATGGACGTGCCTTCCCCAGCATGAAATGGGAAGAGCCCCGACCCATGCAAGGACGAGCGGGTATCTGTCAGCGTGTCCTCGCTCTCCGAGTCATCACGCTCGAAGTCGTCAACTACCTCATCGTCATCTTCCTCGTCGTCGTCATCGTCGTTGTCAGGGTCCTCCCCTCGCTCCCGTGCCTGCAGCTTCTGCTGTTTCTTCTTCCTCTCGTCCTCCTTCGCCTTCCTCTGCCGCTCGGCCTCGGCGCGATTCGTCGCCGTCACGGACGGATCCCTCAGTAGTGGAGCCGGGTGATCTATGAGGACGAGGTTCCTTGACTGGTCCCCCAATCTCAATGTCAGTATCAAGGGGTCGAAAGTTTAACTAAAAAGGAGGCATGAGGAAAGGAAACTTACGAAGATGATGTAACCCAGTTCCGACCGCATCGGATGGTGCCCCAGAACTGGATACACGAACTCAAGGAGAGCGCCGTCATCGTCCCGCAAAGGCTCCATCGCCTCCTTGATGCGCTACGCTACTTCAGAGGGGCAAAGCGCTCCTTCGGCGAGCGCCGTCCCGTCGAATGACGCCTCGGGCGCCATCGCGTACAGAGGAAGCGTGCGCCTCATCAGTGGCGCCACCCTCCTCGTGTGGTAGGCGCCGATGATTCCCAACCCCTTCAGGCCCCTCTCCTTCAAGATTCAGAGGGCGTGAGGTGGTCTCGGATCCTCTTCTTGTCCTTCTCCGGGACTCCCCACTTCCTCCATGAGTCCCGGACCTCTTCGATGAGGCGCCCGGTGAACTCTGGCAGGGGGGCAGCTGTGTCATTCTTGATGTAAAACCAATGCGAATGCCACCCCTTGTTGGAGGTCGACAGACGCATTGCCATGTATTCACCGACCCGGTTGTTGCGAAGCTAGATGTTGGCGCATCCCATCGGCGTGTTCAGCTCCTGCTTCTTCTCCCTTTTCTTCTGGAGGGTGACTGCGAAGAAGTACCACCACAAGTCAAAGTGTGGACTAATCCCTAGGAATCCCTCACACAGGGCGACGAACACCGCAATGTGCTGGATTCCATTAGGATTGAGGTGCTGCAGCTCTACCTTGTAGTAGTGCAGCAACCCCCGAAGGAATTTGTGAGCGGGGGTGGCGAACCCGCGCTCATGGAAGCACACGAAGGACATGATGTAGCCGTCGGGCGGCAACGGCACGTCCTCCTCGCCAGGCAGCCGCCACTCCTCGGCGGTGGTCTGTGCGCAAAGAAGACCGCGGTGGATAAGGCCCTCTAGGCGTTGGAGGGTGATGTCAAAGCGGCACCATGGCTCCATTGGAAGATGAGGGCGGGAGGATGCGAGCTCGATGGCGGCTGGGATGCGAAGGTAGGAGAACTAGGCGATTGGCAGCGGAGTTTGCAGATGTGAAGGCAAGGAGGCAAGGTATGAAATCCTGGGGGCGAACCATTTGGTTTTATAGGAGCGATGGATGCGAGGAAACTAACCGTCCACCTAGGTCTCCGCGCTTGCCATGATCTGCCACCACGTCACGTTGTGGGATATGCGCCCACAATCCCTATCCTTTCCCTCCAAAGACGTGTTGGAAATTTTGCCTCCCTGGGTGGACCAGGACTCATTACGAGTAAGAGGAATACGGGTCGAAAAGCGCCGCTACAGCCCGTCTAGGCCTAGGAGTTCGACGGCTGGCCCATCAATGGGTTCGACAGCCGTCCCAGGCACAATTACGATAAGGGATGGGCCCACAAGCGGCCAGTACTCAGGCGCACGAGCATCACGAGAATTTCGGCCCTCGATCGAGTCTCAGCCAGGTTGACCTTGGCTGGATCCCCACGAATGGGATACCGGGACCCTAATCAAATTATCCAGTTAAGCGAGCCTTCAAATCTCATGGCCACACCCATGAAGGGTCCAGCCTTGACAAGAAGGAATCACCGTCCTCAGGGCACGCCGTGCGCAATAATAGAAAGCCAAGGTCCTTAGAGTCCTCCCTTTCGGAAAACCTCCGAAGGAGTATTCTACTCCTCCGTAGGCTCGGGGGCTACACCCACCGAGAGCGCTCGTGCGCACCTGCTGGCAGGTCAAAAAAACCCCAGGTGATTCTACTCGAATCGCCCGGGGGCTCAAGGGCTACACCCACCGGGTGCGCTCGCGCGCACCCGCTGGCAAGTCAAAAAATCCCCCGGGTGATTCTACTCGAATCGCCCGGGGGCTCGGGGGCTACTGTCGGGGACCAAAACTAGGGTATCCGAAGAGGAGGAGCTAATAACCATCAACATTGATTCATCCAAAGTGATCAGGAGCATGACTGCACCTCTCGCTAGGCGCTGCCTTATCCAGCCACCAAGGCCGCGGGCTTCGCCTCGCCCGACCCCCGAGGGTCGGCTCGGCCTCGGCTGGCTCCCGAGGGTTGGCTCCGCCTTGTCCGACCCCCGAGGGTTAGCTTTGGCTCGCCCGATGTCTGAGGACTAGCTCCGCCTCGTTCGACCCCTGAGGGTTGGCTCTGCCCCGTCCGACCCCCGAGGACTGGCTCCGCCTCGCCCGACGTCTTAGGGCTGGCTTCGCCTCGCCCGACATCTGAGGGCTAGTTCTACCTCACCCGACGTCTGAGGGCGGGCTTCGCCTCGCTCGAGGTCTGAGGGCTGGCTTCGCCTCGACTAATGTCTACGCGCGAGTCCTTTACAACAACGCGCGGAGCATATAAGGCAAGGCGTTCAAAGTCAACTGCAATACCGAGGACCGCACCCTGCAGCCCTGTAGGACAGTACCGTCAGGCCGTGCCAGAAGGGTGATTTGCGACCTTTCAGGCATGTCAGAGCCCAAACAATGTTGTAGGCGCCGAAATTTGCCTTACAGTATTGTGGGCGCCGTCATTTGCCCTTGGGCACGGATCCTTATGGAAGCTCACGACACCCACTACGGTCCAGAAGGAAACTCGCATCACCCACAGTAACAGACGTGCGGTCACTGTACCGCCTGCTCCTTGTATGGCCGCTGATCAGCACCTTGGTCCGCCGCGCCGCCCACCGGGGCGGGATGGGACGTGACAACCCGGTGACAATGCTAGGACATGGCATCGTCAGCGGACAGATGCCCAGTGCGGTCCTGTCAGGGTCAGCGGACAAGCGCCCCGCGTGGAGCTATCTCTATCGCCGCCTGCCATGTCAGCGTGGCCCGCATAGAGGAAAAGGAAGACCCGACGTCCTTAAAGGATTTCCTTTGCCTCTCGTTTTTCTCTTTTCTCCCATCTGTAATCTATGTTCTCCCTTGGCCTATAAAAGGGAAAACAGGGCACCACATTAAGGGATCGATTCGCCGCATCGCATATCATACTACATCACAATGGAACCACTAGTCTCGAAGCTCAAGCACATAGCTGAGCAACAACCGAGCTCCCAGCGCCCACTCGACCTTTCCATCAGAGACTTGGGACATGTCCCTCTCTCGCCCGTTTGTAACCCCTACTATGAACTTTTCAGTGCAAATAACACGAGCAGTAGCCACGAACTGGACGTAGGAACATTCTGCCCGAACCAGTATAAATGTTGTGTCTTTTTAGTACGCCATCCGGGCTAGACGCGCAATAACACAAATTTACTCGTTGGTGTTTAATCGAAACACCGACAAGATTATTGAGTGACTGAAGTACCGCTTAAAACATAATTGGGCTGTGAATAATTGAATAAGTGTATTCATGTTCACAAAAAAAATCAATCTAAAACACACTATTGTACACTTCAACTTTCATGATAGATATATATTAGCTTTTACTGAACAAATACGAAGTTGTTAAAATGTGATAGAGTAATGATTCTACAATTAAGTCCTATGACAAAAAGAAAAAAACAAATATCAGTAACATGAATCCACTTGATACAAAGGACTTGTTTGGAACAGATTTTAGCCAAAACAAGCGGCTCGAGGCCCCCAAACGCCATGGTTCAAGCCAGGCTCCCCTCCTCGTCACCCCCGCCCCCACCCACCCACCCACCTTCCCCACGTGTGATTCTGTCCATCGTGCCATCGGCCCCTCCGCTGTATCCTCTTTGTCGTGCATCGTCCCTGCCTCCTTGTTGGCCGAGATCTGGGTGAGAGGCACCTTCCAGCCGAGATGCAGGTGAGGGGTTACCTTACGCGCACCTCCGCCTCGCCGGTGACTGAGCTGGGAGGTGCTTCCACCTCGATGGTGCACCCCTTCCTCTGTTCATCCTAGGGACAAATTGAGACACAACAACCTGCGCCCATTTGGTCGAGATCTGGGCAAGGTGCCATCGCCAGCTGTGCCCCCCTCCCTATTGTGCCGGAGCCATAACAGGGAGGCACAACGGTGGGAGAGAAGCGTGGTGGAGATAAATTATCCCAAACAGGCCTAATGCACGAGTATATGCATATCTAATTGGTATCATCATATTATATATGCTCCTCCTATAATATAGTATACAGTATAGACTGTTAATATTCTGTTTGATTAATCCTGGGCACAGGGCATTGATGGCCTGATTTGCATCCTAGGCACAGGGCAGAGTTTAGTTTTGCATGCACAAAGCAAGAATCATGTACTAACTTGGTCAATCCATGGATCCACAATGCAGTCGCGTAGCGTGACAAAGTCAAGCGGTTACCTTGGTGGCGAGCGGGTAGTCGCCGTCCATGGCCCACCTGCCGCGCTGGAGATGCGCATCAGCGGCAGCCACCCTGCGCAGGACGGCGACGACGAGACCCACAGCATAGTCCGCAATGTCCACGGAGAACGTCGCGCCGGCGTTGGTGACGGTGATCCCGCGGCGGCGGCAGGCGTCGAGGTCCACGTGGTCCAACCCGACGGAGATCGCGGCCACGAGCTCCAGCGCCGGGAGCCGGTCGATGAGGTCGGCGGTCACTGGCCTGAGCCCCGGCACGAACAGGACCCGGGCCTCGGCCGCCGTGGCCGCGTCGGCGTCCGCGGCCAGGACGAAGCGGAACTGGCCCTCCATCACCGGGGTTAAGCCAGAGTCCGACGGCTGCGACACGAGCACCAACGGCTTGGCCTTGGCGTCCGCGCCGGCAGCCGACGGCGTCATCCTTCCGTTCCCGATTCGATCTGTAGGAGTAGTTGGTTGAAAAATGACCGAGTATAACCAATCATTTATTTACCCATTTATCAGCGATAATCGTTTACCAATTCAGGTGCAAATCTTGTTGCCAATCTCCTGTTACGTGACGGTCCTTACGATGGTGACAGTTGGCACGCCATCAGACGGCGAACATGCTGCTCTGCTCTGCTCTGCTCTGTTTGGTGGGACATGGCAAGATGCACTGCCGACCGCTCGTTGCCACGCCCGCACTGAACACACACAATCCTACAGCCGCAGCCGAGCCGATGGCATCCGCCGCGACGGGCGCGGCCAAGCCAGGGCTCCTCCTCCTGCGCCGCACGGACGCCACCTTCATAGCCGCGCTGCGGGCGCGCTTCCGCGTCCACGACTTCTATGCCTCGGGCGCGGCGCTGCCCGACTACCTCACGGCCGCCGCGGCGGAACCGGACCCCCCGCGCACCGCGCTCGTGGTGGCCGGCGGCGCCATCCTCGTCGACGCGGCGTTCCTGGACGCCGTCCCCTCCGTCGGCTGCGTCGTCACCACGGGCGCCGGAGTGGACCACGTCGACCTCGCCCAGTGCGCGCGCCGCGGCGCAGGCGAGATCTTCTCCGTCGACGTCGCTGACCACGCCGTCGGGCTCCTCATTGGCGTGCTCCGCCGCGTCGCAGCCGCCGACCGCTACGTCCGCGCTGGGCTCTGGCCGGCGCAAGGGGACTACCCACTTACCACCAAGGTTCCATCTTTTTTCTTTCTTTTCTACGGATCTTGGCTTCTTTCCCCCTTCATTCAATTGATTGATCGATCAGCTCAGCGGCAAGCGCGTAGGCATCATCGGTCTAGGCAGCATCGGCTCACAGATCGCCAAGCGTCTCCAGGCATTCGGCTGCGCCATCTCCTACCACTCGAGGGAGCCCAAGGCCTTCGCCCCATACCGCTACTTGCCCGACGCGCACGCGCTCGCCGCGGACTCCGACGCTCTGATCGTCGCGTGCGCGCTCAACGACGCGACGCGACGCATCGTCGGACGCTGCGTGCTGGACGCGCTGGGCCCGAACGGCGTCCTGGTGAACATAGCGCGCGGGGTTAACGTGGACGAGCAGGAGCTGGTCGCGGCGCTGCAGGAAGGGAGGATCGCCGGCGCGGGCCTCGACGTCTTCCAGAACGAGCCGCACGTGCCGCCGGAGTTGCGGGACATGGACAATGTTGTGCTGACGGCGCACGAGGCGGTGTTCACCGAGGAGTCTCGCGCCAACCTCCAGGAGCTCATGATTGGAAACCTCGAAGCCTTCTTCTCCGGGAAGCCGTTGCTGACGCCCGTGCTTCCTCCATAGTGCATAGCATAGCTGATTGATGAGATGGGTACACTACGAGTTGATTCTATATATCTTACTGCAATTATCTTACTGCAATTAGAGTGCATTGCATCTTTGTTTTCCGTGTACAGGCCCAAGAACACTGATGGATGTGCTTTGCTGTCAGTGGCAACTTCAGTGCAAAGCAATGCAAGCACCGGAATGCAGGAATTAGCTAAAATTCGATCGTCTCTTTTGGGATCCAGCAGGCTGAATTGAGTTTAGACTGATCATTAAATCTATCGCGTATCTTGTGCTAGCTGCTTGTCCTCCTGTTCAGCATCCTGGCTGTTGTCTTAATTTCTTCTTCTTTTCTTTGTTTTGTCTTACCTTGTTTATAATTGCATTGCAGATTGAGATTGTGACATTTTCCTTTATACTAAACAGGTTCCATTGTCCTAGTTATACTACACACGAAATCCCAACTTCCGCACTCTGTCTATGCTCAAATGAGTAGCAAATTAAATGGGTGATGACTTGCTCACTACAGAAATATATGACCTTAAACTAGCTAATCTATTAGTTGGTTTTTAGTCGTATCATTGAATTCACCTCAGGTTTTGTCCCAAAAAGTAAATTGCTGTCGCATGTCCTATGTTGAAAGAGATTTCCTAAATTTCACTTTTCTTTGAAGTATGCTAGTTTGCTAGTTACTGGTGCTCTAGCGAGTCTGCAGTAATTTTCTGTTTCTGTTGATCACCCAAACTTGGTTTGCTTGGTTGTATTTGATCAGAATCATGTTATTTATGAGCACGAGAATGGTCAGACACTATAGATAAGATATGGTCTTTCCGAATTAAGTGTGTGGAAAGCTTAAAGTTGCAATGCATTTGTTTCAATTCCCTTTTGTGGGTCTTCTTTTCTTTTTCTAAAATAGCAATAATTAGCCTATCTAACAGTAGTGGATGTTAGAACTTGAAAAGATGCCTTTTCTCCCCCCTGTAGGTCTGTTCGTTTGTCTAAATTCTGGAGGAATCTGGATGGTTTGGAGGAATGCTGGAGGAATCTGTGAGAGAAAAACACTGTTTCGGATGAAAAAATAAGCGGATCAAGCCGGGTTTAAGGGCACGCGAACAGAGCCGAACTGAGTATGGTTGTGAACCTGTTACTGTTAGTAAACCTATTTGCTGGTATGATGGGGGATGGCGTTGTCGATTTGTCTTTCCTACTATTTCGCTTTTCATGAAACCAGATATCTGTTGTTCGATATGATCATTTGGAGCAGCTATATGTTATTTGAGGTTGCCAATTTGCCAAGTTTGTTGTAGTTCAAAGTTCATTCCCTAATGTTTGTTATGTTAGGTCCTGTAGCAGCATATATAACTCAGAGTTACTGTTTGGCTCAGGGCTTGCAGAAAGAAGACAGTGGAAATCCAAACTCTACTGGGAGAAGTCTGTTTCTGCACATTTGCTTCATAAGCTTATCGGTAATGCTAGCATTAAGATGTCTGGAAGGCCGGACGCCTCGCTCTATTCACTGCCGCATGCGCGCCGCTTGCCAAATAAATAAATATATAAACAAAATCAACTCCTGGCCGCCTAGCATTGCTCCGGATGCGCCGCCTGCCCAATGAGCTCCTCTCTCTCTCGTGCTTCCCTGCTGCTCCGCTCTCTCTCACTTTCTCGCTCGCTTGCCCACCTCGGCGCGTGCCCTCCCCCACCTAGGCGGCTCCTTCCAAACCCCGGCGGCGCCCCTCCCACCACCCCGACGTCCTCACCCACCGGGAGACCCCAACGCTGCAGATCTGGTGGCCCTCTTCCCCACCCCGGCGAGATCCATGGAGCACGAGCGAGATCCATGGAGGTGGTGTGGCAGTGTTGCAGGGGAGTGGGCGGCTCATCCCCACCCCGGCGTGGCGCCCTCCCCACCCCCTGCGGTGCCCTCTCTCACCCCGACGACCGAGCTCCCCCCACCCCAGCGGCCATGGCGCTCCTCGCCCCCCATCCCCCACCGTCGCCATCGAGCCAAGCCCTATACTGGTGGCGGTGGTGCTCATGCACAGCCACTCGCCGCTGTCTCTAACCCCGACGACCGGAATCGACCGGTCCAGCCTTTTCTCTCCCCTATGTTGCATGTGTATGTTTCAAGTGTTTTAGGTGTTTCAGATGTATGTTGCAATTGTTTCATATGGATGTTGCACAAGTAGAACTCCGCCTATGTTGTCTCAACATAGCAGGTCCCAAGCCCTGATAAAGGAGGAGGGTTGTGATAGGCGTGGCGAGCCAACGTTAAATCTAGCCATTCTAATAGAGATGAAACCCGAAAGAAAACCGTTGGGGCGTAACCCTCTTAGCGACGCGCCATATCGAAACCCGGGTATGGTGTTAAATGGGCAAGGGTCGGGTCGGCACCTCCTTGGTGATGTGCCATGTCACGATCTAGGCATGGTGTCAAGTGAGCAAGGATCGGGTCGTCGCTTCCTTAGTGGCGCGCTACATCGGCGCCCGGGTGTAGTGAAAAATGAGCAAGGGTCTTCACATCTAAGTCGACGGGTGCAAAGGGTAAGGAAGCTAGTCGAACCAACTAGGATCCGTTTAGGTAGTTGGAATGTAGGGTCGCTTATAGGTAAGTTAAGACAATTAGTTGATACCGCGACTAGGAGGAGTGTAAATATATTATGCGTTCAAGAGACTAAATGAAAGGGTCAGAAGGCGAAGGAGGTGGACAATACAGGTTTCAAGCTTTGGTACACAGGGACAGTCGCGAATAGAAATTTAGTAGTTGTTTTGATTGATAAGAGCCTCAAGAATGGTGTGGTAGGAGTGAGAAGGTAAGGAGATAGGATCATCTTAGTCAAGCTTGTTGTTGGTGATATGGTCTTGAACGTAATTAGTGCGTATGCACCCCAAGTTGGCCTCGACGAGAGTGCTAAGAGACAGTTCTGGGAAGACTTAGATGGCCTGATTAGAGCTGTACCTAGTAGTGAGAAGCTTTTTATAGGAGATCTTAATGGGCATGTATGTACTACAAGCATAGGTTTCGAGACAGTTCATGAAGGTTTTGGGTATGGTAGTAGGAATCCGGAGGGGGAGGAAGTTATGGACTTCGCGGTAGCTTTTGACCTGATGATAACCAACACTTTCTTTAGAAAGAGAGAATCTCATCTAGTGACCTTCAGTAGCGGACAACACTCTAGCCAGATTGACTTTGTCCTCGCAAGAAGAAAGGACAAACGAGCATGCTTGGGTTGCAAGGTGATACCAGGGGCATGTGTTGTTTCTCAACATTGGTGGCAGACTTCCGTTTTTAGGTGCGTGCCCATAGGGATAAAAAAGCTAAGAATGAAAGAACAAAGTGGTGGAAACTGAAAGGGGAGACGTCAGAGGTATTCAGGGAAAGGGTTATCAAAGAGGGCTCTTGAAAGGAAGAAGAGGACATAAACAACATGTGAGAGAAGATGGCAACCAACATTCAGAAGGTGGCCTCAGAGGTGTGTGGAGTAACCAAAGGAAGTGGAGGCGAGGCTAAAGATACTTGGTGGTGGAACAAGGAAGTCCAAAGGGCTATTAAGGAAAAGAAAGAATGCTATAGACGCTTGTACCATGATAGGAGTGTGGACAACATAGAGAAGTACAAGGTGGCAAAGAAGACTGCAAAGCGAGCTATAAGTGTGGCAAAGGGAAGAGCGTACGAGGATCTTTACCAACATTTGAGTACGAAGGAAAGAGAGAAGGACATTTATAGGATGGCTAGGGTTCATGAGAGAAAGACAAGGGACTTCAACCAAGTTAAGTGCATTAAGGATGAAAGGGAGCATCTCTTGGTGAAGGAGGATGAGATCCGACATCGATGGCAAGAGTATTTTGACAAATTGTTCAATAATGAGAATATGGACACAACCTTTCAATTGGATGACTCTTTTGATGACACCAATAGGCACTTTGTATGGAGAATCCAAGAATCTGAGGTCAGAGAGGCGTTCAAAAGGATGAAAGGAGGTAAGGCGATGGGACCGGATGGTATCCCAATCGAGGTGTGGAGATGTCTCGAGGACATAGTGAAAGGATCTAACAATGCCTAGAGGGGGGTGAATAGGCGTATCTAAAAATTAACTGCAAATGCTAAGTTCAAATTTGTCAGTCAATGTTGGAAGTCCCGGCGTTTGGGTCGGAACTCTCGACGTTGTCAGAAGTTCCGATGTAAACGTCAGCAGTTCCGACGCCTACGTGAACTACAAAATCAATGCCAAATTTATCTTTGCAGATAAATAATCTTACAACCCTACTTCCTAGTGGTTTGGTGAAGATGTATGGTCACTCCCTTGACGTCGTAATGCCTCCAAACCATAGATCGAGTCCAAACCCTAAAATGCAAGTTTGGGAGAGAAAGAGACAAACAAAAACAAGTAATCTCTAGCAATCACAACAACAACAAGCACGTGGGACACAAGGATTTATCCTGAGGTTTGGCAACCCCACAAAGGAGCTCCTACGTCCTCGTTGTTGAGGCGACCACCAAGGTCGGAGTCTCTTCCACCTCCTTGCCTCTCTCAAAGCGACCACAAAAGTCACTTGAGCTTTCCACTAAGAAATCAAAGGGTAATACAAACTTCCCAAGGCTCTTCCATAAGATGGAAGCTCTTGGGCAATGCCTAGCCGGCTAGGGGCAAAGCCCCAAGAGTAATAGACGCAAAAACAACCGGCTTGACGAAGAAATCAAGTGCTCAAGCTTTCCAAAGTGATGCTCTCACTTAATCCACTCTTCTTTCACTCAAACCCTAAGGGAATCGAAGATTAGAGCAAAGGGGGAAGGAGAGGGGTGCTTTAGTTGCTTGGGAGTTGTTGAGCACGAAGTGGGTCAGCAGTGAAATGAGTCCATAACGGTTAGAAGTGAAGAGAGGGGTATTTATACTCCAAGTGAAAATCTAACCATTCAGATCTATGTCGGAAGTTCCGACGTAGATCTCGGGACTTCCGACGTTAACAGAAATCACTGTTCACACAGGGTCAGAAGTCCACGCACGCAAGTCAATGTAGGAACTCCTGACAAACGTCGGGACTTCCGATGGTCGGGACTCCCGACGTACGTCAGGATTTTCGACGCGCACAGTCAGTCAGCCAGTAAAGCTCTAGGTGTCGGGACTCCCGACAAGGTCCAGGACTTCCGACGGTCGGAAGTTCTGACGTACGTCGGGACTTTCGACGGGCACAGACAGCCAGCCAGCAGAACATAGGTGTCGGGACTCCCGGCTTGGGTCGGGACTTCTGACTCACGTTGGGACTTCCGACGTCCACAGTTACCGCGTAGGCTAAGTGACCGAGAGTCAGCACTTCCGGCAAGAGTCGTGACTTCCAACGATCGGGAGTTCCGACTTACGCCGGGACTTCCGACACCGACAGTCACAGAAAAAATAATCTACGTGCTCGTGAAGTGCTAGGGTGTCCCCTTTTTATTTTATTTTTATGCTTGAGCACTCTATCTTCCTCAGACCAAATAAGTTTGCATCCCTCTTTATAGTGCGGCGGATCCTAAACTCAAAAACAAAATTAAAACCTTTGGAGAGCGTTTTGAGTTCGTCCGCCTTTACGACTTCAAGTATTGAGGGATACCATTTCATCTTTATCAATTTTTTGAATCTTTCATGGGACTAATAGCTGTGACATATCTCATTAAGATCACATTAGTCCCTAATTTGGATGTCACCAATACACCAAAACCCACATAGGGGACAAATGCACTTTCAATCTCCCAATTTTTGGTAATTGATGACAACCAACTTAGGCTTTTATAAGAAAGACAAATTTTAAAGCTTTTGAACCCCAAAATTTATGAAGAGCTCCCCCTTGATGTATGCATGAATTTCAATTTCAATTAGAATCATCTATAGATGATGTGCATACACCAAGACAAAAGCTCCCCCTAAATATTGCAATCCGTGGGGTGCAACAAGTGTGTGTGAACAAATAGATATACGTGAAAAGAAATGCAATATGACATGTTATTTCACACAACAAGTAAAAAGGAGTATGATGGCCAAGATTTCAAAGTAAAAACTTGAAGCAACACATGGCCATCCAAAAATCATCCATCATCACAAGTAGAGATAAGCACAAGCTAATAAGATAGATTAAAACATTACTTATCCTACAATCATTCATCACACACATAAATAGATATCCATCACAAGCTAGCCACCACATGACTTAGTGCATACAAGCTAAAAGTTTTAAAGTCTCAAAAGTAAATAACTAACTTATTACAAGATGTCAAAGCCTAACACTCCCCTTTGTCAACAAGTGCCAAAAGGGGTAGGCCGCATGAAAAAACAACTACTCATCCTCATAGTCATCATCCTCATCTTGGTCATCGTCATCATCACCTCCATCGTCGTCTTCATCGTCATCATCCTCTATGTATTCCTCATCATCTCTAGACACCTTGCCCTTGCCATGAGGGCGAGAAGTCGCATCAACTTCATAGGCCACACAAGCCTCATCATAACGAGCCAACGGATCACGGGGAGGCACAAACGGCGGCAGAGGAGAGGACACAATCCCTGCTTGCTGTTCCAACTGGTATAGCTGCTCTTGCATAGCGTGCTCACGTTGAGCACTAGCACAACACTGTCCAGACATATATGTCATGAGGAACTTGAATTTACTTGGCTTCTTACCCGAGAAGGAAGAAGATAGAGGCTCAGTACTAGAAGATCGAGCAGAAGCAGCAGGTGGTGAAGCACCACGGCGAGAGCGAGAACCCGAAACACCTTTCCCTTTTGCTTTGGCTGCATCAGCTTTGTCCCTCAGTTCTCTTGCAGCAACGATGGAGGTCTTATTGGAGATCTTGAGGAGATTTTGCTGAGTGTCACAGGGAAAACGGATGCCGGATACTTGCTCAATGACATGCATAATGTATGGTGCATAGGGGAGATGCTTCACCGGATCCTCAGTAGCATCATGGATCTTGTTCCAAATGTAGCGGCTGATGGAAAACTTCTAAAATTCATCACCAAATCGCTGAAGCACCTTCTGAGAATCATCACGAAGGAAGGTGGAGTCACCTACCTTTGGATACAATATCTATCTCAGAATGTTATTAAGGACATAGTAATAGGGCTTCAGATATGTTGTCTGTCCATCAGCTATATGTCTATCAAGGTACATGTGTTGGTACTCCTCCAAAGCGACATCCTCATACTCAGTCAACTCAGTTGTAGTGCGGTCGTTGTGACTCAAACCAAGAAGGCGAGAGAAAGTGATGAAGTCCACCTTATAATGCTTGCCTTTAGTGGTCCAATGAATAAAGTCAATAGCACCGGTAGAGTCTCTCTCATGATGATAGGAAGCATAAAACAGACATATGAGCTCATTGTTCCAATGCTTCCCAAACTCCAGCAAGTACGACAGCCCCATGGAGTTAATATCACGAACCATTTGCATCAGCTTGGGCTCCTTGTACTTACCAAGAGAGTATGCATCAATGCACTTCATCTGATGGACCGATGACTCCTTCAAAAACTTCAGATAGAGAATGGAATCATAAAAGTCATAATGGAATGGGTGCCAGAAACAATACTCAAGTCGTAGATCCTTCTCGTCCTCAGCATAAAGGTTCCTTCCCCTCATGGACCTGATGTCCCTAACCCGGTGACGATAGTCCACTGGTAGAGGAGGGGTCCACCCACCAGCAGGATTAGGAGCCATGGTGGGCTCCCGCATGATCGGCGAAACACCCATGAACTGAACAAGCTGAGAGACAAACCCCGGACCACGAGTCAGGGTGCAAGTCAGTGGAGAAGCAATGGTGCGGCCGACACGCTCAAGAGCTTCCACTTCTTCATCAACAATCGACACATCCCCAACAGAGGCAGGAGCAGGAGGAGGAGCAGTAGCTGATGACCCTTGGTCGTCACGGCGACGAGTAGCACGGGAACCACCAGCACCACCACGCTGATATGACATCTTGGTGTGGCCAGACGGCCTAGGGACAGCGACATGATCTTGGTTCTTCTTGGATCGCTTTTCTCTATGACGTGAGGGACTGCCACCACCATCCATGACTGCGAAAAACACAAAGTGGAACTAAGAAACAATACCACGAGAAGCGAATGAACATCGAGAATTGAAGAAACATGAATGGATTGGTCACCCTAGGGTCGGGAGTTCCGGCCGTAGTCGAGACTTTCGACAGCGGGGAGTTCCGGCTTGGCGTCGGGAGTTCCGACGGTCACTGGGATTTCCGGCGCACAAGGGGACCATCCCATTCATGGGGCTTCAAATCGCGACACACATTCAAATGAGGGAGATAGAGGAGTAGAGAGGAAGAAGGAATAGAGTCAAAACACAAGGTACATTGGAGTTAGAGTTAGGACGCGACGGTAGTACCTTGAATCGAGAAAGGAGGAGACGAAGAAAATGAAATCGCAGTCAACGAACAAATCCACGAGCATGAGCACCTCCACCAACGGAAACTCCACCACCAATCCGACGAAGAAGACCAAGGCACGGGCGGTGGAACGGGGTCAGGGAGGTCGGGACTGTTGGCAAGGCCTCCGGTGGCGCAAAGAGAAGAAACGAGGGCCGGAGCTCCCGGCAGGCCGGAACCGTGGGTGAGCGGGCAGGGGAAGAAGCGAGAGCGGCGCGAGGAGACGCAAGGGCGGCGCGAGGAGAGTTGAGGGCGACGGGAGTGCGGGGAGGAACAAAATAACCGCAGTAAATGGACCGGGCTGAGTAGAAATGAATCGGGCAACCGACGCAGCATAGTCAAAAAGTCAAATTTGCGTCGGAACTCCCGGCGTAGGGGCTGGAACTTCCAACAGTTGGGACTCCCAGCGCGAGCCGGGACTTCCGAACATCGGGACTTCCGACGGACGTCGGGACTTCCGATGCAGGGAAACTGAAAAACACCTTAACCTACACTCACTCAACCATGTGGGGCAAAAATATGATGGACACTAACATTTTCACAAGTGACTAGATTTCATTCAACCAACACAAAGCAATAGTCACTCATGAAAATTATAAAATAGATGTTGAAAGTGTCACACAATATTTTCTTAATTCTTTTCTCCTAACTAGATCAAACAAAATGTGTGTGCAAGGGATCAAGCCATGTTACGAGAATCAATGATATTTAGTTCACTCCTCAAAGCACAAAATCTTGACTCATCTAGGGGCTTTGTGAAGATATCGGCTAATTGCTTTTCCGTGCTCACATGGTGAATGGCGATATCTCCTTTGGCTTCGTGGTCTCTTAAAAATGATGTCGGATGTCTATGTGATTTGTTCGAGAGTGGTTTACAGGGTTGTTTGCCAACTTAATAGCACTCTCGTTGTCACACAAAAGTGGAATCTTGGTTAACTCATATCCAAAGTCCTTTAGTGTTTGCTTCATCCAAAGTAGTTGGGCACAGCAAGTGCCGGCCGCCACATACTCGGCTTCGGCGGTGGACAAAGCAACGGAATTTTGCTTCTTAGAGCTCCAAGACACCAAGGATCGACCAATAAATTGGCAAGTCCCGGTAGTACTCTTTCAGGTTACTTTGCAACCGGCATAATCCGAATCGGAATAGCCAAGTAACTCAAAAGTAGAGCCCTTAAGATACCACAAGCCAAGATTAGGAGTGTGCACTAAATACCGAAAAATTCTCTTAACAACCATCAAATGACATTCTTTCGGATTAGCTTGAAATCTTTCACACATGCACACGCTAAGCATAATATCGGGCCTAAATGCGCAAAGGTAAAGAAGTGATCCAATCATGGAGCGATATACCTTTTGATCGACGTCCTTTTCTCCTTGATCAAGATCAAGATATCCATTGGTTGGCATGGGTGTCTTGATGGGCTTGGCCTTGTTCAAGTTAAACTTGTTCAACATGTCATTGGTGTACTTGGTTTGACTTATGAACGTGCCATCCTTGAGTTGCTTGATTTGAAATCCAAGAAAGAACTTCAACTCTCCCATCATGGACATCTCGAACCTATTTGTCATAATCCTACTAAATTCCTCACAAAAAGCCACATTAGTACTACCAAATATTATGTCATCGACATATATTTGGCAAACAACGATATCATTATTGACTTTGCGAGTAAACAAAGTAGCATCGGCCTTTCCTATCTCAAAACCTTGTTTGAGTAGGGAATCCTTTAAGCAATCATACCAAGCTCTAGGAGCTTATTTGAGCCCATAGAGCGCCTTGTCGAGCTTGTAGACATGGTTTGGATACTTGGGGTCTTCAAAGCCCAGTGGTTGCTCTACATACACCAACTCGGATAGGGGGGCCATTGAGAAATGCACTCTTCATGTCCATTTGATATAGCTTGAAGTCATGATGGGCGGCATAGGCAAGTAGAATACGAATTGATTCTATCCTAGCCACCGGTGCATAGGTCTCCCTAAAATTCAAGCCTTCAATTTGAGTGAATCCTTGAGCCACCAACCTTGCCTTGTTCCTTGTTACCACGCCATGCTCATCTTGCTTGTTGCGGAAGACCCACTTGGTTCCAATCACATTTTGCTTGGGTCTTTCCACCAAGGACTAGACTTCATTCCGAGTGAAGTTGTTCAACTCCTCCTGCATGGCTATCATCCAATCCGAATCATCAAGTGCCTCTTCCACCCTACAAGGTTCCAAAGAAGAAACAAACAAGTAATATTCACAAAAACTTGCTAAACGGGAACATGTAGTTACCCCTCGTCGAATGCTTCCTAATATGTTATCAACGGGATGATCCCATTGAATGGATTGATGCACTCTAGGATGTGACACTTGAGTTGATCTTTAGATAGGGCCATCATCATCATCATCATGGTCATGATTGATTGGAAGATCACAGTCATGAGCTTGTGGAGGGTTGACTTCACTTCTTTCTTCATTGTTGAGTTGAGGTTGAGCTCGCTCATTGTTGACACCATCTTCATGAGAATGACCTTGTGCTTCATTTGATCTCCCATCTTGATTATTTCTTATTGCGGAAGCTTCACCATGTTCATTGGATGAAACATGATGAATGGTTGGATCAAGATCATCATGCACAACATGGTCTTCATCTTTGTCTTCAATGGGCTTTACTTCACCAATAGCAAGCTTCTTGATTGCTTCGTGTGGAGCTTCTTCATTATCTACATTCTCAACATTGACTTGCTCCTTTTGAGAGCCGTCGGTTTCATCAAAAGTCACATCTACCGCGATTTCAATCAAACCGGTGGTTTTATTGAAAACACAATATCCATGTTCGTTAGTACCATAACTAAGCATGAAACCTTCATGAACCTTTGGTGCAAACTTAGAGCTTTTGGATTTCTTGTTAAGTATGAAACACTTAGATCTAAAAACTCTAAAGTAGTGCACCTTAGGCTTTTTACCGGTTAGAAGTTCGTAGGCGGTCTTTTCTCTTTTCTTGTGAAGATATAAGCGGTTGATGGCATGGCATGCCGTGCTGATCGCTTCCGCCCAATAGTTGGTTGGAGTCTTGTACTCATCCAGCATTGCTCTTGCGGCTTCTATGAGCGTTCGGTTCTTCCTCTCCATAACACAATTTTGTTGTGGAGTGTATGGAACCAAAAACTCATGCTTGATTCCTTCTTCATCAAGAAACTCTTCAATGTTGGTGTTCTTGAACTCCGTCCCATTGTTACTTCTAACTCTCTTGATTTTGACATCAAACTCATTTTGGCTCTTCTTGCAAACTTCTTGAAGATACCTTGGACTTCACTCTTTTCACGCAAAAAGAATACCCACGTGAAACGAGAATAATCATCAACAATTACGAAACCATATTTGTTACCACCAATGCTTATATAAGCGATGGGTCCAAATATGTCCATGTGAAACAACTCCAATGGCCTTTCGGTTGTCACAACATTCTTATTGGGATGTTTAGCTCCAACTTGTTTTCCCGCTTGGCATGCGCTACAAATCCTATCTTTCTCAAAAGAAATATTTGTTAGTCCAAGGATGTGTTCGCCTTTTTGAAGTTTGGACAAGTTCCTCATCCCAACATGGGCAAGTCGGCGATGTCATAACCAACCCATGCTAGATTTTACCATTAAACAAGTCTTGTGATTTACTCTATTTGATGTGAAATCAACTAGATATAGTTTCCCTTTTAAATGACCCATACATGCAATAGAGGAATCCTCCCTTCGATAGACTTCCACACCCTTATCCGTAAAGAGACAATTGTAACCCATCTCACAAAGTTGTGAGACGGACAACAAATTGTATCTCAACGAATTCACAAGTAAAACATTTAAAATGAAATTATCATTTGATATAGCAATTTTACCCAAACCGAGGACTTCTCCTTTTCCATTGTCACCAAACACAATATTTCCACTTTGATCATGACTTGGTTGGAATGGTGTGAACATGTCCTTCTCTCCGGTCATATGATTGGTGCATCCACTATCCAACACCCAACTTGTTCCACCGGAGGAATATTCCTACAAAGACAAATTAAGCTTTTGTTTTAGGTACCCAAAAAGATTTAGGTCCTAGGGGGTTAGTCACATAAAGCTTGGGCACCCAAACACTTCTCATAATTTCCTTTCTCTTTTAGGCACCAACATACTTAACCACAATCTTGCCATCCTTGCCCTAACAACACATATAGTCACTAGCATAGCACCGTGGAAGTGGTGCTTGTGGCTTGGAGACATCGGATTGCTTTGTCTTGATTGTCTTGTTACTTGTAGGTTGGATCTTTGGAATGTAGACCTTATTGTTGGCCTTGCATAAAAGCTCATCAAGAGCAACGCCCTTGTTGAACTTCACACAAGGCACACCATTTATCATGTTTCTTCCATTGGCCTTTTCATCATACCTATTGTAGCCAATGCCTTCCTTGATAGATGGGTACCTTGATGACTTGTATATAGTCTTATTGGATTGCTCTTGACACTTGCACCCATTCTTCAAGATCATCTTCAACCTATGAATCTCCTTGTCTTTCTTCTCTAACTCAACAAGGTTAGTTGCATATGCATTCACATCAATTTTATAGCATCTTTTACAACCATCACTAGTGGAGACATTAGAGTCTTCGGTTGTCTTAGGAGAAGTTGAAGTGCTAGCCCAAAGAGTACTATAGTTTAACTCAAGATTTCGGTATTTTTCTTCCAAGCTTGTGAGGCTTTCTTGAGCTATACTCTTCTCATACTTGAGGCTAGCTACTTGATCATTAACCGAGGAATGTTCCTTAGTCAATTTCCCAATTGAGCCATTGGCTAAAGACAATTCAACGGTTAACTTCTCAACCTTCATCTTTTCCTCGGCGATAGATGCTTCAAGAGCAAGGTTTTTCTCTCTCTTGAGTGATTATATCTCCTTGCATCTCTAAGTATCTATCCCTCTTCTCTAATTTCTTCATTAGTGTTTTTATTTTAGTGAAAGCCTTTTTACCAAATTTCTTTATCATGGTTGCTTCAATTTCTTCTATGTTCTCATCACAACTATCATTCTCATCACTAGAGGAAACGGGTGTAGTATGTACCTTCTTCCCTTTTTCCATGAGACAAGCTAGGGTGTAGTAGTCATTGTCGATGAGGTTGGAGAAGAGCTTCGGCGGTGAAGATAGGTTAGAGAAGAGTTTTGGTGGTGAAGTTGAGTCGGGGAAGATCATGGTCGGTGAAAAAGAGTGGTGGATGGCGATGTTTGTGGCTCCTTTCTTCTTCTTCTCATCATCACTTGACTCCCATTCTTCCCCAATATGAGCTTCACCTCTCTTCTTGCTTTTGTTCTTCTTGTCTTCATCCTTGTCGTGCTTGTATTTCTTCTTCTCATTAGGACAATCGGCTATGAAGTGACCGGTTTGACCACATCCATAGCAAAACCTCTTTTTGAACCTTCTCTTTCTATCACCATAGGTCTTGCGGTTGCTTTTCTTCTTCATAAACTTTCTAAGATTTCTAATCGCAGATGCAACCTCCACATCGGAATCTTCTTCTCCACTTGAGGAATCATCCTTTACTTTCTTCTTCTTCTATTGACTTAAACCTTGACCTTCATGTTGTTGAGTTGCTTTAAGGGCTGCACTCTTGTTGAATCCTATTGCATTAGGATTTTGATTGTGAACATTGATTGCATCTTCATCTAGACACTCATGATGCTTGAGTTTTGAAAGAACTTCTTGAGATGTCATCTCATCATAACCAGGCCTTTCCATGATCACGGACGCTAGCATATTGTTCTTGGCTCTATAGGTTCTCAACATCTTTCTAGCAACTTTGTTGTCATCCCATTCGGTACTTCCAAGGGCTCTTATGCGGTTGACCAATGCCATGAGCCTATCAAACATGGATTGTGTTGTTTCATTTTGCAAGAATACAAATCTTTCTAATTCACCATGAAGTAACTCAATGTTGCCTTTTCTCACACTCTTATCTTCTTCAAATGATACTTTCAAAGTATCCCAAATTTGTTTTGCACTTTCCATTCCATTTACTTTTCTAAACTCATCCGGAGCTAGGCTTGACACAAGCAATACTACGGCTTGTGTATTTTGATGGAGGTTGTGCACTTCTTCCGGAGTTATCTCTCTATCTTCACCGGTAGGAATCATCACACCAACATCCACAACTTCCCAAAGTCTTACGGTAATGAGATGCATCTTCATCTTGTAAGACCAATCGGTGTATCTTGTTCCATCAAAGTGAGGTGGCTTGCTAATGTTGACGGATGGAGTATGTAGTGTTGAACCTTTTATGAGTTGTCCATAGTCAAAGCCCATGTTTGAATATATTCCCTTTCCATGAGCATGCTCACCAGCTCTAATATCACTAGCGGCATCTTTGCTTTCTTCATTCTTATCACTTGTATCATTCTTGCCACTTATTGCATCATCCACTTTCTTGCTCAATTCTTCCTTCATCTTGCATCTTTTTCATTTCATCTTGAAAGAGCTTGGCTTGAGCAGCCATCAACTCTTCAGCTATTTTCTTGGTCATCTCAGAGGCAACGGCTTGCATCTTGTCGGACTCCGACATTGTTACTTCTCACACGGTGAAGCGCAAAGAGAAGACCTCGCTCTGATACCAATTGAAATGATCTAACAATAACTAGAGGGGGGTGAATAGGCGTATCTAAAAATTAATTGTAAATGCTAAGTTCAAATTTGTCAATCAATGTCGGAAGTCCCGGCGTTTGGGTCGAAACTCCCGACGTTGTCAGAAGTTCCAGCGCAAACGTCAGCAGTTCCGACGCCTACGTGAACTACAAAATCAGTGCCAAATTTATCTTTGCGGATAAATAATCTTACAACCCCACTTCCTAGTGGTTTGGTGAAGATGTATGGTCACTCCCTTGACGTCGTAATGCCTCCAAACCGTAGATCGAGTCCAAACCCTAAAATGAAAGTTTGGGAGAGAAAGAGACAAACAAAAACAAGTAATCTCTAGCAATCACAACAACAACATGCATGCGGGACACAAGGATTTATCCCGAGGTTCGGCAACCCCACAAAGGAGCTCCTACGTCCTCGTTGTTGAGGCGACCACCAAGGTCGGATTCTCTTCCACCTCCTTGCCTCTCTCAAAGCGACCACAAAGGTCACTTGAGCTTTCCACGAAAAAATCAAAGGGTAATACAAACTTTCCAAGGCTCTTCCACAAGATGGAAGCTCTTGGGCAACGCCTAGCCGACTAGGGGCAAAGCCCCAAGAGTAATAGACGCAAAAACAACCGGCTTAACAAAGAAATCAAGCGCTCAAGCTTTCCAAAGTGATGCTCTCACTTAATCCACTCTCCTTTCACTCAAACCCTAAGGGAATCGAAGATTAGAGCAAAGGGGGAAGGAGAGGGGTGCTTTAGTTGCTTGGGAACTGTTGAGCACGAAGTGGGTCAGCTGTGAAATGAGTCCGTAATGGTTAGAAGTGAAGAGAGGAGTATTTATACTCCAAGTGAAAATCTAATCATTCAGATCTACGTCGGAAGTTCCAACGCAAATCTCGAGACTTCCGACGTTAATAGAAATCACTGTTCACACAAAGTTAGAAGTCCACGCGTGCAAGTCATTGTCGAAACTCCCGACAAATGTCAGGACTCCCGACGGACATCGGGACTTCCGACGCGCGCAGTCAGTCAGCCATTAAAGCTCTAGGTGTCGAGACTCCCAACAAGGTGCGGGACTTCCGACGGTCGGAAGTTCCGATGTACGTCGGGACTTCCGACGGGCGCAGACAGCTAGCCAGCAGAACACAGGTGTCAGGACTCCTAGCTTGGGTCAGGATTTTCGACTATTGGGAGTTCTGACTCACGTCGGGACTTCCGACGTCCACAGTCACCGCGCAGGCTAAGTGACCGAGAGTCAGCACTTCCGGCAAGAGTCGTGACTTCCGACGGTCGGGAGTTCCGGCTTACGTCGGGACTTCCAACACCGACAGTAACAGAAAAAATAATCTACGTGCTCGTGAAGTGCTAGAGTGTCCCCTTTTTATTTTATTTTTATGCTTGAGCACTCTATCTTCCTTAGACCAAATAAATTTGCATCCCTCTTTATAGTGCGGCGGATCCTAAAATCAAAAACAAAATTAAAACATTTGGAGAGCGTTTTGAGTTCGTCCACCTTTACGACTTCAAGAATTGAGGGATCTCATTTCATCTTTATCAACTCTTTGAATCTTCCATGGGACAAATAGTTGCGACATATCTCATTAAGATCACATTAGTCCCTAATTTGGATGTCATCAATACATCAAAACCCACATAGGGGGCAAATGCACTTTCACATAGCTATAGTATGGCTAACCAAGCTGTTCAACCATATTTTTCGATCGAACAAGATGCCTGACAAGTGGAGAAGCATATTGGTACCGATCTATAAGAATAAAGGGGATATTCAAAGTTGTACTAATTACCGGGGAATTAAGTTAATGAGCCATACTATGAAGCTATGGGAGAGAGTTATCGAGCATCGCTTGAGAGCAATAACACGGGTCTCTATGAACTAATTTGGTTTCATGCCCGGAAGGTCAACCATGGAAGCCATTTTCTTAATAAGACAAGTTATGGAGCGGTATAGGGAGAAGAAGAAGGACCTACACATGGTTTTTATTGACTTAGAGAAGGCTTATGATAAAATACCAGGAATGTTATGTGGTGAGCTTTGGACAAACATAAAGTCCCAACGAAGTACGTCGGGCTCATTAAGGACATGTACAACAATGTTGTGACTAGTGTTCGAACAAGTGATGGAGACACGGATGACTTCCCGATTAGGATAGGACTACATCAAGGGTCAGCTTTGAGCCCTTATCTGTTTGCCTTAGTGATGGATGAGGTCACAAGGAACATACAAGGAGACATCCCTTGGTGTATGCTTTTCGCGGATGATGTAGTGCTAGTTGATGAAAGCCGGACATGAGTGAATCAAAAACTGGAGTTATGGCGGGAAAATTTGGAGTCCAAAGGTTTTAGACTTAGTAGAACTAAAATTGAGTATATGAGATGTGACTTCAGCACTACTACTCGGGAGGAGGAAGATATTAGTTTGGAAGGTAAAGTAGTGCCTAGGAAGGATACCTTTAGATATTTAGGATCAATGCTATAGAGAGATAGGAATATAGATGAAGATGTTAGCCATAGAATCAAAGCAGGGTGGATGAAGTGGCACCAAGCATCTGGTGTCCTATGTGACAAAAGGGTATCACATAAGCTAAAAGGCAAGTTTTATAGGACGGCGATTAGACCTGCTATGTTGTATGGTGCAGAATATTGGCCTACAAAAAGATAATATGTTCAACAGATAAGTGTCACGGAAATGTGTATGTTGCGTTGGATTTACGGTCATACAAGAAGAGATTGAGTTCGGAACGATGATATACGTGATAGATTAGGGTAACACCAATTGAAGAAAAGCTTGTCCAACACCGGTTGAGATAGTTTGGACATATCCAACAGAGATCTCCAGAGGCACCGGTGCGTAGTGGAATCCTAAGCCAGGATAGTAACGTGAATAGAGACAGAGGAAGACCGAAGTTGACTTGGGTAGAGGCAATAAAAGGAGACTTGAAAGGATGGAATATACCCAAAGACTTAGTCTTAGATAGGAGTGCTTGGAAAACAGTTATTCACGTGCCTGAACCTTGATGGCTTCTGGTGGGTTTCAACTCTAGCCTACCCCAACTTGTTTGAGACTTAAAGGCTTTGTTGTTGTTGTTGTTGATGTTTGTTGTTGTTGTAGATGTTGCACAAATAGATCGTGGGATTTTGCATATGTTGCAATTGTTTCAGAGGCATGATTTCGAGTGTTTCAGATGTTTCAGTGGTATGTTGCAAGTGTTTCAGATGGATGTTGCAAAACTAGATCGGGATGTTGCATATATTGCAATGGTTGTACATGTATGTTGCAAAGGTTTGTTACCAGTGTTCCATCTGTATCTCTAGATGCATGTTGCAAGTGTGTTTATCTGGATGTTGCATATGTTTCACACATATGTTCCATGTGTTTTATTTGGAGTTGCGTATGGTGGTTTTCAAGTGTTTTCAGGTGTTTCTTTCAAGTGTTTTAGAAGCATATTTTAAAGTGTTTCATCTACCTTCAGATGTATGTTGCAACTGTTGTATTTGGATGTTTCAAAAGCAGATTGGGTGTTGCATCTCTCCTCCCTACCTTCTGTTGCATCGTCTCGGTGTGTCCTCCTCCCGGCGCCGACAGGGTCCTTCTGAATCGGAGGCCGTCCCCTTCCCCTCTTGTCACTCGGGTGGCACGGCCTGCGAGGAGCGCGCGAAACGGAGTGCAGCGTACGGGTGTCCGTCCAGACGTTCGGACATAGCACTACCATAAGTTTATCTGTTTTTTGAAATTCTTCTAGGGTTGGACATTGGATTATGCTAGTTGATCTTGAATCCTTGTGCAGCTGTGCTAGTTATTGCCTGTCTAGTTAGTGACTATTGAATAGTTGAGGTTGACCGTGAAACGGTAAAGGAAAATGGGCCAAAAATCGCCATGATCTATTAACTACTTTCGCCGGTCTCTAAAGCTAGATTCGTAGCAGTGCTAGTGCCTAGTGCGACGAGATGGAATCAGATTGCTGAAATCTTTAGTGGCCCCGTTCGCTTCGTTGAAAAAACAAGTCAAAACACTGTTCCGACTGATTTGTTGTGAGAGGAAAACACTGTTCCAGCTGAAAAAAAATAAGCTGAAAAAGACAGATTATAAGAGAAGCGAACATGTATATACACTGTACTGTACAAAATAACGAGAAATGTTAAGCATATCTTGTGGGTAAGTTTTTTTTTTTGGAAACAATAACAAGGACATAGAGTCATCAGTTAATTTTTTTTTTTTGACTAGTGACGTTTATTTTATTTGTCGGGGATGGAGGCTCGTGAGCATCAGGCCCATAAGCCCAACGTGACAGAGTACTGTAGAAATAGATCTAGAGTTTTCGGCCCGTCCTGGATAGTAGGCCTTCTTAGTACCACTTCACTCATGACTAGAAGCAACATCACAGTCCAAAAGCTTTCATGACAAACGTGAACACAGTTAAAAACAAAGGCGGCAAGTACGTTGCAGGACTTGCAGCAAGCAATTAAGAAACCATAGAAAAATGGCTTCACTAATAGTAGTACAGTACTGCTGAAAGAAGATTCGAGCAGGGCTCGCGCGGGATGGCAAGCCCTGGCGCGCAGGAGCAGGGCGACGCCGGAATCGATCGGCAGAGACATGTAAGCAGGAGGCCGTACGTCCGCAGCGCTCGTGTTCAGGACCGTGGGCATGCCGGCCGGTGCAGCACGCACTCGTTGACAGCTGCGAGCGGAGCGAGGCAGTCGGTGGCCGCCGCCGGGTTCACGCGGCGGGCGGTGAGTTCGGTGGCGCCAGCCGTACTGTAGCTGCATGCCTTCGCCAGCTTCTGGTTCTGGACGTCGGTTGCCGAAGACGGAGGAGGAGCTCACCGCCGGAGGCGACGCCCTCCGGGCTGCAGTGTTAAGCCTGTTTGGCTAGAATTAAAGCCGACTGATAAACTGGCTGAAGCTGTTTTGTTGTGAGAGAAAAATACTGTAGATTCTAGCTAATAAGTCAGTTGATAAGTTCAAATGAACAGGCCCTTCAACGGGTCAGGAGCAGAGGCAGAGAGCAGTAGATTTTTACATGCTGTGACGGGAAGACGACGTTGCATTGCAGGCGAAGGGTACCGTAGTTGTATAAGAACGTCACAAGTCAACAGAGCACACCCCACACCAAGAGCATCGCGAAATTCTGTTTCTGGGCCTGTTCGCTTTAACTTATCAGTCGACTTATTAGCTAAAATCTATAGTATTTTTTTCTTATAATAAATAGTTGCAGCCGACTTTAATATCAGCCAAACGGCCCTTGTCAACAGAAACAGCGAGCTCACCAAGAGCGTCAATGCATTAATTCTAGAAGTGGCAAACAATCCTCAGTTTAGGTGGTAGACAGAGTGACAGACGGCCGACGGCGACGGGGTATGTCCACTTCTATTACATTACTAGTTTTCCTTACTTTTTTATCATAAATTCAGTTTGTTCCCACGAAGATTCAAATTAACATGTGTGCGGATTGTGCTTTTGCTATTTGTCAATCCATGAACCATGCTTCTTAATAGCGTTATAAAATTACCGCAGCGATGCACACAATCTGATATACTTAAATGTTCATATAAGTCGACATTATTTAGGAACAAATGCATTTAAAAAATCGCTTGAGTCTTATACTATAATAAATAAGTAAATTAATCAAATACGATTGGCTTCGAGGATTTCTTGCATGACCCGCTTGAGCGCCCAGTCCTCTGTCACAATAGTACCGTGCCCAGCCCCATGAAGTTTGATGGACTTGTACAGCTTGTTCTGCTCCTGCTGCCGACGCATCTTCTCGTCGAACGCCAACATGCTGATCAAATTGATGGTATCGTCTCCGTCGCCATACACTATCTCGGGTTCCGCGTCGAAGTCGCCGTCCCAGTAAACCAGCTGCTCCGGCGTGTCGTTATTGCCCACTCCGTTGATGCACGTCGTCGGCACCATGGGGGCCTGGAAGGAGCTCATCTTTGGGACCGCTCGTCTCGTGAAAGGCTCCACGCCGGCGCCGAAGCCGATGTCGGCCAGGAGGTCCTCCACGTCGTAGGCAGAGTAGTTCCTCCGCGCGGTGACCACGAGCGGCCTGTCCCCGAACACCGCCGGGGACGGGAAGTTGACGATGGAGGACTCGAAGCTCCTCCACATGGGCCTCAGAATCAGCGCGAGCTGGGTGACCGTGGGGATGTACATCAGGTCGAACCCGGAGACGAACATCTGCAGCGTTAACGACGAGCCCTTCCGCCAGCACCGGAGCGACGAGGATGAGGTGCTTGATGTACCTGTCTCGCCACGACATGGGCGTGCTCCGCACGAACTCCAGAGCCACCATCCCCCCGAAGCTGTGCCCGAAGAGGATCACCTTCTTGTTCTCGTTCTTCTCGCTCGCGTCCTCGATGAGCCTCGTCAGCCGCCGGAAGTAGCGCGAGAAGACCTCCGATGACTGGCCGGGCACCGGCGGGGCGTAGCGGAGGTCGTACTGGGCGGCGAACAGGGTGTCGCCGTCGCGGTACCCGGCCTTTTCGAGCTCGTGTCTAAGGACCTCAAAGCATCAGGTCGTGTGCTCCGGGTTCCTCTTGAAGCCTCGGGAGGAGCCGAAGCCGCGCACGCGCGTCTCGACGCCGGGGAGGTTCCGGTAGTCGTTGGCGGCGGGGTCGTAGACGAGGGTCATCTGCTCGATGAAGCACTGCACGTAGTGGTGCGCGGGCAGGTCGGAGCAGTTGGCCCAGAGCCCGAACCAGCCCTTCCCCTTCATCGCGCCGCACCGCGGCACGGAGGGGCGGTAGGCGTCCGTGAGCCGCGCCTCCAGCTCGCTGCAGGTCAGCCCGGGAATCAGCACTGCTACAGGACGGTAACGGTCTTTAGTCCAGATTACCGCGTCGGGACAATGATCCCGGGACTAAAGGTGCCACCTTTAGTCCCGGGTCATCGAGCCGGGACTAAAAAACGGTTAGTATTACCAACCGGGACTAAAGGCCCTCCAGCTGAGTAAACGTGGCCGCACCTTTTAGTCCCGGTTGGTAACCCCAACCGGGACTAAAGGTTCCTTTTTTTCTTTTTTTTTGTTTAATTTGTTTTCAGTTCAGTTATACGTATTTGTTTAATATATAATATGTTTTTATGTACGTATTCTACGCTGCTAATATAAATACACGCACACATATAATTACATCTAATTCTCATCTCGAGCATTATTATATTCAAATAAAGTATGAACCTATATATATTATATATATATATGTATATATACAACACTTTCATAATCTTGTTCTCGAAAATAACGATATCAATAAACATTTAATTTACACCATTTATTCCTTAGAATTAAAGTAGAACTCGTCGTTGGGATTTAGCACTTTTTCTAGAAGAAATCCAGCTATTGACTCTTGAACTGCTTTCAAATAGTTTTTTTGCATGACCATTCGTTTCAACCATTCAGTCTTGCATTTGAAATAAAAGGAAAAGTATTAATACATATACATATATATATATATATATATATATATATATATTCATTTAAAGATAAATAAAAAATTGATATATACGTACTCTGAGGACATCTTTAGGAGTTCTTCTTATGTGCGTAGTGATAAATTCACAAACGTAGTATCCACACAAGTTATTACCTGGTTGCTGCCGTAAACACCACTGTACGAGAAGAAGATTATTCTCATCATCTCACACGTAAATTGAAGTACGATATAGTAATTAAACACGTGGGGAAGTGTATATAGTACAACTTACTTGTATTTCAACTACATTAAGTGGTGCCTTGCAATCCTTGCGATGTTGCCGAATAAACTCTTTCTAAACCCCAATGGCACCAATAATAATGCGATCGTTAATAAATTAAGGCAAAGTCTATTCAATAATAGTTGTGCGAGAGATCGAAATTACCCCTGAATAATGTCTATCATATCTTGGTATAGTGCCCGCTCTTTCTCTCAACGAGTCAAAGATTACTAACCGACTTGAGTTTAACTCAATGACAATGAGTATCCAAAGTGAAAACTGTATTGGTTTATACACACACGTATATGCATATAAGTTGTATTGATATTACATAAAATGTGTAGACTACATTATTATTAACACTTACTCAAAGTTGTATGGGAAAAGTATTGTTGTCTTGTCGTCTTTGCTTCACGAAGAACATCATGATATTCTCCTCTGCTTTCGTAGATACCACCGCTCCTTGATAATAATACCGGTTTTGAATACGATATAAGGATCAATGAAGCCAACACCGTGTGTCTTGTATTCTTTGGAGCTCGACATCCGAAATCTGTATATAAATATAAGTTACATGTGAGGATAATTATATACACGTACGCATGGAAGTGAGTTTATTAAATAAAAGTAAGAATCACTTACAAACAAAAGGAGCTAATGATTGATTTGTCCAGAGCGTCCAAGTGGTATAGTTGATGCAATTCTTCGAAACTAATATATAAGATGTCATCACCACGGAAGTAATGATGGTCTCTAAATCTGACAAAGATCCACTGCTCACCCCTGCCACACGCCTGCATGTACCACTTGTTGAGTAAGTACATTTGCGTACCCAATTCATTCAGAGCCGCAGGGTTGTACATACTTTTGCCATATTTATAAGTCTTCTAGGTATCAACTTCCAGGTTCTGGATTGGAGCTTTGCCCGTCAATTGATCCAAGGTTAAACCAGTATCTTCAAAAAAAGCATTAAGGGCTTGAACCGATACTTCTCTAGAGTTGTCTGGTCGATAGACTTCTATGTTGGAACCATATTTATTAGCAACAACAAGATTTTGCATTGGTTGCTTCTGTTGTCCGAACTATGGGACATCCTTCCCTGATGCTCTTTTCCTTTTCTTATCTGCATCATGTGACTTCACGAGGGAGCGGTCATAGTCTGATAGTGGCGAAGGCTTACGAAGTTCAATCATCTTTTTCTTGTGAGCATCGACCTTCTGCCTCAGCACATCTCGTGGTATGTAAAAGTACGGCTTCTCCTTAAGCTTTCGCTTGACTCTTGTTTTTGATATCTATAAAAAAATCTTTTACTTTTTTGTCTTCTTTAGCTGCTATTTGCTCATCAGTCTTTTCAGAAAGTATTTCTTGAGAAATAACTCTTTTTCTCGGGGTCTTCTTTGCCGCCGGGACCTTAGACGTCTTTGTAGTGCGTCGCTGTGGAGGGGGTGGGGGCGGTGTTGGAGACCGGCGTGGAGGCGATGAGGCCGGTGTTGGTGGAGACCGGCGTGGAGGCGTTGGAGATCGTTGTGGAGGCGGTGGGGCCGGTGTAGGAGTTGGAGATCGTTGTGGAGGCGATGGGGCCGGTGTAGGAGTTGGCGATCGCCGTGGGGATGAAGTTGTCTTGCCCCCCGCGACGCTGTGATGAGATGGGGAATGAATGATTAGGCTAGGCTGGGGGGAGACCCTGCTCCAAAAACAATTTGTGTGTCAATTATTTTTGAAGCCAATAGAAAATTAATGGAAAATAATATTTCATTCACTTTCATTCGTACCTAGGGTGAGGTAGGGGAAGCGGTGGCGCCCCAGGAATGATGATGAAGCGTTTGCGCCATTGAATAAATGTCTTCTCCGCTTCTCCTAGTGTCTTCTCCCCATCATCGCCTTCGATGTCAAGAGGAACATTGATGTAACCTTTGAGCACTCTATCGACCGAGACGCTAGCATATCCAGGTTGAATAACTGACCCATGGATTCTTGGTGTCTTCGTTCGATCTATTGGAGATACAACCCCGACAGCCACCATGATTGATGCATTATTACCATCTGGAATGTGTAGCTCACATGTTGTTAGAGGCTCGGTAATGTCATCAACAGGGAAGCGCAATCCAGCGTCGTCTTGAATAACTGGCAGCTCCGTAGAAGCACAACTGCTTTTCATCTGACCAACGGGGCTAATGGTGACTCCCGGCGTTGATTGCGATTGCATTTGACTCATTGCTAGCTGCACTTGTCTCTTGATCTCCTCCTGCATTCTTGCCTCAAGAGATTTTTCTCGTTCACGTGATTCAAGCAATGCTTGTCGTGACTCATCAACAAATTGCTCAAATGCACGGATTCGTTCTGCCTCCTCATCCTTCTTTCTCTGACGGCTTCTATAGGTATCCTTGTCTGCTGGGAATGCGTGTAGCCACGGAACCGCCCCATAGCCTCTTGTTCGACCACCATGTTCGGGATTCTCTAGGGCATATGTCAATTCATCCTTCTCTCTGTTGGGCTTGAAAACACCACTATCGCCTTCTTCCCTAGCACGAGCTAGTCTCTGTTTGCTCTCTCATTTTTTTGGCCAAAATTAGCTTGCAGTTGTCCGGGTCTAGGCTTCCCCATGAGTGTAGAACCAATTCTTCGCGTTGAGGCCAGCTTCTTCTCTATTGTTTCAGTATGATTCCCTTGGCGGTAATCTCTCGCTTCTAGCTTCGCCACTTGGGAATAGCACTCCTATAACCACCTGATCCCATGCGATGATGGTATTGCTTCCATCCGGGCATTCTCGCCGATTTCTCATCACACATTCCTCACCGCCTTGAGATGTCTTGTATTCTACGAAAGGCATCCCAATGGGACTCAACTTGACAAACGCCTTTAGCATTGAAATCCGCGTAGTATGTTTCAAGATAAACTTTTTATACAATGTCTTCTTCCAACTCTGGAACAACGTTGCCATCTTCTTCATTGTCCAATCCCTCACTAGCTCCTTCAAAGCTTCATCTGCTTGTAATGTGAAATGCTGAGTGATATCTCTCCAAGCTAGGTTCTTGTCACGATTAGATACAAAACTAACATTAGGAGCGGATATCTTCTGCTTCCATTCACGAGCACTAACTGGGATCCTATCCCTTATAATGAACCCACATTGATTGACATATGTCTGAGCATGTGGTCCCAATGGTTTGCCGGTGTCGGTGTCGAATTCTGATATTATGAAACGGCCCTCTAATGGCTTTTTTGTCCCTCGAACTTTCCTACTTTTGTCGGTGGTTGATGTAGATCCAGAGACCGGCTACATGAGTAGAAACACAACGATTAACAACAAATATACCTCGCCAGTATTTTCTTGCGCGACAATTTGTTGATCTTCAACCACCGGCATATTCAGGATATCCTCATAATCAGCAAAGTACTCACTCGTGTCATCTACATCCACATTGGTGCCGGCGTTGATAATATCCGCCATTATGTCATCATCTGGAGCAGCCATTTGTATCTTCAAGATAACACATAGATAGAATTACTATGGTACATAACATAAGTACATGTGATAACACATATAGAATTACTAAATCCAATTAAATATAATAACACATAATATTTCATAAGGATAAACAATAATAAGGTATAGGCTTTGGAATCGAATCAAAAACACTTTCGATCCAAAAACATGAAAATAAGTACATGTATATATATACACATAGAATGATACAATATATTTTGTCTCTCTCAACATATAGAAATAAGTGCATATGTCTATATCTCTAGATATGCATGTGATAACACATAGAATGTCTCTCTAGATACAATTTTCTCTCTCTCTCTCAACACATGAAAATAAGTACATGTATATATACATATAGAAATAATTAAGTACATATGTATACATATAGAATAATCTCTCTCTAGATATATATATATAGAGATAGAATATATAATTACTAAATCCAATTAAATAAATCTAACATGAAATTAGATAAACTAGTAATAGATAATACATTTTAATCTAAAATATATCAAAAACTATAATAAAAAACTATCTAAAAAACTATCTACATAAAGTACTAATTAAATTTTAATACATTTAAATCTATCATATATCAAAAACTACCTAAAAAACTAACTAAAAAACTAACAATAAACTACTAATTAAATTTTAATACATTTTAATCTAACATACAGCCGAGACTTTGTAAAAAATCTAAAAAACATGGCCGATCGAGAGCAGCAGATCACGAGAGTTCGACGGAGGGTATACGGTGGGCGCGCGGGAAGCGTCGACGACGAAGGGTGGGGTCTGGTGCGGCGGCGGAGACGGGATGCAGCGCGCGATGCGGGTCGGGAGAATGGCGCGGTCGAGCGGGGGTAGACGACGACGGCGGCGCGGCAGAGACGAGCTCGACGACGGCGGATGGCGTGGCCGGGCGGGGCTGAGCGACAGAGGCGAGATCGAAGATGAATGCAATGCAGACGCTCGATATATATAGGTTGGGACCTTTAGTCCCTACCAGTAACACTCAAATGGGACTAAAGGTATTTTGACGGTCACCAAATTGCCGCCCACCCTTTAGTCCCAGCTTCTTGGCTCGGGCCAGACTCAAGGCTCTGAAATTTTGGCAACCCGCCAACGTAATTGGAAAGGCACAGGATTTTGATTTTTTTAATACTAGGTTAATCAATTAATTCCATAGCAACTTCAATACTTTGCAATATTTATTTTAAAAAATACTATTGATTAACTAATTATTTATTGTAAATAGGAAAATTTTGTAACCTAAAGTTTTTAATTTCTTTTATGAATATAGAATATAAATGTTACTAATACTAAGTATTTTGTTAATGCAAAAATATATTTGTAACTTAAAATTAATAAAACTAATATTATTCGATAGGAAATTTATTATCACGTTATTGTAACGTCAATGTTTCAATTTTTTCTCGGTTTTTGATCAAAATTGACAGGGAATTTTTGTTGAACCTATAAAAATAAAGAAAATGTAGTATTTTTTCTTCTACAACTTTTTCAAATAAAAAAATGGCCTATATAAGGATTGTAGATACTGATGATATGAACAAACTTGGTATTCAAAACTTTTCAATTTTAGACAATCTGGGGTTCCGAAAACTAGTTTGTAGGCGTCGAAATTTAAAAATCACAAATTTGAACCGTCCAAACTTTCTCAAATGGAAAGTTGACCAAAACAACAATTGTAGATATTTTTGAGTTTAACAAACTTGGTATTCAAAACTTATCAATTTGAAGTTATTTAGAGTTCATAATACTAGAGTCAAAGTGTTGTTTTTTTATTTGACCAAATTTGACTTGGTCAAACTTGCTCAAATGAGACACTACATGACCTCAGATGAAAAAACTCTGAATACCAAGTTTGATCATCTCAGCAAGATCTACAATTGTTACATAGCTCATTTTCCCATTTAAAAATTTTTTATCAAACACTAGTCACAACTTCTTGAATCTCATATAGACTTTCTAAAAGTATGTCACACACTTATGAAATTTGAACTACATTTTGTTCAAACTTTCTCAAATGAAAAAATGGCCTATATAAGGATTGTAGATATTGATGAGCTGAACAAACTTGGTATTCAAAACTTTTCAATTTTAGACAATCTGGGGTTCCGAAAACTAGTTTGTAGGCGTCCAAATTTAAAAATCACAAATTTGAACCGTCCAAACTTTCTCAAATGGAAAGTTGACCAAAACAACAATTGTAGATATTTTTGAGTTTAACAAACTTGGTATTCAAAACTTTTCAATTTTAAGTCATTTAGAGTTCATAATACTAGAGTCAAAGTGTTGTTTTTTTATTTGACCAAATTTGACTTGGTCAAACTTGCTCAAATGAGATACTAAATGACCTCAGATGAAAAAACTCTGAATACCAAGTTTGATCATCTCAGCAAGATCTACAATTGTTACATAGCTCATTTTCCCATTTGAGAAATTTTTATCAAACACTAGTCACAACTTCTTGAATCTCACATAGACTTTCTAAAACTATGTCACACACTTATGAAATTTGAACTACAGTTTGTTCAAGATTTCTCAAATGAAAACATGGCCTATATAAGGATTGTAGATATTGATGAGCTGAACAAACTTGGTATTCAAAACTTTTCAATTTTCGACAATCTGGAGTTCCGAAAACTAGTTTGTAGGCGTCCAAATTTAAAAATCACAAATTTGAACCGTCCAAACTTTCTCAAATGTAAAGTTAACCAAAACAACAATTGTAGATCTTTTTGAGTTTAACAAACTTGGTATTCAAAACTTTTCAATTTGTAGTCATTTCGAGTTCATAATACTAGAGTCAAAGTGTTGTTTTTTCATTTGACCAAATTTGACTTGGTCAAACTTGCTCAAATGAGAAACTAAATGACCTCAGATGAAAAAACTCTGAATACCAAGTTTGATCATCTCAGCAATATCTACAATTGTTACATAGCTCATTTTCCCATTTGAAATTTTTTTATCAAACACTAGTCACAACTTCTTGAATCTCATATAGACGTTCTAAAACTATGTCACACACTTGTGAAATTTGAACTACAGTTTGTTCAAGCTTTCTCAAATGAAAAAATGACCTATATAAGGATTGTAGATATTGATGAGCTAAACAAACTTGGTATTCAAAACTTTTCAATTTTAGACAATCTGGGGTTCCGAAAACTAGTTTGTAGGCGTTGAAATTTAAAAATCACAAATTTGAACCGTCCAAACTTTCTCAAATGGAAAGTTGACCAAAACAACAATTGTAGATCTTTTTGAGTTTAATAAACTTGGTATTCAAAACTTTTCAATTTGAAGTCATTTAGAGTTCATAATACTATAGTCAAAGTGTTGTTTTTTCATTTGACCAAATTTGACTTGGTCAAACTTGCTCAAATGAGACACTAAATGACCTCAGATGAAAAAACTATGAATACCAAGTTTGATCATATCAGCAAGATCTACAATTGTGAAGTCATAACATATTACATAATATCCGTCTCTAAAACATAATATATTAAACATGTATCGTTGTATCATGCGGGCACAACAGTGAATTTCTTCTTGACGTATGACCCTTGGTTATGATCTTGTCGTAACCATGGAGTGTCTTCATCATTTAACATGATGCTGGGATCTTTCTTCACTATGTAGGGTGGAATTCGGACATTTCTTTCGTAATCTTCTGACTTGTCTTCAATTCCCACTATATTTATTTTCCCAGAAAGAATTATGTGGCGCTTTGGCTCATTGATCATTGAGTTGATGTCTTCGTTTTTTCCTCTCTTTGATTTTGTAGACATGTCTTTCATATAGAACACCTGACTCACATCGGCAGCAAGGACGAATGGTTCCTCTTTGTACCCAATATTATTGAGGTCCACTGTTGTCATTCCATACTCTTTGTCGACTGTTACCCCTCCTCCGATCAGCTTCACCCATTGGCACCGGAACAAAGGGACTTTAAAATTAGGTGCGTAGTCTAGTTCCCATATCTCTTCTATGCGGCCATAATATATTTGTATATTCCCATTTGGATATGTGCCGTCTATGCGAACACCACTATTTTGATTGGTGCTCCTTTTATCTTGGGCAACTGTGTAAAACGTATTCCCATTTATCTCGTGCCCTTGGTACGTGAGGATATGCCACGATGGCTGCCTAGCTAACAAATACAGTTGCTCATCAATATTGTCATCGCCTTGACATTCTTTTCGCAACCAACCACTGAAACTTTCCATGTGCTGACGCCTAATCCAAGCTTCAGTCTTCCCTTAAAACTTGGATCGTAAGAACTCCTTATGTATCTCGATATACGGATGCACCAATGACGAGTTCTGAAGAACTGTGTAGTGTGCTTTATTGAAATAATCGTATTCCATGCCGATATTACACGACAAATTATGTATTACACGACAAATTATGAAAACCTTGAACATAATTAAGTATTTTATTACACAACATAGATGACACACACACGGTTGATTAATTAACTAAGCCTGGCTACAACGTAAGCAATCCCAACTATCACTAAACAAACTAAAACTACAATGCACTTCAGTAACATAATTATTTCGTGATCGTACGCAACTAAAACAGACAAATCATTCTTCCGTTGAATATCAATAAGCTTCTCCTATTTGCTCATTTGCCTCATCGCCAGCAATTTAATTCTCGCACGTATGTAGCATAATCTTCCTCCCAAGACCAACCATCGCATCCATTGCCCTCCCACTGAAATTAAAGCCAAAAAATATTTAGTCAAAAATATTCAAGAAAAGCAGGTCAATTAGCCATAATAATCAAATGCGTAAGAAACTCACATCGCGATCTGGGCACTTGTAGAAAACACGACCCTTGTTGGGTCCCTGTCTCTTGACTCGGTACTCCATCACAATCTTCTGCTTACACTTGCCGCAGATAATGAGAGGGAGTTCTGGCCTCAGTCGTTTCGCAACCGAACGAGAGGCCGAGGATCCGGTACCAGTTGTCATCTACTTTCTATACTTATTTTTGCAAACTACCGTAAATTTCACATTTTCTAAAATAATATATTTAAACAAAACTAAAATTATTTATTTATCTAACTAAACCATGAAATATGTACTATGTATAATAGTAAAATACCAAACTATCAAGTGATTTTACTATTGTAAATCATCATGTGATTTTGAGCTAAAATGACATAGAAATCACATAGCTCAAAAACATGTTTCAATAAATAACCATCCGTACTAGTTGACATTGCTTACGTGATCATCTCAATGAGCATTTCTCCACCGGACGGCACCATGCTTGGCCAAGGAAGAGCTCGATTCTACGAGGAAGGAACACGGTCTTCCACGACCGTTGTCGCTCTCCTCGTAGAATCAAAGCTCCTCCTTAACGTCTGCTTACCGCTTCGGCGAGAAAATGCTCACCGAGATGATCACGGTCCGCAAGTTCAACTAGTATGGATTTTCTAAAATTTTCTAACTATTTTCTAAGTTTTTCATTTCATGGAAAAATTAATTCTAAGATCACGTAAGTCAGCCGGGGGGGCGAGGATGGCGCGTGCTCCAATGAGGACGAAGCGAGGCGTGATTTTGATGAACTAATTTAACTTTTGTTTATCCAAACATATATGCAAATCATCATGTGATTTTGAGCTAAAAATGACATAGAAATCACATAGCTCAAAAACATGTTTCAATAAATAACCATCCGTACTAGTTGACATTGCTTACGTGATCATCTCGGCGAGCATTTCTCCACCGGACGGCACCGTACTTGGCCAAGAAAGAGCTCCAATTCTACGAGGAAGGGAACATGGTCTTCCACGACCGTTGTTGCTCTCCCTCGTAGAATCAAAGCTCCTCCTTGACGTCCGTTACCGCTCGGTAGAGAAAATGCTCGCCGAGATGATCACGGTCCGCAAGTTCAACTAGTACGGATTTTCTATAATTTTCTATCTATTTTCTAAGTTTTTCATTTCATGAAAAAATTAATTCTAAGATCACGTAAGCCGCCGGGGACGAGGATGGCGCGTGCTCCAGCGAGGACGAGCGAGGCGTGATTTTGATGAACTAATTTCACTTTTGTTTATCCAAACATATATGCAAATCATCATGTGATTTTGAGCTAAAAATGACATATAAATCACAAAGCTCAAAAACATGTTTCAATAAATAACCATCCGTACTAGTTCACCTTGCTTACGTGATTATCTCGGCGAGCATTTCTCCACTGGACGGCACTGTACTTGGCCAAGGAAGAGCTCTGATTCTACGAGGAAGGGAACACGGTCTTCCACGACCGTTGCCGCTCTTCCTCGTAGAATCAAAGCTCCTCCTTGACGTCCGTTACCGCTCGGTAGAGAAAATGCTCGCCGAGATGATCACGGTCCTCAAGTTCAACTAGTACGGATTTTCTACAATTTTCTAACTATTTTCTAAGTTTTTCATTTCATGAAAAAATTAATTCTAAGATCACGTAAGCCGCCGGGGGGCGAGGATGGCGCGTGCTCCAGCGATGAGGACGAAAGGGCGTGATTTTGATGAACTAATTTAACTTTTGTTTATCCAAACATATATGCAAATCATCATGTGATTTTGAGCTAAAAATGACATATAAAATCATAATAAAGTCCAACATATAAAGTTACACATGCATCTACATCGCAAAATGAGATAAGCTACTTGATAAAACATAAGAGGATTAAGTTTGTTACCTCCAAAATCGAAGAGCAACACCAATGGAGGGGGAGAGAGTAAGAACAACAACAAAATCAAGAATGAGGCAAGATGAGTTTGAATGGAATGGCTCGGGCTCGGGGAGGAAGAAATGAGCCGTTGTATAGGCCCGCATAATTAGTCCCGGTTAGGTGGTCAAACTGGGACTAAAGATTAATATTTATTTCCGGGGTATCACCCAAACCGGGACTAAAACCTTTAGTCCCGCTGGTATTTAAACCGGGACTAAAGGTTTACCTTTAGTCCCGATTAGTAATACCAGCCGGACTAAAGATCCCTACCACGCGGACGACCGTTGGGCAGGGACCTTTAGTCTCGGTTGGTATTACGAACCGGACTAAAGGGTCCTTTAGTCCCGGCGGCAAAAAATGCCGAGGCTAATGCTAAATTAGGACATCGTTCTAAAGTCATTCTCTAGCAAAGACACCGGTGGTGGAGGAGGACCTCGCCGCCGCCCGTCGTTTGTTCCGTTCGCCGTTAGCGGCACCCTCCGACGGCTGGTGGTCGATCGTCGTCGTGGGCGAGAGGAGCTCCCGGAGGCCGCTGGGGGAGCAGGAGGATGAGGAGCGGCGCCACAACCTGGAGAATCCTCGCCATGATGTTGCCGGCCAGCTGTGTGCCTGTGGGTAACGTATCCATGTCGGCTACCTTTCCTAGTGTAGGGAGATGGATGTGGAGAATAAGAAAAAAGGACGGTAACGTGAAGCACGCCGTCTCCTTCTGTTTCCATCCCTTTCGTGAAAAAATTCAACACTATTGATTGACTTCTACTGGTAGATCTTCACGAGGCGTTTTTCCTATCTCCTCCCATCCTTATCTTTTTTTTCTTACTAGCTGGCGTGTCCGTGCGTTACTACGGGATAGCTAACATTTTGTACTACAAACACACGGATCACACGATAAGATAACAATACTGTAAAAATTAAATACCAACGTTAAAGTGACATTTAATCAAAAAGCAAAGTTTATAAATTTAACAGTCACGGAGTGCGCGGCGTCATAGGCTCACAAACTCTACTTTATAGACATTTCCGTGATGCGACTAAGATAATGTTTTATATTGGCAGGAAGAAATCTCCGATATCCATTTCTTTCGTGCTCACAAACTAATGACCCTGGTGCAACAAAGAAAAATACAAAGGAACTATCCTCCTAAATGCGTGGAACCAACGCCACTACGATCGTGCCATCCCACGACCACTGGTATGGTGTTGTTTAGCACTATTGTTCATTATTATCGCTAACTTGCTTCGTTGGTTTTATTCAAGTAATTTATGTTTGTAATTATGCAGGTGCTAATTCGGTTGATCCCACATTGGCACATGAGAAAAGTGGGGAAAGTCGACAAAACTCATGGTTTTGAGAACATACACGTGTAATAGTTATGAATGGTTACAAAACGAAATATTATAAACAAAACACTCAAAGTGTCATTTTTATAACAACAATATAACACATGTTCAATTTTCATTATGCCATCACACAAGTGTATATACAACATCTCAGTGTAGAGTCTGATAAACCATTTAAAAATACTTAGGGACAGCAACAAATATGGCAGTAGTGAGATATTATTTGTACAATATAAATTGAATAGAAAAATGCATTGTATGCGTTAGTAATGTTCTGTTACCTCATCTATGGCGTTAGAACCTCCTTAAATACAATATTCTTTGTGAAAGTTCCATCCGCTATTGAGGTCTTCTTATCCTTATCTTTTTTATTTGACACATTATTAGTATTTTCTCCTCGGCATTCTTTTTAGCATTTTTCTTCTCTATCTTTTTGGCCTCCTCCTCTTGTGCCTCCGCATCAGACGGGAGGGCAAGGATCTTAATATTGGTTCTTGACGTGGCTCTAGACATCGCAACGTACAATTGACCGTGAGAGAACACAGGTGCGGGTAGGAACACACCCACATTCGGGATAGTTTCGCCCTGTGACTTGTTGACCGTCATGGCAAAGCTCAGCCTGATAGGAAACTACTTCCTCTTAAACTGGAACGGGAACATCTTGTCACCAGATGGGCATAACGGTATTCGAGGAAGGAATACCCGCTTACCAGCATGCTGTCCCACCACGATTTTCGTTTCGATTGTATTTCTTTGGGACCCCCGCACCACCAGCCTTGTACCGTTGCATAGCCCATTGGCAGGGTCAATATTCCTAAGCAATATGATAGGACACCCGAGCTTGAGCTTCAAGACGTGTGGAGACAGCCCGTTGGGGGTCAAACTGTTAAGGAACTCCGATGGATAGTAGTTATGTGGATCATCTACCTTGGAGTCAAAACTATGATACACCGTCTCGCCACCCTGGAACATATCAATCATTTTCATATTGATCATGTCCACCCAATCGTTACGTGTAGATAAAATCGCTCTTGTGGTGATGTAGTCTTTGTCCGCCATGTTTGCATTTAGATCTGGAAAGATGATGTCGATCAATGTATGAAGATCTTTCTCGGCATCACCAGATTACGGGACACATATCTTGTCTAGAATACATACATTGCCATCCCCGTTAACCTATTCCGCTCCACCACCAATGCGCAACGGATAATTTGCAAACCACGGGTCACTCTGAGCCCTCATGTTGCGGACGAGCTTTAGGTGGCGCATGGATTCCCAAAGATACGACCTTCATAGAGAAGCACCGACTATTTGAGCTCTAGATCCTTTCCACACAACAGGTAGGACCTGTCTGAAATCTCCACCAAGGACAACAGTCTTTCCACCAAACGGTAGGTTTGACTGGCCCATTATATCCCGTAGGCTGTTGTCTAGTGCTTCCACATTTTGCCTCTTTGTCATAGATGCCTCGTCCCAAATTATGAGAGCTGCTTGCTGCAGCAACTTGGCAGTACCACTCTGTTTCGTGAAGCTACAGCAACCGCCCTCTTGAAGAGTGAGGGGTATCTTGAAACATGAGTGGGCCATCCTCACGCCTGGCATTATGGCTGCTGTAACTCCAGATGTAGCTATAGCCATGGCAAGCTTGTCCTAGCTGCGTAGTTTTGCGAGAAGTGCCCTATACAAAAATGTCTTTCCTGTCCCGCTAGGTCCATCCACAAAGAACAATCTGCCTTGTTTGCTGTAGACATCGGCCATTATCTCATCATAAGGAGACCTTTGCTTGGCGTTGAGTGAGTCGCACAACAGCACATCTTCGGGATTCTGCTCGACACTAGCTTCCTCAAATATCTCACGAGGAATATGGCTGGCATCGTCATATGAGTGATCAATATCTGGAAGAGGAAATGACCTTATGTCCTTCCCCATAGACTACAGCATGTTTCTAATGTCTATCAAAACCATTTGTTGCACCAGATCCGGGGATGGTTGATTGCGGCTGTAGTCCTCTGACATTGCATCATAGTGTTTTTTCTACAACCCCATCACATCATGCGGCTCGCAGAATACCAATATTGTTGCAAATAGCCTCCACATAGAGGAAGGCATCTGGAATAAAGTAGCTTCAGTTAGACATTCATCCAGTGTATTGTCTTCTTCGATTAGACCCCTCCTTTCTGTAGCTTCACGGAATGAAGGTAGTAGCACGCCATCAACCGTCCTTAAATGTTCGTATGAGGTAGCACCAACAACATTGTTCAAGAGAACATGAAGAAAGTAACGTTCTCCCTCAGCAGGATGAGCCGAGATGACTCTTCCAACTTGAAAAACAGATTTTTTTTCCTTTTCTGCCAGAATTTACCATCAGACTGCCAGGTAAAATGCTCCGGAAAGTCCCGATACAAGATTCCACATGCTTCCTCATGATGCCTGTTTGCATCGAAGTATGCTGTCAGCATTGACTCTTCTACACCTGGCCTATTAACGATCCATTCGACCTTATCCCGTTAATGAAATGCCACCATGTGCATGTCGGGTAGATGAAGCTGCAGCTGCTGTACTGGTGGATGGTTCTTGCTCAAGTCAAAGCCATATATCCTCCATAGTGCTTCTAGAGGCGTCACCCACCGGGCATCTCTATACTGCTTGATCTCATCAATGTTCCCTTTCTCATCTGCTTTGTCAGTCTCCCTCATCACCACCGATGCCCTGTCATGTCCTTTGTATATGTATTTGAATAGATACTTTACTGATTTAAAGCTCCCACAGGCCTCAACATTGATATGGCAGTTGAAGGTACGTAGCAGGCAAGGGTTGTAAGGCACGACCCATTGATTGTCCAGGTAATGGCCTCGAACTTTTAGCGTGCGGCCATCATTGCGTCGCCGATAGATGGGGTACAAATCCTTGCCCTATGATGTTGCCTCACAGAATGGGCGTGGGTAACGGTTCTTGCATGACCCGCGGCCCACCGTGCACGGACAGTATGGATTTAGCGTCCCACAGGGACCATGCATCATATGCTTCGTCACCATCTTGTAGAGCTCAAGGTACTTCTTGTTTGGTCGCTCTGCACTGATAATCATGTCATATTGCTCGGGACATGTGAGCTTGTACTTCCGTTCCATTATCAGCAAGAAGTGTGCATGCGGCAAGCCCCTCTTCTAGAACTCCACCACATATACGTAGGCCTTCACCTTCCTAAGTATGTCTTTCTCCATCAACATTTTCCTCATCGCCTCTAACTTTGCTCTGAAGACCCGTGTGACGAGATCTGGGCGGTCATGTGGTGTCTAGCCTGGATAAAGTTCATTCTTGATCTCATCCCAGTTAAGGTTGCACATCATTGTGAGGAAGATATCAGGTTTACCATACTTTCGCACCAGAGCCATTGCATCCATGTATCGGCGCCTCATATCACGGGGTCCTCCGATGAATGACGAAGATAGGACAGTACGCCTTCCGACATTCTTAGCAGATCCTTGACCCGAATGCATGCTATCCACCAGGCCTTGGTATAGGTCAGCCCTCAAAGTATCCTGATTGTTCCTCATGTAGTCTAAACGCGAGCTCTCAATCTTGATGTAGGTGTTGATGGTGAATTGCTGGAAAAGACGTCGGCCATAGAGTATTGGATTAAATATCCCTGGCCGCATCTGGAACTTGTAGCAGTAGTAGTCGTGCACAGAGACACATGTATTCGAAATATGTTCTGCAGGGAGCCATTGTTCGAATTAGTATCATGCGTTAACAGAAAAGAGTTTATATTGCATTATTGAAAAGAGTTCAAGTTACCTCCGTCGTCATCGTCACCATTCTCGGCATTCTCGGCATGCCTTTTGCGGATTGCTCGAGCTCGCTCAACTTGAGCCATAGTCACACCCACTTTTGGAATGCAATTGTGCCACCCGAGCTCTACTCCCTCTGTCCCAAAAAAGAACCTAGACACGACGCGTGTCAGGTTCAAAATACAATAGGACAGTGCTGCTGCAACCAGCCTGCCGTGGGGTGACTGGATGAGATCATTTGACCGAGAGGTGACTTGGCTGCTAAGGATGGCACCAGGTCGGGTATGATACGGGAAGAGCAAATGCCCCCTCCCCCCCCAATGCGTACCAGCGAATTAATTTCTTACCCATACCCGCAATTGATGTCGGGTAAAATTTCTTACCAGACGCACAAGATCGTCGGGGCTCGGGTACCCTCCTGGGTGGCTACACGCTCTCTCAATCTCTTATATAGGCGGCGACCAGCCTCGTCTCGCTTTGGCCATACTTTTATATTTTCCAGCTCTTTGTCTGTACTAGGTAGCGTGCCTGTGCGTTGCTACAGGATAACTAACAATTTATACTAAAAACACATGGATCGCACGATAAGATAACAATACTGTTAAATTAAATACCAATATTAAAGTGACAGTTAATCCAAAAAGCAAAGTTTATGAATTTAACACAGTCACGGAGTGCGCGGCGTCGCAGGCTCACAAACTCTAGAGTTTCTAGAGATTGGGTCAAATCCAACCTAGAGCCTCAGAACCCTACATCTTTTCCTGGACGGGCTTCACTTCGGATGCACCGATAGCAATATCAACGATCTCCAGTCGATGGACCAAGTCGTATGGATCCCCATACAATGGCTCAGACATGTAGATTTTGTTCTCCTTGTACTTGGATACACGTGTTCTACTGAAGCTTTTATTGAAATGTTTAGACATGAATAGTGTCTGATCACCGATGTCCCTCACTCTGGACCACTCCAGCGTACGATCATGGAGGTTGCTCTTGTAGATCACGCTGCTATAGGTGAAGCTCTGTGTCTCATGGAACGTGCTCACCATGGCACCGACAATGTGCAGCTCACCGTTTGATTCTAGGTAGCTGCGGTGGTAGAGCCCCGCACGTGGCGACAGCGATGGCAGCAGCGTCGTGGTTGGAGTAGTGTCGGCGGCGTTGCTGCTGCAGACGAAGATTTCTCCAGTGCAGTCGATCGCCAAGAACTTGTCTTAGCAGTGGACGATGGACCCCATGGAGAACTCTAGTTTGGTGTCGAGCAGCGTCCATGCGCTGTCGACTCCAACCCGACAGAACGCGTCCTCCATGGAGCACCCAAGCATGGCCATGGCCACGCACTCGTGGCTGGCGGCGTCAGAAGGCGCCGAGAGCACGATCTCATGGAAGAACACGTCCCTCATGTCTTCTAGCTTGATGCCTCTGCCTACGGCATCCGCGTCCCCGTAGATGTTGGTGGGATGGAGGACCCACCGGCCATGGACCCTAGACAAGCGTTCCGATGAGGACGCCACCGTGACATGTTCGCCTGCTGGCGGGAGCTCAATGCGGGGGGCGCAGGCACCGGCGAATGGATTCAGCAGCGTCACAGACGCCGCCTCGTCCATGAGCGCCAGCCACCCACATGAGGAGCCGCACGCCACCTTGCCGCGCATGTCGGGCAGCGTCTTGGATAAGACCTTCTTCTCCGGGACATGGTAGAAGCTGACGCGGTCCGAGTTAGGGTCGAACAGGAGCGGCAGGAGCGGCCCGAAGGTCGCGAACGGGACGGCGACGCGCCATGGGGAGCAAGTGGATCGGAAGGACGCCGCGTTGTGGCCTGACGCGAGACGCTGCCCGATGGATTTGAGGAGATCCTCTGGCAGGCCGGATCTCCAGTCAGGGAGAGGTAGGGACCTTCTCTTGGGATTGGGAGGCTGAGCTATGGAAGACAGATGACATCAACTATGGTTCACGCAAGAAACAGCAAGCGAGGGCGATGGAACACGTGAGCATGAAACCAAATGAAAGGAGGAAAAAGCTGTCCCTTTTGCAAATGCAAAGAGGAGAAGTAATTAAATGTAGGCAGATTTGGCAAGGTTCTCTGAAATGCAAAGAGCTTCCTTTTGTCTTAATTTTCTTTCCTTCTGTGTTAATTCTCTTTCCTTTTGCTCGTTGCCATGTATGCTGGTGCATGCAAATATGCAATGTGTATATGGATAGCACAATAATTTTCTACTTCCTATTTTGTCGTGATTCCTCTATCACATGACAGGCAATATTCAATCAAGTAGAATGGCATGATTAATCAGTAATTAAGATGTCGTGGGATCGCAGGCGTGGGCAGACGGACGAATCAAAACCAATTTCGCACCAAAAAATATCCACACTTTGTTCTTTTTAGTTGTACATGTATTATCTTTATCAATCTACATGAGTTTGTATGAGTTGTTTCGATGTAGCCAGTCACTATCTTCATAGCCATCAGTGTTTTCTGTGGTTGATTCAACTCCAACTGGTACAACATAATTACACAACAAATAAGCGAACCAATAATTGATGCAAGTAAGTGGTATCATTCATACACAGTAAAAATACTTTTCTTAATTTGCAAAGTTTTAGTCCATTTGATTTTTTCCTAATTTGCACAAAACTTTTAGCTCAATGTATATACATTTACAACATATACATCACTATACATTAAATAAACTAAAAAATGGTAATACTGAATTTAGAAACAGAAAATCAAAATGTGGTGGACCTCTCGACCCAGCAGCTAGTGCAATTTCCGCCTTTCTCAGAAGATACTTTTCTCTATGTTTTTTATTTTTTTCATCCCTTTCTTCTTGAGTCATTGCTGCATGTCGTGCTTTTTCTCTTTCCCTTTTACGCTGCGCACGTTCATCAACTTGAGCTTGTGAATTTGATGTTGTTTGACCCGCTGTTTGAAAATAAGTTGATAGATATTTACTTAATCACCACAAATAATACAAGTGAAAGCATCTATGGACATGTGTAAAAACAATTACCTCCATTGATGGCGTTTGTCAAGTCTGCAAATGGTGTACGACCTTCATTAATTTGCATAGGTTCCATTACGATGAAACTAAACACAAAATTAATCCCTAGTTTCAATTAGAAATTAATCTATGAAAGTGGTTAAAAGTTAGCAGGCATAGTACATGTACACAAATGTAATTAGATCAGATCCAAATACAAATAACCAATTAGCTTAAGTTAGGGTTGGGTCCTTGGTTTAGTAAACTACTGCTAGTTGTGTCAATTGTAACCAAGTGGCGATCAACTGGATAAAAGCTATCTGTGTATCTTGATTCCTTCAATTTCCTCACCTCTAAGTTTGATAGACAATAAAAAGTTTGGCATTAAACAGAATTAGAATGTGTATCTACATATGGATGGATGTGCTTGATTTTTTAGAAGGAGACCAACAACAAGAGTTGCCTAACCTAAACATCAAAGGCATATACATGTTCATTTCATAGTATCTTTCAGGTTTGGTTCATAGTAACAAATGGATACACGAAAATGGAAGCTTAACCATAAGTGAAGGCAGATAATGATCTATAATCACCACAAATAAACAAAGGCAGATAATGATCCATTTTCAAGAGAGTAGGCATTTTGCAAAACTGTAATAAACAAAGCATCTAGTGTATTATAAACAGGAATTGAGACAAAGGCAAGTCACTTGACATTTTCTTCGAACAAAATCACTGAATATTAACACTAATTTACCAGATTTAGAAACCTACTCTAATGTGACTCAGGTTACTACAACATATGCAATCAGCATGCTAACACAAATGAAATCAGAGCTAAAGCAAAGAAAACCTGAAACAAATATGTCAAACAGATCAGCTCATTTCAAATGTCATTTTGCTAAAAATTCAATTAAAATACAATGCCAACTAAATAGTGCTCAGATTAACCCAGCAATTCCACGTAGCAGCCTGCTACATATGAGTTCAAAGTGCTTAGTACCTAATTAGCATGTTCATAATTACACACGGGAACCATCCAAGCAGTTAGAATGGCTTGGAGAAACAAAAAACCACCCTTCAATAGTGTCGACACGGAATTTCGTCTCGTGCCGAGGACACACGCAGCAAGCCGTAAGGGTCTACTCGATGGAACTGTAGATCCGCCTAGCTTCAGCGCAGAGATGGTCGATCCTACGTAAACCTCCCGAGACGTGCTAATCAATTTGACCCTGTCATTGACAAGGAGAGAAAGTTTATCAGTAATTAAGGGCGAAACATGTCGATGTTGCCAGACAGTCCCGAATGTGCAGCTCTGAGAGCCGATATGAGAGGAGATCGACTAAATAATCGATTCCAACATATTCATAAGAATGAATCGGTTAAGACTCATGGGGTTGTGTAAGAAGAATCGGTTATCATACAGGATGACTGCTATTATTTGAACAAATATTAATCAATGGCAATAAGATGTCAGCGATGATTGGTCTGTGCTAAGCCAATAATTATAAGTAACCGAACTCATTTTATATAAAGAAACAATTCAACATCATTTAACCGTTTAATAAAGATAAATCTAATGAACATGTTTGATCTCATCTATCGCTACGACCAGTGGGGCATGAGGCAGAATAATGCATGCCGTAGAAACAACAATCGACTCGACGACCCTAACTCATTACTAATATCAGTGGGGTATGAGGCAGAATCATGCAGGCCGTAACACAATAATAAGATCATGGGGCTAATACATCTTTCAACTTATCTTTACTTCAATGGCCTCATCGTGCGAACTGCTCGTGAAAGCACTCGATATTGGCTAAAACAGCCGATTCAGGCATAGCGCACAGTTAATGTCATGCCTTATCAGAAATAGATCTACTAAATAACAATCCCCACTCCACGGTGCAGCCGTATGAACAAAGGTATAAGCCATGACGGTACTTACAACAAGCAGTGGAGGTCGATCGGATTGATGCAGCCGTACTTGCTGAAGAACTCGCGGAGATCTACTCTACTCCTACTCCTAAGGGGTGGCTGGAGCCGAAAAAAGTAAATAACTTGTATATTAGATTGATTGTTGTCCTTTTACAACAACCGGGCTTTGATATTTATATCCGGGACCTACGCATGACTCCTGTCTAAATACGACTCATCACAATTTTTGACCCTAGAGAAAACATTCCTAATTTAAGATAACTTGGACTCTAATCTTTCCCCTTTTGTAGAGTCCATCATGTCTCGTCCTGTCGCCGATCGTAGCCTTTGTCATTATCTGTCGGCGCTGCCTGAAGAAAGCCGATTCCAATGCTGCATTCGAATCAGCTGGTTCTGATCTGCACGCAATTGATTCTTTGATGGCATGATCTTGGGAGCTTCCGAGTCCCTATGACTCTTCTTCCAAATTTTGGTGTAAACACATGCCCCCCAATTTTGGGATAAAAGTAATTTTATTCCAAAATTATTCATGTATGCACTCTCGGTTGGTCTACTGTCACGAGTAGAGAATCTAGATCTGGGGTCTATTGTTTGTCGCCGCCTATGTCAGCTCATGAGCCCATGCTTCAAAACTTTCACGAGAGCATCATCGCTTCACGGGCACTTGGATTCACCCTTCCAGGCCGGTTATAAAGTGCTTATCCAACCCTAGCGAGAGCAACCCAACAATTCAGCTCTGTTTCTCTTCCACCCACCCTCTCGAGTTCTTCTGGCTCCGCCGGACCCTCCATGGTCTATCCTTTTGTTATGGAGATCTTGAGCGGTTAGAAGAATTCTTGTGCATAGGGTGATTGTGTCGCTCATTCTAGCGCCTTGTCGAGCAAGAGAATCAGCTACTACGGCTAGAAGAAGTCTTGTGATATCACCTGAGTCTTCTCACCATGCTCGCATAGCTGTTCTAGTGTTTGCAAGGGCTAAAATGTGTGGACACTTTTCCTTTGTTTGCTTCATCAAACGCCCATTGGGAAAACCACAGGCTTCCTTCCCGCAGCTTCCAAACCATTGAGAAATTAGCTGGGCATCTATTAGGCGAGCGGCCTTTTCCCTTCTTCTGGTATAATCTTATTAACGGGCTGATGTGACTCGGTTCATGACGATCTTTGGCCTTGTGGGGCCCCGGACTCCCTTCAATCCAAAGAAGCCTTGGTGGGTTGATCTCCGGTCAATGTAAATCTTTCGTATCCATCCCATAATATTTTGTAATCTGGGGAAGCAATAAGTCCAAATATGTTATCTCTTCGTTATGTGTCCCCTGAATTTTCGGAGTGTCGATCCATTTCCGTATCTACTTTCAATTTCACACCCTCGGCGAAATCTACCTCCTCACCTTCTCGGGCTATATATACGGGCCATGGCTAGAGATCAAAGGACAACCCATTTTGTCTCAAACCCTCTGCGTCCTTAGTATAGTTCCTGTTTTCCCGTAGGTTTGAGATCATGTAGAATAGCAAGAGGCCTGCTGAGGAGGCTCTTAATGGATCTGCATCATCGTGCCAACGCCTTCATCGCCGGGAAGGTGTCACTCAGGATGTCTCCACCATCCCAGAGCACAGGGCCGATTTGGCTCAGCCTTTGGGGTCATCTTCAGCACTGATTCGTCGCCAGCTTCCCCGTTATCCGAGGAGGTAGATCGACAATGACGATCTGCTTGCCTCCATTGATCGGACTGATCAGAATCTAGCCAACTGTCTTTCCCTCACGGAGTCGGCTATGGCCATGATTCAAATCCGATCATCTTCCGAGGCCTATCTGAGGGAACGGTTGGCCAGGGCTGAAGCCAGACTCATAGGTGAGACGGCTACCACAATCTCCCTTGCCTTTCCTTATCTTTGCCTTCAAGATTTTCTGATAACACCTTCTTTGAATCTTTTAGATCTAACTGCTCAGTTGGAAAGCCTTCGATCAGCCACGGATCACGCAGCGAGATTTGTCAATGCTAGGGGCGTCGTTCTGGTAGTTCATTTACATGACATTCCAAATCGCTTTAGGGAGGTTGCTCTCCATGGCGTCCGTCATGGTGCTGCTACAGCGTTGGCGGCTACACAAGCCCGCTCTGGCCACAATCTTCGGCTTCTTCCTCATGGTTTTCCAGACGTGGTACCCCCCGGGGATCATGAGTATTTGATTGAGGAATTCTTCAGCGCCGCCAACTCTGTAGCTTTCAACACTTTGGCCGATGATGTAGTGAGCAAAGTATTTTCCGACCCGTAGCTTGTAATAGGTGATATTTAGCAAACAATTCCCTCGTCTTGAGTGATTTTTCCTTCGTTTCGTATGTTATACGCATCACTTCATTCACGTTCGTTTTGCCCCTATAGGCGATACGCATCGTACCGGCTTTTATCCCTTTGGATTTATTTTTGCACTAGAGGCGATACCTTTCTGATATCGGCTATTAGAGCTGACGACCGAACAAATCGGCTAATAAGTGTTAATCCAAATGCTAGGGTAATATTTCTTTAGATACTTCCCATTGATTGCTCGGCCAAATTCTTTCTCTCCTCGTAGTGTCTCCAAAATATAAGCATTACCAGGTGCACAACGTTTGATCCGATAAGGCCCTTCCTAATTGGGTGACCATTTGCCGAACTTATTGTCCTTTGACCCGATCAATAATTTTACTTTCTAGACCAAATCTCCTTCAAAAATTGCTTATTCTTGACTCTTTTATTGTAACATTTCGCAACTCTTAGTTTATTGGCTTCAATATTTTCAAGAGCGCGCAGCCGAAGGCAACTTAAGTCCTCTAAGCCATCCATCATAAGATTCTTGTAGACTTCGGCTGTCAAATCACTATGTAACATAACACGCCTCGATCCAGTCTGAATCTCCCAAGGAAGGACTACATTATGGCCATACACAAGTTCATAAGGTGACGTTTTAATTGATCCATGATAGGCCATCCTGTATGCCCATAGTGCCTCATTAAGCGTTGAATGCCACTTCCTCGGCTGCTCCTCAATCTTCTTCTTGATAAGCTTAATCATGATCTGATTAGATGCCTCTGCCTGGCTGTTAGCCTGAGCATAGTAAGGAGATGAATTTAGCAGCTTGATCCCCATACTGGCAGCAAAATCCCTAAATTCCTCTGATGTGAACATTGTCCCTTGATCGTTAGTAATGGTTTGAGGAATTCCAAAACGATACACGATATGCTCCTTGACAAAATCAACCATGTTCTTCGAAGCTACCATTTTCAAAGGATTTGCCTCAACCCACTTAGTGAAGTAATCTGTTGCTACAAATATGAACTTATGTCCTTTGCTTGAGGGTGGAAAGATTTGGCCCATCAAATCAATTCCCCAGCCCCGAAATGGCCATGGTTTGATTATTGGGTTTATGGCCGATGCAGGCGATTTCTGGATATTACCAAAATATTGACAGTCTTGGCACCCCTTGTAATATTCTAAACAGTCTTCCAATATTGTTGGCTAGAAATATCCAGTTCTGCGAATAATCCATTTCATCTTATAAGCCGATTGATGAGCTCCACATATCCCTTCATGCACTTCGCCCATCAACACCTTAGCTTCTTCTTGATTCAGGCATTTGAGTAATGCCCCATCGATTGTTTTGTAATACAGCTGATCATTCAGTAAAACATACTTAGTGGATTTATACCTTAGTTTTCTGGTAACTTTCTGTGATGGATTTCTAAGGTAGTCGACTATCTCAACTCTCTAATTGCCATCTGAGGTTTCATTACTCAAGATTTCCTGAATCACTCGATAACCTGAAGCACTTTGAGCCAAACGGTTAGCTTCTTGATTCTGTGCTCTCGAAATATGCTGAAAGGAGACATGAGGAAAGTCTTTGAGCAACCTTTGGCACTCGTCATAATATCCCCTCAAAGTATCATCTTTGCACTCATATAGGCCGATCAACTGATTAATAATTAATTGTGAGTCTCCAAATATTTCAATCGCTTCGGCCTTTACTTCATGAAGAAGTTGAAGTCCCTTAAGAATAGCTTTGTATTCCACTTGGTTGTTAGTAATCATTGGTTCAGTTGGAAGAGCGAACTTAAAGCTTGCCCCCCGAGGTGAAATAATAACAATACCAATGCCACCACCTTGCTTGCATGATGATCCATCAAAGAACAACATCCAAGGCATCGGCTCTACATAACCAATGTTTGGCTTATGATGCTGGGTGACAAAATCAGCCATTACTTGTCCTTTGACTGCTTTAGCCGATTCGTACTTCAAGTCAAATTCTGATAACGCAAGAATCCATTTTCCACTCTTTCATTCAGTATTGGCATTGATAACATGTGCTTAACCACATCAGCCTTGGAAACAACTATACACTCGACCGATAATAAGTAGTGTCGCAACTTAGTGCAAGAGAAATATAAGCACAAGCATAGCTTTTCGGTGGGAGAATATCTTGTTTCTGGATCCAGGAGCCTTCTGCTCAAATAGAAAACAACTCGATCTTTTCCTTTAAATTCTTGCATCAAGGCCGATCCAATTGTCTTGTCATCAGCCGATATGTACAACTTAAAAGGCTTACCTTGCTGAGGAGGGACCAGCACGGATGGACACTTCATATATTCTTTTATCTCCTCGAACGCCTGTTGTTGTATGTCACCCCATCTAAATTCTTGGTCACTTCTCAATTTCAACAAGGGAGAAAACGGTAGAACTCTTTCCGACAAATTTGAAATAAACCTCCTGATAAAATTAATCTTGCCAAGCAAAGATTGTAACTTTGTCTTAGTAGTCGGGGGCACCGCTTTGTCAATTGCCTTTATGCTCTTCTGACCAACTTCGATCCCTCTCTCGTGGACCATAAAACCCAAGAATTGTCTAGCTGACACTCCAAAACCACACTTACTAAGATTCATCTTTAAGCCATGTTTTCTTGTGCATTCCAGGGTTTCTCGCAAATCAGCTAGGTGCTCTTTGTATCCTTTGGATTTTATCATTACATCATCGATGTAGATTTCAACAATCCTGCCAATCAACTTATGGAAAATGTAATTCATCGCCCTTTGATAAGTTGCACCGGCATTCTTTAGACCAAAGGTCATCACAACCCACTCGAATAGACCGATTGCGTCGGGGCACCTGAAAGCAGTCTTTGCTATGTCTTTCTCAGCCATAAAAATTTGATTATATCCTACATTGCCGTCCATGAAGCTAATAACCATGTGCCTGGCTCCTGCATCCACTACATATCAGCTATCGGCATCAGATAACCATCCTTGGGTGTTGCCTTGTTCAGATCCCTGAAATCGATGCAAACTCTCAATTTTCCATTCTTCTTGTATACAGGGACAACATTCGATATCCACTCTGCATATCGGCACGGTCGGATAAACTTCGCTTCTAGTAATCTTTCAATCTCCTTTTTTATATCATCAGGCATGTTTGGGTTGAATCTCCTTGGAGCTTGTTTAAACGGCCGATATCCAGGTTTGATTGGTAACCGATGTTCAACAATTGACCGGTCTAAACCAGGCATCTCATAGTATTCCCAAGCAAAGCAGTCTTTAAATTCCTTTAACAAATTGATTAATTCCCGCTTATACTCTAGATCCAACTTAGCACTTATGTACGTCGGCCTAGGTCTATCTCCAGAACCAATATCTACTTCTTCTAATTCATCAACCGACGTGAAGCCATGTCCTAGTTTGCTATCTGTACCATCTATTGGGTTATCCATTAAGACAAATTTTCAAAGCCGACTACTTGGATCGGCTGTTGGCTTTCACCATTGACTCTAAATTCTGACGGCAACAGAAAAGCCATTTGGATATTAGCCGATGGTTGCTTTCTATCGGCTGTTTGCTTAGCATGCCATACTGAAGGCTTGCCGGATGTCTGAACCTGTTCCATCTCTTTATTACTTAGGCGTTGTACCCTTCTCTTCTGGCTTCTTATCAATCCTCCTGGACACCATTGGCCTTCCTACCAAACGTAATTTCTTTTGTTGCCTTCTTCATAATCAGCCCAGTCTTGGTCAAAAACTCGTTTTTCGAGCCGATCATGAACACTTTTATTTTTTAAGTGCCGATCCATGTTATGATGATATACATCTTGAGCATGGATAGACCGACGGTTGGTTTGAGATTGCCTAAACTCCCAATATTAATTGCTGCATTCTGGACAGTCATGTCTGGTGGGCAACTTCAAACCTTCATTCCAGCAATGTCTGAAGAAAGGACAATTCCAATGTGATTCGGCTTGTTTCTTCTCATACCTCTCTTCTTCCAGTTGACGCTGGTATGCTTGATCCTTCAACCAACGCTGATAATCCTTTTCCTTTCACCGCTGCCACTTATTCAACAGAATTTGAGATGTAACTCGTGGCTTTGTCACCCCTGCTTTTGACGTCTCTCCCTGCTCGTATCGGCTCTTTTGCTCGGCACGACGTCTTCTAATCTCTCTGTACTCGTCAGCCGATATTTGCATCTTGGGGTCGACTGTTCTAGCTTTTTTTGATTTGGTTGATGTTAGGACCTTAGTCTTTCCTTTGAGTAGTCCAGCATCAACCATGTTTTGATCTCCTGTGAAAGGATTATCATCAACTTTCATTTTTCGAGGCGTATCAAATTTGAGCCTTCCTTGCTGAATTGCCCTTACATATGCTGCCGAAAGATTCTGCATTCATTAGTGGAATGAGAAGTAGTGTTATGGAACTTGCAGAACTTCTTATTTTTCAACTGATTAGGGGGCAACATAACATGACCATCGGACAACTTGATCTGCCCCTTCTCAAGTAAGAAATCGAAGAGTTTGTCTGATTTGGTGACATCAAAGTCATAGCTCTCATCGACTCCTCTTCCCCAAGGATTTGACACCATTACCATTTTCTTGCCCCAATTCCATTCAGCCGCAGCAACTTCTTCTTCTTCATCTTCATAGCCGTCATCAACTGAGTATGGATCATAAGCTTCGGCTACTGTGGTACTCTTCTGGAATCGGGCATCTCTGCGCATACTCTGGAATTGGCCATTGAGCGCTGCCACTCGTTGAGCCAATTGACCCAAGTTGTCAAATTCTTGTCCCAGCAGCTTTTCTTTCCACATTGGCAGCATTCCTTGAACAGCTAAAGCAGCTAGTTGATCATTAGCCAAGTTTAATGAGAAGCACAAGTTCCTAGTCTCTCGGAACCTCTGAAGAAACTCAGTGTCCGATTCATTAGTCTTCTACCTTATAGTTGTCAGATCGGTAATCTTCTTTTCTCCAGTCCCAGTATAAAAATATGTATGAAACTTCTTTTCTAGATCAGCCCAATTGGCAATGGAATTGACTGGTAATGATGAAAAACAAGTGAAGGCTGGCCCTGATAAGGACAAGGAGAATAAACGAACTCGATGGGCATCCTCAACAGATGCTTCGCCCAATTGTGTAAGATACCGACTGACATGTTCTATCGTGCTTGTATTGTCTTGACCAGTGAACTTAGCGAATTTTGGGAGCCTGTAATTTATGGGAAGAGCGACCAAATCATATCATTCTGGATACGGGCGTTTGTACAAAAAGGTCAGCTCTTTTGGCTTCAGATCGAACTGATTCTTCATCATCTCGGTCATCCTCAGCAATAATTCATCAGCTTGCGGATTTGGATTCCTCTGCACCTGCTGACCCATCTGTGGATTGAAATCTCGTGTGCCTTGATATACTAGATTTGGCATCATGTGAATGGTGTTATAATCCATGCCATAGTGATACCCCTATGGAATCTCGATCTGCTGGGTTCTCTGCTGGCTCACTGGTTAAAGTCTCTGATTATAGACATAAGAATCTATATCTCTATGGATCATTTGCATTGATGGTGCTATTTTTTGAGCCGACGACGGTATGTGTCCTGATGTGCCAAAATTGATCACCTGGTTCTGATTTTGTCCCGCCGGCTATTGCACATGCTGTACTGATAGTCTAAGATTATACTGTATCTGATTCGTAGTAGTTCTTTAGGCTTGTTCAGATGAACCTTGAACTGCCTAGACATCACCATTACCCGCTGGTGCTGCTTTTTGATGGCTGGTACCGACTTGATTAGTCTATTGGGTCAACGGATCTGGAATGCTATGATAAGCCGACCCACCTTGACCAACAGGAAACCCATGAATCGCCTCTCTCATGGCATTGTAGAATATGTCCACGAAAGCTTCATTATGGCTTGATATAGCATCACGAACAGATTTATCTACAACTTCCTTAAAGAAACGTCTATCTTTAGCTTCAGTTGTATTTGTCTGCCCGTATAACAGAACTCTTGGTAGTGGAAATTTCTGAACAATGGTATTGTCACGTGTTTTGGTGTAGGACAACAAACACTTGTTCTGAAATTCTTCTGTAGCTTTGCCAATGACATCTTTATCTCCATCAGGTAGATCTTCATAATGCAGCATAAGGATGTCATTGTTGTTGTGAACCGCCATGACGATTGTGGGGTCCCACCGGGCGTATCAGAAATGTGTGTCGACACGGAATTTCGTCTTGTGCCGAGGACACACGCAGCAAGCCGGAAGGGTCTGCTCGATGGGGCCGTAGATCCGCCTAGCTTCAGCGCAGGGATGGTCGATCCTGCGCAAACCTCTCGAGGCGTGCCAATCAATTTGACCCTGTAATTGACAAGGAGAGAAAGTTTATCAGTAATTAAGGGCGGAACATGCCGGTGTTGTCAGACAGTCCCGAATGTGCGGCTCTGAGAGCCGATATGAGAGGAGATCGACTAAATAGTCGATTCCAGCATATTCATAAGAATGAATCGGTTAAAACTCATGGGGTCGTATAAAAAGAATCGGTTATCATACAGGATGACTGCTATTATTTGAACAAATATTAATCAATAGCAATAAGATGTCAGCGATGATTGGTCTGTGCTAAGCCAATGATTATAAGTAACCGAACCCCTTTTATATAAAGAAATAATTCAACATCACTTAACCGTTTAATAAAGATAAATCTAATGAACATGTTAGATCTCATCTATCGCTACGACCAGTGAGGCATGAGGCAGAATCATGCAGGCCGTAGAAACAACAATAGACTCGACGACCCTAACTCATTACTAATATCAGTGGGGCATGAGGCAGAATCATGCAGGCCGTAACACAATAATAAGATCATGGGGCTAACACATCTTTCAACTTATCTTTACTTCAACGGTCTCGTGGTGCGAACTGCTCGTGAAAGCACTCAATATCGGCTAAAATAGCCGATTCAAGCATAGCGCACAGTTAAGGTTATGCCTTATCAGGAATAGATCTACTAAATAACGATCCCCACTTCACGGTGCTAACAGTGGGGTGTGAGGCAGAATCACACAGGCCATAATAACGGACCATGGAACGGTTTTCGCTAGCCAATAGATCTACTCAGGACGCAACATACTTTAACCGCACGCTATGCACGATCAGGATTGACATAAAACAGCCGATAAAACATAACTCATCATTTAAGGTGTAGATTAGATCAGTTTTGAGATTAGTAAACGATGGGCTAAACAAGATATAAGGCCGATCTAGATCAATCCCAATCGGGCAGAGTGATATTGCTGTAATTGGATAAATAATAAAAGCAATAAGCAACATCGGTAACTTAATAAATCTACCACAGACTGCCATCTTAAGGTAGAGCCGATAACTTGACCTTGATCTAGTTCATGTAGTGGGGGTCGACCGGATCGATGTAGTCATACTTGAACCAGGTAAGAATCGATAACTAACTTATACCAGAGTCGCAGTGGAGGTCGATCGGATCGATGCAGCCGTACGAACAAAGGTATAAGCCATGACGGTACTTACAACAAGCAGTGGAGGTCGACCGGATTGATGCAGTCGTACTTGCTAAAGAACTCACCGAGATCTACTCTACTCCTACTACTAAGGGGTGGCTGGAGCCGAAAAAAGTAAATGACTTGTATATTAGATTGATTGTTGTCCTTTTACAACAGCCGGGCTTTGATATTTATACCCGGGACTTGCACATGACTCCTGTCTAAATACGACTCATCACAATTTTTGATCCTAGAGAAAACATTCCTAATTTAAGATAACTTGGACTCTAATCTTTCCCCTTTTGTAGAGTCCATCATGTCTCGTCCTGTCGCCGATCGTAGCCTTTGTCATTATCTGCCGGCGCTGCCTAAAGAAAGCCGATTCCAGTGCTACATTCGAATCAGCTGGTTTCGATCTGCACGCAATTGATTCTTTGATGGCATGATCTTGGGAGCTTACGAGTCCATGTGACTCTTTTTTCAAATTTTGGTGTAAACAAATACCATTGCCTTGTGAACAGAAAGTCTACGATTAAAAGTTCAAGAAAAATAATGGGCAACGATTTATTTGTAAAGAGGGTAGTCAAACTGACCAAGCCGTTTACTCTACCAAACTGACAGGCTCACATCCTGAGATGTTCATCAATTAATCATTAGTTACCACAAAGCTACCCAATCAACACAATGACAGGCTCACATCCTAAGCTGAACCCTGATCTTCTCTAGTGTTTCTTGCACCAGATGTGGAAAGACAAGCTTTTGCTTTCTGCTGTTCATCAGTGAGTCATCTGAACCACACAAGGTAGTACTTATTTTGTTTAAAAAGTGGATAACTACTGCCACTGTGCCGCATGTAATTGACAGTATCCCAAAAAATATCACTACTAACTTGCTTTTTAGGTGGCCCCAAAAAATGTAACAGCAGATCCTGAATCTAAACATTAATGTATTAAGCACCTCAGACTAGTAAAAAAACCATGTTTTGCTGCTTTCAATCAGTAGTAGAAATATCATATTGTTGGATTAGATTTTTAACAGACATCTTCCCCATGTAGTTGCAGGCTGCGTGAAAAATCTTCACAGCAGGAAGCAGGGAAAGCGAATGAAGTAACTCGAGGAAACTATAGACTACATAAGTTCAAGTCCACTAAATCAAGTTTTATTTCTGAAGACCAGTAATTGGATTTCTGAATCCACTACTCCTGAAAATCAGATCTTTTTATAGAAAAAATCTATGAACTGTTACTTCTTGCGCCACTGCATTGGTTAGCCATTACTCTTTCAACTTCAGAGTTCAGACCTACTGCTTTTCTAAACCAGCATAGTACTTCTGAGCTTCATGCATGGTAATAACTAATGCACATATATTTGGGGTAAAAAATAGTGTACCAGAGCAACAGCAAGTCCATATTATCACAAGACAAGATTATGCTGACTCGCAATTCAGAGATCTTGATATTTTGCTTAAACAAAAAAGATATATCTATGGATTCTATGAAACTTCAGGAATAAACCCGTGTAATGTTAAAAGGATTTTCATTGACGATACATGTAGATCCGATGCTCACTAATATGCCAATTTCAGAAAGTTGGACAAGCCATGGCTGCCACTGCTCTGTTGCAAAGCTGCCAGATCTAAGGCCATGGCTGCCATTTCTCCTATCCACATACAGTTCACAGTCAAATTGGGAATTTATTGCTTACCATTCCACGGATTAAGCATTTAGTGGACCATGATTAAGTAGAGGCTGGTTTTTTAATTGCTTAGCTTCATGAGCAATTTATATGTTTGAGAATACAGCACTACTCTGTCCATACAACTAAAAAGAACTGACATAAGTTTGAGACCTATCCAAGCACCTATTGCAGGCAGTATGCTCTTGCCCCCTTCCCTTGAATGTAAAAGTACAGGATAGGTTTTCCTTTTAATTTCTAATCGAGTAATTGTTCTAAGACATTGTAACTACTGATATCATCTACTAAACAAAGTGGACCATTAGGCAGAACCAACTGGGGAGAGTAATGTTAAGTCTAGCAGATTCACTAATTCAAATGGCAACCAAGACCTTTTTTATGCGGAGTTATTCCTGATTACCAAAACAGAGGAATGAAGCACACCTTTCTAACATATTCTTGCGATCACAGCAATGCATGAGAATTGTTACATAATTCTTGATTACACATTTAAATGAAACAAAGTGTAAACAGTTTTAAGAATATATGGGGGTAGGTTAGAGGCATTATAAATTTATATAGTGCTGGTCCAGGGCTGCTAATAAAACTCAATCATTCCTAGATTTGTAGCAGTACAAATGTCTAGAAGGTAAGGTGGACTGCGAGGTGCGAGGAAACCCAAAGGAAAAGAAAAGGAAACAGAAGCATATTCTAGTCTGATAAATAGCACACAACTTACTAACTGAAAGATGTGTACAGATATCCAAGATCATATCAAATAGCTCGAGAGCAGGATCAGTCAGTTCATTGCTGGGCATGAAGATTGTACTTACCAAAGCTATCCAAAGGAGCAGAAGGTTTATTGACTGTGGTTCACAACAAATCGCTGAACAACCCCATGTGAACTGTCAGCGATTAGTGTGAGGCGGCCTTTTTTTCTGTCCTGAATGTCCTTATCGCCTATGGAATACAGGGAGCTGTAGTTGTTTGGATCGAAAACTCTGTAATTACTGCAAAGAAGAAGCAAGTAAGCAATGCATATGTTAAATGCCATATTGTTGAGCAAGAATGCTCAGTTTGAAATAAGAGAAATATCATGATAAGCCAACTGGGCACCCTATCTTTTGTGCTCCAGTGATGTAGGCCATGGATGTATAACAAATGATTCCCTGCACCAAAACTCATCTATAAACATGAAAAATCCTCTCTTGCACCATGGATGTTAATATGACACCCTATCTTAAAGTTGAGTTTTAGTTAGAGTTGCAGCAGGCATTCAGTTGATAAATCAGGAAAACAAATTGGTTACAGTACAATTGTTTGCAGTTGTTTAGATCCTACAGCATGAGTCCCGGAGCAGTACACGGTGAAAGTTTTCATCCACACACAACTCAAAACACCATCTCACTATTTACAATAATAAAAAGAACTTGTTTATTACTTACCACAGGTGGCCACTTTGGGAAATTTGACTTGTAATCAGGTAACGAAGCAATGCCTGGCCAAGTTTCTTCATTTGGAGTGCCCAAAATGCTGCATTAATAGAAGAGAATGCACAACCCATATAAGATTTTTTTTCTGCAACATGAAACAAACTAATAAAATGATGACAGGTCCAAAAGGAAAGGAGCAGATACGGAGCATCATGTTAACGGTTCTTTCATATAAATGCTAGCCCAGATGAGATATTTTGGACACTGGAGCACTGATTCATCTCATCAACGAGCAGCAACACAACCACCACTACAGAACTTCTTAGGGTGAGTTTAAGGGCCTTTTACTCGAACGCCTTACCTGCAGACCGTGAGTTGAGCAGGCTAGCGCATAAAACATGTCCTTAATCGGCTCCGGTCGAGCAAATACAGATTCAAGTACAATCCAACACGCCTAGCTGGCTAGCTCTTACAATCAAGGAACAAGCACCACCATCCTCTCTCAGCAGCAGCAACCTGCTCTTAAGGGCTGCCTCTGCCCACCTGCGAACTGTGATAGCACACCTCCTGCCCCAAGCAAGTGATGATGATTTTCCAGAAAATTTGCAGGATGCAGTAGCAAACACTACAGATAAAGGGAATGATTACCGAGATCTGGTGACGATGACGGTGCTAGCTGGCGACCAGCACTTCAACCGAAGAGGAGGACGAGTTCACACCGAATGCAACTAAGTGACATCCACTACTGCTGCTGTACCGTCGTCGAGCTCACCACTGCCGCACCGTGAGAGACGTGTCAGCGTGTGCGGAGACAGGGGAGTGGCGAAGAAGGTGCTCACCCTCACCTGCCCCCGCCCATGGTGCCTCCTCACCTGAACCCTCGGCCTCCACCTAGGTTAGAATGCCTCCTCGCCGGATCCACCGAGGACGAGCGCCTCCACCCTATCCGGTCCGCCTCGTGGCCGGATCAGCCGAGGGCGACGGTTGACGGTCTGCTCACCGGCCGGGCTGCCTCATCTGGATCCATCCTCGGCGTGGGAGGGGAGGCGGCAGAGGGGACGACGTCTGGAACCGTCGATGCCCTGGCTGACTGGGTCGCCGGGGGCTTGGCGAAGGAGGCCGCGGCGAGGCTGCAGGGCAACGGCGACGGCGGAGGAGCGAGGCCGGCGGGCGATGGCGGCGCGGTGGGATCGCAAGGGCGCGGTGGGATCGCAAGGGCGAGATATCACGTCTAGAAAGGAATGTTTTGGAGTGGAGATTTGGAGTCGCGGGGAAGAGGTCCCACCTGCCGGCGCCGTGCGTTTGAACTACGGTATCGCACGGGCAGAGACGCAGACTCAAAACAAATATCGAAAAAAAAAATGTCCACACTTTATTCTTTTTAGTTGTAAAAGATAATTAAAAAATAAATTCTACACCGAAGTCTGATCCATGTGTTCAATCTCCATGGTTTTACTCATTTGACATCTGAAATACCTAAAAAACAAAGAGTTCCTTTTTTTACAGAAGTTTTCTGAGATTTAAATAACAGAGTTCCTTCTTGTTGGTACTTTAATCGGAGGTAGTAGTTCATTATATCTTGATAGATCAATCACATTACTTGAACATGAACCAGCTCTTTTAACCTTGGTCTACATTGAGGCATTTTTTTTCAGCAACGGATAGGTTACTAGCCAATACACCAGCATTTTATAACTGTGTGGAGGAGATGGCTGCTGATAGATCTAAAATTTGAAGCAACTATATATCATCTAAGGAGTACGTTCTAAGTAATTAAACTTCCCTTACCCTCAACGCTAACCCAAATCCTTTCGCTGATGAAAATTCTAGCATCCCCTTGCATGGTGTATAACACCAACACTATTAAAACATAGCAGCACAATTCTATGAAGGGATCTAATCTACTGCTACGCCATCACAAACTCTAATGAGATCAAAATGGAGTGCTCAAATTTAACCGTGAAGAGTTGCACCAGCTGAATAGGTACGGATCCATACCATCTGTTGAGATACTTGCGCACGCAGCAATAATCTGACATTTAATCTAAAAGGTAATGCTACCATTAAGACTCCACTCACTACCACATACGCTGCTCGCCTAAAAAAACAAAATCAACTTCCGCACACCTCGCTCCGCTCCCCCCTTACCCCTTCCGCGCTCCTCATCCCCTGCCGCAGTGCACCAACGCCCGGCGTCCTCCCCCACCCCGAGCCCCCAACGCCCGCTGAACCGGCGGCGCTCTCCCCCAGCCCAGCGAGATCCATGGAGCAGGAGCGAGATCCATTGAAGTGGCGTGGCGGTGTTGCAGGGGAGTGGGGGGCTCTCCTCCACCCCGGTGCAGAGCCCTCTCTGACCACAGCTACCGAGCTCCCCCCCCCACCCCGCCAGCCATGGCGTTCCTCGCCCCCCATCCCCCACCGTCGTCGCCGAGCCAAGCTCGGTACTAGTGGCGTTGGTGCTCGTGCGTCGCCGCTCGCCATCGGCTCCGACCCCGATGGCGGGAATCGACTTGCCCTGGCTTCCCCTCCTCTATGTTGCAAATTTATGTTTTAGGTGTTTCAGTCGTTTCAAAGGTATGTTGCAGTTGTTGCTTATGAATGTTGCAAAGTAGATCGGGGGATGTTGCACATGTTACAAGTGTTTCAAAAGCATTTTGCAAGCGTTTGTTTAAAATGTTTCATCTGTTTCTAGGTATATGTTGCAATCATTTTTTATCTGGATGTTGCATATGTTTTCACACATATGTTGCAACAGTATGTTTCAAATATTTCAGCTGTTTCAGTATTATGTTGCAATAAATGTTTTTTCAAGTTGCAATTGTTTTATTTTGTTGTTGCATATGTTTTACACACATGTTGCAAGCGCATATCCCAAACGTTTTATCTGTTTCAAATGTATGTTGCAATCAAGTGTTTCATTTTACAAGTGCAGCTTGTCGATGTTGGTGTCCATGAGGGCGGGCAGAGCCAAGCCACGGGCACCGACGTGTGGAGGAGGCGTAGGCTGCCAGCGGCTATGTGGGGAGGAGGCACAGGGCGCGCAGTGCTGTTGTGGAAGAAGCGGGGGCGAGTCTTCTGGGCGTCCTAGAGGAGACGGGCGCCGCGCCGATGAGGAAGTGGCGGGTACGAGTCATCCGAGTAGCGTGGGCAGCGGATCTGAAGCGGGCAGTTCAGATGCAAGCACGGGGAACGGAGCTAGCGCCAGCGGCGTGTGAATCCAAGTGAACGGGGTGGAGCAGCCACGAGCGTCCAGGCGCTAGTGCTCTGACGGGTGAGGCCACCCCACCAGAGGACGTGCGTAGCTAGTGCTGGGCGCCGCTGGCCACGGGATCGTATGCTCCGTCTTTCTCTCCTCGCGGGAGCGCTCGGCCGCACGACACGGGGAAGAAGGTCGCGGGATCAGGCCATCGGGGGCTCGGGCAAATTGGATGCGGAGGGGTATGTTGGACACAGGGAGATAAAACTCACAAAGTCAAACCAGTCAACTAACCGATGGACTGTAAAAATTGACGGCAGTGCTATTTACGAAAGAAAATTTCAACTTGGTGCCACATAGGGAAATTCAAATTTTTTAGTGCCAAATATGAAAGACTGATTTGTTTTAGTGCCAAATAGAGAATTCTCTCAATATCTTATTAAATATTGTTTCCTACATCCCTAGAACCATGAAAAGATATTTGTGTTCATCAGATTTCATTATTGTCATGTTTTTGTGAATCAATTACTCATATTTTTTATGGTTTTTCTTATAAACCCTATCTGTCATAGCGCCGCGCGCAATAGCTGCGCTGTAGCTCTATAGCCCCTAGAAAAAAGGTGCTGCTATTTGCTATAGCCCGCTATTTAAACCTGGGCTTGTGTGTCAAGTTTTTTTGGGAAATAAAGACAAGGACATACAGAGTCATCATTAATTAGTACACGTGTTTGCGGTAATTGTAAATAGTTTTGTTGGACTATATATAGATAAACTGACATTTATTTAATTTGTTGGATGGAAGAGCCCCGTGAGCATCAGGCCCATCAGCCCAGCATGATAAGTACTGTGTAGCATGACAAGAGTCTGGAGGAGGCCTAGAGTTTCCAGCCCGGCCTTGATGGGTTTAGTAGGCCTTGATGCTTAAAGCAAAGACGGGCAGAGATTCCAGGCCCAAATAATACCACTCCACTTCATAGTAACAAGCACAAACCAGAATCTATTCTTTGGGGGAGTTTCTAAAACAGTAGAAAGTACTATTTTCAACCTTCAACCAAAGGGACATGATACGACTAACTACTCATAACGTACACACGATATAGTAATTAATGGGGAAGTTTCTTCAGATGGGCTAGGTAGGCTCTCTGATCTCCCTCAACTGTTACCAAGGTTTACTACAACAATGCTTTTTCTTTAAATAAAAGAAATAAATATTCAAGTTTTCCAAATGAGCCCATGGGTCGTTGCAGTGACCAGTAAATATAAATATGATATAGTAGTACTAGTACGTGTTATGTACTTCTGGTATATGGTGGTATCGCTAATTGATTAGCTGGTATTCAATGAATGCAAAATGGTACTATATACACGGAGCTACGGTTAAAGAGATGGTCGGAAAGCACATTTTAACCTCTGGGTGGCTCTCTAGCCCAGGTGGGGACCCGACTGAACTAAACTATTTGTTGGTCGCTAGAATTAAATCAAGTCACGCGTCGTGCGCTGCCTGTCCCTTCCTGGGCCCTGCCGTAGTATGACAACAGTTTCTAAATAGCTAATCTGCGAAGAATTCAATTGGTTATCAAGAGGAGAGAATAAATAGCTAGGAACTACTAAATAGCTAGTCTAGCACGGTCTTCAAAAAATAACTCTCTCACAACTCACATAACTCCTTATTGCAGTGTTCATTTTTTATTATTTCTAAGCCCCATCTAGCTAGCTATTTGTAAACTGCGCCCTTAATTCTCTGTGTCGCCTCTCCCCTCTCTGCTGCCATATATACATCAATATATAAATACATCGCCTGCCATCTCGGTTAATTTATCGCTATGTATACGTATTCTTAAAAAATGTATACGCATTCTTATTAGTATTTATTTATGGGAACAGCTAGCGCCCAGACGTTCGATCCGGACACTAGCGTCCGCACGCTCACGGTCGATGCGCCTGCCTGCGTGACCGCCCGCACACCTACGTCTGCTTCACGTGGAGGCCCATGCCGCTCTATTTCCACGCATGCGCGCCTACACTGGGCCACGTCTCGATCTGCATCCGCTCTCGTTTCCCGCGCCTACCGCTCACGCCCCTTCGCTCCCACACGCATGCATGCAGGTCCAGTAGCTGCAAGCAGGTGGCTGTGGTAGGTGGGTCCCACTACAACATTCAACACACCAGATCTACTTCTGCAACATCCAGATGAAACATTTACAGCACACGTCTAAAACAGATGAAACATTTGGGACATATGTTGAAACACCATTGCAACATGTGCAACATCCAGATGCAACGCTTGCAACATACAAAAGAAAGACAGATGAAACACTTGAGACATGCGTCTAAAACACTTGCAACATACATGTAAAAAAACAGATGCAACATTGGGGAAAGACGCTTGCAACATACGTGTACAACCATTGCAACATCCCGATCTACTTTTGCAATATCCACATGAAACAATTGAAACATACATGTAAAACGACCGAAACACATGAAACGTAGGCTTGCCACATGTCTGAAAAACGTCCAGAAACACTTGAAACATAGCATTGCCGCACGGGCATGACCTACCTGGTGGGGAACTGCGGTGGCGTAAGCCTCCCCTTCCTGCCGACAGCGCGAGGTGGATGGGGGCGCAGGCCTCCCCTGGTTCGCCTTCCGCGACGGGCGAGGTGGATCGACACAATGCTGGATGGTGGCGCTCCCGATCTCGTGCTGGCGCGAGCTGTCGCCGCTCCGGTAGAGAAGGCCGTGGCGGGTCTAGCGTGAGCCTGTCGCTGCTCCGGTGGAGAAGGCGGCCGGCGAGCTAGAGAAGGCCACGACGGGCCAGAGGCACGGTGGAGAGGGAAGGAAGGCGAGCAGCCGGGAGGCGCGATGGAGAGAGGAGGCTGGCCATGCTTGGGCACGGTGGATATGCGGTCGTTGGGCCCCCAACCGCCGTGGAGAACGTCGGGGGCTCGCGCGGCGGAGCGCGGTCGCAGCAGAGCTATGGTGATTTTTTCTGGTTAGAGACTTGTGGACGAGAGGCTATGAGTATTGGGTTGTTGGGCTGGTGTTGCGGCACGCGAACGGGGGATCGGACGTCTTCACCATAGCCATTTCCATTTATTTATTTACTGCTCTTTGCATCCTTTGGGCGACACGATATATATGGATCATCGAAATAATCGAATTCGAAATATGGGGCGTATAAATATTAGTACTACTCCTATGTAGCTAGGAGTAAGTACAATACGTTCTACGTAGCACTCCATACAAATGTACAACTATTAGTAGTGTACGGAGTATCTGTCGAGCGAGGGGAAACACCTCAACTCCTCAAGGGTGGATCGATATCTCGGCTCCTGCATGACTGCGTGCGTGAGGATCGGAGTACACGCGGTAAAGTTAAATGTGCCCTCGAGGTCACGTGCTCTTGTCCGGCTCGAATAATTCGATGGATCCATGGCTACGATCCACGAGACGAGCGACGAGGACATCCATGCATTCCAAAATGGTGGAGAGCGATCGAGATCGGTAGCTAGATAAGCCGCTACAGTACCTGCCGCTGAGCGATCGATGGATGAGGCCGGAACGCAAGACACAGCGACAGACAATATATGCAAGCAAGCTTAACGCCTATATATATATGCATGCATCCCGTTCGTCACCTAGCCACTGAACTCCATGCAAGCAAGCTTACCTGTGCTCATGTCACACGTGCATAATATGCATGCGCAGCAGAGACTACCATCGTACGTGATGATGCATGACGTGAATGGAACATTTATAATCGATTCCATTTTGTACGTACGTACGTACCGTGTATATATGTGTGTGTCAAACATGCATGCATACGTCCTCTTCTTCTGAATTCAAATTTGTGGATGGGAACTGAGGCAACTATTTCGTGTGTGATGGCCTGATGCCCTGATGGGCCACGTACTCGCATGCATGGCCTGTACGCATACGGCACAGAGAGCAAAAAACACTAAAGGCTAGCTAGCTAGACTCGTGACGACGATGACGATACATATGAGAAGATGTGTGCATGCTTTGCTTTTGGCCTAAAGCGAGTAAGTGACCAAAGCAATGAATGCAACGTATACGTACATACGTGCATGCATGTGAAGCCCATCCGCCAACGCTTTTTAGCTGATGCTGATGTACCATACATGCATGCATGGATGCACGGGATGGGTCCATGATGCGACGACTAATAAAGCTCCTTTTTATTTCGTGCCGTTGGGTACTACTACGTGTGTACGTGCACGTGGTACAGGATTTTCAAAAATAGAGAACTCAATCGTATTTGAATTTCGAAAGAGGTATTGGTCGATAAGTAACGCCCCGACAGTGCAAGCAACCAAGGCACATGGTGGGCCCAGGAATGTCAGTCACATGCATGCCCTTGATGATTTGGTTCCCCTCTTCCCTGCTAGCTTGTTAATGGGCCACTTAATTGTGTTTGCGTTGAACTTCAACATCAGCCCATCTTAACTAGATGACTGTTATACTTACATATAAATGTGCATTTTTAGGGTGCTGAAATCCATCGACCGGTGAAATTTTCAAGCGATGAATCCATCAATGTGAACAACAACATGGATGGACAATAAATTGAAGTTGACCATCGAGGTTACCGCGGTTTCTCGAATCCGTGCAGTGGTGGATATGCATGAGATGTTGTTATGTGAGATTTAGTATAGTGTGTACTTGATTACTTAACTTATCCAAGCGTGTCCAAGAATCTCAAGCGCCAAATTTTGGTTACTTTGATCCAAATTAGCAATCATTTAATTTGGTTGGGTGCCAAATTTTGGTTACTTTGATCCAAATAAGCAATCATTTAATTTGGTTGGGTGTCAAATTTTGGCATGGTAGCCCTTCCGTTTGGTGGCCAAGTTCAAGTGCCGCGTGCGAATTTTACTTTGGTTGAAAACCAAACAGCTAGGTCAGTGCCTTCCCGGCCGTTGACACTTGATCCATGTTTAACAAAATTATATGTTTTTTGAACGAATGATCCAAGTTTACCTCCTAGTCAAATTTTAAAAAGATTTACTCCTCAAAAAACGATATGTAAATTTATTTTGGGACAGATCAAGTACCATTTTGTACTGGCACTTCATTACATGAAGGCAACTTGCTGTATGTACTTCCTGTTAGGATCCATGTACTGAGTACAACGTTTATTTTTTTCAGAATACCGTTTATTTTGGGACAGAGTACCGTTGTTGACTGCGTGGGGCTGGGGGGCAGGGCGTCCGGGGCTGCGGCCTGCTAGCAACTGCGAGCTCACGCTCAATTCCTGAGTTTATCCTTATCAAAAAAAAAATTGCTGAGTTTAACTGTATAAGTTTTCTTATTCCTCTATATGATTATATATTTAATATTTTGTCGCTTTGCTATGTTGAACTATTGATATTAAAATAATTTTAAATTATGCTTAAATTCTAAAAATATATGAAAACTTGCTTTACCTATACAGTATCGTCACAAAAAAATTGCATATACGATATTATCAATTGTGATGCTAAATATTAAGCTTTGGTTGTAAAAAAAAATAACATCCTTCGGTTAGGACCTTTTACTCTCCGTCTCTCATGATCAACATAGTAGATGAAAATAGTAGAACAAGTAGACATACGATAGAGAGACTGTTCTTTATTCCTTTGAACATTGGTAATTACAACATAGAGCTCCCACATATATATAGTCCTGCCATGGTCTAAGAGTTTAGTAAGAGCCCACATACAAACGGACTAAAATTATGATTCCTTTTTCTTCTTTCCTTCTAGGATAGAGTCTGTATGTTTTACAACACTCCCATTGGGTGATTACCACGATATGCACATGCCTCATTAAAAACTCCATCCAAAAACCCAGTGGAAAAAACAGTTCTTGGAGAAAAGAGTGCATCGTATTCGTTAATTGCATTGCACATGTTGTCTCGTTAAAAACATTGTGTGAGAAACCTTCAAGTAAAAACTCACATATGGAAAAAGAGTACAACATTTAACCTTCTTGGTCATGTATACTTCAGGATATTTTGTTCTTCATGAATAGATTTTTATTTTCATGATCAATGCATAAACTTTAATGTTTTAGCAAAAATGATCTACTTGATCTTTGTAATTCTAGTGGTTTACCTTCGAGGTAGATTTAATAAAAATATGCTTCCTCTCGTAAAGCCAAAATTTGAACTTCATTGTTCAAACCACACTTTTCATAAATGTATGCTTAATTAATGGTATGCAGCACCCAGTACTATATCTTTCAAAAAGTTGGCTCATAATTCTTCTATGAATTATATGGGTATAAACAAGAGCAATATGCTTCATGCATAATAACCACTTATTAGTTGTGCAAAACAAATAAATTTTATCCTTTAGGGTAATAAATCCTTTCAGAGGATTATGAGGGTAAATAAGTTAATATTCAATATCTTCTAGATAGTGTATCAAACTTATACTAGAGTTTGAATACTGATAATTCTTTCTTAGTGGATTTTTAAATTATATGTTATACAAATCTTCAGGACTTTGATTGTATCACTAAATAATAAATCCAGTCTTGCATTTGGCATTAAGGGGATAATTCAATTGCCAAAATCACCATTATTTTTATACCTTCTATGGTATTTAGAGGATATCAACACTTCATTGCTAGCTTTCAATATGCACTTTCTGAGTGTTCATATGACATCTTCACGGTGTTTAGGATACCTCATTTCTTTCACTCGGGTCTATATTCACTTTAGGGATTAATGGTGTTTATTCAAGAATCAACTGGTAAATCCTTCATGGATTAATTCCTTCAAGGATGTTCTCATTTTAGGTGAATTATATTTCTCTTTTATGAGATAGATTCTCTACTGCATGAGAGATTATTATGAGATATACACAATGATAGTATTATTCACTACAAAGTCATTCAACGACTCTATTCCTTCTAGGACATTCCCTTCTTGAGACTTCGATATTCATTCAGGAATATATTCTACCTTAGACTTCTTTAATACTTAGTATGAGATTTAATTTCCATACGTTGCGATTTCTATTCTTCAGGAACTATATGGATTTTTAGAATCCACTTACTAACCTCATATTTCATATTCATTCATTTCATTTGCCATAGATATAGCAAAACATTTATTTCTTCTTAGTAGGAGATTCAACCTCAATTGTTTTCTTCATTGACCCGATATAATCGCTACAAGCGACTTTGCCATGGACTTTGTTTTCTGGATCCGGCTTCTCATAAGAGAAATATTTGCAATTATAGAGATAGCGTTGTCGACAACTATTATTTTCTCCTAATATTCTCACAATGTGAGATTATTCTATCTCTTTGTTATTTCCCAAACAAGAGATGACGTGTTGTTCTGCATACCCAATACTAATGATGCGCGAGCTTAGTGTGTTGGATTTTATCTTCATGATGATCCTCTTCGTGAGGTGCTTAACCTTTTTCATGAGGTATTCTCTTCATGAGAATGGAGGAGATTATTCTTATTTCATTTGACAAGTATACACTAAACTAGAATCCACATGCGTCCCCGTAGATTTTAGCTTAATAGTATATAATACTTAGTTTACTACTAGTAAAAATTTCTGGTTTATAACTTCAAGTTACTCCTCTCATTTTTTAAAAATATCTAGCATATGCTCCTCTTCATGCTTCATAAGAGTATTTGTCAAACTATTGTTTGATTTAGTGCGTGATAATATTCTTGCTTCAAGCTTTAAGGAATATTTTCTTTAGATTATTTTCCTTCTGTGGAAATAATATTTAGCATTCAAAATAGGCTTTCTCTCCCCATGATGCCAATATTAGATCTTTATAGTATACTTCAAAAGATATCCCCTATTATGAGCTTAAAATAATCAAATTCATGCATCTCCAACTACAAGTGGAGGCCTATTCATGTATGCTATAATGAAATTTTATGGGAAATATCCACGCACATATTTAAATATGGGGGTTATTATGCAGTGAGCTAAAATACATAAAGTGCACTTAAGAATATTCAGCATTCCTACAAATTTAGAGATGTTCTCCCTCTGATTTGCACATATCATAGTTTAGAGGACTATTTCATTGTCTAGCTTCTTTATAGTTTAGCCAAAAAATTGATCCAATTACTCATACATAATAAAAAATAGATCATATACTACAAATGTATAAAATACGCAACATTCAAACTCACATGGAATTTCTTCTAGAGTTTTCTAATTGCCATTAATGCAAAAATCCCTAAATGCCTTTTCTTCTTAAATCCCAAATCATCATAAGTGTGTTATCCACCATCTTAATTCCCCAATTATTCATCCCATTAATTGAGTTAGTCTCCATTGAGCTAATTTCATATTAACTCACACCCCCTGATCGTAGGCTGCTTGGCCTTAGACCAATCGTATTGCTTATGCATACAATGCATTAAAAAGCAACATATTTATTACTTCAATAAAAACTATTTTGGCATAACATGCTAGTTAACCAATTTGAGTACCAGGGGAAAAAGTAGTAGCTACAAGCTATGAATATAGCTTCTATGTTAATATTGATGTAGGAGTGGAGATATGTAGTTGCAGCTCGATGAGAGCACAACATAGTGATACACATTCATGTATAATATGGAATGTTGGTATTCAATCCAACATAATAGATAACAACAAAATGCAAAGCTACAAGCTTGCTTGAAATTAGTGCAATGTAGAGAAAGTTAACTCAGTCGAAAGGGACGCAGCTAGGACTTCAAATCCTAATACATGCACTTAAAAGATGGATTTAGGAAGGTTATGCCTATTAAATATATATTATCCACATTTTCTTATGCCTTTACCCAAAATTCCTCCCCTTTTTCATGCTATTATTACTTCAAGTAGTAATATGCTTCATGCACCATCTATGAATAATCATTTCTAATGTTTCATAGAATCCAATCATACTTCTAGTATTAATTGGTTGTGGCATGAAATTCACATATCAAGCATACTATTCGGTGTACAACAATTCAGGGTAGGACATAAACTTCTAGTTTCTAGGCTGAAGTATTAAATAATTAGTTTATGGATTATACTATCTCTTGGCTAAACTGGTCCTTCTAAGATCAATACACATGCCAGTATAGTCCAATTGTTCATGTGCTTTAAGGAAATTCAATTTCCCTTCTACCTACATGGTAGTAGTGTACGAAGAACTATAACCTTCATGGTTAACTGAGACTTCTTTGTGGATAAAATTAATGCAAAACTTATTTAGATAGGCAAAAATAGGCAATTGTTTATATGCGAAACATATAATCTTATTTATTCCATTCAAAGTTAACACATATTACTGCAAGTAAGAATTGTAACTAAGAATATTAAATGCTTCATATTAGTCTTCAAGCTAATAAAATAACCATTAACTCTTCTACGAGTTTACAAAATCTATCCACTTAATTCAATGGGAATCAAAACTTAAAGCACCGCCACCACTAATACTTCAAGATTGTAATTCCAAAGACAAAACAAGTTTGTAAGCATATGATTTAAGTTCTTCTTCATGAAAACCTTAAATATTCTAATTATTATCCATTCTTACATGTCTTAGCTTCTATGCTTGACATTTAGCAGCTTCATGCATGCTTTACTTCATAGGGGTGATATGTAATCATAATCCTTCTAGGAGTACATCATATGCAAGTCATATATCCTGATTCATAATGCTGTCTAAAAAATCTAACTCAATTTCTACTTGATATCGAGTAATTATAGATGATAAGTTTGAATACTTCTAGCACTTCAATGCTCTCGGTCTTTCTATTTCAAGAAATATTTCTTCTGGAATTAGAAAAAGTCTTATTTATCAACTCAATATTCTATGACTTTTAATCACAAAGCTTCAAGCTCATTGTATTTGTTTATATAGCAGCATTATATCCCATATGGGCATATAGGTTGAAAATTCAATTTTCAATATTTCTGGCATTATGCAATCATAATTTAGGATATCTTCTAGAATTTCTCATTCAGTGAGTCCTATAAGACCTTCCGGATTTAGCTTGGTCACGTACTCATTCTTTGAGAGTAATATTAGGAGTAATGCTTAAGGTCCGCTCCACTTTAGTGGCAGTGGAATATCCTACTAGGATTTAATAAATGACCATGCTATATAATTCTGTCATTCAGGACAAGTCCAGGATATTTCTTCTTCATGAAGGTATGCATATGTTATTATTACCGGAATCATCATGTGTGTATGAGTTTACTACATGTAAACAAGTGGCAAAGTACAAAAAGATAGCGGACGGTTATACAAAAATACTCTTAGAAGCATCCCAACATTTTTTAGGATTATGGTCTATGCAAATTTTCAGAATTAATACCAACCATTTATTCATCCCAAAAATTTATTGTACTGGGAAAAACAAATATGAGCCTATCAAAGGTGATAAGTCTAAGGTCTGCAGGATTTAGAGAGCCCATATACCTTATACCATGTTTCTAGTGCAATCATTCAAGATTTTATTCTTCCAGTTACATGGTGTATAGTTCATAATAATATTGCGCTAGCATTTTTCAGAACTAAATTCAAAGCGCAGAAAATTTTCAGAACTAATCTACTATTTAATTCGGAAAAATAAATCTAAGCAAAACAACAATAATTAAACTACAGATTTAATGTTGTATATACAAGTTCTTATATATGCGGGTAAAAGATATATATAGTAAATATGCATAAATAGAGGGTCTATGGTTAATTAATTAAAACCATAATTTCCAGAAAGCATAAGTGCAATTTTTCAAGAATAAACAACGTATGCATTGTTTCTTTGGGAAACATAGGCTTCTTCGTGAAAATTCAGCCTTTTCCTTTTTTCCTGGTTTTTTTTTCATTGCTATAAGGCCAATTCTGCCACGTATTCTTCTCATCCCGTTAAAAACCTTCTTGGCCTTCTCCACTTCTTACGGTCCGATCCGATGTGGATTAGAGTTTTTTTTTCATAGTAAAACTCTAACTGCCCCTTATCTTACAGTAAACCGGTCCGTCAACACAACTACATGCTTGCGCGTGAGCGACTACGGCATGTTTCCGAACTGCGAAGGTGGGGTCTAGATTGGCAGCCGGCCGACACATGACACTTGACAAGCCAGCTGCGAGTTGACTATGCGGTGCCATGATTGCCTTGATTAGCATGGTGTGCGGCCATCTACCGTCTACGACATACTGGCTGCGTGCCAGCAAAAAAAAAAGGGTGATTATACGAGGCACCGGTGGCGGTGGCATGCAAACCACAAGATCAATGGCCATGGCGAACAGAGAGCGTGAGACACGGGCAGTGCACGGTTACAGCGCGTGCGTGCCGGCCGTGTGCGAGATTGGTGGCAACCGACGCAAGCCACCTGCAGGAGGGACTGACGGTGGCTGTCACGGCTGCAAGGCGGCGAGGGACATCCTGTCAGCGAGCCGTGCATGGCATCTAGAGTCCGTGATTCATCTGGGGACGGCCATGGTGCCATGGCAGCATACCAGCCACATGGTCATGTGCGCTCATGCAGGAGTTTAGGTTCTGATCAACGTGATATCAAGTTTGCTGGCTACAGGACAGCCTTGATGCTCTTGTTTTTTTTAAACAATTAACCCTAGAGGCAACTCACGTATGCACTGCATATACCAATTTTACGTACTACGTATACCGTAATTAGGAGCAAAGCAAAAGCCTGTCTTGCTGGTCAGGACAAACGCAATCTACGAGATACGATTTCTTTTATACCTTACAGAGGATGCTAATTTGATCTACCTCACATACCGCGTAGAGCATATGTTAGTAGATATATACCGCATAGGGCGTTTGACACTGTCATAGAACTGCCTGCTTGACAGCGACGGTGCATATCGAAGCAGTGCAGATTCGTTGCAAGTAGAGGTTGCAGATCCGTTCCGCTAACAACGTCGGGATGTCGACGTCGTTGAAGTAGTCACAGCAGGGACATCGGCATGAGCGTCGGCGTCGAAGATCGGCGGCGGCTTCAACGGCGATGTCGACGTTGAGCTTATCGTGCTAATAACGTATTATAAAATATGTTGCCAGCGGTTAGTATCTTCCCCTCTCCGTCTCTCATGTTCAATATAGTAGATGAAAATAGGTTAGTACCTTCCCCTCTCCGTCTCTCATATTCAACATAGTACATGAAAATAGTAGAATAAGTAGACACAAGATAGGGAGAATGTTCTTTATTTCTCTGAACATTGGTAATTACAGCATAGAACTCCCATATATATATATATAGTCCTGCCAAGACCTAAGAATTTAATAAAAGTCCACATACAAACGGACTAGAATTAGAATTTCTCATTCTTTTCTTCAACGACGGAGTGCGTATGTTTTACAACATACCCGACCTCAAAATCATGAGCCCGCCGCTGCCGGCCTTCCAGTAATAAGGTACGCGCGCATGCTTGTGTATGAGGCCCGCAGAGCGGCAGGCCACGTGATGTCATAGTGGCTGGTCAAGTCGGGCCCAGATGGGACCCGACAGCTTCAGCTCTTGTCGGCAGCCTTTTCTTGTCACTAAAGCTTGTGTTGATCACTTGATTAGGAGTCCAAAGTTCAGAACTTGGTTGATTAGGAATCCATAAAAATAATTTGTAAAATATGTTTATTTGTGAAAAGTTTGACATATATTTCCCTGATATCTGCAATCCATAAAAATAATTTATAAAATATATTTTTTATGAACAATTTGGCATATATTTCTCTAATATCTGCAATCTATATAAATAATTTGTAAATTTTTCTGAATAATTTGACATATATTTCTTTGATATCTGCAATCCATAAAAATAATTTGAAAATTTTTCTAAAAAATTTGGCTTATATTGGTATTATCCCCAAATTACATCACTCTGTCTAATAAATTACACTGAAAAAATCATTGTAAATATAGTAATGAGGCGGTGTAAATATAGCTATAAGACATTATAAGTGTATTTAAAAAAGTCTGATTGTTGGAAGGGGCTAAAACAACTGGTTGTTGGCTAAATAGTTCCTTATTTTTACCTGCGGGCGTACGTACTGTACATGTAAAGTCCATATCCGGTACTTGTTGCACGCAAATCGGGATATATATACATATATATATATAACTGGCCGGCTGGATGATGGAGAGGATGATCATGCATGCCAGACGCAGACGGACGATGCATGAATGAGAATGATGAATATATATGCTTCCGGATCGGAGATGTCGATCGATCCATCCCTGTCGATCATGGCCCCCGGCCGTACGTCCAACGATCCATCTGCTGTTGATCAGGAGGAGGATGCCTCGATCCCAGCAATTGGAAAACGAAGCCTCTCTGCATGGAATTGGATAAAGATGCCTCAAAAGCGGCCGGCAGGCATGCATGATGCCTCGATCGACAGCCGCCGGCAGCAGCAGGCCAGGCCAGGAGTAGTGGAAGCTCAGCGATCGAAATGGCCAAATGGGCACGTACTATGGCCTTGTTTAGATTGAAAAAAATTTCAACATGATAAATAGTAGCACTTTCGTTTTATTTGGTAAATATTGTCCAATCGTGGACCAACTAAGCTCAAAAGATTCATCTCGTGATTTCCAACTAAACTGTGCAATTAATTTTTTTTTTACCTACATTTAATGCTCTATATAAACGGCTAAAAATTAATATGATAGAGAGAGAGTGAAAAAACTTAAAATTTTAAGGGTATCTAAACAAGGTCTAGGCAAGTCGTTTTCTGCTGCAGCTTGCATTGCGTGCAGCAGTAACGACCGAGCGAGTCACGACGATCGATGACAAGTGACAAGCACGCACCCCACTGTATATATACGTGCATAGATATTGGTGTAGTCCTATATATACGCTGGCAGGCCGCTACAGGATCGATGCATGCATGTCAGGGTATTCGATCTTCACATTACCTGCATGCATCCATGCTAAGTTACTTTCGTTCGCCTATTCCAATAATTCATTTCATACGTCCTATTTTTCTTTCACTATCATTATCATCATCATCGTCGTCGTCATCTTGTCTAGATTCACAGGTTACAGAGCTGGGTCAACCACCTCTAGCTAGCTTCAAGCTTCACTCAGGCCTTATTCGGATGCGCATGGATTCATCTCAATCCACATGTGTTGAAGTGGAGTGGAGTGTAATTGAACTAAATTTCATTCCATTCCACTCCAACACATATGGATTGAGGCGCATACACATGCATGAAACGAGGCCTCAAACTACATATTGCATCATGCATGCATGATCGACAATTATATATATTATACGTACTACTGTACTAGTGAGTACTCCTACTTAAACTTGAGCAACGGGCAAGACGTATTCGGCACTTATCATGGGCCCGTGCTAGGCATGGCCCGATAGGGCCTGAGCCGTATATGGCCGCCCGTCCGCCGCCGTCTGCGTGCCTCCACAGGACATCGTGCCTCGGCCGACGGCCCAAGCACGCAGCCGTGGGGCGATTTTCCGCCGTGCCGGCCAAGAGCACGGGGCCCTTTTAGCGGTCCATGCCCGCGTCTTGTGAAGAGAGAGAGGGTGGAGTGTTGGTGGCATGGAGCTGTGGAGGCGGAGGTGGCCGGCGCCTATGTCTGCACGGGGGCATGGAGGTGGCAGCGAACAACAAGCTCCATGGAGGAGGCGTGGAGGAGGAGGTCGACCCGGTGCTCGGTTGCTCGCCCCAGATCCGGTCATTGTTGTGCTGCTTGACGGCCACTGCTCGAGGGAGCCGCTAAGCGTCGGAGGTGGGGGGTCAAGCCGCTGAAGAAGCGAGTCACGTGACGGCAGTCGCTGAGCGGTGTCCAGAAGAAGAGCGGTGAGTGAGGTCGAGGGGCGTCGCGAGGGAGGCCATGACTCATGTAGCAATCTGACAGCGTCAGGAGGAAGTGGCGAGTCTGGGCGTGGCGTGGGGTGGGGGTGCGGCTACTGGGAGGGATTGGGAAAAGGATTGGAAGCTAGGGTTATAGCCTCTTGGCTCTTAGCGAGCCAAAGGTGGCCACCGGGGCGCCACTAAAATCTGGCCGTGCCATGCATGTCCCGTGGGCCGAGGTGACGGCCCAAGCACGGCCTGTTACGGGCTTCGGGCCAGCCCGGGCACGGGTGAGGACCGGGCCGTGTCGTGCTCGGGCCGGGCCAAAAAATCGTGCTCCGTATCGGGCCTTCGGCCCGCGGGCTGCATGCTCAACTTTACTCCTACTTACTTCTTTTGGATCCATGCGCTCTCCCCCATCTCCTACGTACGTATCACATGCATGTCTCTGTTGCATGCATGATATCATTTTGTCTTGCATGACGCTCACTCGTTTCCTAGTTGCTACGTACTACCCTGTGACACGTAAATGAATGAATGATCCAGATCCCAGAGAGCATGCACGATCCGCCCGTCACATGCCTCTCTCTCTCTCTCTCTCTCTCTCCTGGTCAACTGCCCCAACCTGCATGGAATCTCTTATCGTCTGGCTGGCTACCTGCTGGACAATCATCCATGGATGTGAATACGAGACACACAACCATGTCGTGCGCTCGAACGAATGAAGGGGTTGTTTGGTTCTGACAACGGAAAGTCCACGCCATATTTGTAGCGCATCACAAAAATTCACATAGATGTTTGGTTCAAGATTAGACGTACACTAGGAAAAAAGGTCTTTGCCGAGTACAAACTGCTTTGCCGAGTGTTAAAAATCGGACACTTGGCAAAGACCTTCTTTGCCGAGTGCCGCACTCGGCAAAGAATTGCACTCGGCAAAGAATTCTTTGCCGAGTGCCAGGCTCTCGGCAAAAGCGCGGCACTTGGCATAGGCTGCCGCGCGTAACGGTGTTCGGCCACGTCCTTCTTTGCCGATTGTCTGCTGTTAGGCACTCGGCAAAGATTTTTTTTTTGGAAAATACTTTGCCGAGTGCCCCTGACACGGCGCTCGGCAAAGATTCAATATTTTGTTTTGAAATGTCTTTGCCGAGTGCCTAACAGCTTCGACACTCGGCAAAGGGAGGAATTAAAAAAATTTATATTTTTTTTTTGAAATACCTTTGCCTAGTGCCTCCTGTGAAGTGAAGGCACTCGCCAAAGAGGATTTTTTTTTAAAAAAATTCAAAAATCCTCTTTGTCGAGCGCCTTATTCTTGGCACTCGGCAAAGACCCCCTTTGCCGAGTGCCATGCCCCGGCGCTCGGCAAAGTTTTTTTTGTTTTTGGCCTCCAAAATTTTTGTGCAGCCCTTTTAAAGTACCAGGAACTCCTCATTAGAATTTGGGGATTTTTTGTGGCTTTTTGATATATTTAGTTACTTTATTTTGTTTACTTGAATTTTTTTGAAAAATATAAATTTGAACTGCACATGGTACGAATAATGGAATTTAATGATTCAAAAAATGATAGTCATGTTACTGAGTGTAGTATGAGGTCGTATCTAGGAACGGACCCGAAATTCCGGACATCTTGTTCACGAAACATGACCGCGAACTTGCGTGCGAAGTGTTTTTAAATTATATAAAAAGAAAACGAAGTCCAAAAATCATGAAACTTGTTGAGATGTCGTGATATCGTATGTGGAGGCTATGATAAAAATTTCATAAGATTTCGTGCACGTTGTCACGTACGATGCTTACAAACCAGGACATCTTTACATGTGCACGTTGTCACGTACGATGCTTACAAACCAGGACATCTCTACATGTGTCACACCCCATTCCCGACGTCGCTCGTGCCCCACCCCGTTCCCGATTCCGGCGACTCCGACCCCGACGCCACCCGCCCCTACCCCCGGCGCCCGTCAGGTATGCCCTCTCTCTTGTTGTTGTCGTGGTAGTGATAGTTGTAGTAGTATTAGTTGTAGTAGTAGTGCTAGTGGTGGTAGTAGTATTAGAAGTAGTGGTAGTAGTAGTAGAACTAGTGGTAGTAGTAGTAGTAGAAGTAGTGGTAGTAGTAGTAGAACTAGTGGTAGTAGTAGTAGCAATAGTGGTAGTAGTAGTAGTAGAACTAGTGGTAGTAGTAGTAGCAATAGTGGAAGTAGTAGCAGAAGTAGTGGTACTACTTGGATATATTCTTCTGCATGGATTGATATCCAAACTACATGGCTTCTCTTGAGACATATGTGCTTGTCGGCCATCGTGCCGTTATTTTTTGCAGGTTTTGGAAACCTCACCGTGCAAGGGAGGTTCTGCCGATCTTTTTTAAATGACAGTATTTTGTTCCATTTTTGTAGAGAAGAGCCCGTCGGAGCCGAGTCGGAGTTCCCGTCGCCGTGTCGGTCTGCCTGCACCGCGTCGCCTCGCCACTGCACCGACCCGCCACAGCCCCGCTAGCCTGACTCCACCGCCACCCTAGGTATAACCCCTCTTTCTGTATCATGGTCGTAGATCGCGTAACCCAGTTAGGCGCCTCCCGTTTGAAAGAGATATGGTTGGAGGTATACAGATCTTTGCATATCTATGACCGTATCTGTTTCGGATTGTCCACGTTTTTTGGACAGCCCGCGGATGCATAGATGGGTTAGTTTCCATGGTGCGCTCGTCCGAGACGAGTTTTGACATCACCTCCTGTTGTTCTTCTGATACACACTCTTCTTTGGCGGGGCGTGTATCCGGAGAACAATGAGGAAAATCTTGTCAAATTACATGTCTCGGATAGGAGTAGAACATGGAAACTAACCTCATCTACGCATCCGCTGGTGGGATTAGGACCTATCCTCACCTATTAGACAAGTAGGAACACCATGTAGATGCAATTGATGGTTACATTACTCATTTGATACATATGTTAGAGGATGGATGACCGTCGGCTGGATGTACACGGGTTTGGAGAAGTCGAGTGATTACACCATAGAATGGATGAACAAGACCGATGCTTTCTTGAGCGATTGCATTTGGCAAGGCTGCTAAAGGACATTGCCTAGTTTTGTGTCCTCGAAAGAAATGTGGAAATAGGAGAAGGGTAAACAAGGTGGAAATGGGTAAACATCTTGTGAAGAATGGATTTATGTTGGACTACACCGGTGGGTCCACCATGGTGAAGCCCATCGTATGAGAGAGGATGTGGTGAGATCACGGGTGGAGGCTTTTGATCTCGATGCCGAGATAGCGTATATGTTAGATGACTTTCACCAAGGGCAGTTTCGATGAGGGACGTGAGAAGGAGGAGATGGAGGCAGCCATGACAAAGCGTTCTACGACATGATGGACTCGACACGAAAACCCCTTCACGATCGGTCAACGGTGTCTCAACCGGATGCCATTGGGCGCTTAATGGGGTTGAAGTCCGAGTTAAACTTGAGTCGAGAAGGCTTCGATAAGATGTTGGCCGTGATTGGCACCCTGCTTCCAGAGGGCCACATTCAGCCAAAGAGCATGTACGAGTCACAGAAACTCCTTCGTGCACTTAAGATGTCGTATGAGCAGATACATGCTTGTCCGAAGGGGTGCGTCATATTTAGGAAAGAACACGAGCATGCAAAGTTCTGTCCAAAGTGTAAATCCTCTAGGTACTTGGAGGTAGACTCTGATGATGGCCAGAAGAGGCAACTTACGATCCCCGTGAAAATCCTGCGGTACCTTCTGTCCCTACCAAGGATCCAACGGCTATACATGACCGAGGAATCCGCGAAACAGATGACATGGCACAAAAATGGCAAACGGTACAATCCTGACAAGATGGTACATCCATCTGATGGTGAAGCTTGGATCCGCTTTAATGACAAAGCTTGGATCAGGCTCGTAATGTACGGACATTACGGAGTTCCTACAAGGGCTTGGGCAACGTGTGGGCTTCTCTCTGCCAGCTGGGCTGTTGGTTCCACCTCCGCCTTCGCGTCCTGCAGCTGCAGCTACTCCTATGAGTATGAAAGTTTTTTTACTTTCGCTTGTGCTTTGCTTGTATGGCCTCTACCTTCCTAGATTAGCTATCCAAATAATCTTGTCTCACATGCAATCTTTTCTCCTTTGTGCAGTCTTCATCTGACGGTGGTTCGAATAATCCACCTCATGCACCTCCGAATGATGGAGCTGGGCCTTCACCACAGTCGCAGTGGCTGAGATGAGTGCACGTTGTATTTTTTTCATTTGTTGTTCACTTGGTGATGGACTTGTGATATACTTGTAATGCACTTGTGGACTTTGATGGACTTGTGATGGACTTGTGAATTTATTTGGATGGACTTGAGCACTTATTGTTATATATGTGATATATATTGTGATGGATGTGATATGTGCGGATGGATGAGATATATATGTGATGGATGAGATATATATGTGATGAATGAGATATGTATGTGATATATGTTTGTATGAATTTATTTGTCATGATGGAACGTAAAAAAAATAAAAATTGTCGTTTTGGGTCACTTTGTCGAGTGTTGCACTCGACAAAGGACCCCGTTGCCGAGTGCCATGGTCACAGCACTCGGCAAAGCTGGAAAAATGGGCGCTCGGAAAACCATTTTTCTAGCTTTGCCGAGTGCTATGACCATGGTACTCAGCAAAGAATTTTTTTTAAAAAAAAAATTCAAACTTTGCTGAGTGCCGGCCAGAGGGCACTCGGCAAAGATTTTTTTTAAAAAAAACAAACTTTGCCGAGCGCCGGACAGGGGGCACTCGGCAAAGAATTTTTAGAAATAAAAAATAAAACATCTTTGCCAAGGGCCGGATAGAGGGCACTCGGCAAAGAATTTTTTTAAAAAAAAATAAAAAATCTTTGCCGAGTGCTTGCAGGGTTGTCACTCGGCAAAGCGACCGTCAACGGGGCCGGCGCCGTGATGGTCGCTTTTCTTTGCCAAGTGCCCCGGGGCTCTCGGCAAAGCCTTTGCCGAGTGCCCGATAAAAGACACTCGGCAAAGAGGGCTTTGCCGATCAATTTTTTGCAGTGTGTTCTTTGCCGAGTGCAATTTGGCCTTTGTCGAGTGCCTCAGGCACTTGGCAAAGAACCTGAATCCGGTAGTAGTAGGCGGTCACAGAAATTTGCACTTCAAATGGGTCCAATTCTCGTCACAGATTGTGGCGTGCATTTTTCGCGCCACAATAGCACGGGGCGCGACCGCACCTGGAGCGTGTGGCCAGTTGTGTCCGGTAACCAAGCACCTCGAAGCCCCTTGAACGAGGATGAGGCTGGCTTGGCCGGACTCCTTGGGGTGCAAACTTTTGTCGACGACAAGAATCAGCTAGAATATGAATGCATGTGTGGGAGTTGCACAATATCATACCAGACAGGGTATGGGCGCTGATAAGAGCCAACCTATCCTTTAGGTTTCAGACCAAACTGGCTCCGCATCATAACAGTTATCCGATTGACAAACTCTTCAGCATCCATGCCGGCAACCTCTTGTCTCGGTTGCCCTTCAGCCTAACCTGAGATCCTTGTAGCTAGACTTGTTGATTCTGAGCCAGAGACTGTTGGAGTTGCTGTGCATTATAACTGTAAGGGTTCTGATACCCGGGATGTGGCATAAGCTCATATATACTGGCATCAGAAACCAGGTGGTATCCCTTTGGATAGTCGATCTGAGCATTGTGTGTCACGTATCCCTGCAACCAACTATTGAAGTAGTTCGGGTCAATATTCTTGATAATCCTCTGCACTGATGGAGCAATTTTATGGGCTAACTAAGGCGTTTGATAGGAAGTACTAAATCTTCCCTGAGTCAGCCGTTGCACAACCTATTGAGTAGCTGGGGAGGTTGGCTGCTGGACTGAATAAACTTGATTTTGTCCAATAGGCTGTTGATTCGTCTGTGTGACAGGGGCACTTGGTGATTGCTGTGCTGGTGGCTGCCCCCCTACCATCTGAACTTGCCCCCTGCCGTTGGTAGGGTCGGATCTTGAGCTTGTTCTCCTAGAAGCTGTTGTATTGGTGGCTACAGGAACTGCCCACCATTCGGCTGCTGACTAGAACCAGGTATGTTGCTTCCCACAACCGAAGGATTAAAGCCATTAGAGCATGCTGGCCCAACTTGATCAACTAGCGCTCCAAAGATCTCTTTTAAAACATTGCCAATCATATTGACCAACACCTTATTGTGGTTTGTAAAGACTTCATGAACAGTCTTGTGGACCAAATGAGCAGTAGTCCTTGCTTCAACGTCTTCGCTTTGACCATCCAGGAGGACGCTTGGCAAGGGAATCTTCTGGACGATTGAATCGCGCGTCCTACTGTAAGACAGTAGGCACTTTTCTTTGAATTTCTCCGCCGCTTGCTCAATGAGCGCCTTCTGGTCATCAGGCAGGTCTTCAAGGTTGACCTTGAGAATCGTCTGATTATCCATGTCGACGATTGTAGTCCCACCAGGCGTGCCAATCTTTGTCGACGGCAAAGAACGGAAGGGAGCCACCGACACAAGCAAGCCAAGAGAAACCGCGTGGAGCAGATCCCGAGATCTCTCCGGGCTTAAGGAGAACATTGGGCCGGATGGTCATGACCGAGGGCATGCTAGTCAACTTGACCCTGCAATTGACAAGAAGAGAAAATTAAGCAGTAATTTAAGGTGGAACATGTCAGCGTTTGTCCAGACAGTTCCAAATATATGGCCAAGTGGCCAGCACGATAAGGCTATCAACTAGAGAGTCGATAACCAACATGTTCATGATGTAATGTAAGTAAAACAAGCATATCAGCAATTATTATTTACTCAGTTGCATGGATCTAACTTAGCCGATGATCATGAAAACATGCGAAAGATGTAAGGATAGACGTGTAAGCATACATGTGAGAGACATACTAGCTTTTAAATAGGACAAAAACAAGTAAAACCATATAAACAACTAGTACATCCTCAACAAAACAGACTATCGGCTAAAACAGCCGATTCCAATGATCGTGTCGCATGGTATACGATCACTAGACTTAATCTATTGTACCATCAACAGGTCGAGTCGTCTGATGCAGCATTGACAATAGGACCCTAGATCGGAGGCCAGCGGTCGATAGATCTACTTATATCATAAAGGAATCATGAAGGCATGTCATACGTGTGGAAGCTCAGGCCATCGGCTAAATAGTCGATGGAGACATAGCGGGTGGCTGACGCCCTGCTCTTCTTAACAGATAGATCTATTAACCGCCAATGTCCAATCTGACACGCTATCAACAGGTCGAGTTGGCTGATGCAGCATTGATAGCGGAGTCATACCAGATACTAGCGATCAATGAACCTATCTCCTAATGGAACACGACTTCAAACACCCACCATGTACGATCAAGACTGAGATAGATTGGTCATTAAAACAGGATCTAACGTCAAGCATTGAATTCAACTGCGATAGTAACCAGCAGACGATAGATCGAAATAGATAAGACCAACGAATCTCAGTCTAGATCGGACAATTAGTGATATTGTGTTAAACAGTAAACTATTTAACACAATATCGATAACTTTGATTAATATCGACATTTACAAGAGATCAGTCGTCTGTTGCAGCGTTGTAAAAGTTGATACAAATCGATAACTAATCTATACCACGATTTGTAAGAGATCAGTCGTCTGTTGCAGCCTTACAAATAACAATACAAATCGATAACTAACTTATACTGCGACTCGCAAGATATCTGTCGTCTGTTGCGGCCTTACAAGTAACAATATAAGTAGTGACGGATACTCATAAACAAGTCGGAGGTCAGGTCGTCCGATGCAGCTCTGCTTGCCCAAAGAACTCGTCGAAATCTACTCTACTTCTACTCCTAAGGGGTGGCCTAAGCCGAAAAGTAAAGGTACTTATTTTGGTTGATCGATGAGAGATGTCTATTACAATAGCTGGGGTTCAATATTTATACCCAAGGCTAAACTATGAGTCCTGGTCCAACAAGACCGATTACAAGATTTGGAAAAGAAAACGAAAACGTCCTAATTTAAGATAACTTAGACTCCAATCTTTCCCTTGTGTGGAGTCTGACGTGTCTCTTCTGCTTTCGATCAATGTCACCTTTGTCGTCAGAGCTTCTCTTCGAGGTGACGAGATCATAACATCCAGCCGATTCTAACGAACCAAATTCTGGTGTCAACAGGACGTGACTTTTTTGGCCGGAAATAACCAGGCTTTTTTTCGGCCCGGCTTGAACCCGGCCCGGCCCGCAAAATGCTTAGGTCTATTCAAAATCAAAGAATTTACAACAATATTTGGGACTCTAAAAATGTAAAGAAACTCATCAACTACCTAGTTGTAGATCATGCCAAGAACAACAACTTTGTTATAGACCATGTCAACATCTCAGGTCATTTGAAAACTCAAAATTTTAAATTTCAAAAATATAAGAACTTAAAATAAATAATTTGGACCCTAATCGATTTCAAATCAAATATCTTTAAACTACAAAGTCGTAGACCACATTGAGAACAACAACTTTGGTATACATCATGTCAACATTCAAAGTCTATTCTAAATTCTAAATTTTGAATTTAAAATTATGAAAAATTAAAATGAATATTATATTTGGGGCTCTAAATGATTTTAAATGAAAATTGTCGACTACAAATTTGTAAACAGTAGTGTCTACGGTTTCGATAGAAATTTCTTCTTCATCGTGGCCGACAAATTTGCAGATAGTTAGGACTTTGTTACTATCTACACAGGCGGACAGCTTAAGTGACCTACCTCTTTAAAACGACTTACAGAGGCAACATTGGTCCTTATATAGATGTCCAAATGCATGGGCACCATAGCATGGCATGACACAAACGCCCGTTCCAGAGCATGGCACGTTTACGCACAGCCCGGTAGGCACACATAGCTTAGCAAAACGTGTTGTGTCACTCGACAGACTGAACTTGAGGCCCAGAGGCATTGCAGTAAAAAACCAACAAAATTGCCATGTCGTCGGACCTCTCTCGGTGGTGTGGACCAGTGTCGCTGGAGCTCATCGACTCATGTATCTCAAGAGGAGCCCATGAGGGACGAGCGAAGAAACCAATGGTAGCCTTGGCAATCCCAGCCAGGAGCGCTAGCAACGACAGTGGCGCATGCAAATCCGAGGTAGGACAGGCGAGGGGAGGGGAGTGAGTGCTGTGTCTTGGGGCTTGGGCGAGCTGCTCGAATCCATGGTGGAGTAGGAAGTTTGGAGGAGAGGGGAAGTGGGAGGGGACCAACCGCAGATGGGAGGGTAGGAGCGAGGCGATCGAGCTAGGGAGAGTGGGAGGAAGTGTAGGCATGGCTCGTGGTTAAACCAAATGTTAACCAGTTAACCAACTGAGGTTATGCTAATCAACCCCAGTAATCCTGGGGATGCACATGCACTTACCACTTGCACTCCACTAACACAAATATAGGATAAGGGTTTCAAGTAATACAAACATGACCGCCATCTGTTGTACGCTTTCTGCGCTCTATCCCTTGACGCCGCAGGTAAAAAATAAGACGTGGAAAAACTTTTTTAAAACTAATTGGGATCTATTGTAGCCCTTGTGTACGTCGAAGGTTTAATTTATTGGGTTGTTTTTCTCCTTGGCGTTTCTACTGGATCTTCCGCGCGTTCTTTAAAATTTGGAGACGAGAAGTGTATGATGCCGTCTGGCAGCCTGCCGAGTGGCGCGCAGGTCGTTGCATGCGTTGCAGCATTCTGCAAGGACCAGAAGGAAGGCGTGCTTGATGATGATCACGAAAATAATTGCAGCAGTAAATCCTGTCGTAGCTGCATCTGCAGCCACATTCACTCATCCATTCTCGCAGCGATTCGACATTGGACTGGATTTGAAAATGTCCTGAATCGAGCGCGCGCAGACGAGGCCGGCAGCGGCAGCGCTGCTCTTCTTCGCGCTGCAGCTGCAGCTGCACTGAAAGAATTGGCAGCGAGACAGGTGCAGCAGCTAGCGGCTGGCCGGTCGTCCATGCCGATCTTCCTTAAATTTTCACCGATCCCCTGGTAGCTGCGCGCCTCGAGCCGCGCGGATCATTCCTTATTTGCGTGGCCCGCTGCAGCCAGCCAGAGTACGTGCAGAGTGTGGAGCCGAATTCACTTTACAACCAGCTCTGCATATATCTGCATACGTACAGGATCACAATTTATACAGTGTGGGTGAAGCTGAAACAGAGTGTGATTTATATAACCTTCAAAACATAATAAAAATCTGAAGTGCATGGAAACATCAGTTCGACCAATCCAGTGATTCTATATATACATATGGCCAACCTAAAATATACATTTGCAAGCTATAAATGTGAGACCAAGTTCAAATGTGCTTTGATCTAATTTGGTGGTGATGAATGATTGTCTCAATAACGTGCAAGACACTGTATGCACATACTCCTTCATTAAGAAGAGGACTGCCGCATTACATCAGAGAACTCATGACCGACGCACAACCTCAGTGAGCATCGATGGACATCACACCAATAACCTCAGAGTCAGCACTTGAGATTCTTAGTTTGTTAAAGCTGCAGATTGCTATCCGAATGTCTCCATTGCATATCGGATTCTCTTAACTATTCCAATGACAGTCAGTCGAAAGAAGTTTCTCCAAATTGAAATTGTTGAAAATTTGTTTGAGGTCAACTATGTTACAAGAAAAATTGAATGGCTTGGCTATGTGCAGCATTGAGAAGGATGTTTTGGACGACATTAATCTGAATGTTCTTGAAGATTTTGCATCAAGAAATGCCCGAAGACAGTCTTTTAGACACTGAAGCATTATATTTTTATTTAAGGTAATCATAATGGTTACTGCTTTTTTAGGCTTTTTTACACTATTGTTATGTTTTATGAGCTAAGCATATACCGCAAAGTAATTTTTATCATTCCTACTATATACTTTAATTTTTATATTAAAAATTAGTTCAACGGACCTTATCTTCTTGCTTGCCCAAGGGCCCTTAAAAATATAGAGCCAGCTCTAGGTGGGGTGACACATGACAGCCCTAGAGATGCTTTCGTTATTATTAGGGTTTGTAAACATGGTCCAGATAGCCAGACCCTTATTTTCAGAGGCAGCTCATTTAGACATCCACCTTTAAAATTGCCATGGCTATTTACATAGGCAGGCTGCCTCTAAAAATGTGATAATGCTCTATGCAGGGCGTCCGTCCGTCCGGACGCCGCGTTCCCGAGCCTACGCATCGGGTTCGACGCAACAAGCAACCGGCCTGCCCCCTCTACGCTCTCTCCATCTCTCTACTCTCTACTGCACCCACAATAATATATAGCACCCTGCGACAGAAAATTCCCCTCGCCTCGCCCGTCGCGGCTTCACCACGTCGTCCGCATGTCCCACTCTGCCTAGCAGCCGCTGCTAGCCCCCGCTGCGCCCCCATCCTATGTCACGCCGCGTCCGCCGCCGCATCCCGCTCCCATCCACCGCCGCGCCCCACTCCGTCTCGCCTGTCGCGGCCACGGCGTGCACCGCGCCACCACCACCCCGACGCCACCAAGAGAAGGTCTCTGTTGGCCGGGACATTGTTTCCCGTGGTCAGCCGAAGACACCACGGCAGGAAACCGCGCCACCACTGACCCGAGCTTGCTGGCGCTACCGCAATTCCCCTATAGGAAGGCCGTGGCTGCTGCGACGCGTGACCTCATCAAGGAGATGTTGCGCTGAAAGCGCATGTTGCAAACATATGTTTCAAGTGTTTCATATGTGTCAGAGGTATGTTGCAAGTGTTTTATATGAATGTTGCAAAAGTAGATCCGGATGTTGCATATGTTGCAACATCTATATACATATGTTGCAAAGCGTCTGTTGAAAATGTTTCATCTGTTTCAGACTCATGTTGCAAGTGTTTTATTCTGGATGTTCATATGTTTCACACATATATGGCAAGTGTATGTTCCAAATGTTTTAGCTATTTCAGACGTATGTTGCATCAAGTGTTTCATGTTGCAAGTGTTTCATGTTTCAAGCGCATACTCATGGATGGGATGGCTGGAGTCACATGGCGTGCATCCACAGGCGGGGTGGGGGGGGCGGATTCCCGCATGCACGCGCGAAACGGAGCCGGCACGGGCGGTCCCGCGTGCGCAGGGGAAACGGAGCGTGCGAATTCGAGCGAGCGGGGGGCGTGACACAGAGTAGGCGCGGAACGTCAGGACGCGGGGCGCTAGCTCTACCGCTAAAGATGAGGTGGGCTGTATCCTAAAATTAGTTTGTAGTAGCCTCTGTAACATTTGTACTTCCATTGCAATTCTATGGAGCTAATTTATCTTTTGGTAGGATAACTCCTTCAATTTATTTTGACCCACCAAATAAACGAAAAATCCATTATAATCTCAAAGAGGGTTTTTTTTAGATTATGTACGTCGTGGGTGATTTTGGTTGGAAAATTAAACGCCGCCATCCTATCCCTCCACTCTGAAATACACAGTGAGAATGATTTCCACTGCCACGCGGCGTGTACCAAGCGCACGTGTTGTGTTCTACTACTAGCAAAGGAGCTGTAGCCATCCATGTACTCATCGAGAGTACTCACTACGACTCAGGGTCAGCTAGGGCCCTTGATTTGCATTTGAGTGGCTCGGAGTACCACCTTTGCAGCCGAAGCGTAGGTGCGGCCATTAATAAGTTGATTATAAATGATCCACTGTCGTCGTCCTCCGCTCATATATGCAGTATTTGGATCCTGAATTGTGATTGGATCCTGGATGCATACTACGGAGTAACTTGATTGCTAGAGGCCGGCTCGATCGGATATATCATTCGTCCAGTACAGCACGTAGTGGCACAGGCGATGTGGATCTGTCCGTCCATTTCAATTTTTGAATCAGCGTGCTAGCTAGTTTGAAACCCAGACGACGCAAATACGGCGGCAGCAGCTGCCTAGCTGCTTCTATGTGAGACGACGAGATCTAGAGCAGATTTGATTAGTTTAATTACTTGTACTAGGAGGTAGACACTGTTGTTCCTGCTCTGAATTACTAATACTAGTAGTGATCAAGTTGCCGGCAGACGACACGGTACAGATGGGCTAGCGAGCTGAGGTAGGAGTCGCTACCTGCTTTAATACTAGTAGTGAATGAATGATCGTCCTGCTCACTTGGCTTATAAGTCGTATTTTTTCAGTTAACGAATATTATTTTTCTTTCACGATAAATCAGCCAACGGTACTTTCAGACATGGCTTATCAGCCCAGCAAACATGGCAGATGATGATGTTTCCAGAATCCAAGAAATGGAGCAGTAAAAATCTCTACTACTGTGATGGATCCAGCAGTTGTTAAGAAGAGAGGTTTGTTTTCGTCACTGAAAAAGAGGAGGATCACATTCACATCGGAACTGAAGCTAAAAATAGAGAAAGAGGATAGGGAGACGACGGATGATGGAGTGGTGGAGCTGCCAGTGGGTGTTGTTGGATCATCCGCCTGCTTAATTGTCGTGTCAGACAGAGAGAGATTCCTTCTCTTGGGTTTTCACAGCCAGTCAGCCAGTCATGGCAGTAGTTACGGTGGGTGCCTCAATTTCAGTGCAAAACTCCCATTCGTTATCCGCTAATGCAATCCCATGGCCATGGATTCATTACTTCATGATGCCACTAGAGTGAGTGATTAGCATGCCCGTGACTGCCTGGGGATCGGATTAAGAGATTTAAGACTACAGTAGTAAGGCAGCATTGGAGGGGGGAGAATTGGAGGAATGCATATGCATGGAGCCATGGAGGTGGGAGCCAGTTTGTTTTTGTCTTTGGAATCATCCTCCTCGGCCGTCCGTCATGTCGTCGCCATCCTCATCCTCATCCCCATCCATCTCCCTCTCTTCTCTCTCTTCTCTTGGATGACGCATGGGCTGCATCTGCATGCCTTTCCGCTTCCCAAAGCTAACCTTATGGGGGTGTTCAAAGGACGGCCGGGTGAAAGGTAACCTACCCTAACCTTTTTGGGACTAATTCTTACGGGAGGTCAAAGTAGCAGTATACGTATAACAAAGAGCGTGCAGTCCAGATACCTCCCTTTCTTACTGCCTGCATGGGCCATGTGATGCTGAGCTGACTGCTTTTCATTTCCTCTCCTTTCAAATTGCAACAGCAACTAAGCAAGAGAGGAGGAGGGGTAGCATAGAGCATAGCACGTGGTGTGGGTCGCATGAATGATCCCCAGCCATGATCTCCATCCCATTTTCAAATTCGGAGGGAAATTTATATATATATATATATATCTAAGAGACTAAGAGTATAGTAATCCGTACTACTCCCTCACAGGGCTAGAGGACCCAGCTGCATGCATGCATGGGGTCCGGTCCTGTGTGAGTCCAAGGCCAAGACAGGCAGCCACTCCGGGCTCTGAAATTGAAGTTGATGGACACACACACAGGCAGCATAGTACGAGTATATGATAACAGCTTTCCACTGTTGTGCTGCTAAGAAACTGCAGTGTTATTCCTTCAATTCTCCGATCCACTCTCGATACCTTCACATGCATGACACAGCCCAACGCATTGCTGAGCTCATCACCTGACCGACTGGTGGACTCCAATTTTTTGGCCATTTCATATTCCATCCATCCGGGGACATCATCTATCTGTTCATCTCCCCAAGCTTAACTACTTCCTCACCAAACACCAGCCGTACTACTAGTATCCTCCAGCTTCCTTCAAACTCTCCTATTCCCGCCCTTGCAGCCAGATCTCCAGCTTCAGACTCTCGTCGCTCCCATACAACACATCTATCTAGCTTCCTTGTTGCATCGCAGTAGCTTGATCATCTTGAAAAGCCTAGCTACGCAGAAGCAACGTCGGTAGCTCGGAGCGCACACCTTCTTCATTCACAAGCTTTTAAGGTAGCTAGCTAGCTAGCTAGCTGCTGCAACGTCTACCATGGGGCGGAGGACCAAGCCGTCGTCGTCGTCGTCATTCTGGTACTCCTCGCGGAGCCGTTCCTCCTCGGCCCCTGCCACGCCGAGGCCGGAACCTGCGACGGCGACAGGAGAGCCACCCGTCGGGTGCATGTCCATGGTGCACTACCTCATCTTCGCGCCGGGCGCCGGCTGCGTCGGCCGCCCGCCCACTTCCTCCTCCAACGCCATCGTCACGCCGCACGGCTGCCACGGCCTCGGCGGAAACGCCACCAGTAACCACCGGGGCGACAGCAGCAGCAGCAGCAAGAGCGGATTCGAGGCGCCCAGGAACAGCCTCGACCTCGACGCCGACAACCCCAACGACATCCAGATCGAGCCGGTGTTCGACGCCCTCGCCAGCACGACGACCAGCATGCGCCGCTCCACCAAGCCCACCGCGCCGTCGTCCGAGGCCGAGACGCCCAGGACGCCCAGCCTCGTCGCGCGCCTCATGGGCATCGACGGCCTGCCGGAACAGCAGCCGTCTCCACCGCCGGCGCAGCACAAGAAGCAGCCCGGTCGCACTGGCAGAAGATCAACTGCCTCGACGGGCAAGGAGAACAGCAGCTGCGGCTCCCCGCCTGCGTCCAAGGCGGAGAAGAAGAAGCGCGTGATCCCGGAGTCCATGAACCGGCGGGAGCCGCTGCGCAGCCTCAGCTGCAACGTCGTCGGCGCCGAGGCCCGCTCGCTGCCGGAGCCGGACACGCCGCGCGCGTCCACGTCGGCGCGGGCGTCGTGGGACGGGCCCAGGCTGTCGCTGCAGGCGCTCAAGGAGAACGTCCTCGACCGCGCCGCGCACTACATGTCCATGCCCAGCTCGCCCACCTCCTTGTCTTCTTCAGCCAAGAAGAAGAAGAAGAAGGATGCTGCCTGCAGCCGCCGACGCCGGGACGAGAAGGCGGCCAAGGAGCACGCGCGCGAGATCCTCCGCCAGGCCAAGGAGACGGTCGCCAGCCGCAAGTCTGGCAACAACAGCACATCCGCGTCGCCGGCAGCTGAGAAGAGGACGAGCTGCTTTAACAACAAGGAGAACGTGATGATGAGTAATCCTGCAGCTCCAGCTCCCGCTCCTGCCATGGAGGTCCAGAAGCTGTCTGTCGTGTTTCAACAAACTGCCAAGCCGACGACGGTGGCCCCAAAGCCAAGCGCCGAGCATCACAGCCCCAGGGTGGCACTGGCGCCGAGGCAGCAGCAGCAGCCATCGTCCCCTCCGCCACCGCATCGGGCGAAGCCGTCGCGGCCGCCGCCGCCACCGCCGCCACTCGACCCGACGCCCACCCGAGCGAGGAAACCGGACGGGTGCGAGCGCTTCGCCACGCGGATCAAGAAGCCCGCGGCGTGCCCGGCGTCCGCGCCGACGACGTCGTCGTCGTCATTGCCGACGGACTGCTGCTCGGCCCGCGCCCGCGTTTCCTCGTCGCCGCCGCTGGAGGAGGACCCCGAGTACAGCTACCTGCGGACGGTGCTGGAGCGCGGCGGGTTCATGCGGTCGTCGACGCCGCCTCGGCGGCCGGGGCGGGGCCACTCCGTGGCGTCGCCGGTGGACCCGATCGTGTTCCACCTCCTGGAGCTGGAGCTCCCCGCGGACGAAGCACGTCTAGGCCCTCTCCGGCACCGGTGGAACCGGAAGCTGTTGTTCCACCTGGCGCAAGAGTAGCTGGCGGACCTGCTGCTGGGCTTGGACGCTTCATCGCCGACGACGACGGGGCTACCGCTGCTGGGGAAGGTGTGGAGAAAGGTCCGGAGCTTCCCGGCGGCGGACTGCCGTGTGGTGGGCGACATCGACGCGCTGGTGGGCGCGGACCTGGAGCGCGCGAGCGTGCGGCGTCTGGCGCGGCACCCCGCGGTGGAGGAGGAGGCGGGCGACGTGGCGGAGGAGGTGGCGGACCGGGTCCTGGACGCGCTCCTCGCGGAGTGCGTGGCGGAATCTGTTTCTCTCTCCTGCACCGCCCTGTCGCACTCGTCGTCGTCACGTGCGTCGGCGAGGTAGCCGTTGGGGGATCGGAGATAGAGGGGGGCGGACGTGACGTCACTCGGCCATCGGATCTCGACGGAAACAGCGGCGGGTGCCGGTCCCGGTCGGGTGCGGGTGCGGTGCCGCCACCGCCAGGGGCGCTCACGACCATGCCCTGCCACGGCCGCTCTGCGCCTGCGCCTGCTCTGCACTGTTTCTCTGCGGGTGGGGCCAGATCGGTGCCAGAGAACCTCGCAGGTTCTCTGTTCAACGGTCGTGATGGGAACGTGGCGATGCCTCGAGATGTGTGCCGCCCTGGCACTGGCAGGATGGGGTTTGCCGGCGTATCCCCTCCTGTTCACCTGTACTGTACTCCTACTAGTGTACCTGTACGTACATCCCTCGGATGGAGGCTCGGAATTTTGTCTCGTCGTTCCGTTTCGAGTTTGGAGCTTTTCTACATGTTCGTTTGAACTTATCAGCCGTACTGTTTCAGCGAAATCACATAACAAATCAGCATTAGCATCAGCTATTTTTCCAGCCAGCCGAACAGGGTCTTTGTTGGCCATGCATGTATCGTATATATTAATGGACATAGCAAACATGTGGTAGCAGTAGCAGGTAGCTACTCGTGGTACAGTACGGACGATATATGTGCAGTGCAGAGAGAGCAACTGTGGTCATGTCTCTGCATCTTCTGGTTTTGATTCTCATTCACCAATCACTGCTGCAAGATGATCATGGCACCTGGCTGGTTTTTGAAATGTACATACTCCACTCCGTGTCAATGGGGCAAGGATTAGTTGGGCCCACGAGAGAAGAATATGTACCGTCACCTTGACAATGTACTAGTATATATGTGCAAGAGAAGAAACTCAAGACATGTTTATTTGTTAGGAAAAAACACTCTGGTTTTTTATGACACATGTTCGGGGTGAGAGCGGCGCGCGGTCCCGAGCCCCTCGATGACATCCGAGGGGAGCAGAGTCGCTGGCGCGCCGGGCAGGAGCAGCCCCCTCGCGGGACAGCAGCACGGCAACGGCATTGGGCAGCATGGCCTGTGCGTCGTGGAAGGCGGTGGCCTAGGCGGGGGCGAGGGTGAGTATAGACTCGCTAGGGCCGCGCGGACGGTGCGGATGAGATGGAGGATAAGACGACCAGATAAAGATGGAAGGTGAAATAGAGATAGAAAGGAGATAGTAAAAAAAAAGAGAAGGACAATAGAGTCATTTCATCATTTTTCATACATAGAAAAGTTGTTTTACCGAGCGATTCACCAAAATAACTTCAGCTGCATCAGTAGAGCTACTTTTCAAGTAAAAAAAATAGCTTCACCAGAGCTAGCAAGAGGTCAGGTCTCTGATGTGATGATGGTTTGCAGTAGCACAGAAGTAAAATCTAGTTTTCATCGTCGTTTCCCCAGGATGTGACGTGCGAAGCAAATGCGTTTGTTTAACCCCTGTTGAAGCCGCATCATCCGTACTCTTGATGGAATGTCATTTTCCCAGAGCATGAGCATGATGCGGCACTCGTTTGTTATTACCGTGGTACGTACGAATTGTTGTGCATCCACCGAGAACCAAGGAGCGTACGTACGTACCAGTACCGGTACCAGTTTGTTCTTTTGTTTGCTTTTGTCCAATTCGATTCGAATCGACCGATGGGCCTGCGTGCGTGATTCTGTTTGCCCCGGCCGGGCGCAGTACGTCACAGCATCCATCCCCGTAACATTGTGTCGTCTGCTAATATGTATCATATATGAATATATATATATAGAACATATATTCGATTCGAATCGACGGATGGGCCTCCGCGTGCGTGATTCTGTTTGCAAAAGTGCCGGGCGCAGTACACTCACAAATCATCCATCCCCGTAACATTGTGTCGTCTGCTAATATGTATCATATATATATATATATATATATATATGCAAATTGCTACTGCTATTTTTGCGTACATGCATGCTGACGTTGCTGCGGTAAATATTCCAGGGAATCAATAGGGCCGCACAGCACAGCACAGGTGCAAACCACCATCTTCCCCCAGGCGGGGATAGGGGCGGAACAGGCCCAGTTATTGGTCACTGCTATGGCATTATTGCTCATGGCTGTTAAAAATGATGACTCCTTCTTTCTGACTCCCCTCTGTTCTATACAAATCATTCTGTCTTTTTCTACGTAATTTTTTTCTACTGCGTAAAAGATATGTATTTAGAAAAAATCTGAACAACTTATAACTTAAAATAATAGGGTACTTTTTGTGTGTGGTTTGACCTGATGCACTCTTTAACGGTGAATTTTAACCATTAACTTCTGGTACGTTATAGTTTTCTCATGATATGAATATGAAACTGTTAGAACCATGGTCTTGTTGCAGTTATTATAAAAAAACCAATATGCATATATTTTGATTTTTTTTTTGTTTTCTTAGACGCACCATTTTAACAGATTCATACCAAAATTGAGTTCGTATTTCGAAATTCCTCAAGTGCACAAGTGTTCACCATTGAAGCAAAACACATTTTTAATTGGGCCTAAACCAAATAAAATTCTACTGATGGTTAAAGCAACCAATCAGTCAACTAAAGAGGAGCATTTCTGGTCAGTATGATAGGCTGCTAGCTGTGGGTTGAAGGCTTGAAGCAAAGGCTCTTGGAGATGCTCTTAGGTTCTAGTACTTTCATGAATTTAACAGCCAATTTGTCTTTATTCTATACATACAAATATTGCTACGCTATTCTGCATACATGCTGACGACGTTGCTCCGGTCATATTCCAGGCTTCGCTCCAGGGAATCAAATCAAATAAAAAAGTGTACAAGTTACAACTCTTTGCAGTCAGACGATTGCTAAAACCAGCAATATTTTGATATTTTTAACGCAGGGACTGGAGTTGGGGCCGTCGGGTCCCAAATAATACTCATGGGTCATGCCTGTTCGAAATTACTCTCTTCTTTTTATCCTTTTAGATTAGAGGTGCGGTTTGACCTGATGCACTCTTTAACATCGAATTTTGAGCATGTGTTCGTCATATATTATAGTTTTGATTATATGAATCCGAATCCATTTGAACCATGGTCTTGTTTACAATTATTTAATTTAAAATTTTAAAAAAAACTAACATGTGTATATTTTGTTTTTTTTGTTTTAGAAAAATAAAAAATTTTAGTACTGTTAAAATATTTTAAAGCACTATTTTGAACATATATTCATACAAAATTCGAGTTGGTGCTTCGAAATTCCCCAACTTGCAAAGCTGAGCTACAATCATCGAAGCAAAACACGTTTCTGGGCCTGAAGCAAAGAAAACGGCCGGTGGGCCACTTATGACTTATCGTAGGCTGCAACTAGTGGGCCGTAGGATCTGGGCCACAGGAATGGATGAACCTAGCGTATGTGGCCAATGATGGTATCGGTCACTTTTGCCCATCTTAAAGCCAAAAAAAAACGATAACTCCTATTTTTTCAATACAAGAAACGCGAGTCCATTTTGGAAGTGCAAAGTAGTACACTTTTATCAATACAAATGATCATTGAAAATGACACTGTTCTATATAAGAAATGTTTTCCAACCTTCTTTTAATTAATTAGTTTTATTAATGACACCCTCATGACATCTGATTTGATTTTCTAGAATTCTAGGGAAGCACCGGTGTAAGTAGCTGCTTACCTGCAAAGAAAGCTTCAAGGTTGGCAATGGTATGGTCACGCAGATCTGACCTGGACTCCGACGTCCAAGCTGCAACATGAGGCGTCAGCACGACATTGTCCATGGCCAGTTCAAGAGCTCCGGCGGCACATTGTTGGGTTCGTCCCGTCCTCAAAGACGTCCAGACCAGCGCCTGCGATCCTGCCTTCCTTGAGCGCCCTCACCATCTCGGCCTCGTCGACGTTTGCGCCTCGGCCGATGTTTGTGACGAGTTGACGACCCCGTCCTTCCCTAGGGTATAGTTTTCCAAATGGGCCGCCCGGCACGGCACGGGCACTGGCACGGCCAGGCACGACACGGCGAGGCACGGCACTATGCGGCACGGCGGCCCACCGTGCCGTGCCTGATAGTGCCACCGTGCCGAAGTGGCAGCCCAGGCACGACACTATGAAGTGCAAGCCATGCCGTGCCGTGCTAGCAGGCACGGTGGCACGCCAGTGCCCGTGCCGGCCCAGGCACTAAACACATTTTAAGTAGCACTTCATCAGTTCAAGATTGATGTAACAAGCATAATTTGGAATCAAAATTATCAAAAAAAGAACCGGAGAAACAAAAACAGAGCAAACACACAAGAGTTAAGAAAATAGGAATATGGGAGCATGTGCAATGGCTGCCTCACTAAAAACCTGCTAGGTAAAACTCACCCTTGTGAGAAACCCTAGTCAGGAAAAGAGTACAACCTAGCTCCAAAGTTCAAATGTTCAATGTTCTTACATCATTGTCCAAGTTCTCATATTACAGACCCAAGTTCCATCTAAATATAAAGACTAGAGTAATAAAGATGAAGACTAATGCTTCAAAGCTTCAAGCTTCAAGCTCCCAGCTGGCCAGTTGCAAAAGAAGAACAGAGTTAGCATTAAGATTACTAATCAGTTAGCAAAAGAAGAAGAAGAAGTTAGGGACTTAGGGGTATGATTTACCTTGGCGACGGGAGCACTAATCAAGATAGAGGTCTTCAAATGCTTTTTTAAGCTCCTTGTCCTCCACATTATGCTGCAGTCTTGCCTCCGCCAACTCCCAGTCCTTGATGCAGGTGAGCCACTCCACCGTCTCCGGCTTCAGCCTCCTCCGCCGCTCCTCGATGATCCTGCCAGTCATACTAAAGGTAGATTCTAAAGATATGGTAGAGACAGGAATAGTTAAAACATCCTTTGCCATAATGGACAGCACTGGATATGTCAGTTTGTGCTCATGCCACCATCTCAAGATGTCAAATGAATCATCCAACTGGCTAACAGTATCACAGTCTAAGTATGAGACAAGTTCAGAAGCATTAGAAGCTGTAGAAGTAGCAGCATGCAGCAAAGCAGTAGTAGATGTATCTCTAGACAGATTAAGAGTAGAATGCAGCAGTGAAGTACCCCCACCAGAAGAACTAGAATCATCATCATATATTTTATCCCAAGCAGACCTTTTCTTACCAGTTAGGTTTTGAGGGACAGTCCTCCTCAACCTAACAGCTCCATATTTCTCCTCATACTTATTGTAAACATCAGTAAGCCTAGCTCTAGTGCCAACCTGGTAAGCATTGTAGTCGGTACTGGTAAGGTTCATCAACTTTTTTAGCACTTTTGAAAAACCCTTCATTTTAGCTCTAGGGTTCAAGATAAATGCAAAAGAATAGAGCAAAAGTATGTCCCTCCAATACTTATTATATTTGTCTACCATAGATTGAACCACATTCCTCAGGTGAATGTCATTAGCATACTTGTTCAGGTGTATAGCAATCTTAACCAGATAATGAAGCATAAGTGAGGATGTAGGATAGTAAACACCAGACAAGGCAACAGTAGCATCATAGAACAGTTCAAGAAACTTAAAGACTTTTTCAGCAACAACCCAATATTCTTCAGTTAGAAGCAACTCACCTCCCTCACCTCTAGGATAGTTAGCATGTATGAAAGTGGTGAAAGGATCTTTGTGAGGAAACAAAGTCTTAAGCATGAGATATGTAGAGTTCCACCTTACATCCATGTCCAACTGAAACTTTCTAGGCCTATAACTAGAAGCAATGCAATAGTTTTTGTATGCTGCAATTCTCTGGTTAGATGAGTTTAAAAATGATATTGCAGTTCTAAAAACTTCAATCAAAGGTTTAAGATAATCAAGTGCCTCCTTAACAATCAAGTTGATTATATGGCATGCACAACGCTGATGCAAGAACATAGTAGTAACAGTAGTTTCAGGATGTCTTGGATCCTCTACAGGAACCTCAAGATCAAGATATTTAGATAAAATAGGTCTTAGCATATGCATGGCGTAAAACATTAGATGAAGCATTGTCCAAAGTAACAAAGAAATACTTTTCAAGCACACCATATTCACTTAGAACAGATGCAACTCTATCAAGATGTTACATCCCATTATGGGAACAATCAATAAGCACAAGACCAAGAACCCTCTTACAGAGTTGCCAATCGTGGTTTATGTAATGAGCAACAACACTAAGATAATCCTCTTTGACTTTGCGGACCAAATATCGAGGTAAGGCACACATAATTAATGAGAATCGAAGCAAGTACCTCAACAAGCTTACTCTTTCTATCGAAAAACATTTTGGCTAAGTCTCTAGTTGTGGTTTGTGTAGAGATAGCTCAAACTTAGGATTATGAGCATTATTAATGTATTCCTCAAATGCAAAGAGATTCACCAAAGTCGATAGGAACATCTACCCTAGCAAGCAATCTACACGATTCAAAGACGAAACACGCATAGGACAAGAATCCCAATTACGCATAAAACCATCGAGGATTAAAAAGAAATCTGAGACCGACTAAACCCCTAGTTTTCTCTCGCCTCTTAGCACATTTATCCCTCAGGATTTACCGGAGGTGGCCACTGCCGCAGATCTACCAGAGTACTATTTTTTGCAATGGATGCAGACAGCGCCATACCTGATCTTCTTACCTTTGGGACCCATTTTGAAGAGCTTCTGGAAATCTTGCCACACATCAGAGGTAGAGGGGCGTGATACCTGGTCCCGGTCGTCGTCGTGCGTTCTCACCGTCTTTTCTCCACCACCACCTTCGTCACCATCAAGGTCGATGGGGTCCTCTCGCGCCAGACTCCACCAGTCTGACTCCACGGCCAAGAGCTCTTCTACCTCTTCGTCGCCCATGTCGTCGTCGTCGTCATCATCACCAGGGGTCGCGGACCCTCTCCATCTCATCACCATGGCGGTGGCACTAGCCTCCACCGTGTCCTCGGAGACAGAGGGGGGCCGGGGACGGCATCCTCACTTGCCTGGCCTCAAACGTCACGCCAAAAGAAGAAAGGAAGAACATCACCAAGAACTCAAGATTCAAGAAAAGAAATCAAGAACGGAGCAGATCTGAGCTAGGGTTAGGGTTAGGCTTCGGAGCTAGGGTTAGTGTTTCTTACCTAAATGTCGCCGCATGGCCAAGACGGCCTTGCAATGAACTCCTAGCGGCAGCAGCTGGATCCGTGGATCTGCTGACTGCGAAGAGGGAGTGAGTCGATGTGATGAGAGAAAGAAGAAGAAGCGAGAGGATGTTACACGTCGTCGGAGCTCCAGAGCTGCAGCCGGGAGGACGAGAGGAGGAGGGGTCCGCGAGGACGACGGCGAATGTCAGCCGCCCTTGGGAGGGGTCGTTGCCCTTCGCCACCGTCGTCGTCGGAGAGGCGAGACTGCGAGAGCGAGAGAGAGGGAGGGACGGAGGGAGAGGCGGAGAGCGTTAAATGATTTAGGGTTTGTGAGCGGCCGAGCGGGGGAGGCCGGCCGGCTTATATACGCGACGGCGCCGTTGCCCTGGATCCAACAGCCATAATCCATCAGGGGGGGATCGGACGGCTGAGAGTTCACTGGATAGCGGGCCGTTAGCGGGCCAGGCCTCTTTACCGTGCCGTGCCCGTGCTCGTGTTGGCCCATGGGCCGAATTGGCAGCCCAGGCACGGGCACGGGGGCGGGCCGTGCTAGGCACGGGCACGCAGGCTGCCGGGCCGGGCCGTGCTTGGGCCGTGCTTTCTCGGGCCGTGCCTTGGCTGGCCTATCGTGCCCGGCCCATCTAGAAAACTATACCCTAGGGCCTCCAGAACGTCCCTGTTCACGATGTGCCTCGTCTCCTTGTTCAGTGCGCAGGCGACGACGAGCACGTCTGATTCATAAGCAAGATCGTGAACATTTGGGAAGTACTTGTAAGAGACTGAATGACCCTTGGGTTTTCTGGAGTGGTAGTAGATGACGCAGCTGAAAGCTTCAAGCCTCTTTGCGATCAGAGAACCAATGTTCCCCAAACCGATGATGCCAACACGCTTGTCACCGAGCTGAAAACATCATCAAGCCCAGAAAAATTTGGTGTTCGGCTTGGAGAAAAAGAAAATCATGCATAGGATGGATCGGAGACGAAGAAGAAGCGGACCTTGGAGCCGAGGTAGTAGTCCCCCTGCAGAGCCCAGAATCCTCGACGCACGAACCGCTCCGACACCATGACGCGCCGCAGCACGTCGATGAGCAGCGCCGCAGCACGTCGATGAGCATGCAGACAACGTGGTCGGCGATGTTCGCGGAGTAGGCCCTGCCGGCGTTGGCGACGGCCACGCCGCGGCGCGCGCACTCGTGGAGGTCGATGTGGTCGATGCCCGCCGCCGTGCTGACGACGCAGCGAAGGGAGGGCAGGGCGTCGAGGAAGTCAGCGTCCACGCGGGCTGGCCCCCCCATGACTCCCGCGGCGCGAGGGGGTTCCCGCAATCCCGCCTTCCCGGACGGCCGCGGCGGCGGCGAGCCCGATGCGAAGAAGTCAAGGACGCGGAAGCGCTGCCGTAGTGCGGCGGCGAAGGGTCCGTCCACGCGGCGGATGAGGAGGAGCGCCGGTAGAACCAGCTGCTCCGCGGCCGTCGCAGCGGCGGCGGCGGCGGATGCCATGGTTGGACCGAGCGAATGGGGGAGCCTCAAATCTCCCAAAACAATACTAGGAAAGGTACCAAACTCGCCGCGGGGAACTAAAACAATACAAAATGATAGGCCAACTTGACCGGTCTTCTGGAATAGTATAATCTGGATCAAAGTAAATAACAGAATAATAGGCGATAAGGCTCCTAGGACTCATGAAAATAGGGAAGAGGACAGAAAGAAATAAAGTTATCTGGAATATGGTATTTTTTTTGTAATCCTATTTTTCTATAAAATTAAAGAGAGTGCCTGGTTATCTGTCAATAGATTTTATGTGGTCAAATCTATTCGATTTTAGTTAGAAACCCGTTAAAGTGACAATTGTAGCACAAATCCTAAAGCACTATCAAACGTATAGAAATCTGACATATTTAGTAAAAAAAAATCCGTCAACAGATAAATAGCAAAAGTCATAATTAAATTAATTTCTGCAAGTTTTCTGGAAATCTTGAGTCCCAAACAAGTTCTTATTCTACCTTACTATAATCTCTCTGCATGCCCTGTGCATGGTTACTAAGTGTATATTCAAACAAACCACATGTTCCCGAAGACAATATATCCATAGACTGCATCACATGATAGTCCCAAAATTAGTGCTATAATCTGCTCATTCAATCACAATTGGTTCCAAAGGCATCATACCTGTTGATGTCTGCACGGTTCTTCTCCATGGTCCATATAAGTTCAGATACTCTACTCATATCCAATATCCATCCAAACAAAAGTACATTGGAGTTCATCTGTTACAACTGTTGCTGCTACCTTGATTAACAGGATCTTGGGAAGAAATCCTGACAAATCTGCTAAGTTAATTAGAGAATTTGAGGGAGAAAAGACGGTAAAGTAAAGGAGGAAGAGCTAGGATTGTACAAGGGAAAGAGGGAGAGGAAAAACCGAAGAAGTGATATCCACATACGTCTTAGCTGATTCCAGGCTGTTGCAGCTCAGACGTATTTTGATTTTTTTTGTTTTAGAAAAATCAACATTTTGAGTACTGTTAAAATATTTTAAAGCACTATTTTTAACATGTTCATACAAAATTGGAGTTGGTGTTTCGAAATCCCCCAACTACAGAGCTGAGCTACAATCATTGGAGCAAAACACGTTTCTGGTCCTAGAGCAAAGAAAACGGCCCACTTATGACTTATCGTAGGCTGCAACTATTGGGCCGTAGTAATTGGGCCACAGGAATGGATGAACCTGGCAGCTAATGGTACTTTCGGTCACTTTTGCCCATCCAAATCCTCCCCCCAAAAAAATTACTCCTATTTCAATACAGAAACGCGATTCCATTTTGGAATTGAAGTGCAAAGTAGTACACTTGGATCAATACAAATGATCGTTGAAAATTACAGTACATAGCTAAATTAGTGTTGCAGCAAAACACATAAGCCTTGAAAGCTAGATTAGTGTTGCTGCAACACACATCATCAACCTTGCATCATCATCATCCTCATTGTCAAAATGTTTATGGTCACAACTCATCAGCCTCAAGCTCATGCCATCAGCATAAATTCGATTTAATTAAAAGAGATTGATAATATGTTATATCTATTAGAGTAGAGTGGATGTATTGTAATGTACAAATCCATGTCAAATATACTTGTAGACATTTCAGCAACTGCTCCTACTACTTCATTTTTAGCATTTTTCAGAGAAAGCCATTGACAGGTAATAAAATGAAACACGCTAACATTTGAGACTACATTTGACAGTAGAGATAAAGACAAATGGAGAACAAAAGATCTTTTTTTCCCAAAAAAATTACATTCTTTTTATAGTGTAAACTTATAAAATTAAATTTTCTTCAACGTTGATGTTCATTGGAGAAACTGGACCTTGAAGATAGGTTCCCTAATAGCACATTAACTAATTACTGTCAGAAAAGTAATGCCTCATCAGCAATCATCTTATTTCGTTTCAAAGAAGCTATCTCTTATTTTCAGTTCAGAAGCAATATTGTTAGACATGTGTCCAGACATCATCTTTTTTTCAGTTCATCAGCCTGCGCCCGTAGATTGGCACGACTGGTCTTGCGAAAAGGTCCCTAAGGGAGTACTTAAACAACCCGCAGTCTGGCTGTGTCCTGGCACTTTTGCGGAAAACTCCTTAAAACTATCGGCGGTCTACTTCGAGGTCCTGTCCGATCGTTAGACGGCTCAGATTTTACTCTGATGACGTCACCTTCAGTCAATACGCCGTTCTCTGCCCTCGCCCTCGCCCTCGCCGTCGCGCGCCGCGGCCGCCCTCGCCCGTCGCCACCAACGAGGACCAATCTGGAGGACACCAGGCCAGGGGCAACGCCTCCTAGGGCGTGATGCGCTGCGGACTCCTCCGTCGAGCAGGCCCAACCGGCCACACCTGCCTTACCCTCGGTCCCTCCCCACTCGATCTACGCCGCCACTCGAGTTGGCCGAGGGAAACCCTCGTGGCTGCTAGGATCGAGGCACTCGCGGGCGGATCCGGACGACGACGGCGTCTAGCTTTAGGCTAGCTGCGGATCCGGCCCCGGCTCGTGCGTGCATCCATCCCTCCGCCATCTGCGGGCGAAGGAGACGGCGGCCCTTGTTGAATGCTCGGAAAGTGGATCAGGCTGCGGTAGCAGCATCTGCTTGGTCGTTTGGAGAATCCACTGCATCGTGCTTCCTGTTCTACTTTCGATCTCACGCTGCAGCTGTCAGCTAAGTAAGCACTCATTCTTTCCCTGCATTATGTAACTGAGATGATTACTTAATAGAAGTATAGCACTGTTTGTGAAAATGTATTTGCTTCTAAGAAAATATATGCCAGTGCAGTTTGGACTGATATATGCTAGTGCAGTTTGGACTGATACTAAAAATTCCTGGTATTTTACTACTGCCGTATAATTCCTTGAACTGATATCGAAAAATGATGCAAAGAAGGAAATATGCTACTTTGTATTTTAGTGTAGTTGTAGCTTTATAGTGTTAGTATCGGATCTGTTTACTGCAATCTCTGGCTATAAATTTGGTGGTGGAGTGCATCATAATATCAATACTATATGACGCACTGGATATGCACTTGGCCATATATGTTGACAACTCTCCTTCCAGTGATATGCGCTGCATATACACTAGGCCATATATATCGAAACTATATGATGTTGCTTCTAGCAATAACACAGTTGTTTGACACCATTTTTTCTATAAAAGAAATATTCCACTTGTCAAACAACAGAGTGAAGCAAACAATATTATATACTTTTTCTACCACTGAAAGTTTTGAGCTTTCAACTTACAATTACAAATTATTCTAGGTAGCCCAAGAAGGAAAGCTACCAGAGAGCTGGTTGTACGAAAGATAGTCTAAAAATTAATCCATATGGAAGCAGTAGCAATAGATATTATTGGTAGTACGGTATATATAATAATGAAATGAAATACTTTCAGTAATATTAGATTGTGAGGAAGCATCATGCTCATAACTCAACCAACCTGGACGTGAGGTGGTGCCCCTAGCTTCACCTGCAGTTTCAAGGTAGCCCGATGCGGAGTACTCAGGTCTGCTGTGAGGTCGACAATGGCAGCTAGGCAGCCACAAGGGCAGCCAATTTTCTCCAACTGCAGAGCCGGATGGCCGTGCTCGGATGGAGGAACAAATCAGCATCCAATCAAGGAGGGTGGAGGGAAGGGCACATGTGTGATTGGGGAGGGCAGACTGATGTGGATCTAAGCGGTGGAAAGGGAGGGTGGCTGCTCCAGAGCGATATGGTGGGATGGGGAAGATGAGCTGTTGCTGCTGCTGATTGGGGAGGGCGAGGTGTCGTTGCCACGGATCGAGATCACGGGTGTAGATTGGGGAGCGCAGGGTTGGATGGGATCAGTGAATTAAATTATGTAACTTATGCTTTCTGCCAAAAAAAAATTTCACAGCCATAAGCATAAGGGATTTCAGAAGACATTCACACTTCCACAGGATAGTTGATAAGTGCATAACAGTATATTGCATAACTAAGAGATATGGTAGGTAGTAGTGACAATCTGACATATAGGTAGTAAGACTCAGTCACAAATTTAGTTCCAGTGCCTCTGTGTTTTAGTCTCAGACTTCACTACTTCAGTCATTCAGTGTTTCAATAGCAATCTTGCAGATTTTCCACTATTATCTACTTCAGTGTTTAGATTGCACTTTAGATAATGACTAAATGGATAAGCTATCCACTATTGACTGTCCATGACATCCAGTACTAAGTATTTGACATGAATATCAGAGGAGAGGATGCAGCACAGGAGTAGCACTGGCCTTCCCTAACCATATTTGCATCTGTTTCTGTTGGTGGATGTGACATCCCCCCTTAGCTTATTGCCGGTGGTACTGTGCAGTAGTGCAGCTACATTCAGAGATTATCTATTTCAAAGTTTGAAAATGAGTCAATTGTGCTATCTACAGTGGGAAAGAAAATTGGCATAAACTGGCAGCCCAGCAACAACTCCAAATGGTATTCTGCCTATTTTGTACACACTACAGATGAGTTCTTGGAGAAGGGCATTGATATTTGCATCAGGGTTAGGGGCCTTAGGGCTAACGGCCAACTGTACCTTGTTTGGGGACAACTGGACCGAGTTGTCAAGGTCCCCCCTAGTTAACTAGGTGATTTGCCGGCAGGACATAGTAGTTGGCATTGCTAGCGCTACTGTAACTATGTCCAGAAACAACTATGCAAGAGCCTACGTACTTATTTTGATACAGAGATTAAGCAAGTAGTGCAGGGACAGTAATCTGAATCTCCAATTTGTGGACACGCTTATTTGCATTTTGATCCAGAAGCGAAACTACAACATAGTAGGGAATAATAGCACTCTGAAGGGTAAGCAATCCAATTTTGCAACTCACGATTCTTAGTTTGTTCTGTTTCATTGATCATATTCGTGGAGCAAAAGTTTCTTGGACAGCCAATTAAAGACAAATCACACAAGCAGTATATCAAACTTCGTTAGAAAAACAAAAGCCAAAGTTGTCTCAAGGGCTGAACAGAACGAAAATTAACTGAAGAACAGAAACTTAAGAATTGCCTGAATGACGAAGATGGGAGAGGGCAGCAGGTTGCCGTGCATGAACCCACACCTTGATGCAGGGTTGCTTGCTATTCGGTGATTGGCATCGTGGGTGACTTCTGGTGGTATGGGTGACTTCTTGTTTCTGTGATGATCCGGTGACTTTGCGCGCAAAGTAGGACGGCAGGCAGTCCGATAACTTTCTCTTACAGATCATGTAAGGGAAGGGCAGGCCTAGTGCAGTGGTGAGAGCTGTCTCACTGAGTCACCAGGTCACGGGTTCGAAGCAGCCTCTCCGCAGATCTTGCGGGGGAAGGCTTGCCTCGGTTTTTTCCTTCCCCAGACCCCACTCATGTGGGAGCCTCCGGCACTGGGTCTGCCCTTTTTTTTACAGATCATGTTGATGCAGCATGTCAAATAGAGGGGAGGCGAGATGATGGAGCAATTGTAGGGAAGGGGAGCCATGATCTCACATCGTGATCAATCCCTGTGATCTGTAAAAAGGTTGGCAATCAACATTTCAGAGTACTATACTTCTCATGTTTGAACTGGGTAAATTCAGAGGTGCAGAAAATGTCATGTGCTTACTGCTACATATTATTATCAGTTTGCCCCCAACCTGACATACAAACTCTGTTCAACAGTTTGTTTAGGAAAGGAACGCCATGAGAAGATGCTAGCAACAGATTATTTTATTTAATGACAAAATCTGAATAAATGATACTGAGAAATGTTGCCTATCTACTTGTATTATTATATATGCTGTCTTAGACTTTTGGGTGGCCATCATTATTTGGTTAAATCAGTGAATTGTCTTAGGTATCACACTCTATTAGTTATAAGTGATTTATCTAAATGTGAATTGAAACACATAGACCTATTTTTCAGAATTGCAAGTGAATGTAGTAAACAGAGCTTCCCTTCATTGGTGGATCAACCCCTCGCAGATCCCATCCTGCCTGGCTGAGTGCATAAGAATCTTTCGTCCGATCTCTTGTTATACTGAAGTGTTCAGAGGACAAACTGAGCAAAACAGATAGTCTAGAATGGTCCAGTCTCAAGGACTTGCTGTTTATGCCAACACGGTACATCATTTCGTTTTAATTTTGTATGTAGGCTCACATTTAATCAATGGTGTCTTCTTGTCTGATGGATCCTTTGTCATTTTTGTCAGCCATTGTTATTATTGTTTGCAAAATTGCATACTGGGATTCTCTAGATGTACACTCCTTGATATCTTTGCAGTTCATTGCATTTGTATGATAGCCAGCCTCCCTAAATTTATATATGAGATTTAGGGTTACTTCGCATGATTAGTAGCTTACAGTGAGTACAAAATTTTGTTGTAATATTCTTGCAGGAGTTATTCTACATATGCACAGCCCAACCATCATTTAGGTCTTCAAAAGGTAAGCAAGTCGCCTTACCATTCAAACATATTTTAGGACCGAAAAACATTACTTTGCTTCTACCACCTTTTTATCATGTCCCCCTGGATTGGTTAAAGCCATCCTTTCAAACTGCTGCTCCATCCCAGTCACCGTTCATGTACTGTTGCATGCCTCTAGATTGGTTAAATGTTTGGCTTTTGAAGGTCATTGTGAATTTGTCCATTTTTCCCTTGCTAATTTAGTCTGCGCATTTGCTGCAGAACCAAATTCTTTTATGCTACGACATCATGATTCTGTAGGTATACTACGTTTCCAATTTCTTTTATGCTACAACATCTTGATTCTGCAGGTATACTGGGTTTCACGAAAGAAAATTTCCCTTGCTAATTTAGTCCGCGCATTTTCTGCAGAACCAAATTCTTTTATGCTACAATATCATGATTCTGCAGGTATACTACGTTTCAAATTCTTTTATGCTACAACATCTTGATTCTGCATGTATACTGGGTTTCACGAAAGAATAAAAATGATAATCACTTATGAAGATAGCGACAGCAGTAGAATGCGAGTTATTATATTTGTCATTGCTAACTGTAAATCTAAAACTTAATGAACCAAATTATATTCTGCTGAATGAAATTATTAATTTGCAGTAGCCTGAAATTGTTTTTGACTCCAGGTTACTCTGCCTTATTGCACAACCTCAATGAACTTATTAATTGGTAGTAGCCTAAAATTACTTGTGATTCCAGGTTACTCTATTTTATTCTAAAACCTGCACTACATATACGTACCTTCAGATTACTGCACCTCTAGTGATCTTAGCATTCATAATGAACTTTTTGTTGCCCACTTATCTGTAGGGATTCACTATGTGTAATGACCAATTTTTATCCATATATCCATCTTCTGCATGTTATTATTTGAATCATGGTATTTTCAGCCAATTTTTAAGTGAATCCTTTAGTAATTGTGCCACATGGCTTGCTTCTTTCGACTTTGCTCTATTGCACCTGCTGCTTCGCCATGACCTCATGAAGGTACATTCCAACATTTTGTGTTTTATCATGTATCTGAATGTTTCATATCTCATTAACACAAAGATAGTTGCTTAATGGCAAGGATTCTAAGATGTGAGTTGCCTTACCAGCGTTGCAGGGGTGAGGAGAGAAAAGGAGCATCACAAGCAATCATTCGATGACGGTTTAGCTTCGAAATTTATGGTTACAGGACTTCAGTTGTATTGGATAGAGGCCATGTTCAATGGCATTCAGCGTGTTGACTTATATAGATGCTTCGCTCCTTTTCACCAACTAGTATAATGTCCGTGCTAACGCAACAGATTTATCTTGGAGACGCACATGAAAACAACCCATGTATTTTTTTTCCATAGTTCACAGTGAGCTGCATCGACGCCCCACCGTGATGATCCACACCGTCTCTAGAGCTTGCTCACGCCATCACGACGAAGCAGGTCAACTGCAACGTGCTGGGCGCAAGAAGCGGCACGCGTACCTCTCGCCGAGATGGAGCCGTGGGCCAAGGTGTCTGGGTTCGAAAAGGTGGACGTCGCGGCTAGGGACGCGAGGTTGAGGAGGTTGGCGATCTGTTCTGCGCCGTAGCCGGGAGCGGTCGCGTTGCTTCTTGCCCGGGGGTGCCGCGGCCTCGATGGGGCGTCGATGCGGCTCTCGTCGGGCGTCGCTAGGGCAGGGGGCTCCCGAATGGGGCGTCGTGGAGCGTAGCTTCGACTCCGTCAGGTGCCTCGTCGCCGAAGAAGGGTTGCACGGCAACCAGGCACGCGGCCACGTTGCGACGCTAGGGTGCGATCTCGCAAGGGGAGCGGGTCTCGGATGTCGCTGCCGTGGGTTGCGATGACTGGGGGGGCGCTATCGTGCGAGGACGCGAGCTCGGAGATGGGGGACGTCGCGGCTAGGGTGGGCAATGAAAGAGAGGATGCGCTGATCGTCCGTGGCGCGCCTTAGCCCATCCTTGGATCACCTAGCTCGTGCTCCCTGCTGGGCTTGGCCCAAGAGCATAATAATTTAGAGCGGAAGCAAGGCATGCAAATCGAAAAGATTTCACAGTCGACCTCAAGTTGATATGGGCTGAGACATACATTTATTGAGATCGCAACTACAGTGTGTGTTGTCCCTAATATCAGCCAGCCATATCTAGAATGCTCTATGTATGCAATCCGTACTTTTATGAAAATGTTTGTTGTCCCTGATGTTTGTAAATAAGCAGGGGCAATATTTTAATTATCTGGTTGTGATTATTAGTTGTGATTCCAACCAGGATGTTTGATGAAAAATACGTGGCTATATGCAGTTAGAATAAATACGATCTAGTTTAGGGAACTAATTAGAAAACTTTGGGGAGTGTTTGCAAATATTCAGGCAACAAATAGACCAAAAATGTGGGTAAATAAACTCCGAATTCAGATGCAGGTGATCTTTCAAAGATTGGGCCTCAAATGCTAGTTACAGAGACGCGTTCCAAAAATAGACAGTCATCGTATTTTGAGAACTCTGAAAGTTTGCACACTCCATTGAAGGACAGGTTACGGACACCATCAGTCTCAGCTATTACTGACCAGCGTTGTCCTCTGATCACAAGGATGGTTGTCTCCTTGATTTGCCAAGTCGGTTCAAGCTCATCCCTTGTAGACAAGCGGCTTGTCGACCCAGCGGACACGACAGCCACAGGCCTGCAGCATCTGGAGCAGCTCGGTGGAGAGCACAGACCTCAACCCACCCAGCAGCTTCAGCTTTTCCGGTCTCCCACACGCCGCTTGCAGCGCCATATCAATCCCTTCAATGGAGACCCAGGAGAGGTATTATAGAGATTAAAAAATATTAAAAAAATATAGTCATTTAGGACATTACTTACCACCTTGTCACCATTGCATGACATCTTTAAACACTATATTCTTGGTGCACTTCCTTGTTGGATCTAATTCCTTGTTTGGTTTGGCCAATATTCTTGTTATTTGCCTGGACACACCCCTCGACAAGGCAACATAGAGCTGCCCATGTGAGAACACTGGCTCTGGAAGATAGATCACAACATGTGGGATGGTTTGCCCCTGAGCTTTATTTATTGTCATCGCAAAGCTCAAACGAATTGGGAATTGCTTCCTTTTCAACTTGAAAGGAAGTGAAATATCATCCGATGGAGATAGGGATTCTAGGTATGAACACCCTTTTCCCTGCATGTTGCCCACCAACTATTTCTGCATCAATTGCATTGTCTTGGAATGCTCTAACCATTAGTCTTGTTCCATTGCACAAGCCATTGTTAGGATCGAGATTGCGGAGAAGCATCACAGGGCAGTTGGTTTTTTATTTTGAGCTCATGCGGGGGGAGACCATTTGGAGTGATGGAGTTCAAGAAGTCAATAGGATAGTTATTCCTTGAGTCATCATCCACAGAGTCAAAGCTATGATAAACCTTTTTCTCACCTAGAAATTTGTCAATCATACTTGCATTTAGCTGATCCACATGTTTATTTGTGGTAGACAGGATGGCACGTTTGCTCATATAAGCTGATGATCTTGCATTTTTCTCAAGTGATGGGAAGATTTCTTGAATGAGCTTGTTTACCGATTCTTCGTTGTTACTATACTCAATCAAAATATCATCTGGAATACGGACATAATCATCTCCAATTGTCTCTTCAGTTCCATTCCCAATTCTAAGGAGGTAATCTGCAAACCATGGGTCAGACTGAGCCCTCATGTTTCGTGACAATCGTATCTTCCTTATTCTTTCCCACAAATAAGATCGCTGCAATGTATCATCTGTTACCTGTGCTCTTGTCCCACGTGGTACCACAGGTAGCACTTGTCTAAAATCTCCACGAAATACCATAACCTTTCCCCCCAAATGGCAAACAAGAATTCATAACATCCTGGAGGGACCTATCAAGACACTACACTGCTAGCCGCTTTGTCATCGCTACTTCATCCCAGATAATCAAGGATGCCGTACGCAGTAACTCTGCAGTGCCACTTTGCTTTGTGAAGGTGCATGTGCTATTGTTAGCAAGCTTAATTGGGATTTTGAACCTTGAGTGTGCTGTGGGTCCTCCAGGCAATATGGACGCCGCAATACCTGAAGTTGCAGTTGCAATGGCAATTAATCCCTCTGAGCGCACTCTACCAAGAAGTGCCTTATATAGGAATGTCTTTCCTGTTCCTCCTGGGCCATCCACGAAAAACACTTGACTCTTCTTATTCAGTACACAATTTAATATTTCATCAAATCCTTCTCGTTGTTCCTTGTTAAGAGAAGCATACATATCCAAATGTTCTTGGTCGACAGGCACAGCCAGTTCCTCCCTAACCTCTTTCATAATGTCATTGTTAAATTCATCTGCTTGACACAAGAAAATGATAATGGAATAAGTAAATAAATATATGGAATAAGTAAATAATATATGAAATAGTTACTATATTGACATCTAGATATTAAAGTATTACAATTATGTATTCTACCGGACAATAAAATATTTTTTAGAATAATATTAATGCTGAAAATATTACCCATATCATTTAGCTTAGGTAGATCATAATTCCTTATATCCTTTCCCATTGACTGAATTAAATCCCGAATGTCTCTGAGAACCATTTGTTCTACTGCTGTTGTGTTCGGATTGTTTCGGCTATAATCTTCGGAGAAAGATTCCTTGTGCTTGTCCCACAATCCACGGATGTTGGTGGCCTCACAAAACACAAGAATAGTCACAAATAACCGTCGCAGAGCTGCTGGCATCTGAAAAGTTGTTGCCTCACTCAAGCAGTCATCAATAGTCTGATCCCTTTCTATGAGTCCTCTCTTCTCGCATGTTTCTCTGAAAGTAGGGTACATGATTCCAACAACTGTCCGTAAATTCTCAAATGAGGTTGCACCTCGTACATGATTTAGAAGTACTCTCAAGAAATATCTTTCTCCTTCAGTCGGGTGTGCATACACAATACGCCCCACCTGTCCCCTCTGCTTTCTTCTTTGCCACGCCTTCTTACCACTAATCCACCGATAGTGTTCCGAGATCTCTCTATACAAGAATTTCCTTGCATAACTATCATCACGGTTCAACGTGAAGTATTCTGTGAGTGTCGGTCATAGTTGCAGATGGTTTTTTTACAACATTCTTGAGATTGGCTGTCTCCTCAATAATAACAGACTACATATTAGGTAGATGACACTGGAGCTGCAAAACAGATGGACAAACTCCAAAAAGGTGGAAACCGAAAATCCTATGTACAGCTTTCGGGGGTGATATGTATCTAGCATCCCTGTACTGGTGGATCTCATTGATTACTCTAGCAGGATCAACAGAGTATGATGCACGGTCGTGGCCTTTGTGTACATACTTAAACAAGTACTTACAAGCTTTGATGCTTGAGCAAGCTTCAACATTTATGTGGCAATTATATGTCATAAGCAGCCCAGGATTGTATGGAACCACCCACCTATTATCCAACTCGGCACCTCTTACTTTCACACGACATCCATCATCCCTCCTACTATACAAAGGATATGAATCTTTGCCTTGCTGCACAAAACTGTCTAGGATAGTGAAAGCGGCATTCTCCATTAACCATACAAGCACACTTTCTATTCAAGACCCCACACGGGCCATGCAGCATATGCTTGATGACCAGGCTATGCAACACAGGGTATTTATCCTTGTTTGGTAGCTCTACAGAAATGACTGTCATAAGCATTTGGGGTTGTTAAGTTACTGCCTTTCTTCACAATTAGTAGGATGTGTTCATGTGGAAGCCCCCTCTTTTCGAATTTAGTGACATGGACATATGCTGCCACCTCTCCAAAATACTTTTTCTTGATCAATAAATCCAACAAGGACCGTAAATTGGCCCTGTATACTCTTGAAACTAGCTCTGGCCTATCTTGTGGTTGTTCGCCAGGCTCAAGATTTTGAGTAATCTCCTCCCAGTATGGATTGCAAGTCATGGTGATGAAGTAATATGGTTTTCCAAAACGATGGACTATAGCCATTGCATTAAGAAATCTTTGCATCATGTCATGATCGCCACCTGGGAAACTGCGGGGTAGCACTACTCTCTTGCCAACCTCTGAAGCCCTTGTCTCTCCTGCAGAAATTACATCAACCAAACCCTACATAAAAATAAAAAATATAGAGCATGTATGTTTTTTTAGTTTTGAATTGTTCTGTCATATTATATTGCAAATAATAAAACATTGCATAACTCACCTGATATAGTTCCGCCCATATGAGTTTCTGGTTATCAGGGTTAGAATATTGTCGGTGTTTCGGACCGGGGGGGTCCTCAACCAACCAACTAGTGAATTTGAACTGCGTGCCCCTAATCCCGGATGGTGATGCAAAGAGACACAAGGTTTATACTGGTTCAAGCAATCGATGCCCTACGTCCAGTCTGAGAGATCGATCTTGTATTCCTTGCACCGAAGTGTTAGTAGTAGGGGGTTACAAGCACAGGGAGAGAGGGAGCTAATCCCAGGTCTCGGCGAGGTGTCGTGAGGGCTGCTTGAGACATTGCTCTCAGGCGGCTGGGATGTGTATGTGTGTGAGCTACCAGGTGTTCTTCCTCTTTTTCCTTTTCCGCCCCCCAGAGCTATCCCTGGCTGCTTCCTTTTATAACCGCAAGGAGGGAGCCAGGAGTACATGAGTGAGCTATACGTGGAGCCTACTGTAGTTCAGTCCTGTAACAGCATGGTGTTGGGGATGGCAATTGGTACTTGACTGGCGTGCCGTGCTGGCCAGGCCCGAGGTTGTTGAGGTCGTGGGAGTCCTTGTTGACGTCTAGTTAGTATGGCTTCCACTGTAGGAGACATGCCGTGCCTTGTGTGTTCTTGACTTGGTGGAGTGTCGAGGCCTGGCGGGTGCTGTAGCTGATCGTGCCGAGGCCTGCTTTGCTGAGGCCTCGGAGGTGACCCGTGTATGATGCGGGGGTCTCGGTGGTCAGCGTCGTACCCGGTTCAGGTGGAGAAGTGCGGAGCGTGTGTCCATAGGGCACGGTAACCCCTGCACCGTCAGTAGGGGATGGTAAAAAGGAGATTTGACCGCTGTCCCATCGCCCCTGTTGCTGTACCCTGCCAGTCGTGGCTGACGTAGTAGGTGTGACCAGGCGCACTTAAACGGATGTGACGGCTCGCCAGAGGGACGGTTGAGGCGGAGGCGACGAGGATGCGGGACGAGCCCGGCCTCGGCCGAGGCGGAGAAGGAATAGTACGTCCGAGGCCCTACCGGGGGGTCTCGGACGAGGCGGAGGACGAACGGTTGGTCTTTCATGCTGATTCCAAGACTACTGGGGCCCGGACTTGACCCTCCATGCCACATTGTCCTTGGCGCAGGAGTTAGGTAGCACAGGGCCGTATGGGTGTCAGCAGGGGGCAATGATGAGCATAGTGGTAGGTAACCCCTGCTGCGCCCGGTCCCCTGTCCCGTCGGTCATTCTGCCTGTATTGTGCCAACGTGCGGCTGACGTTGCGGGAGTAGTGGGGCGCATTGACTAGACGTGGCATTTTGTTAGGGGAGTCGGTCGGGACGGAGGTGACGAGGTTGTTGTCGAGCTCAGCCTCGGGCGAATCGGAGAATTGGTATCCCATCCGAGGCATTGTGGGGCGGGGCCTCGGCGAGGGGGCCTCGGCGAGAGGGCCTCGGCGGGGTGGAGGGCTTTGGCCTTTCGTCTGAGGCCTCGGCGCAAGCCTTGGGTGAGTCAGAGAATCTGCCGAGACCTTGTGGTTGTCCTTTGGCTTTGATTTTTGCAAGGCTTAAGCAATATTTTTGGTTCTTGCTTAGGGTACCCCTTCTTGTGGTATCCGACCGTAGCCCCCGAGCCTCGGGAGGAGTGCGGGCACTCTCCCGAGGTTTTGATGAGACTTGGCTCGTAGCAGCTCCCGTCGGGATTGTGTTTTGTACTTGGTGGTTCCGGTGGGTGCGCGCGAGCGCACCCGCTGGGTGTAGCCCCCGAGGCCCTGGAGGAGTGGAGTTACTCCTCTAGGGGCTTTTTTCATTTTCGCGTTTGAGCGAGGAGTTTTTATCGCATTTGCCGAGCCTACAAGCGCAAGTTCGGGTTGCGGGGGTCTCGGCGAGGCTACAGGAAAAGCCCTCTAGCCTCCGCACAGAGCAAGAGGTCCATCAGGGATCCCCCTGACTTTGGGTACGACCCTCACGCTTCCTTTTCGCTCGGAAGGAGGGGTGGAATGTGCCAGGCTACCCTCGATGGGCACGAGCGTGGGCACTTCCGGTGAGTTGTTATCGGGTAGTCCGAGTGGAGGCCCAAACCCCGTTCGCTAAGGGTCAGCTAGCGGTCCGGAGACGCACTCCAAGAGTACCAGAGGGTTTCTCTAGTGGGAGCCGAGGTCGTTCGCTGGGCCTCGGTGGCTCGGTGCCTCCCTACGGTGGGATCCCATTCGGAGACTTCCCTGCCGGTCTCGGACACGACTTAGGACGCCCTGAGCGATCGAGCGATCGTTCGCTCGGGCCTCGGCCATTCGTAGGCTCGCCCCAAGGTTGTCCTTGACTCTGTTGCCCTGGGGCGATTGTCAAAACCTCTGGAGGCCCAGCCTTCGAACCCCTGGACCGTAACGAGCTCAGTGCCCTTTATCGTATTTGTAACGGAACTTCTAGCGTGGACTTAGACCGTTTGTCTTTGTCTTGGGCGCAGGAAGAGCCCCCGAGCCTCCGCCAGGAGTAGGAGGGCGGTCAGGGGTCCCCTGGCTTTTTCATCCGACCCTCACATATCCTTTTCGTTCGGACAGAGGGTTTGTTTGATGAGCCCATTCTGGTGCGAGCCGGAGCCGCTGGTCTCGGCAAGGTTGCAGGAAGAGCCCCTAGCCTCTGCGCGGAGCGAGAGGGCCGTCGGGAGTTCCCCTGGCTTTTTATACGCCCCTCACTCGTGAGGGTTTGTTTGCCGAGGCCCCTTTGGGCGCCAGCCCGGGTCGTGGGGTCTCGGCGTATCTACAGGAAGAGCCCCCTAGCCTCTGCACAGGGCGAGAGGGCCGTCAGGAGCTCCCCTGTCTTTTTGTATGACCCTCACGCTTCCTTTTCGCTCAAAAGGAGGGTTTGTTTTGTCGAGGCCCTTTGAGTGCGAGCCGGGGTCGCCGGGTCTCGACAAGGTTGCAGGAAGAGCCCCTTAGCCCCTGCATAGAGCGAGAAGGCCGTCAGGGGTTCCCCTGACTTTTTGTATGACCCTCATGCTTCCTTTTCGCTCGGAAGGAGGGGTGGAATGTGCCTCGCTACCCTCGGTGGACACGAGCGGTGGCACCTCCGGTGAGCTGTTTTCGGGTAGTCCGAGTGGAGGCCCGAACCCCGTTCACTAGGGGACGGCTAGTGGTCCAGAGACACACTCCAAGAGTACCAGAGGATTTCTCTAGTGGGTGCCGAGGCCATTCGCTGGGCCTCGGTGGCTCGGTGTCTCCCTACGGTGGGATCCCATTCAAAGACCTTCCTGCCGGTCTCAGACACGACTTTGGGCGTCCCAAGCGTTTCGCTTGCTTGGGTCTCGGCCTCGTATAGGCTCGCCCGCGGTCGTCCCTGACTCTGTTATCCTGGGGCGGCTGTCGAAACCTCTTGGGGCCCAGCCTTCAAACCCCTGGACCGTAATAGGCTCAGAGCCTGGTTCCTTCATATGAAAGGAATAGGCCGTGGGGAATATCTTCCCTATTGGCTCGGCAACGGGTGGCGTGCCTTTTGAGGTGGTTTCCTGGGGAGGCAAAACAACGCCTGCTGCCGTAGTGGCCGAGCATGACGTGGTGGATGGGACGTAACTGTTCTCGCATTTAATGAGGGAGACGTGGGCGCGTGGGCTGGCGAAATCGGCTCGTGGTTAACTGCGTCGGATCGGGGGGAAACATCCCCGATTTCGTCGCCTGTTTGTTTCGCCTCCTCCCTGCATAAATACCCGAAGAGTCCCGCCCCTCCCCGTCTTACCTTGCCTGCATTAGCACTGCCTCCGTCGAGCCATCGCTAGAGCAGCGGGTGCCGAGAAGAAGAGGGGAGAAGAGCGAGCCTAGGGAGAAAGCGAGGAAAAAGCAAGAGCGTGGGAGAGAGAGAAAAAACTCACCACCGCACCCGATTCCTCCATCGCACCCATGGCCGGCGACATCGTCGTTGTTGAGGCGGACCCCTGGGATCCGTCGGATGTCACCGAGGAGATGCTTCAGTCGCTTGTCGACGGCGGACTCCTTCACCCGGTGACAGACCCCACCAGGCCAGAGTGGATTGCTCCGTACGGCGAGCTAGAGCCGAGGCCCCGCGACGGCTACATCGTAAGCTTTGTCTCCTTTCACGAGCGCGGCCTTGGCGTCCCGGCGGATTGGTTCATGCGGGCGCTCCCGTATTACTACGGCGTGGAGCTCCACAACTTCAACCCCAACTCCATCGCTTAGGTGGCTATCTTTGTTGCCGTCTGCGAGTGGTACTTGGGGATTGCTCCCCATTGGGAGTTGTGGCTCCACCTATTCTGAGCGGGGCACACTACCAAGTCGACGGGCATGTCGGGTATGAGGAAGGCGACGAGGGCCGGCGGCTGCACTCTCCAAGTGCGCCAGGACCGCCTGCACCTCTACATTCCAGCCCAGCTCGCGTCATCCAATCGTCGGTGGTACACAAGTTGGTTCTACCTTCGCAATGACGACGGAGGACTTCCCCCCTACACTGGGCGGATTGTGGGGAGTTGCCCGGAGAGATGGAAGTATGGCGTCCCGAAGGACGACTAGCCCAAGCTGCAACCGCTTCTGGAGGGGCTGGCGAGGCTGCGGGGCCACGGTCTCACCGCGGCTGTAGTCGTGGCCGCCTTCCACCACTGGAGGGTGCTGCCGCTGATGGCTCGGCAGCGGCGGCTGTTCAAGATGAAGCCGGGTGAGCCCATTGAGGGCGCCCGGATGTCCTCCTCCGCCCTTTCCGACGAGGAAATTCTTCGTCGGGTGGGGAAGACGGTAGAGGCGAAGCTGAGGGGCGGCAACTTGACCCCTATCGCTATGCGGCCGTCGCGGGGGTTTCTCTCGCTGGTAAGTCGTGCGCCGCTTGTAGCCTCCGAGCCTCCTCAGTCTCCCCTTACCCCTTGTTTCCTTACGCGCGTCCATCGTTCCTGCAGGGGATGAGGGATGTACGCTCATCTCCACCGCCCATTCTCGAGGACTCGAGGCGGTGGGCGATCAACCGCGCGCACGCCGATGCGCAGAAAAAGCGGAAAGACGCCAAGGCGGCGAAGTGCACGAAGCAAATCCTCGCGCGCGAGGAGCTGGATAAGCGCCGCCGTCAACAACGGAAGGATGGTCTCCCGTTGGAGGAATCCCCGTCGACGTCGCTGTCGACGGAGGCCTCGGACGGGGATGACGGGAGCGAGGTGGGGCGAGGTCCCCTGGACCATCTTCCTGACGTAGTGGAGGTGGTGCCCGGGGCGATGGCAAGCAGCCCGGCACTCCTGAGAGGAGGAGGAGAAGCGGACCCGGGGTCGGCGGTTGTCCGCTCCGGGGCCGAGGCTGACACGCTCGAGGCGCGGGCGTTGGGCAAATGCGCCGTCAGCCCGGTGGGCTCGGCGGTTGTGGTGGAACAAGTGGCGGTGCAGGCGACACCACCACCCCCGCAGAGGACCGAAGGGGCGCCAGGGTGCATTGAGGACCGACCGGCGCCGATGGACACGGAGGCGACGCCTCTGCCGCCGCCTCCGCCGTTGCGGACGAGGTTTGCCATGGCAAAACGGTTACCGCCCCGTTCAAGGTAAGAGTATTTTTGGCAGGGTCATAGTGCCTTCCGTTCGCCTTTTGGTCTCGCGCTGACCCTGTCGGTTATTTTTCCTTAGTTGGAAGCGGCCTGCGGACGAGCTTCCCTTGGCACCCCTTAAGGCGCTCAAGGCGAGCCTCGGCTCCTCCGCCCACTGGGTGGCGGAGGCACAAGCCACTATCCAACGCGGCGTGGCGTCGGCGAGGGTCGATCCGAAGGAGCTGGCCGCCCAAGGAGGGGCTACCGAGGCGGCCCCTACACAGACGAGGGAGGGAGTGCCTCCGCCCCGTGGGGGCGAGGCTCACGAGTCGGATGGGGCTGGCGTGCCCTTGGTTGCCGAGGCCCCCGGGGTCTCCGGGGCTGAGGCGACGGAGGCCAGGGCGTCCAAGACCGCCGAGACCGCAGTGGCTGCGGTCGATGTTTCTGCGTCCTCCGAGGCCACGATGGCGGAGGCTGGAGCCCCCGAGACCACCAAGGCTGTCGTGATGGCGGCGAGGCCGTCTGTCCAGGAGGCGGAGATGAAGGCGGCGGAGGCCTTGGTGGCGCCCTTGCTTCAGGGGCCGTCATTGTTGCGAGAGAGCGCCTGGGAGACGGAGGTCTATCCGATCTCCTCCGACGATACTTCCCGGGCGTGGGAGGTGGTCGACGCCAAGGATGTCGGTGCCATGGGACAATCGACGCCGATCTTGGACGAGGGAAACTCGGCCCTCGTGCGGGTGCGACCCGAGCCTCGCGGGTGGGATCACCCGCGGGTACTGTGGCAGAGCCGGGACGATCCTGAGGGGGAGCCTCTGTTCGCCCTTGAGGATGCAGCCGAGGGTGGGCGCTGGGGCACCTTCGAGCAATACCGTTAGCTGGCAGAGCGGTCGCTACGGACGGCCCTGTCCATGGTGGCCGATGACTTGCCCGGAGTCGCCTAGGTTTGCGTTTTCCTTTCTCGCGCGACGTTGTTATTTTCTGGTTTTGTTAGAATCAATGACCCCTGTTCTGCTTCCCCAGGAGCTCGAGACCCGATCCCTTGGGAAGTCGGTCTTTCTCCGGCGGGAGAGGGGCGTCTGGGACCAGCTTCAGCGGCAGGAGGGCCTTCTCGCCGGCGCCAACGAGCTCCTGTCGTTGCGGAGCACAGAGGTAGAGGACCTCCGCCTTCGTTGTGCCGATGCGAAGGTCGAGGCGGCCACGGTCCAGACGCAGCTCGCCCCTTTGGCGCGCGGGTCAAGGAGTTGGAGGAGGAGCTTACCCGCGCGGTCAGCGATCGGGATGCCTTCAGGGGCCGAGCCACTGATGCTATGGCCTTGGCCGCGGCTCTCGCGGGGCAGCTGGGGGCGGAACAGAGGGCGCATCAGCTGACAAAAGGTGCCTTGGATGAGGCCCTTGCTGCAGCTGAGGCCTCGCGAACCGAGGCTGTGGTTTGGAGGGGGACAATCGAGGGTGAGTCTTAGTCCCCTCATTTTGTTTTCTTTTCCTTATGTTCGCTCCCTAACTCCCTTGTGTGACGTAGAGCTGGGGAGTGAAGCTTCCAGGGCGACCGAGGCTTCTCGGGTCGAGGCCCAGCGCTTGAAGGAGGAGGTCGAGGCTTCGGGGCCGAGGCCTGCATACTGGAAGGAGAAAGCCGAGGCCTGTCGGTCGAGACCCGACACTGGGAGCTGAAGGCCAAGGGTGAGTTCCGTGGGCTTCCTCTCCTAATTTAGGTTGTTTTTTCCCTCGCTCAACCTTACTCTGTTCTCCATGGTGCAGTCAGAGGCAGAGGTTACTCGGGCAGCCGAGGCTTCCAGCGCGGTGCAGACGGTGCTCGATAACGAGATCAGGGAGTACGAGGCGCTGAAACGTGCTGCCCTTTCTACCTACGAGGCCTTGGAGGTTGAAGGAGTTTAGTCAGGCAGCTCCCTAGGAAGCCGTTTGATCGCGCTGAGCAACCAGATGCGCGAGCGGCTCCGAGGAGCACTGCACACGGGTGTCAAGCGCGCGCTGGCCGTCATCTCTTCTCACTACGTCGGCGTCGACCTCCCGGCCATCAGTGATGGGTATGTCCTGCCTGATGATGACGAGGAGGCTAACGTGGCGGTCACAAAGCTGATGGAGGTGGCGGAAGGCCCTGGCACGGCGCTGGCGACGCTCTTCGAAGACGAGGTGGTTCCTCCCCTACCATCTGCCGGTGCTGAAGGCCCTAAGCCTTGATTTAGGCCCTGGGGGCTATGTAAAAATAGAGTAGGAGTTATTTTTGTATCGTAACGCTTGTGGCCGTCGAGGCCTTTATTTTTGAAGTATTTGTGTTTCTTAGTTGTTTTTCTCATGTTTCCGAGCCTCTGTCCTCTGTTGCTCCTGATCAAATTTCGCTTTGCAAAACACCCCCTTGGGGCCTAAGCCGTCCCTTGGGCGAGAGGTAGTGAGGGAGTGCCGTAGCCCGGAGGCGTAGGCCGTCTCGTGACTCTACCGGCCTCTTGCTTAGGAAACAGACCTTGGTCCGAGGGGTTTTTACAACCAATTTGTCAGAGCATGCTAGAGTCTTGGCGTAGGAATTTTTGCGAAAAACGACTGAAGAATGGTGCGTGGGACCTAGGCGGAGTCCCCCATCTAGCCCCCGAGGGAGGCTTGGTTCTGCCGAGGCAAAGCCGAGCCTTCCTTGTCGTGTTATTGTATTGCCGAGACCTATGATGGGCTCGGGGGGTTTCTCGAAATATTAGACCAACTAAAGAACGCTTTTTAATTGTATTTCGAGAAATGACATATACAATGCTTGAAAATTTAGGGATAAAAGCGGCGTAGCTGTTCTATGTTCCAAGCGTTGGTGAAGACTTCGCCCTTCTCGTTGGCCAGCTTGTAGGTGCCGGGCTTTAGTACTTGGGCGATGATGTACGACCCTTCCCATGGTGAGGTCAGCTTGTGGTGGCCCTTGTTGCTCTGTGCTAGCCTCAACACCAGGTCGCCTACCTTCAACTCTTGGCTTCGGACGCATCGGGCCTGATAACGCCGTAGGCTCTGCTGGTATTTGGCTGAGTGTAGTAGCACGACGTCTCGGGCTTCCTCCAGTTGATCGAGGGCGTCCTCTCGGGTGGTGCGGTTACTTTGTTCGTTATAGGCTTGTAGCCTCGGGGAACCATATTCCAAGTCAGTGGGCAGGATGGCCTCGGCCCCATAGACCAGGAAGAAAGGCGTGAACCCCGTGGCTCGGCTTGGAGTGTTCCTCAGGCTCCAGATAACCGATGGGAGTTCGGCGAGCCATTTCTTGCCGAACTTTTTCAACCGGTTGTGAATCCTTGGCTTGAGGCCTTGTAGGATCATGTCGTTGGCACGCTCTACTTGGTCGTTGGTCCTTGGGTGTCCTATGGCCGACCAGGCCACACGTATGTGGTGGTTGTCGCAAAACGTCAGGAAGTTTTTGCCGGTGAACTGTGTCCCGTTGTCGGTGATGATGGTGTTGGGGACTCCAAATCTGTGGATAATGTCAGTGAAGAACAGCACTGCCTGCTCGGATTTGATTCGATTGATCGGACAAGCCTCGATCCATTTGGAGAACTTGTCGATTGATACCAGTAGATGGGTGTAGCCCCGGGGGCCTTTTGCAGAGGCCCGACCATGTCGAGCCCCCACACGGTGAACGGCCACGTGATGGGGATGGTTTGCAGGGCCAGGGCCGGGAGATGTGTCTGCCGAGCATAGTACTGGCATCCTTCGCAGGAGCGTACCAGCTTGGTAGCATCGGCGACCGCCATCGGCCAGTAGAACCCTTGGCGGAAAGCGTTCCCCATGAGCGTCCGAGGCGCCGCATGGTGCCCGCAAGCGCCTGCGTGCAAGTCCCAAAGCAGGGCTCGGCCTGTCTCGGCAGTGATACATCGTTGGAGGACACCTGAGGGACTTCGCCTGTATAATTCGTCATTGTAGAGGACGTAGGTCTTGGCTCGGCGCGTGAGCCGTCGTGCTTCGGTCCTGTCTCCAGGAAGCTCCCCCCGATCAAGCCAATCGAGGAACGGGATTCGCCAATCCACGTCCTGATCAGTCTGCGGAGGCTCGGTGTTGACTTCCATGACCTCGGGCTCGGTCGAGGGGGTCTTGGCAGCAGAAGGGTCATCGATCTTTGCCGTGGATCCCACAGGTGGGCCCTCCGCTGTCGTCGAGGTGTAGTCAATGGAAGGTTTGTGGAGGTCTCTGGCAAAGACGTTCGGGGGGACCAGGGCCCATGCCGAGGCCATCTTTGCCAGCTCGTCGGCGGCCTCGTTGTACTTCCACGCGACGTGGTTTAGTTCGAGGCCGTCGAACTTGTCTTCTAGGCGACGTACTAATTTGCAGTAAGCCTCTATTTTGGGGTTGAGGCAATTTGACTCCTTCATCACCTGATCCACGACGAGCTGCGAGTCGCCTCGGGCGTCGAGACACCGTGCCCCAAGTTCGATGGCGACTTGCAAGCCGTTGATGAGGGCCTTATACTCGGCCACGTTGTTGGAGGCGGCGAAGTGGAGCCACACCATGTAGCGCATGTGTACTCCGAGGGGCGAGATAAAGAGCAGACCCGCGCCTGCCCCGATCTTCATCAGGGACCCGTCGAAGTACAGGGTCCAGCACTCCGTCTGAATTTGAGCAGGTGGTAGTTGGGTGTCTGTCCACTCAGCCACGAAATCGGCCAAGACCTGAGACTTGATCGCTTTCTGAGTCGCAAAAGTCAAGGTTTCCCCCATAAGCTCGACGACCCACTTGGCTATCCTGCTCGAGGCCTCCCGGTTATGAACTATCTCTCCCAGGGGGAAAGATGATACCACAGTCACTGGGTGAGACTCGAACTAGTGACGTAATTTGCACCGGGCCAGGACCATGGCGTAGACCAGCTTCTGGATGTGGGGGTAGCGTGCTTTGGTCTCGGAGAGTACCTCGCTGATGAAATAAACAGGACGTTGGGTGGGTAGAGCATGCCCCCCTTCCTGCCTCTCTACCACTACGGCAGCGCTGACCACTTGGGTCGTTGCGGCGACGTAGAGTAAGAGGGCCTCGTCCCTGGCTGGGGGTACTAGGACGGGAGGATTTGTGAGCAGCATTTTGAGTCTGTCGAGGGCTTCTTCGGCCTCGGGGGTCCAAGAAAAATGCTCGGATTTTCTCAAGAGTCGGTACAGAGGCAAACCTTTTTCGCCGAGGTGCGAGATGAAGCGGCTCAGGGCCACAAGGCATCCCATGACCCTCTGTACTCCCTTGAGGTCTCTGATTGGTCCCATGCTGGTTATGGCCGAGACCTTCTCTGGGTTGGCCTCAATGCCGCGTTCTAAGACTATGAACCCCAAGAGCATGCCTCGGGGGACCCCGAACACACAGTTCTCGGGGTTGAGCTTGATGCCTGTCTCTCTAAGGCATTTGAAGGTTATCCTCAAGTCGTCGACGAGATCCTCGGCTTTTCTGGTCTTGACCACGATGTCATCTACATAGGCCTCGATGGTCCGCCTAATGTTGTCGCCAAAGACCTGGGTCATGCACCGCTGATACGTGGCACCTGCGTTTCTGAGGCCGAAAGGCATAGTCACGTAGTAGTACATGCCGAATGGTGTGATGAAAGAAGTCGCAAGCTGATTTGACTCTTTCATCTTGATTTGATGGTAACCAGAATACGCATCAAGGAAAGACAGGGTCTCGCACCCTGCAGTGGAATCAACGATTTGATCGATTCGGGGTAATGGAAAGGGAACCTTCGGACAGGCTTTGTTCAAACCGGTGTAGTCTACGCACATCCTCCATTTCCCATTTTTCTTCTTGACTAGCACGGGGTTGGCCAACCACTCTGGGTGGGACACTTCTTTGATGAATCCGGCCACCAAGAGTTTATGTATCTCCTCACCGATGGCTCTACGCTTTTCCTCGTCAAAGCGGCGCAGGCGTTGCCTCACCGATCTAGATCCGGCCCAGATGTCTAGGGCGTGCTCGGCGACCTCCTTCGGTATGCCCGGCATGTCTGAGGGACTCCATGCGAATATGTCGGCATTCGCATGGAGAAAGTCAACGAGCATGGCTTCCTATTTGATGTCGAGGGTGGCGCTGACCCTCATCGCTCGATCGTCGGGGCAGGCGGGGTCGACCGGGACAAGTTTGATGGCCTCCGCAGGCTCGAACGCCCCTGCGCGACGCTTGGAGTCAGGCGCCTCGCCACTGAGTTGGTCGAGGTGGGCGATGAGGGTCTCGGCCTCCGCAAGAGCCTCGGCGTACTCGATGCACTCGACGTCGCAGTCGTATGGATGCTCGTACGTGGACTCAATCGTGATGATACCGCTGGGGCCCGACATCTTGAGCTTGAGGTAGGTATAGTTGGGGACTGCCATGAACTTGGCGTAGCATGGCCGCCCCAGGATGGCGTGGTAGGCTCCCCCGAACCCGACTACTTTGAAGGTAAGGACTTCCTTGCGGTAGTTGGAGGGAGTGCCGAAGCAGACGGGAAGGTCGATGCACCCGAGGGGTCGTGTGCGCTTCCCTGGCATGATGCCGTGGAAGGGTGCGACGTCGCCTCGGAGCCTTGACCGGTCGATCTCCAAGAGCTCTAGGGTATTGACGTAGAGGATATTGAGGCCGCTGCCTCCATCCATCAACACCTTGGAGAGTCGGGTGTTGCCGATAATCGGGTCGACGACCAGTGGGTATTGTCCGGGGTTCGGAACATGGTCAGGGTGGTCGTATCGATCAAAGGTGATTGCCTCCCGAGACCAGTCGAGGTACTGGGGGGTGGCCACCTTGATCGAGAAGACCTCTCGGTGTTCCCTCTTGCACTGCCATGCCGTAAGGCACGCCGAGGGTCCCCCGAAGATCATGAAGGCGTTGCATACCTCGGGGAACCCATCGTCCTTGTCGTCATCCCGGTCGCCGGTCGCCCTCTGTTTGGCGGCGTCGTCGGGAAGCCCAAGCCTGGCGTAGTAACACCGCAGCATGGAGCAATCCTCGAGGGCGTGCTTGACCGGGCCTTGGTGGTAAGGGCAGGGTTTCTTAAGCATGTCGTCGAAAGGCCTAGGGCCTTTGGGGCCTCGGGGATTCTTGCGTTCTGCGGCCGTGACCAGATCGGCCTCCAGGACCTCCTGCTTCCCCAGGCGCCCCTTTTTCTTTATCTTGGTGAGGTGGGAGGCTGAGGCCTCGGGGGCCTCGTCCCTCCGCTTACCCTTGGTGTCGCTGTCGGGGAAGATGGCTCCGACAGCCTCCTCACCCAAGGCGAAGTTGGTAGCGATGTCGAGGACCGCGGCAGCGGAGCACGGCACGTTCCGACCTAACTCTCGAACCAAGTCTCGGCAGGTGGTGCCGGAGAGGAAAGCCTGGACGATCTCCGAGTCGCCGACGCTAGGCAACTCGGTGCACTGCTTGGAGAAGCGCCGGATGAAGTCTCGGAGAGACTCGTTCGGCTTCTGGCGGCAGCTCTTAAGATCCCAGGAGTTCCCAGGGCGCACGTATGTGCCCTGAAAGTTCCCGACGAAGATCCTAACCAAGTCGCGCCAGTCGTGGATTTGTGAGGGAGGGAGGTGCTCGAGCCAGGCTCGCGCCGAGTCTGACAAGAGCAAGGGGAGGTTGCGGATGATGAGCAGGTCATCATCCGCGCCACCTAGCTGACAGGCCAAGCGGTAATCGGCAAGCCATAGTTCGGGGTTGGCCTCGCCGTTGTACTTCGCGAGATTGGCTGGTTGCCGAAATCGGGCGGGGAAAAGAGCAGCGCGGATGGCCCTGCTGAAGACCCGAGGGCCTGGCAGTTCAGGGGAAGGACTGCGGTCCTCCCCGCTGTCATAGCGGCCGCCTCGGTGTGGGTGGTAGCCCCGAGCGGGCCCCTCGCTGTCATGGTGTCGTCGCCTGCTGACCACCTCATGGTTTCCCTACACCTCGCGTCGGTTGCCGAGGTGGTCTAGAAGCACGGGGGCCCTGTGGACTATCGGTGCTCGTGCGGGCTCGGGACGAGCCGAGGCTTCCCTGTCTTGCTGAGGCGGTGATGCCGCGGGCAGGTTCGAGATGCCCCCGTGCCGTCGGGAGGCGGAACTCTTGGCCTGCTGAACCACGGCGGTCTCTAGGAGCTCTCGGAGCTCGCCGTGGACCCACCGCCCCTCCGTGGTAGAAGGCTCAGGCATTGCGCGGACCAGCATTGCTGTGGCCACGATGTCCTGGCTGGCGCGATTGAAGACTGGGGGTTGCTCGCTCCCTTCGTCGTCGTGGATGTGATGATGTACATCACGGGCCCTTCGTCGGGCTCCTCCGCCTTCACTGCGACCTCGCTGCTCCTGTTCGAGAGAGTCTCGAAGCTGCTGTAGAAGGAGTCGGTCCTGTTCGACCTTGGCCTGGAACTCACGGAGCTGTTCCAGGTCTGGACGTTGAGGTCGCGCAAGAGCAGGGTTCTCGTTCCGTGCTGCCGGTAGGACAATGCGCGGAGGTGTGGCGGCGCCTGTACCTGGGTGAAGCGGGGAACGGCTACCCGCCCCCTCGTCTTCCTCGCCCGCCCTCGGCATCCCAAGCCCGACGTGGAAACACTCATGAGCGGGGTCGTAGGTGCCCTCGTTGTCGGAGTCGGAGTAGCCGAAGCAGTAGTCGCTTGCGGCCAGGAAACGGCGCATAGCCCCAGGGTCGTGGAGTCCAGAGAAATCCACTCCGGGCCATGCCTCGTCCTCCTCTGAGGAGTTTGCGTGGGTGCCCAGGTCGAGAGTGAAGCGCTGGCGGTGTTCTGGGGGATCCTTGTGAGCGGCGGCGTAAGCGTAAGCATAAGAGGTGGCGGCATTTCTCAACCCAAAGGGGTATGAGGATGGTGTCGTCGCTGGACTTTGCTCCGCCAAAACTGGCTCTTCAGGGAGTGGTGGAGCGGAGCTTGGTGACTGGGCGTCGCCATGTGCCACCGGCGTTTTTCCTTCGTCCAAGCTCAGGCTAGACAGGTCCCCAGCCAGGGAGCCTATGCCAACAACTGGTCGTAGGATGTCGGCGGGGAGCGGCGTGCCATCCTGGATTCGAGTAGCATTGGGGTGGTCTTGCTCGCGTCGTGCCTGGCGAGCACGGCGAGAGCGGCCGCCCGGGCGCCGCCTGCGCCTGGGCTGCCGGTGCGTGACGTCGCCGTCGGTTGGTGGGGCTCGGGGTGTGAGGAGTACCATGTCGTACTCATGCCCCAGAGACATGAACTCTAGGCCTCCGAACCAGATCACCGTGCCGAGACGTAACGGTCGTATGGGGTCTGCCATTCGGAACTTGTTGGGATGACAAAACTGACACGCAGAGGCCCCTACCTAGCGCGCCAACTGTCGGTGTTTTGGACCGGGGGGTCCTCAACCAACCAACTAGTGAATTTGAACTGCGTGCCCCTAATCCCGGATGGTGATGCAAAGAGACACAAGGTTTATACTGGTTCAGGCAATCGATGCCCTACGTCCAGTCTGAGAGATCGATCTTGTATTCCTTGCACCGAAGTGCTAGTAGTAGGGGGTTACAAGCACAGGGAGAGAGGGAGCTAATCCCAGGTCTCGGCGAGGTGTCGTGTGGGCTGCTTGAGACGTTGCTCTCAGGCGGCTGGGATGTGTATGTGTGTGAGCTACCAGGTGTTCTTCCTCTTTTTCCTTTTCCGCCCCCCCAGAGCTGTCCCTGGCTGCTTCCTTTTATAACCGCAAGGAGGGAGCCAGGAGTACATGAGTGAGCTATACGTGGAGCCTACTGTAGTTCAGTCCTATAGCAGCATGGTGTTGGGGATGGCGATTGGTACTTGACTGGCGCGCCGTGCTGGCCAGGCCCGAGGTTGTTGAGGTCGTGGGTGTCCTTGTTGACGTCTAGTCAGTATGGCTTCCACCGTAGGAGACATGCCGTGCCTTGTGTGTTCTTGACTTGGTGGAGTGCCGAGGCCTGGCGGGTGCTGTAGCTGATCGTGCCGAGGCCTGCTTTGTCGAGGCCTCGGAGGTGACCCGTGTATGATGCGGGGGTCTCGGTGGTCAGCGTCGTACCCGGTTTAGGTGGAGAAGTGCGGAGCATGTGTCCACAGGGCACGGTAACCCCTGCACCGTCAGTAGGGGATGGTAAAAAGGAGATTTGACTGCTGTCCCATCGCCCCTGTTGCTGTACCCTGCTAGTCGTGGCTGACGTAGTAGGTGTGACCAGGCGCACTTAAACGGATGTGACGGCTCGCCAGAGGGACGGTTGAGGCAGAGGCGACGAGGATGCGGGACGAGCCCGGCCTCGGCCGAGGCGGAGAAGGAATAGTGCATCCGAGGCCCTGTCGGGGGGTCTCGGACGAGGCGGAGGACGAACGGTTGGTCTTTCATGCTGATTCCGAGACTACTGGGACCCAGACTTGACCCTCCATGCCACTTTGTCCTTGGTGCAGGAGTTAGGTAGCACAGGGCAGTACGGGTGTCAGCAGGAGGCACAGTGATGAGCACAGTGGTAGGTAACCCCTGCTGGGCCCGGTCCCCTGTCCCGTCGGTCATTCTGCCTGTATTGTGCCAACGTGCGGCTGACGTTGCGGGAGTAGTGGGGCGCATTGACTGGACGTGGCGTTTTGTCAGGGGAGTCAGTCGGGACGGAGGTGACGAGGTTGTTGCCGAGCCCAGCCTCGGGCGAATCGGAGAATTGGTATCCCATCCGAGGCATTGCGGGGCGAGGCCTCGACGAGGGGGCCTCGGCGAGAGGGCCTCGGCGGGGCGGAGGGCTTTGGCCTTTCGTCTGAGGCCTCGGCGCAAGCCTTGGGCGAGTCGGAGAATCTGCCGAGACCTCGTGGTTGTCCTTTGGCTTTGATTTTTGCAAGGCTTAAGCAATATTTTTTGTTCTTGCTTAGGGTACCCCTTCTTGTGGTATCTGACAAATACCAATCAAGCCTCATAGCTTTGATCTTTACGTACATGTCAACGACCCATTGTTGGAAAAGTCATCCTCCAAATAACAATATGTTAAAAAGCCCCTCTCTCACTTGCATCAAATAACAATAGTACTCTCTTGCGGTCACAAATCTCCCAGATTGTCGTTCCTCCACCATGGTACTCATGTTTTCACCTTGTTGTATGTCCGCGTCATCCTCACCTTGCTCTATCTCTAACCAAAAATTATACATTAGTATGTACCCATGCGTTTTATTAAGGCATTGGAAATTAAATCATGTTCGGTACCTGTTGGATCTACTACTTCTGTTGGATCAACCGAGGTGTGTCCTTCCTTATCAGTCACTATATCATTGTACGGCATAAATTTATTCCAACCAGTTTCCCCCTTAGGTTTAAATAACGGATATGCCAATGGATCATAACATCCATGATATGCTTTGATATAGCGCGGGCGATCCCCTCTGGCATACACAAGCACACTTCTATCAAAACATCTTTGGGGATCGTTGCCATCTGACCAGATAGCTGCGACCTGTGACGCCGTGGGTGCATTGTACCTTGTTTTTAGCAAAGGAACATATATTTAGTAGTACAAATAAATCAAATTTATTTGTAGTAGAATAATAATATCTTGTAATACATAAACATATTCCTGAACATGCGTACCTTCGTTGGTCTGGTGTGACATTAGTATTGAGTTCAATTACATAGTCATCAAGATTCGGAATAGCTCCAACTCAGTTAAAGGTCTGTACATATGGGTTGCCTTCCATTATTCGCAGCACAGTTCTGATAAGATTGATATCTAGGTCAGGCGATCTCTTCTTTCCGTGCGCCAAACTGTCATCTTCCGTATCATAAAAGTAGAGTTGCAAGTGGCGAGCCCCTTTAGAACATGGGACCAAATGGTCTAGGCGATGGTACAAGGCTCCATGCACACGAAATGTATATATACCAGTCCCTGCCGCGGTGGCAACTCGTCGATCCAAGGTTACTCCAAGGCTCGTGAAAGAGAAATGAGAGTTGAAGTACCAGATATTTTGCTTGAAATATTGTGCATCATTATCTACCTGACTTGTGAATAACATTTTTAACTCATCAGGCACTTGTGGAACATGTACTTTTATCTTTCCTTTTCTACAACAGAATCCAGGTGATTCATATTGAAATTTCATTACTCCACAGTACAAGCAGTTAGGCACCTTTCTCAGAACATGGTGCCTATCAGGCAAATTTTGGTAGATATAATCATAAGGATCTTCATTGTTATTCAGATCAACACCATTGACAGTGACAAGATAGGACTCGAAGGCACTATCTGCTGTGAAAGCAAGCACTGGCCGTCATTACACCACACTAATAATATTAATTAGGAATGCCATGACAAGATTAATAATATTAACTCGAAGGCGCCACACAAGAAAAAAGATACCTTCACCAGCTTACTGTCTGGCTTCATCGTCAGCAAGAAGATCATCAATATCTAAGACATGAGGTGCCTCCATATGGTCATCATCTGCATGATGTTTGCTCGAACATGAGTTATTAGTACCTTCACCAGCGTACTGAAAATATAGAAATAGGACACACCTTCATCAGATTCATTGTTTGTAGGTTCGAACAAGGCACTATCAAATTCTATATCAGTCTGCTCTATAGATCTTAGCTGAGCAGGCTGTTTACCGGCTGACTGTGATCTCATCTTTCTACTGTATTCCCTCTTTTTTTGCAACAAATTTTCTTTGCTGTTTGTCATCCATATTGTTGTACCTCTCTTTTGTGCGAGGGCCTTTTTCCTATTTGAGTTGCCAACTGGTCAACAATAGTTGGAAAACATTGACACGGTGAGCTGAGTTGTACATGTAGCTGTACATATTAAAAATGAAAAAAATAGCAGGATGGCACCTGGTGTTGCCTCACTTGTATCCAATAGAGTGTGGCTTGATAGGTTGCTGGGAACACAAGAATTATCATAGGTCGGTTGTCTTGTCCGTACATAATTATGATTCGTATGTAGCCAATCCGTGTTGTCATCAGGAATGACATTTTCCTTGTCTTGAGCGCTTGATGGTTGGAGAAAACTTGAACATGCTATCACCGAATAAATTGTGAGATAGACAAAGACACTTAATTTTGGTAAAGAGTAACATTGCAGACAATACCATGATGAGCTCCTAGAGTATTATTATTATTATTTGTTAATGATTCTGTCCTATTGAATAATCGTTGTTCCTGACGCCTTTTGTTCCTTTCTTTTCTTATTTCTTCGGACTCCTCAGCCTTTCTCTTTGCTCGGTATTCTCGTTGTTTTCTATTCCTCTCTTGCCTCTTTCGCTCGGCCTCATCCACAGGTGCTGCAAGTGTTTATATATTTGTTTAGAAATACAAACTGAGGGTTAGAAGATACTGACAGCAATGCCATGACAGTAGTGCGCTCTGAATTATGAGAGTGGAATACCTGTGTTGTTGTTTGTTATTTCGCCTAACGCAGTGCGCTCTTATTTCTGAGATGCCATGTCTTCCTGTTTTTTTTTTAAATCTGCTAGCAAATGATTTCGCAATACTAATATGAGGAATCAACAACGATTTGGCCTATCCAATTTAACCAGGTAGCAAATGGCAAACTTACCGATGGTGGTGCCTTGAGGGAGATTTAATCTGCAAGCTAATGATTTCGCAATACTAATATGAGGAATCAACAACGATTTGGCCTAGTTATGGACCTGTAGCACCCAAAAATCCAAATTTGGCCATATGTCATGATGATTGGAACAGGCATTGTTGGAAAGGCAGGAGGACTAAGTAATAATCGTTAAACTTGAGAACGTGAGGGGAAACAACTCTACTAACTTGATACTCTTATTGATATACTAAAACCAGAACGCTTTTGTATCGGTTTTGTGTAATCTGAACTGGAGACATATAACTGAATCAAAATAGAAGCTAACTTACACCATGTCTTGCAGAGTACCGAAGTTACTGAAAAGCTACAGGAAGAAGAAAGGAAACTGAAACTGAGAGCGCGGAGGTAGCCAAGAAAACCATTAACAATTGTTTGAAGAAACTTACATATGCAGTGAATGCCCTTGATGAGGACGAGGCGAGCAAGAGCACACTTTGAGGAAGATGATGATGACTGATGGCGTAGGATAGTCCGATGACGCCCAGCTGATGACGGACGCGGCATCCCACTTGGCCACGCCGCTGCCCTCCAGGATTATATGAAGCCAATGAACGCCTCGCAGTTGGCCGTAGCGTCACCTCCGTGCGTGCGTGTCCACGTACTGCGTACCCAACCCACGACCACCAGTCGGACTGATCTGTGGCCGCCCGCCGCCGCCCTCCCTTCACCGCTGACCCCGGGCAATGGCGATCTGCGCCGCCGCGCCTAGTGTCGTGCCCCTCGTGAACCTTAATTTAGTTGGCCCTGCGTGCTTGGGCCTAGAACGAGAATGGGCCAGATTATTCGGTTGCCAGCATCGCCGGAGAGAAAAGAAAAGCCATGAAGAACATAAGAGAACACTAGAGGAACCGGGAAAGATAGCAATGCGCACGACCAACTGAAAGCGAAAGAAGGCAACAGTGATTCCTGATTTTTGGCATTAAGTACCGCTGACAGCAAGGAACATGCACGCGTTGCGTGGAGGGGTTGTATACTACTACTATAACCGTAAATAAAATGGAGTCAAAATCAATCCGCAACTGTAACTCCTTTGTGGAAATTGGCCAAAGCGATGAAATCTTGGCATGTACTAACCGTAAAAGTTCAATCCACCAGGACCCTTATTTCTCGGGAATCCACCAGGACCCGTAAATTTTAAACTTTTACGGCATGTGCTAAATCGTCTAGGGTAAGTGGGTAACGCTACCTAGTATATTGCCCGTGCTAACACTACGGCGACATCTAGGGTAAGTGGGTAACACACATTATACAGGCATTCATCAAACTTGGTAAATCTAAAGCAATCTATTATACTTGATCAATGGTTATTACAGATGTGTCAGCCTGTCGCTACAGCTCCGGTAATCCCCAAACTGTTTTAAGATAAGAAGGGCCGCCTCCGCCTGGCCATCCTGCTGCTTCCTCCTCCTCCTCCTCCTCCTCCCCTCCTAGGCCCCATCCCGAACCTCAAGTGAGCGCTCCTGAACCTCAAGCTGCCCTACCTGGCGGACAACCGCCTAGACGGCCGCGTCCCGCCTAGCCTAGGCCTGCTACATCGCGCCACCGTCCTCGTCCTCTCTAGCAACCACCTGACGGGCAGATCCCCGGGTCCCTGCTGCCCCGCCTCACATCGCTACCACCTTGACAACAATTCTGCGTACAAGCCAGCCGCTGCATCTGCAAGGGATTAACAATGAATGAGGTGTAAGTTGGCCCAAAAGTTGAGTACACCTTGCCCTTCTGTTTGTAGAACTTCTAGTTCCTCAAGAAGCAATGGGAAACAATGTACCTGACATAATTCACCATCCCACAATAACTTGCGCTTATCATGCAGAACAGTCTTTGAGTGGATCAGGCATTGAAGCTTCATATTGAACATTGGTTTAGCTAAGGATATATCAAGCTTCATGCAGAACAGTCTTTGAGTGGATCAGGCCATGCTGAACTGCTGAAGAGCAAGAGGAGTAGGCTTAGCGGCAATAGTGTGTGATAATGAGAAATTGAAATCCAAGATAGGCGAAAAGCACTTGGTGTACTGAACCATGAGGGCTAAGGTTAAGTGAAAACCAACCAGCAGGCTACTGCTGTTGATTGGGATAGCAGGTCTGTGAAGACCACAAAGTAGCACTTCCTAGTATAGATAATGGGTAACCTGCTATCCTGTTAAAGTTTGCAATTAATAGGTAAAAGAACTCTAGGATTCAATCGTAGTAAAAGGAAGTCCTTTTAGCAAAGATAACTCTAGGATTAATAGGACAATTCATAGAAGTGATCTTTTTTTAATTCAGAAAGCATTACTGTACTCCATATAGCCATGTAGGATTTGACATATCACAATCGTCAAGCAAGCAGCATAGTACCTCAGTTGTATTCTCTTGTTTGGAGTAACCCCCACAAATGTGAAAAATTGGAAAGCCAAAGGAGAATATAACTATAGTTCATAAGAGCGAAGTAGGGGCTGAAGATCATATAATACCATTATATCTAATTCTAAAGACATGCATTGTTGGTGCGAACAAATTTATTTTATAACTCAACAAATGTAAGGTCAATCCAACATAATCAAAGGAGCATGCATTAAAAATGGCACCTCTGTATATAATTCTGTAGACGATTTGTATGCTGTACAAACAATTAATTTGCTAAAATGAGTAATAAGGTTAAAGTACAAACAGGACATGGTTCATTTTGCTAAAACGCTGCTTTTAGGGTAGAATATATAGTGTTAACTTAAGTATAACCCATATAGGTAAATGGCTCAAAAGACATGTGTAGTTGTAGCAGAAAAAAATCAAACAATAACATAACTAAAGTGAGTAAATAAAACTGGCAAGCAGGGCGATCAAACTAACCAGAAACAATTAAGCTGCTGCTCTGCTTGCTCTAGAGTCTACAGGTAAGTTGAACCAAGACAATTAAGGAGGTACTCAAGATAACCATAAAATTCAGATTTGTAGCTAAACCAAAACAGTTAATAAAGCCGGAGAAATGCGTAAAGAAGACACAAACTTTGCCACTGGTGGTAGGTACATACGAATCGAAGCACATAGTCATTTGGTATTGGCAATGTGATGAAGCCACAAAGGACTCTGAGAAAGGAGATGCCCTTCTTCCAGGGTCATTCCCCAACCGTGAACAAAACGTACATGGGCATTAAGCAGGTACACCCATTGCTCACAATGTGATCTCATAGTAATAATTTATTTAGAGCAGGAAAAAGATTAGTTGAAGCCAGTGTCACAAATACATAGATGATAGTTTGTCTACAAAATACACATAGTATATTGCCCATGCTAATGCTACAGTAAAAACAAAAGGACAATATCAGCAGCACAAGCACTAGATTCACTTTTGAAACAATTCAGAGTAATTAACTATTGCAAAGCCTAGCCTAGCTGTACAATACCAAGTTACACGAGAACTTGAACTAAAAAAATGAACCAAGGAAAAATGAAGAACTCACCGAGGCACCAGGAAGCTTGTTTCCAGCAATGCCAGACCTAGATAGAGTATCAATCGAACAACCAGATTCCATAACAAGCATCATATTATGAAATCAGACTCTAAATGTATTTCTCAAGCATTCATATTTTCAATCTAAGGCAATACCACTGACTTGCAGAACTATTCCCAACAGAGTTAACAAAGTAGTTAAGTTATCACCTCCTTCTGGTCTGCAGTGCTAGATGACATGGATGATAACATCAGGCCAAGAATCAATAGAGGTGCAAGGAAATTCTGCAGCTGTTTCATAGCATTCTCCTGGAAATTCCATCCTTCATCTGTATTGGATTCCTCTGTGCACCAAGAGATTGCATTTCATCAAAGGTTGAAATAGTTAGTACTGATGTCACGAAACAAAAATTGCAACCAAGAGGTTGCATTTCCTCTGTGCAAAAGCTATGGCATTCATATGACACCTGCTGTGTATTGCAACTAAGATAGACATGCTTGGCATTTTCACAAACATCTTATGAGCAATCACAGTAGTGCCATCTGCCATGATCCTAAGCATAAGCAAAGATTTCCCTAATCTCCAACCCAGCACAGAGTTGGTCGAACTTACCAGTACCAGCAACAATGACATGGACACGTGCTTGCAGATGCACTTCCTTGTTCATGGCAATATGCTGACCGGATGGGTGGCCGACGTGGTGCACGGGTGCCACGGATGGCGGCGAAGTCCTCGGCAATCTCGTCCCTGGTGAGCACGACATGTAGCACAGCGACGGTGTCTGAAAACAAAGCACTAATGCTTCAAAAAAAATAGCTTTTACCAAAAATGTCTGAATTCACATAGATATATAGCATACTACAGTGCTATCAAATGTAGCACAGCAGCAAATGGTCAAATGCATCCGGTCTCCTGTGACCTTACTACCTGTACAGAAATCGCAGAAATCATTTGAACGCCCTCCTCTGCTGTATTGAACTTTGAAAAGGCATAAAAGGAACAACCTCTTATCCTGGTGTCAATCTCAGAGATAGGTGCGGGAAAGGGAGAGGAAGGAGCTGCCGTCCATCGTTTGCCCTCGCCAGATCTAGGGGATCCTGCACCTCCACCTCTGAAAGAGGCTCGCCCGCACCGCCATCGATCTTGGTGGCCCGGCCGGATGCACCTCCGAGCCGCCACTTTCCAACGGATCGGGGCATCACTCCAGGATCCGAGCGCCACCAGCCAGGAGAAGACCAAGCACCGGCATCCCGGAGGGAGGGTGCCTTGCGCACCGACGGCGGCGTGGGGGCGAGCCAGCGGGCAGCCGCTGCGATGGGGCAGGAGGAGGGAGTCGCACGACGCGATGGGGCAGGGAGGGGAGAGGAGTCGGAGTCGCGTGGGGAAGAGAGAGAGTCGCGCGTGCGGGAGAGGGGGCGTCGGGGCAGACACACTGGCCTGTTCGTTTCGTCGCAAAGGACAACCGCTGGCTGGTTTGGTGTGAGAGAAAAATACTATTCTAGTTTATAATCTACGATCGTATATGAGCAAGCGAATAGGCTAACTAAACCTGAGCCATCGGATTTGAATAAGTAATGAGAGAGAATGACTAAGAGATAATCCGATGCATCCGTTTTGATGGTGTTATATTTTCTAGGTATATTCATAGGTGTGAATGTAGCATAGGTCATAACTGTGGAGCAGGTATTTGTTGTATGACTGTAGATTTATTCTAACCGGTGGATTATAGGGTAGGGTAGATGAAACTATATAACCTTGAAATGTTTTCTAATACTGAATTGTATGGTAACTGTACACGACTGTTGAGAGAACTGGCATCCCGCAGCGAAGCGTGGGGCTCCCATCTAGTTATCAGTTTGCCCCCAAACCATGTGGAGAGGAGGCTGCCAGCTCCCGTCTCCACCTCTCCGCCGGGGCTCGATGGAAGACCCACACATCTCTCGTGTTGCCGTGGCAGGCCAACGTCTCCGCGCTCACATCTGCCCGAGCTTTGGCCGTCTGTGCGCGATGCCAGGCATAATGTCGTCGGCCCGGTGAGATCGTGCTAGCAGTATGTGTAAGGATGGTGTTGAAATTGCGTTCTGCTAGCAGCAAATATATATATATATATATATATATATAAAGTATGAAAGCGTCTCACAGATAGTACAACAGTTTAATAATTTTATCTGATGTTGCCCATAGCTACAATCAACAAACCATGAGTAAAGGTATGAAGAACATGGTCTGACATAGACGAAGCAAATAAAAAGAAAAAATAAAGAATAGCAAGGATGGCATCCCTGCCTTAATCAAATTCATAAATAAAAAATCATCATGCAATCCATGGTAACGTAAAGGGCTATCTGCAAACCTCTGCATACAGTGTCAGGCTACAGATAATAATCGGCTGCTCCTAACATTTTTTTTATTAATATAAAGGTCAGCTCCTAAAGTATCATTAGCAGATAAATGTGGCCAGGTACATATCTGTTGCAACCAGTCTAAAATTGCAACTCAGATCAGATTTGAATTTAAGATGCCAATTGTTGCTTGATGCACAGAACCCCATCTGTCATGAATTTCTGAAACCAGTGAAATATTGCATTGCGTGTGCCCCATAGCTTGCACAAACCGACGAAGCCAAATGATTTTCCTACGGTAGAGCCACTAAGGGTAACTAATTGACACACAGTAGTAGCCTAGCAGATCATCAACAGAGGAAGTGGTTGTGACTAGTACTCTACAAGACCTGAAAATATGAAAAAAGAAATGATGCAAGCAACAAATAACTTTCCCCATTGATAACTGCACAAATCCAATTGTGAAAATGAACCCCAAATAAGAAAAAACAAAATGTACAGCTTAATAGCGCGTCCTATTGCCTAGGCGTCGACCCACATCAAGAAATCGAGCAACCAGACCCAAATCAAGAAAGGACAATTAACAATTGAAATGGAGGAGGAACGAGGTACAGAGAAATAGGAGAGGGAGCAACCAGACACCTCACCGGAGCTACCGAGAGCTCGAACAACACCAAAATCAGTAAGAGGCGGACTACAGGTTTTGCCAAAAAAATCCGTTGTGCAGCTCAAACAAAAATGTAAACATACAAAATGGCTGGGCGGCGGCGCTGCAGACTCAACCGGCGTGACGGTGGTTTTGGACAGCAATTCCGCCGCCGCGCAAGCCACCCCGGGGCGAGTACGGCGGCGGCGTTGGAAGGAGGACTGGGCCGGGGATCCAGATTCAGTAACTTTGTTTGAGCAAGTCACGTTGTAACTTTTCTATCATCTCCTCCCTCCATTTTACATCTCATGGCGCTAAGTGATTCCAACGAGAAAACACAGAGAGGTCAGACTTAGCATTTTCCGCCTAGGCCGGTGATGCTCGCCGACGTGCACTCTCCCTCGCGCACCGCGAAGCCCCAACTCGTCGACGCAGGAAGCGGCGTCTCCTTCTTAGACACCTACCTGGGCGCTCTCGTCGGGCTCTACGTCCCTCGACGGCTCGACGCCGTCCCGCCCGTGCGACGTCGCAGGTCGCCAAGCTGCTGCACGCCATTGTCTGCAAGCCCCAAGCTACACTGACAATGGTGGGTTACTAATCTGTAGGATTCGTGTTTGTCGCAGAAGGGGAGGCGACGAGGTTCACGTTCCTAAACCTGCTCGCAGCTTTCCTCTCTCCATGGCTTCGTGCAAGCTTTCCTCTCTTCCACAGTTCCACGGCGCGGCACGAGTGGCCTATGGCAGGAACGGAGGGCGGCGGTGGCTCGACGCGAGTGTCCTGTAGCGGCACGGCGCGACGCAAATGGCCTACAGTGGCGGGGCGGGAGGGCGGCGGCGAGGAAGGGGCCGTGTGAGGCGGGGCAGAGCCGGCTGCAGGGGTGGTGGCAGGGCAGGGTCGGCGCGCTGGGCCACGTGCGGCTCGCGACCACAGCGGCGCGCGGGGGCGGGGGGCGACGCGCAGCTGCCTGGGCCATGGCGGCTCTCGCGCGTGGCCATGGCGGGGCATCCTGCGGCGCACGCAGCTCTCCGGCTCGACCATGGCTGGCCTCCCGCTTTCGGTGGGCGCGCGCCCGTGGTGGCGCGGGCGGCGGCGGTAGGGAAGACCGGAGGACGCAGGACGGGGAAGCCGTTGCGAGCGATGGGCGCAGTCACATAGACTGGCTGATGGAGGGGTCCCGATGGAGAGCAGACCCGCCTCAAGATCTGCAGGGACATGCACCTCAGCACGCCCCCCGGCGGCAATCCGCGTCCCTCTCGCACGGCGCGCTGCCTGCCTCGTTCTCCATCAGCAGCAGCCCGGCGTCTTGGTTGCTTGAAGGCTGCTTGTCTTCTTCTCGGCAACAACCCGGCGTCCTTGCTAAAGTGGTCGTCCTCATCTTCTCCACGGTGTCCTGGCCTCCTCCTTTCTCCGACACCGACCCGGCGTATATGGCGCGGTCACGGTTGCCGCGCGTGCGCCGGTGCAGCTTCTGGAGAGCAGCGAGTCCGCCGCTGCACGCGCGCTATCTCTCGCCGAAAATACCAAGTCTGTGTATTTTGCTGGGAGTCTTCAAGAGCCGTTCGATCTGCTTTGGACGTCGGATGTGAACGGGTAAGTTACGACGTGACTTGCAGGAGCAAAGTCACCGAATCTACGTCCCTGGGCCGGGGGCTGTGAGCTTTGTTGTCGGGGCTGGGGCTCCGCGTTCAGTCCAGCACGGACCTCAGCTCCAAAAGCGCTGGCCTTGGACTTTCCCTCTGGCCAAAACGGTGGTTTTTGTTAGCCCACGGGATCATCGGCTCAGGTGAGTTGACCACTCACTAGTCTTGTCGATTACGGTCGAGCACGACCAAGGCTGTCCGATCACACATTATGGCTCGAGGTAGAAGAAGAGGGAGAACAGAGTATATACAAAGTATAAGCACCAGCGTTGGCCGGAACCCTGTGTAGGAGATGGCAAAACTGAACTCTCTTTGTTGAGTTGCAGTGACAAACTATATATAAAAATTCTATCCATCTAGTCCTAGTACAGCGCACATGCTGTAATAGTAACTAGATAACACAGCAGGACTGACTTCTGCGCCTGTCCCTGCATGTGGCTACAGTCCGACAGGTGAGCCGTTCGGCGCCTGCCTTCCCTTGCTGTGTGTTCACAAAAGCAAGCAGTAGATTATCTAACAATTCTTTTCATAATCCTACTGTTATCCCTTGTACCCCCTTCATGTCGATCATCTCCTTCAGCTCCGTGAGTCGAAGACGTCCGAGCGGCTTGGTGAGGACGTCCGCGAGTTGCCGATCAGTTTTGATGAACTCGATGACGATCTGCCCTCTATCGACACAGTCACCGAGGAAGTGGAACTTCACGTCGATGTGTTTGCTCCGGTCGTGCAGAACTGGATTTTTCGCGAGGACAATGGCGGGCTGGTTGTCCACCATTAGTGCTGGTGGGTGAGCTTCCGCATCAGTCAGCTCGCCCAGCAGCCGACGTAGCCACACAACTTGGCACGCCGCTGTGGCCGCCGCTACGTACTCTGTCTCGCACGTAGATAGCACCACCACCTTCTGTTTCAGCGACAACCATAAAATTGGAGCCGACCTGAGGAAGACGAGCACTCCAGAGGTGCTCCGCCGTCCGTCGATGTCTCCCGCCATGTTTGCATCGCTGAACACAATGAGCTGCAACCTACTCCCGTCGGTCTTGGGAAAGATGATCCCCTGATCCACCGTCCCCTTAACGTAGCGCAGTAGCCGCTTTACCGCAGCCCAGTGATCCTCTCTGGGATTCTCCATGAAGCGACTAACGTAGCCCACGGCGAACGCAATGTCCGGCCTTGTGTGGACTAGGTAGCGCAGACCGCCGACGATGCTCCGGTAGAGTGTTGCATCCATCTTTGTCGCGGTGCTGGCCTTCGTCAGTTTCAGCCGCTCCTCCATCAGAGTCACGCATGACTTGCACTCAGTCATGCCGCTCCGCTCCAACAGCTTGGAGGCATACGCGCTCTGACCGAGCGTGAGTTTCTCCTTCCCCTGTCTCACCTTGATGCCGAGGTAGTAGGAGATTGCGTCGAGATCGCTCATTCGAAAACGAGCCACCATCTGGCGCTTGAAGTCGTTGATGTCCTCCGTACGCGCGCCGGTGACGATCAATTCGTCCACATACACGCCGACGACGAGCTTCTCCTTCCCCCATTGCCGCGTGTAGAGCGTGTGCTCGGTTGTGCACCGCTGAAACCCAAGCTCGCCCAGCGTGGCGTCAAGCTTGGCGTTCCATGCTCGTGGGGCCTGTCGTAGCCCGTAGAGCACCTTACGCAGTCGGAGCACCCTGTGCTCCTCTCTCTTGACGGCGAAACCTTGAGGTTGCGTGACGAAGACCGTCTCCGCCAACTCGCCATTGAGGAAGGCCGATTTAACGTCCAAGTGATGAACACGCCAGTCCTTTGCTGCTGCCAAGGCTAGTAGCAAACGGACAGAATCCATGCGCGCTATTGGTGCAAAGACCTCCTCGAAGTCTATGCCCTCACGCTGAACAAATCCTCGGACGACGAGGCATGCCTTGTGCTTGACAATGGCGCCGAGCTCATCCCGCTTGACCTTGTACACCCAGTTCAGGCTGATCGAACGGTATCCTAGAGATGGATCGACGAGCTGCCATATCTCGTTTTCCTCGATCGCCTTCATCTCCTCTAGCATCTCCCGTCGCCAGTTTCTGTCATGCTCGGCCAACGTGAACGTGGGTGGTTCCTCTACACTGACGAGCATCAGCTCTTGATCATTGAGTAGCCGACCAGCCAGGCTTGAGGGCCCTGTGCCGCCGATGATGTCGTCCAGCCTGCGGAACCACACCTCCTCACCATCGTGGAAGGCATCCACGAACTCAGTGATGTCACTTGGAGGTGAGACGAACTCAATCAGTGTTGATGGAGTTCCCTGTTCCGCCTGAGTGCACGGCACAGCACCTGGAGTGCTCGGCACCCCGGTTGTAGTGCTCGGCACTACTCCTAGATAGCTCATCATTACTCCTACAGTGCTCGGCACCACTGTACGAGTGCTCAGCCTCAGTCTTGGAGTGGTCGGCACCACTACAAGACCTCTTGGCTCCGCTATGGGAGTGCTCGGCATCCGTTCTAGAGTGGTTGCCACCACTATAGAACCTCCTGGCACCACTCCTGGCATGCTCGACATCCCTCCAGGAGTGCTCGGCACTCCTCCCGGAGTGCTCGGCATCCCTCCTAAAGTGCTCGACACGGTCCCAGGGGTGCTCGGCTCTGCCGCTGGAGTAATCGGTACTCCTTCCAGAGCACTCGGCACCTCTTTCCCAGCGTCTCCACCACCGTGGATGACGAGGTGCTCAATGACGAAGGTGCTGGTGAAGCCGCCAGCTTCCCCGTGCTCGGACTGCTCCAGTCCCAAGCCGCCTTCTCATCAAACACGATGTCGCGCGAGACAAGTACCTTGTTTCTGTGTGGGTTGTAGAGCTGGTACGCCTTGGTACCCTCCGCATAGCCCAGGAACACTATCGGTGTGCTCCTGTCCTCCAGCTTGGTGAGGATCGGCTTCGTCTTCCTGACATGGCTGATGCAGCCGAATGTCTGGAGGAAGGACATGCTCAGCTTGCGCCCATACCAAGCTTTGAACGACGTCTTGCCCGTCAGGGCCTTGGTCGGAGCGCGGTTGAGGATGAACACCGCCGTGGTCACCGCCTCACCCCAGAACCTTGCCGGCATGCCTTTGGCCTTCATCATGGATCGAGCCATGCCGACCACCATCTGGTTCTGCCTTTCCACCACGCCATTCTATTGTGGCGAGTACGACGCGGTGCGGTGTTGCACCACACCCTGATCCGCGCAGTACGCAACGAACTCCATCGAAGTGAATTCGCCGTCGTGATTAGTCCTCAGTACGCGGAGCTTCTTGCCGCTCTCGACCTCCATGCGCATCTTGAACTTCTTGGTCGCCGTCGTGATTACTTCCAACCAGCAGGCTACCGGCCATGGGGCTTCATCCTTGCTCGTCAGGAGTTACAGCCACATGTAGCGACTGTAATCATCCACGAGCAGGAGGAAGTACCGCCGACCACCGTTTATAGCTGGCGTGATCGGCCCACAGAGGTCGCCGTGGACGAGCTCGAGAGCATCCTTTGCGCGATACTTGGCCGCCTTTGGGAATGGTAGCCTCCTCTGCTTCCCGACTAGATAGCTGTCACACAGCTCGCCTCTGTGCTTGATGTGGGGTAGCCCTCGGACCATCTTCTCCAGCCGACCAAGCGTGTCGAAGCTGAGATGTCCGAACCAGACATGCCACATCCACGGTTTCTCGGTGTGCCTTGCCGCCAGGCACACCGGCTGCTCTACCTTCAGGTCGAGCAGGTACAACCGGTTCAAGGACCTCTTCACCTTAGCAAGAAGTCGCTGCTTCCGGTCTCTGATCCTAAGGACTCCGTCCTTGATCAGTACCTCGCTACCGCGCTGAAAGCTCTAGTTTGGTTTTGGTTAATTGATGAAACCCTAAGTGCTCACCTAGTTTATCAAAGTGATTATGAGATAGGTAGCACTACTCCAAGTGATGAAGCAATGGCGAAGATCATGATGACCGTGATGGCATGGTGATGATCAAATGCTTAAACTTGGAAAAGAAGAAAGAGAAAAATAAAAGGCTCAAGGCAAAGGTATAAATTGTAGGAGCTATTTTGTTTTAGTGATCGAGACACTTAGCGAGTGTGATCACATTTAGGATTGATAGCCGTACTATTAAGAGGAGTGAAACTCGTATCGAAATGCGGTTATCAAAGTGCCACTAGATGCTATAACTCATTGCATATGCATTTAAGATCTAGTGGAATGCTAACACCCTTGAAAATGATTGTGAAAATATGCTAACACATGTGCACAAGGTGATACACTTGGTGGTTGGCACATTTGATCAAGGGTGGTGAAGTTTGGGTGCAAGAGTAAGAAACTCCACCGGTGCCCTAGACAGAGAAGATGAAGGTCACTGTGTGTGACCGGACGCTGGTCTCGGTTGGACCGGAGCGTCCGGTCAGTGGGAGCAGAGGGCGCGTGTTTCAGACTTCGACCGGACGCTGGCGCTAAAAGTGACCGAACGCTGGTAGGGTGCGTTCGGTTAGTGCTGACGTACACTGACGTGAGGCGCACAGAGGAGACATTGTGTGACCGGACACTGGGTGAGTCCGGTTGGGCATGACCGGACGCGTCTGGTCGTGAAATCTCGCGTTTGGAACCTTACTGGAAATGACCGGACGCTGGGGTCGATCGGCGTTTGAAGCCGATGACACGTGGCGAAGATCTGAGGACCGGACGCTGGGGTCCTGCGTCCGGTCAATATGACCGGAGCATCCGGTCAGCCCATGTTTAGCCCAGTGAAGGGGTACAACGGCTCTATTTCGTGGGGGCTTCTATTTAAGCTCCATGGCCGGCTCAAGCTCACTCTCTTGGCCATTTTCATTGACATAACAACCTTGTGAGCTTAGCCAAAGCCCTCCCACTCATCTCCATCATTGATCCATCATCATTGTGAGATTGAGAGAAAATCTAAGTGCATTACTTGAGTGATTGTATCTAGAGGCACTTGATATTCGTGTTTTGCTGTGGATTTTGCTTGTTGCTCTTGGTGGTTGCCACCACCTAGACAGCTTGGTGCAGCGGTGGAGGATCGGCACGAGTTGGTGATTGTTCGTGGCCATCTCCGGTGATTGTGAGGGGAGTTGTACCTTCCCCGGCGGAGTGCCGAAAGGTAACTCTAGTAAATTGCTCGTGTCATTGAGTTACCTCACTTGTGGGTAGGTTCTTGCGGTGTCCAATCGTGTGGACGAGGTTTGTGCAACACCTCTTAGCCACCGAACCACCAAGTGTTGGTCGACACAACGGGGACGTAGCGTGTTGGCAAGCACGTGAACCTCGGGAGAAAATCGATTGTCTCTTGCCCTTTGGTATTTTTCCTGTGATTGATTTCATCTTCATCTTGTGATTGGTTCATTCCTCTACACGGAGGTATAATCATCTTACTAACTCATTTATATTCTTGCAAGCTAGTTGTGGCAAGCTCTTTAGTGTAATTAGAATTGAGAGCTTGCTTTGTTATTTTAAGTTTATCTAGTGGAGCTCTTTAGAGTAGCAAGATTGAGAGCTCTTGGTGAGTAGTAACTTTGCAAGTTGTGTGCCTAGGAATCATTGCAACTAGAATTGTTGGATAGGTGGCTTGCAACCCTTGTAGAGCTAGAGCAAGTTTGCTTTTCGCTATTTGTCATACTAATCAAATTGCTCTAGTTGATTTGTAGATTTTTAAATAGGCTATTCACCCCCCTCTAGCCATATTAGGACCTATCACGCGCTCATCCAGCTGACCAATGCTGATTATGCTGGAACGCAGCTGCGGGATGTAATATACATCCGTTAGCGCGTGGTGCTCCCCGTTCTGGCACCTGAAGATGATGGTGTCGCGCCCTTGGATAGCCACCCTTGAGCCGTCACCAAACTTCACCGTACCGGTAACATCGTCGTCGAGCTCGGAGAAGGATGCCTTGGAGCCCATCATGTGGTTGCTGGCACCAGAGTCCAGATACCACCGCTGCTCCTGATCGGTGCCCACACGCCTGAGGTGGACTTGGGCGCGTGGTTCATCAAGGTTGACAACCTTCATGGCCTTCCCAGGTCCTTCCACCGTCGTCGCCTCTTCCTTCTCCTCGACCTCGATGTCGTGCAGTGCACAGAACGTCGCCATCAGGATAGTGGCCACATCATCATCATCAGCTTGCGTCCGATGAGCTTCAGCCTTTTTCTCTTGCTTGCGATTTGGGCACTCTCGTGCCCAATGGCCCATTTTCCCACAGCGCCGACAGGCGTTGAGGTCAACTTGCTTCTTCTTCTTCTTTGAAGAAGCCTTGCCGTGGTGCTTGCCATCACCAACGCGGCTGGAGGAGACTGCCTTCCTAGAGTTCCTCCGAGCAGCCCACTCCTCTTCTGTCAGCAGCAATTTGCCGCTGTCCTTCGTTGCTGTCGCCTGTTCTAGGCGCTCGTCCACCACCCGCAGATGGCCTGTTACATCCTCAATGATGAGGATGGACAAGTCCAGCATCGTCTTTATAGAGAGAGCGATCTGGATGTACTTTACCGGCACGGAGTGGATCTACTTGGAGACCGCCTCCTCTTCGTCGATGGTGATGCCGTGGCTCTTCAGCTTGCTGATGAGTGTCTATAGGCGGAGGGAGAAGTCCTCCACCATTTCACCATCCTTGAACTTGAGGTTGGCGTACTCCTGCTTCAGAAGCTGGGCCGTCGTCTTCTTTGCGCGGTCAGAACCGACGCGCATCGTCGCAATAACCTCCCACGCCTCCTCAGCAGAGCTCTTTGCCCCTAATGGCTCCCTGTACTCCGTCGGTACAGCATCGAGGATAGCCTCCAATGCTGACATGTCATCTTCCTCATTGTCGGTGCCCTTGTCAACAGCATTCCAGAGTCATCGGGCTCTGAGCTTGACCTTCATGGTCACTGACCACTCTCCATAGTTGGTGCGAGTCAGCGTCGGCTAACTGGTGCCGCTGACCTCCCGCACCGTGCGAACAATGACCTCCGATCGTGGCTGGTGGGCCACAGCAGTGCCACTGCTGTTGCCCATTTTCAAACCGCCCGTCATTGCCAGCGGTCAATCTAGCGACGGCGCTTGTACAGCTCTGATACCACTTGTTAGCCCACAGGATCACCAGCTCAGGTGAGTTGACCATTCACCAGTCTTGCCGACCACGGCTGAGCACGATCGAGGCTGTCCGACTACACACACTATGGCTCGAGGTAGAAGAAGAGGGAGAACATAGTATATACACACAGTACAAGCACCAGCGTTGGCCGGAGCCCTGTGTAGGAGATAGCAAAACTGAACTCTCTTTGTTGAGTTGCATTGGCAAACTATATATACATCTCTATCCATCTAGTCCTAATACAGCGTACATGCTGCAACAGTAACTAGATAACACAGCAGGACTGACTTCTATGCCTATCCCTGCATGTGGTTACGGTTCAGCAGGTGAGCCGTTCGATGTCTGTAGGCGCTAAGCTTACTAAAAACTGAACTAGCCAGATCCAAACGGGAATAGCGAACTTTTTCAAGAACCCGGCCAGTTTCACAGGAGCACAAATCCAGCAGGAAACGAAACATACATTCCACACGTGATAGTTGATGATCCTGGCCACTACTAAGCGCGTGTTTAGTTTCAAAAATACTTCCAAAAAAGTGCTACAGTACCCGTCACATAGAATCTTGCGATACGTGCATGGATCAGTAAATATAGACGAAAAAAAACTAATTGCACAGTTTGGTTGGAAATCGCGAGACAAACGTTTTGAGCCTAATTAGTCCATGATTAAACACTATTTACTAAATAAAAACAAAAGTGCTACAATACCCAAATTCCAACTTTCCCTCCAACTAAACACAGCTTAAACACCACATCCAGCTACTGCCAACACTCTTGCCCACACCTAGGAGTAACTGCTACTACAACTAGTTTCTGATCCCCCATCCTCATCACTGCTGAGTGGCCTCGTCGCCGTCTTTGTCATCTGGATCCTGAGGGCGGCCTGGGCGGGCAGGTCGTCCGGCACCGTCAGGAACAAGCCCGGGTCGACCGGCAGTCGCGAGCCGTCACTGCTGGTCACCCTGAACGAGAAGACGGGCGCCTTGGTGCGGCCGCCCTCCACCCACCAGAGTTGGCAGCGGAACTGGCGTGCCACCGCGGGCGCGTCCTCGGACGCCCTCATGCACACCACCGACACGACCGTGAACGTGCCCCGCTCAAAAGCATACATCACGAACACGCAGCGGTCTGCGCCGCCCATTAGGGCCACCATGACCATGCTCTTGGGGGAGGGGGGACGACGACCTTCCACGGCTCCCCATAGACGGTGTCTACGCGCCGCAGGCGAGGCCCTGAACGTGCAGTCACCGGACGTGGTGCGTGTGCGAGGGTGGCCAACCCAAGGGGGCTCGTTTAAGGATGGCAACGGATCGGGTTTAGGACGGATATCCGCGGGTTTCGGGTTCTGCAGGTTCGGGTTTGGGGATGGTTTTTCACCCACAGTTTTCGGGTTTGGGGCCCCGAAATCAATCGGGTTCGGTTTCGGGTTTGGTTTTCCACCCGTGGATATCCAATGATATCCGAAATAAATCATTTGGAATTAAAACTCATGTTTTATAATATACTAATAATAATTTGTTTACTTAGATTATTAAATTTATTTAAAGTTGACTCATGAAAATATTTATTATTTGTTGCCTCTTATTTATACATGTGAATATGTGTATATATATCCGCGGGTTTCGGGTATCCGTTCGGGTTTTGGGTATCCGCGGGTTTGGTTTTGGTGATGGATTTCCATCCAAATCGGTTTTCGGGACGGATTCGGGTTTTGATTTCACGTTTTGGTTTTGGGTGCACGGAGACCCCACCCGATCCAAACCCGACCTGTTGCCATCCTTAGGCTCGCTTGCCTTTTTATAGACCCAGCTGAGCCTGAGCTGACGCGCGCGCGCAGGGAGAGAAGGAAGCGCAGCGCAAACCGGATGGACACGGACACTTGTTATGCTTCCGTGCGCGTGCTGGGAGCCAGAACCTCCGGAACCCGGAAACCGCAAGCCTGGCACATGCCGGCCTGCGCCGACGGGGTGGGGATGGGATGGCACGGCACAGGTCCCGGCGCACGTGCAATACTCCTGGATCTTGTTTAGTGGGTCGAATTCGGCTTCACCGGATTTAATGTGCGACACGGTAGCGTACTGTATCATTTTATTTGTATTTGGTAATAATTGTTCAATCTTTGACTAATTAGGTTTAAAACGTCCGTCTCGTAAAGTACAACCTAACTATATAATTAGTTTTTAATTTCATCTATATTTAGTACTTTATGCATATACCACAAATTTAATGTAACGGAGAATCTTATTCTAAACGAGGCCATGCTTTCACGGGCAGCGAAGCGCGTCAGGTCAGGAGAGAGCATTTGCATTTTGGGGGAACAGCTACCCGCCGGTACCCTACCTGCTACCTAGCCATCTCACCTCTGTTGTTGCTCGTGTCGTGCACGTCTGTTGTTGCGAAAAGCAAGCGAGCACAGGTCATGACTAGTCGCGTCGTGTGCTGGGCCCGGCCGCCCGCGCATCCAAAGCCTCCAAAACCGCGCCTACAGATTGAGGCCAGCTCTTGTTTAGTTTCACCCTAATTTTTAAAAAGTTGCTACAGTACCTGTCACATCGAATGTTTACGGTCCGTGCATGGAGCATTAAATATAGACGAAAAGAAAAACTAATTGCACAGTTTGGTGGAAAATTGTGAGACGAACGTTTTGAACCTAATTAGTCCATGTTTGAACACTATTTGCCAAATAAAAACAAAGATGCTACAGTAGCCCCCAAAATCCAAATTTCGCGAACTAAACGAGGGCTTTGTAGCCGTTTGGAAGATATAAGGATAAGGGCAAACATGACTTTTCGTATGTACTACCCTGTGTTTTGCAGAAGCATCTCTTGCAGTTTCCCAATATCTCTTCCTATCCTCATAAAATTGTCATATTAGGAACAACTATTATTTTTTCTTGCTCCAGCAATTTTCCAATACCTCTCTTTTTTTAGCCACCAATATTTTTCCTCATCTCCCCTCAAAGAAAGAGGTAGATATAACTCCTCTAATACCATAGGGGTCATCCCAATTATTACTTTTCAGTCATATTTTCTCTTACACTCATATGGGACCCACCTTTCATATGGGTATTGGGAGAGATATATATTGACCCCGTTCGCTTCACTGAAAAAACAAGCCGAAACAATATTCCCGCTGATTTGTTGCGAGAGAAAAATATTGTTTCGGCTGAAAAAACAAGCTAAAAACGGATTATAAGAGAAGCGAACAGGGTCATTGGGGTACTGCTGCACCAACTCCCCCAATATTGACAAAAGATGATATTGGGCTACCCTAATACATGTATATCGAGAAAAGATTATTGGGAAACTGTTGTAGATGCTCACATCCCGGTTGAAAGGTCCTTGTTGGTTTTGGTAATTGAGTGACAACCTAGATGGACTAATTGTGTTTATGTGAGATACACAGGTGATTAGTCCACAGGTACATGTGTGTGAGCAACATATGCCATGAAGGTGAAAATGGCTTAGAGATGTTGCAAAGCTCACACACGTGATGATGAAGGAGCTTATTGCACATGAGACATGACATTGAGTCATGTGATCAAGGTGGAGAAGATCAAGACAAGACTTGGCTTGATGGACCGGTTGCAAGCGTGAAGGGCAAGTCGAAGGCTTTGGAGTGATGGACCGCGTGGCGGTGAAGCTTGAGCAAGACTTGGCGCCGATGGACGATGGCAACGGTGAAGGGCAAGTGAAGTCAAGATCGATGAACCAATATGATCACGTGATGATACGAAGTGGATCATATCATTGTTGATCGTGTTGGTGCATGTGTTGCATCAACATTGGAGGAGATGGAATGGAATGCGCAAGGCAAAGGTATAACCTAGGGCATTTCATTTCACCGGTCATAGGTGTGTAGAGAAGTTTATGACCGGGTTTAGGATAGATGGCCGTACTATCAAGAGGGGCAAACTTGTTTGCATATCGGTCATCTAGTGCCACTCGAGTGATCTAACTTTACATTGTCGCTAGGATCGAGTGGCGTGGCAAGTTGAGTGGCTAACATCCTTTGGGAAATGTTTGTGAAAATGCTAACACACATACTCATGGTGGTGTACACTTGGTGGTGTTGGCACATTTACAAGGAGGTGGTGTTTGCGAGGTTGAGATGGGTTTGGGTCCTCTCTCCCTCCCGCCGAGCTTGCTGAGATGGATTCGGCGCTTTCGGGAAATAGAATGCCTATTTTCTATTGCGCCGGATGCAAGTTCTTGTGGTTAGCACATTGGAGCAAGGGTGAAGAAGTTAGAAGTGAGAATGAGTTAGTCGCGAAGATCTTTGGCGTCGGTCAACCGACCGGACGCTGATCTGAATGCACCGGACGGGCGGCAGAGCGCGTCCGGTCGGTGACGTCTGATGTGTGACGCAGTGTGGAGTGACCGGACGACGGCCGCTGCGTCCGATCAAGTGTGACCGGACGCGTCCGTCCGAGGTCGGTACTCAGCGGAAACGACCGGACGCTGGGGTTGCTGTGTCCGGTCAGTTCATGCTGGAGCGTCCGATCGACAGATGACCGTTGAGATCCAGTGAACAACGTTTGAAGGAGGGGACACGTGGCGTGCATCGCACGACCGGACGCTGAGGTCCAGCGTCCGGTCGATCGGACCGGAGCGTCCGGTCGTCCCGACCGTTGCCCAGTGAAGGGGTAACGGCTAGTTTAGCCCTTGGGGCTATAAATAGAAGTGGCCCTCGGCCATGGCTGGTGCTGAGCACCTCAAGGGACTTAGTGTCCATGCTTGTGAGTGCTTGGGAGCCCTCCATCACACATATACTTGATAGTGATCATTCGATTGTGTGAGTGAGCGATTCTAGTGCGATTGCATCGTGAGGTTGCATCGAGTGGCACTAGGTGATCGAGTTGCGAGCCGGTGGTGCTTGTTACTCTTGGAGGTTGCCACCTCCTAGACGGCTTGGTGGTGGTCTCCGTCGAAGCGCGCAAGAAGCTTGTCTTGCGGCGCTCCGAGAAGTGCTTGTGAGGGGCATTGTGCTCGCCCCGCGGGAATCACGAAGAGCAACCTTAGTAAAGCGTGTCATTGAGCTACCCTCACTCAAGGGGTAGGTTCTTGCGGTGCCCGACGTGCGGGCTTAGCGGGTGATGCTAATTAGCCGCCGAACCACCAAGTGAGCGGTCGACACAACGGGGACTAGCGTGTTGGCAAACACGTGAACCTCGGGAGAAAAATCATCGTGTCAACCTTGTTCTTCCCGTTGGTTTGCATCCCCATTACACAAGCTTGCAATTACTTATATATATATATCTTAAGCTTGTGTAGTTGCTCTTGTAATTAGATAGCTTGTGTAGCTAGCTAATTACCTTCTTTCTTGTGTAGCATAGAAGTAGCTTCCTTGCGTGGCTAATTTGGTTTTAGTAACCTTGTTAGTCACATTGCTTAGTTTGTGTAGCTAAGTATTTGCGCTCTCTAATTAGGCGTTGGTTGCCTTGTTATTGAGCATTGCTAGTGGGCTTAGTTAGCTTTGTGCTTTTGCTTACTAGCATGTGTAGGAGCTCCCTTGTTACTTAAAGTACTAGTGGCATAGGTTTGTGTGACCTTGCTCCTAGAATTATTTAGGAGAGCTCTAGCTAGCCCGGCACCTTAGTTGCTTTATTAGTATCTTTGCAAGGTGCTAGTGAACATATATAGAGGGGTGTAGTCTTGGCTAGACCGATTGTTTTAATTCCGCATTTATATCGGTTAGCCGACGCGATTAATTTTAGAAAAGACTATTCACCCCCCCTCTAGTCCGCCATCTCGACCCTTCACCGGTGTCTAAATTCGTAAATCGACCGTTTAGGTTCTCAAACTTATTCATTTGTGTCATCCTAGTCCCTACACTCGCAAAACGCTCATTTATGTCCTCAAACTTATTCGACTATATCATTTAGGTCCCTAAACATGCAAATCACCCGTTTATGTCCTGAAACTTGTTCATTTGTGTCATCCTGGTCCCTAAATGTTGTAAAAATTGTAAACCTGTAAATTCAATATATATTTATAGAACTGTCCTGTAAGGGACCGTAACGTCTAAGAGGGGGGTGAATTAGGTAACTTAAAACTCTAACTTTAAACTATGACCTCTTTTTCTATCCTTAACAAAAACTATGCAAAAGATAAACTATCTAAATGTACAAATACGGTTTTACTAGTATGTTGCTATCTCTACCGCAAAAAGGAGTTATATAACCTAGGTTCCAAACCTATCAACTATCCTATCACTATGCTAGAAAAGTAAAGCACAAACCAAGTTTGCAGTGTAAATGCGGAAGCTAAAGACTAAGGTAGAGATATACAAACTTCGGTCGACGACTCTGGTATTTTTACCGAGGTATCGAGAAACGCGTAAGCTTCCCCTTGTCCTCGTTGGAGACCCTCGCAAGGGCCAAGCTCCCGGTCGGGTAACTCAGTAGATAGCCTCGGGCCTTCCTCACGCGCAAGTGGGTCTCTGGTGTGCCTTCCGGCAAGCCTCTCTCGGACCGCTCCCCGCCGTCTTCACTATCAAGCTTCCAGCCAAACCACCGTGGGCCTTGTTCCCTTCGATATACGGTGGCGCCCACACCACAAACGCGGTTGGTGTGATCTCGCAAGACTATAAGCCCCTCCGATGTACAACAATGGTGCGCGCAAACACCGAGTGATAAGAGGTGTGCAAACCTCACTAAACACTAGGCCTAAACCTAGAGCAAGCGCATAAGCGGTGGTCTAACTAACCTAAGCACTTCGCAAATCACCTACGCTAATCACCGAATGTATCACTAAGCACTATGCAAGTGAAGATTACTAAAATGGTGTATCAACACCCTTGGTATGTTTCCTTAGCTCTCCACCCCTCAAATGGCTGGTTGGAGGGTCTATTTATAGCTCCACATGTGAGAACTAGCCGTTGGACCCGAGACCTAACTTTCTGCTAGTGACCGGACGCTGATCACGTCCCGATCGGACGCGTCCGGTCCTGCCAACCATTGGAGCGCGCGTGTTGATCGGACTCTGGTCCTAGTCCGGTCTCACTCGATCGGATGTGTCCGATCGCGCTGGCGCCGCTCTAGAACCTTTCTGGACATGATCGAACGCTATTTCTTGGTGCGTCCGGTCGTCCTGCCGTCGCGTCCGGTCACGTTGAGAACGTTGACGTTGACAATGAATAGTGAAGTCCGTGCATCCGGTTGCTGCTGCTGACGCCTGCTGTTGCCGAGCAACTGATCGGATGCGTCCGGTCCTCATAGGGCTACGTCCGGTCACCTCTACCGAGCTCGTTTCTTTGCTATCTTGTGTCCGGCTTGGTTTTCATCTTCGTGCTTGGACTTTGCTTGATATCTTGGGTTGTCTCTTGTGTTTTTAGGGTCTTGCTTATGGTGTTGATCGTGGGATCATCATGTCGCTTTCGTCCAAGTCACGTCTTGCACCCTATTGAACTACAAAATAATTACTTGCAAATTCATTAGTCTAATTTGGTTGTATTGGTCATCAAACACCAAAATGCAAAGTAAATGGGCCTAGGGTCTATTTTCCTTACAATCTTCCCCTTTTTTGTGATTGATGACAACACGAACAAAACAAGCAAATAATAAATTTTTTGGAATTTAAAAATTATTTACTTGCTAGGATGCAATACAAAGGGCTTATATAATGCTAAAAGATACCATATGTAAACATTTTTGAAAACTTATCTTGCCCTTGCAAATGTCCCCATGTGGCATTATGAATTTAGGCCTCCCCCTAACTCCATAATCCACTATCCTCCTTTTCTCGGACCATTACCACTTGTAAAATATTATGATCAGGCTTGCTTTTGGTCCTACAAATTCTTCCCATTTGGAATCAAACACCGAAAAGGAAGACATCAGTAGCATAAGGAAGGGTCAAACTTTATGATCCTTTGTATGTGGAGTGGAATAGGTCACCAAATTTGACTCTCACATTATATAGACTAAGCTCCCCCTAACTATATGCATACATATGATGAAGAATATAGTTTATGCATAATTGACAAATTAATGCTCAAGGAAGTTTAATCTATATAATGCATGGAGAAAGCATATAAATAATAAAGTAAAATCAACATGATGATATCAGTTTAGAAATACCACATGTGGAAACCAATTTGATTTATACCACTTGCAATAGGTGGTGGATATTTAAAGTATGATGCTTAACTCCGGTGACTCTATTTTTCTTGCAATGAGACTACTACACGTATGATAAGCTTAAAAAGGTGTTAGTCTCAAAGCATCCAACTTGTAGAGTAACCTCCCCCTAAATTTGTGCAGAATACTTGTAGGAGACATGCACATTGATTTTAGAATAAAAAATACCACTTGAAAGATGACATCACATAAATATGAGAATCATTTTCGAAAGTGATATTCGGGAGAAATTATCTACAATTTGCACTTTGGCACATATTAGATGAACAATTATAAAACAAGCTATGTGACGTGCTCCTAAACAATTTAAACCATATAGATTTGCTCCAAAGGTTAAGAGTGAAACCGAGCAAGCCTACCATAAGATATAACCTAATGTATGCAAGACAAAAGATTAAACATGCAAATGCAAACCTAGGCATGAAAGGTCACAATTTATAGTTTTGCAAGGTCACATAAACCTATGCAACTAGTCAACTAGGCACAAGTGAGCTCCTGCACATTCCAGTGAGTACAAGCACAAAGCAAGCAATACTAGCACTACTCAACTAGTTACACTACTAAAGCAAAACTAGAGAGCTAAAACTACTTAGCTACACAAGTTAAGCTAAGCTACTTAGCTACACAAGCTAACAAGCACAAGAGAGCAACTAATTAACTACACAAGTTAGCTAGCTAGAGAAGAGCAATAACACTAGCACAAGTAATATAAGTAAGCTAGTGTTAGGGAACTGCAAACCAACGGAAAGACAAAGATGACACCATATTATGAGCAGAAGAGCTAGACATGGGGCGTTGTGGTGCTATTGGCTCGAGTAGTGGAAACCCATGGCCACGTTAAGGTAAACATCGGTTTCTGCTACCAAGTTGGCCAATTTTGGGTTGGTTAGCTGATGTATAGCTCATCTATCCCTCGAAAAAGCCAAATGACATCCCATATTGTGGTTGGCTAGCAACTAGGGTTGATATAGTAGTGGACATATGATGAGGAAAAATGAGGATTTCAGGCTTCTTTTCCTCCTTTTTACTAAAACCCAGTCATAATTTGCTAAGATTGTCATGTATACCGATCTTGAAAAGTTTAGCCCAATCTCGAAAATCATCTTAGCACATTCATCATGTGCAATACCAAACTTAGGAGGAGTTTCACTAGCTTTTACCTCAGATGAAGATGTAGCGGGGAGAGGATCGAAGCTGACATCTTTGACCTTCTTGACACCTTCCCGTCGATCCACCTCAAAACATGCTAGGGCATACTCCAGATTTTCAGCAGCTTGTGCCTTCGCCTCTCCTTCAGTATCTTGCAAATCTCCTCGGAAAGTTGATTGGCCGAAGGCTTGATGATGTCTTTGGGGTTTGTTCGGATCTGTATGATCGTCCTTTTTTTTACCGTTGGCCATAGTAACATATCTGTTTGCTTTCTTCCTAACTGAGGTCGTAAAAAAGTGTGTTGACGCTAAATGCGGTCACACATCGGTAAGGGCTAGATCGCTCAGGACGCACACAATCATGATAGACAGTGGAGATAGGCCTAAAGAGTTAGGCTGGCCAGCGGGGGTGACCAAATGATACACTAGTTCTTCGTCTAAAAATCCCATAAAGGCCCCTGGAAGACCTGGCCGGAAGATGCACAAGGCCCCTCCTGTTTCTTAAAAAAAAAAGATACCTGCCCTTACTTAGCAGGCTTAAATGGGTTTGTCTACAAAATTTGTACTGGGCCTTTTGTTGTCTCAGCCTGCAAGGCCACACGCAACGCAACGCATCGGCCCTTTGCATCCGTACTCGTTCGTCTCTTGCGTGCTTTGCGATCTCAGATCCACCAGGCTCCCGCACATTCGGCTTGCCGTCGCTCTATATAGATGGATTTCAGGGCGAGGATTTTATTTTCTTGTGCGGATTTATCCTTTATCCACCTGTGTTAGATGCTGGCATGGACATGAAGATGGGCACAATTTGAAATTAATTTAGCGTTTAGTGTAGTACAAGTAGTCGCATTGCATTGGGAGATGAAAGGTGTTGTGTCATGTGGGTAACAACTCATCTTTGTAAATAAAACAGTAAAGAAAGAAAGAAAGGGGCATTGGAAAGCACCATGTGTACAATATGTGTTTCATTAGTACAGTTGTTTTACTGATACTGTAGGTTCTCTTGTCATCAGAAATATGCGTTTCCTATCTGTATCGTGCATTGGGCTGGATTAGAACGAGCTACCTATAGCAAGAGGAATCCAATATTTTTTTTCTAATCCTATTTTTCTATGAAATTAAATTAATCTGTAAATTTTCTAAAAATCTTGAGTTCCAAACAAGTTCTTATTCTACCTTACTAAGGTTGAAAACGGATGGAATTTTTCCCATTCCGAATCACCTGTTTTTTTCACATTTAACCTGACCGTTTCTGTATTTTCGAAAAAATCTGAAAACAGTACGGATTGCGGGATGGAAGTTTCCGGAATCGGAACGGAAAGGGAAGGTGTTTTTCCGCCCGTATTTTCGGAATTCTGTATTTGGTCAGAATTTCACCGGATTTTTTTTTCCTGGATTTTACCCGGATTGCAGACAAGGCCCATCAACCATCATAGCTTGTCCCAAAGGTCCTTACTATAATCTCTCTGTATGGCATGGTTTAAAAGGCGTCGCCTAGTCGTCTAGGTGAGGAAAGTTGCTGGGCGTCGAGCTCACCCGGACTTCCGTGTGTAAGGCGTCCGCCTTGCTCGATTAGGCGTTTGGTCGTCGCCAAGGCGCCCGCGGCGGATGCTTTAACTTCATGAAATCGGGGGCGCTACGGAAAGAAGCGACAAGCCCGGTATGCGGAAAAATCGCTCCCGTGCGAGCCTTCCCCTTTTTTTACTGCTGCTGCACAAAACAAATTGAGAGGGAGAGATAAAGCGCAGGAGGTAAATCAGAGAGAGGGAGAGTAATTAGATTTAGAAACCAGAGGCCCGCCGCTCCGCCCCTTCCTGACGCGGCGATTCCCACCGGTGCGGCGTCAAATCCTCGTGGAGCGCGGCACAGCCGGCGGCCCCGCACATCTCCACTGGTCGCCCCCTCCTGCAGCAACTGGATCCCGCCGTTCGCAGCTCGATTGAAGCCTGCCGGCCGCCAAATCGACTGGAGACCAGCCGTCCACCGTCTGCTCTCCGCCAGGCACCAGGACGGGGTTCCGATTTGCTTTACCGCCGGCCCCCAGCTCTGACCTGCTCACCTGCCTTCCCTCTGGGCACCTGCAAGCTGAGGTAGTGCCATCCAAGAATTGCTTGACAAGATCATGGAGATAATTGAGCGAAGGTGGGAGAAACAAATGGATCATCCACTCTACGGGGCTGCATTGTTTTTGAACCCAGGGAAGCTCCATCCTCTCATAAGAAAAAATGATGATGCAACTGTTGGACAGCTAAGAGGTTGCTTTCTTGATGTACTTGCAAGAATGGTGGAGGAAAAGGAAACTAGAGACAAGATCGATGCTCAAGCCATGGATTATGAATTTCTTCGAGGAGATGCTTTTTCAAACAAAATGGCCAAGCAAAACCTTGAGTCTTTGAGCCCTCGTAAGTGTTGTGTTCTTCTCTTTTAATGTCATCAAGTGTACATTACAACAATTTAATTCCAGCAAGCTAGCATTTTTCAATCCCAGCTCCTAACATATGATGCATTTGTTGTTCTAGTTGATTGGTGGCGTTCATATGGTGGCCATGCTATTGAGCAACAAAGGTTTGCTAAGCGTGTGGTCAGTCTTTGTGCTTCATCATCTGGTTGTGAGCGCAATTGGAGCACCTTTGAATTTGTGAGTTTTTCCCCATCTATCATCTCCTTGCTGTTTTTACCAATATTTCAGCAAGCATTTTATTCATCTTTTTGGTGCATTGTGTTTCTTATTTTGTAGATCCACACAAAGAAAAGGAACCGATTGTTGCATAAGAGGTTAAATTCTATTGTCTTTGTTTCCTACAACCGGAAGATGAAAATTAGGTTCCAAAAATTGAGGCAGAAGAAAGGTAAAAGCTTTGATCCTTTGGTTGTTGAGGAGTTTGATTGGGACAATGAGTGGGCTGACTCACTGCATGTGCCCCCTCATTGTGCTCATGGCTGTGAGTGTGACCTTACATGGGACCTTGTTGATGAAGCTATTGGAGCATCAGAGTTACTTCATGGCAGAAATTTACCAAGAACAGCCCACAACAAGCGTGCTAGAAATTCTGCACCTATTGGGGTTCAGGAGGAGCTGGGTTCAAAAAATGAGGATGAAGAAAATCAAGATCCCTATGATGACGCAGATGTGACAGATTGTGAGGATGATCCTTGTGATGCCAATGGTAGTGGAGGAGATGAGGAGGTAGCCAACATCATTGGAGAGTTTGATGATGGCTACTGAGAGGAGGGATTTCAGATTTCCTATGTTGCTATTTCATATATGACGCACACTAGCAGCGCTACTAATTAAGTCATGCCATTAGAGACTAGTTTTTGGCTAATGAGACATTCCAGATTTGCTCTTTTGCTACTTCATATTGTGCACTAGTAGACTAGTACTCTAGTAGCACTACTTATCATCCTTATTGGCCTTGTTCGCTTGTCTTATAATCCGTACTTTTCAACTTGTTTTTTCAGCCGGAACAATGTTTTTCTCTCATAACAAATCAGCCGCAACAGTGTTTCGGCTTATTTTTTCAGCGAAGCGAACGGGGCCATTATGGTCTAAAACTATGTATGTCTGCTAAGAATTGGTAATATTAAGGTCTGATTTGCTTCTGAATTTTAGCGCCATTATATATTATGATATTCTTATGGCGTCGCCTAGGTGTCCGGAAGGGGGTCGCTCGCCTCGCCTCGCCTTAACGCCTTTTAAACCTTGCTGTATGGCCTGAGTATCGGTTACTAAGTGTACATTCAAGCAAACCACCTCAAAGACAATATCCATAGATTGCATCACATGATTGTCCCAGAATTAGTGCTATCATCTGCTCATTCAACCACAATTGGTTCTAAAGGCATCATAGCTTCCAAATACCTGTTGATGTCTGCACAGTTATTTTCCTTGGTCAATATAAGTCAGATACTCTACTCATATCCAATATCTCTACTCATATCCAATATCCATCCAAACAAAAGTCCATTGGAGTTCATCTTTTACAACTGTTGCTGCCACCATCATTAACAGGATCCTGGGAAGAAATCCTGCCAAATGTGGTAAGTAATTGGATAATTTGAGGGAGAAAAGAGGGTAAAGGAGGAAGAACTAGGGTTCTACAAGGGAAAAAGAGAGAGAAAAACCGAAAAAGTGATATCCATATACGTCTAAGCTGATTCCAGGCTGGCGCATATCCCTTCCAGAGGACCGTAATTAACTTCTAACAGGACAACAGTTTTTCATCCACATAACAAAGATGCACAGTAATAACTATCGTAAATAAAACCAGGACCATCTGATCAATGGTGAACGCACAAGAACGATGCACGTCATCCACCATCGAAGAGGTGTTTTCAGTTTCTTCAGACTGAAACTGATAGCCACTCTGTTTCAGAATAAGAACCTGACATTCATGCTGGCATGTAGTTAAATTAGCATTTGTATTACTGTTTTGTGCTTCCAGGATAGATCTAGTATTGTCATCTGTGTATCCCAGCATCGGGATATATCATAATGTCAGTCTAAAGAGCATCGTGTAGTTCAGAATACCATGCTATTCCACAAAATGTCACTCCAGTTTCCATTCGATTTTTCTGTTTTTGTGCCATGCCAGATGTAAATGCCCTTGCGTGGCTCCACGCATCCCACCAAGATTGTTGTGGTTCGAATTCAAGATTTGCATACCATATTGCCAAGTGCAGGTACAAGCTTGTTGGCATGCTTTGTTTTAGTCCACTGATTTAGGGATGAATGATGAAGAGTTGGTTAGCATCTTCTGAAGATGTGAACTAGAGGTCAATTAAATAAAAATAGGAAGCCAAACACAAAGTGAACACCAAAATGCTTTCTCATGGTACAATGTATGTTATGCTCTTTAGAGCAATCTCTCATAATGTGCAATATTTGGAGTGATACAATGAGACAAACTGCTGTTCCAAGTGTTATGTTAGAAGTACCCTATACATACATTTTGGTGTCCAGTCTTGAGTTTCGAGTTGATGGAAAAGGCAGGACAAAATCTTTTTTTATAAGGAGGACAAAATCTTACAATTATGATCACTTTAGGATAAATTCCAAAAGTTCATAATCACAGAACTTAACAGGGTCACACACCGGGTGTTGCCTATGTATTAAGGAGAAATAGGGGAGAAGTTGACCCCCAGATTTGTAAAATATCTTTCTGCATGACACACACAAAAAACGTACTGTACCTTAATTTAGTAACTATCCAACTACTAGTATAAGAAGTTTTAGCCAAAATATTTAAAACATGTTCTTCTAGGACATAAGCCATGCTGCCAGTGTTTTGCCATTGACATTGTTACACACATCAAGAGAACACTGATACTAAAGGGTTGATGACACCAAAAACAAAATTGTCATCCACCTCCTCCTACTAGAGTCTATATAATTCCTACTAGAGTCTATATAAACTTACTAGGCGACAATGAGCGTGATTAACTCCTCCGGAGTTCATTTCCCACAAAAGATATATATATACCTACCCATCATACTTAACACCATTGATGAAGCCTTGTCAATCCATGGATCTGATAAGCAAGTCAAGTACCTGGTTCCTCAAAGCAGTTTGGTTCAACGTCATCTGCACCTCCTTATCCATCTGCTTCTTCATTTTGGCATCCAATTCACGTGCTTTTTCGTCGCTGATAAGTTGGAAGGCCCTCTTGAGCACTGGCCGCAGCGACTCGTTGTCCGTGATCCCGTCAACTGTCAAGGCAAGGCTGGGGTACAGGTCCTGCAGCTCCTCGCCCCCCCTGCGCACGCGTGTGCCCGGCGCCGCATTGGCATTGCCACTGGCGTTGGTGACGCGGCTGGCGCCTACTTTCTTGACGATACTCAGCGGCAGGTCGCCCCAAATCGACCTCGACAGCTCGTACTTGCGCGCCTCATCGCCATCATCAGCGCCGCCAGCAGGCATCGGCACGCCCCCGGTGGAGCGCAGGTTCGCGTACTTGGTCCGGAGCCGCCGCACCTTCTCGTAGATCTCCGTGACGGTGAACTCAGACTTGTCCAGGCCGCAGCCGTCGAGCGCGGCGTGGAGCTGGGACCGGCGCGGCTCTGCGCCGTGGGCCGCGGCGTACGCGGCGAGGCCCCCGAGGATGCGGACTTCGTCCGCCTCCGACCACACCCGCCCGGTCGCGACCGCCGGCTTCTTGCCGCCGTCAGCCCCCGCTTCTTGCTGCCGTCAGCTCCCGGCTGGTACGCCACCCATGGAACCAGAGCCCCGGCGGCGGCGGCATCCGCGTCCATGGTGAGTAGATCGTCGGCGGACGGGGAATGCGGGGCGCCCGTCGGCGGCGGCATCGTTGGAGTCGAGAAGATTTGGGGGATTTTGGGGGGTTTTTCTCTCCGCGATGGTGAGCGGGGAGGGGGAGGAGCCGAGGAGGCAAAGGGCTAAAGTAGGCTGCAGCCGGTTTATTTTTTATTTATTTATACCTTTTTGAAACATTTTGAAACATGAGAATAGGAAACGTGTAAAATTAATGAACCATCATGCTATAAATTAAAGGTAAGTAAAGTTTTAATATGAACCTAGTAATGCCAATTTTGTATTACAAAAGTCAATTATAGTAATAAAATTGTTGCCGGTTTGAGTACAATTTTAGATGGTTAGTGTCAAAAGTAAAAAAAAAAGGTTTTATACTTTGAATAAATCTAAACACTTTCACAAATATATTAGAAAACATATCTTTTTAAGACTTAACACAATTCTATCAAGTTTGGCATATAGATTTCAGTCTTCAACTATTATGAAAGTTCAATTCTGATGCTATTAGCTGTCGTGTTAAAATCGCTCGATCTGTTCAAATGCCACACGGGATGAAAACCAGGATAGAATTGTTGTGGATTATGTTTTGTTCGGATTTGATAGTGATGAGTGTGCAATGTCAGTCTTAGATGTCTTTGGTACGGCATTTTTCGCTACAAAGCATGGAGAAGGTGTAACCGGTGAAGCCAAAAATCAGGACGTGCTTAGCTGATTTTAATAAGAGCTATGGTGTATGGAGGTGATCCGGAGCAAGAGCCGCCATAGAGCCTAATATTTTGGGCAAGGGCTAGCGCCCGGACGTCCGGCCACAGGCCCACGTCCAGATGTAGCTCATGTTCCATGTCCTCCAAGACCACTACCTCCACCCAGCCATCCATTCGTCCCACGGCTCCCCCGACGAGTTGGATCCCCATGCCCCTCCTCTCGCCAAGGATCAGCATGCAACAGCGTGTCTCCACGTTGCCACGCCTCGCTCACTTGGGATTGGCTTGGTGCGTCCACGGGGCACCTTCTCACTGTGTTGCGCTTTTGTTTCGTTCTCTGCAGTCAAATTGAATTGAGTGCAGGCAGGCAGCAACTAGTAGGTAGGAGTGCCCAGAGGCCCATAGCTAGTAGGACGGAGGTCTAGCTCTTTCTTCCTCTCAACAACCCTACATCCAGATCTAGTTTTGCAACACTCAGATGAAACAAATTGCAACATATGTCTGAAAACAGATGAAACATTTAAAATATACACTTGCAACATAGCCATTGCAACATATGCAATATCGAAATAAAACACTTGCAAAATACATCTGAAACAGATGAAATATTTTAAACAAACTCTTGCAAAATACGTGGATAGTCATTGCAACATGTGCAACATCTCGATCTAATTTTGCAATATCCAAATGAAACACTTAGAACATACCTATAACCCATCTGAAACACTTAAACATACGCTTGGCTCAATTTGGGCAAGCGGCATTGACAGGCGGGAGAGATCACCACCAGTGCCATCGGCCAGAGAGGGCGGTGCGTGTGCGGTGGGAGCGCACGCGACGGGAGGGAGAGCAGCACACTAGCAGCAATGAGGTGGAGTGGGCGTGCAGCACCGGACAGGTCGGACGCCCGTATCCTATCGTTATCGTAATATTTTAGAACTAAAAAAGAGTTTGTATTTTTTTGAACAAAATTTATTTATATCTTTTATAAAACTAATCCCCATTAGATTAGAAGTGAAAAAGAGTTTGTATTTTTTCAAACAAACTTTATCTGTCTTTTATAAAGAGTCTATCTACCTAACAACCATGTGTTTTATGCAGTTTCAACACATGAATTTTTTTGCACCATAGAATTAAGATCCAACAACCTCCATTCTCCTTCTACCTCTAGCCTTCTTTTACCTCCAGACAATCACAAATCATAAGATCACAGAACCACAGATCACAAGAAATAATTTTTTTCTATGCAAGAAAAAGGGATAAATTGGGTCCGGCCGCACGCGTATACATAGAGGACCGGCGCCGGAATATCTAGAGCACAGGCTGCTCGGCCCACAACTCGCCGTGTTCGCTTTTATAGTTATCGTAATATTTTCCGGGGAGGAACTGAAAAGGCAGGAGAGTTTGTACCATTTTAATGCAAAAGGTTTATCTATATCTTTTTGCATAAAGCTAATGTGGCGTTCCCTCATTAGATTAGAACTGAAAAAGAGTTTGTATTTTTTTCAAACAAACTTTATCTATGTCTTTTATAAAACTAATCCCCATTAGAGCATCTCTAATAACCTTTCTAAATCTCACTCTCTAAATCATCATTTAAAGAGTCATTTACATAAAAGTCGCTTTTCTATATCTTTTTACTCTCCAATGGTTTTTCTATATCTCGTGACTAGTTTAGAGAGCTATTCTCGTCTTTTATTTTTTGCTAGCGGAAAATCTAAAATAGAAAATAGCTATATTTAGATAACCATTTAGATAAGCTGTTGAAGGATAGTTTTTTATCAAGATCTCTATTCCTAGTATTTAGAAAGAAAATAGAAAGTCTCTTGGAGATGCTTTTAGAAGTCTATTTCAACATGCAAACTATCAACATCATCTTCCACTAACTATCTACATCATCTCTCTACCAATAGCCATGTCACCACATAAACTTACAACCTCTTAATTGCAAGCTATCCACATGTATCATTTTCACTCAGATTCATTTCAAAAAAAATTTAATCCTTGCAGCAACGCTATCTTCTAGTTACAAAGAAAATAAAAACAGAGAAGATATACATTCTGAAATTACCCTTGACCGCACAGCGCACAATCTTTAGGCATGCATCTTGGAGCAGAAAATACAGTCAAATTATATTCCAACGTCGATGGACCTGCAACGGTACGACCCATCTTACCTGGGAAGCACCGGGGTAAGCAGCGGCTTACCGGAGAAGAAGGCTGCTTCAAGGTTCCCGATAGGTGACGTCACGAAGGACTCCTTCGTGAAAGCCGCGCAATGATGCCTCAGCACCACATTGTCCATGGAGAAGAGCTCCGCAGGCACCTTGGGGTTCCTTCTCGAAGACATCGAGGCCAGCTCCGGCGATCCTCCCCTCCGCCAGCGCGCTGACAAGCTCCTCCTCGTCGATGCTCAGCCCCCGGCCGATGTTTATGACGACCCCGTCTTTCCCGAGGGCGTCAAGAACGTCCTTGTTCACGATGTGGCGCGTCTCCTTGCTCAGCGCGCACGCCACGACGAGCACGTCCGATTCGCAAGCGAGGTCGTGGACGGTAGGGAAGTATCTGCAGGAGACGGATTCCTTGGGTGTTCTGGAGTTGTAGTAGATGACGCAGCCGAAGGCTGCGAGCCTCTTTGCGATCAGAGAACCAATGTTCCCCAATCCGATGATGCCGATGCGCTTGCCGCCCACCTTGGTGCCGGGGGGATGGTAGCCCCCTGCTGGAGCGGCCAGAGCCCGCGCCGGATGAACCGCTCGGCCGCCGACACGCGGTGCAGCACGTCGACGAGCATGCCGACAGCGTGGTCAGCGACGTCGGTGGAGTAGACCGTGCCAGAGTTGGCGACGGCGACGCCGCGGCGCGCGCACTCGCCGAGGTGGATGTGGTCCAGCCCTGCGCCCGCGCTGAAGACGAAGCGGAGCGATGGCACGGCGTCGAGGAACGCGGCATCCACACGAACAGAGTCGCCTCCCGCAGTGACCAACGCACGGGGCGGGTCCTGGTCGGCGGCCGCGGCGGCCAGGAAGGCGGGGAGGGGCTCGCCCGACGTGAAGAAGTCGAGGACGCGGTACCGCTCGCGCAGCGCGGCGTGGAAACGCAGTTCCCGGACGCGGAACATGAGGAGGGGCGGGAGCACCAGGGTCTCGGAGGATGTGATGACCCAACTAGGCCTGGGAATGGGTCGTGATCCCCAGCTCCAATCCTGTGTGATTAGGTTGTAAGCCAGCACTGACAATCCAAGGGCTGGCGCGCGCGCACATATATATATATATATATATATATATATATATATATATATATATATATTCAAATGTAGTAGAAAGCACGCACAATATATTAAAATACAATGGAATTTAACCATTTGACTCTAATCCAGTTCAGATAACTGATAGACAATCAATAAGTTACATCCAGTTCGATTACAATGGAATTAAATATATGTGCTGGCGAGTTGCTTGGTTTAACCATTTGAAGTGATTGTGCAACCTAAACACCTGCAAATGAATCAAATATACATATGTGAGGGGAGAATATATATTTTCAACAATCTTACAGTACAAGGATTTCAACACCCCTTTCCAGTTCCCTCAGCTACAATAACAGATCAGTACACGTTTAATATCTATCTTGTGCAAAAATTGTCATGCAAATAAACTATGGTCAGCACCATCAAATTAATTGCTGATAACTTAGAAGATGCAGCCACTTCTGAAACGAGTTCACTTATTTACAGCCGGTATAGCTTCTACACTAACTAGTAGTAACAGAACAAAGGCCATTACAGAGATTTGGTAATAAGACCACGTTTAGTTCCAAAAAAGTTTCCCAAAAAATGCTACAATAGTCATCACATCGAATATTACGATACGTGCATGGAGCATTAAATGTAGACGAAAAAAAACTAATTGCACAGTTTGGTTGGAAATCGCGAGACGAACGTTTTGAGCCTAATTAGTCCATGATTGAACACTCATTGTCAAATAAAAACAAAAGTGCTACAGTAGCTGAATTCCCAAATTTCGGCGAACTAAATGAGGCCTAAGAATGGGCTAAAACCAGTGTCTATTATAGTGCAAAGAAACTTAAGCTGGAATCCACTTAGTAATATATTAATGCAGCGGCGGATCAGACCATATTCTAATACCAAAAGAATATGCAGTGAAGCATGGCTGATTCAAACAAGTCAATTTCATATTCGGTGGCTAATCAACACATGAGCAAATCACTAGTATTCAGAATATGCAATGAAACACACTATACAGCTGCTGATCAATTTTAGAACATGCAGTGAAACACACTGTACAGCATTCAGACATCCAAACATTTGCATCCCAACTATGGCTACTGCCTAGTGTCCGTGGTTGAACAGCCCTAATACAATAGAAAACCAAGCACAAGGACGGCTACCTTTGGGGATCACATTCCACAAAACTCAGCTAATTTCCAACAGAACCACCTGAATCACTGTACAGCTGCTGACGCACACCATATTCTACCATATCTTTTTCTAGGAACATTCCTAGTGAAGCAACAGCTAATGTACGTTTTGATATCAGAACATCCCTATTGAACCAACAGCTAGGGCACTAACTGTTAACGGTTAGGATTGATCTCCACCAACTTGGTCCAACGGCCAATTGGACCCTTGATCCGTGCCCTGATCAGGGGCGCCTAGCCGTTTTTCTGGCTGATGGGCCCCCGTCGCGTAGCACAATAAATAGAAGGTGGGGGCTGAGGCTCGAGACACGAGGTTCACCGCAGCCGCCAGCGCCCCACCATGTCCTAACCCTAATCCGATCTAGAAGGGTACGCTGTAAGCGACGGGAAGCACCATCGCCTTTGCCGCCGCCAATGGACCGTGTCTCCACGTCGCTACTACCTCGTCGGCGGCGCCATGGCCGCGACTGCGCTCGACATGAGGTACATCAGCAAATCATCCCATCTAAGTCAAGTTTTCCCCACTGATATACGCCTAGAGGTTTTAGAATTTCTTATCAATGGTACCGAGCCGCGCTCGTCGCCGTGCGCGCGAGCCCTGGCCGAGGCCACCGTCACAGGACCGCTCAACAGTGGCGTGCTCACCCACTTGGGAGCGCGCGCTCCGGCGAGGGGACCCGCGGCGGCGCCACACTTCTTCTCCGGCGTCTGCTGCACAAAGAGCTAACAAAGGAGAAAGGGGAATGGAAAGAGCTAGGGTTTGAGGGCGAGCCCCACCGCAACGCATGTGGGGACTAGGGCACCGTCGCCCAAACCGCTAGACGCGGCGCCCTCAGCCTAGGGTGAGCGCATGCGCCGGTGAGGGGACGGCGGCGGCGCCGCTCCGCTGCTCTCCTTCTTTTCCGTTGCGCTGCGGCGTAGAGAGAGAAGGGTGAGGAAAGAATGAGGCTAGGGTTTTCTGGGAGAGCGGTCACGACGCGGTTTTATTCGAGCGAAACGCGCGCACAGCCGTTCAATCTGATCCAACGGCCGGCGTTCGCTGGACCTGGATTCAGCCCAGGCGGGGAAGTGAATTCCCGGCCTAGGCCCAGGTTGCGGCCTGAGCGCGCGGGGAGCGGTCGCGTGCCGTGTTAAGCAGGCCGCTGGGTCACGCGCGTGGACGCGCAACAGTGATGGGCCGCGGACTGATTTCCCCAGGCGGGCCTAATGAACAGTAAACACAGACTTTTGTTTTATTTATTTTCAGAAGCAAATTTTGATGAGTTTTTCATTTCTATTCAATTTTGAACCAACGGGATAAATTGTTCAGGGAGTAGATGAGTACAATGAGATGCTTCTGAAAAGTAGATAAACAATTTTTCATGTTTCCGCTACACAGTTTAATGTTTATTATCTTCTAATTAAATTCGAACCAACAGGATAATTTAATTTGAAGAGCAGTTACATTTAGTAAATTATGATTATGTTTATCCTCTAATTAAAATGGAACCAACGGGAAAATTTAAATTAGAGGAGTAATTCATTTTGTTTAAGTAAGATAATGATATTGTCATTTTCTGATCAACGTTGATGATGACAATGTTATAATGAATTTAAGTTTGAAGTTTAAATCTCTGATAAATTTTACACCAACGTAGTCAATTTTCCAGAGAGTAGATAAGGACCAAAAAATACTCCTGAACTAAAAGAATGTATTTCATTATCAAGTTTCCGCTGCAATGATGTTGATTATCTTCTAATTAAATTCGAACCAACGGGAAAATTTAATTTTGAAGAGTAGTTATATGGATTTTAAGTTAATTTATGAGTTTTATGTATTAATTCTATTTTCTGCCTAATGGTGATGTATAATTGATGTAGAAGCATATTGTATGTTTTATTTTTAACCGACAAGATCACTCGGTTGCATGCCAACGGGCTGCACTGCTGGGGTATGTGAATGAAAAGGCTCGAGTCAAGCCAGTCCAGAATAGTTTTTTGTTAGTTTACTAATTTTCTGATTAAATTAGAACCAACGGGTAGATTTAATTAGAAAACAAAATATAAGTGAATGTTTTAGTCGTCGTGACTAAGTTTTCGTATAGATGTATCCCGCATGGGGAGAAGTTTTGGCATAGTACTTATGCTAATCAATCCTGCATGGCAGGAGAAGTTTTGTGATGATTCACATGTTTTGTATCCCGCATAGCGAGAGAAGTTTGGGTAGCTCTTATGCTGTCCTAGTATTGACCTTGGCACAATAGAAATGCATCGTCATGGTCAATACTAACCAAAAGTTAAGAAAAGATGCAAGCGTGACTTGCAAAAGTGCTACTAATGAAAGACCTCGTTGAGTTCTTGAAGTGAAATAAGAAAAGTGTACTCCTAAACGGATCAAGAAATAACTTTGTTTATATGACATAATCATGTAAATGAAGTAAGTTATAAGTGTCTCCTCGTTCACCGGTTTTCTAAATAGTTCTTGAAATTATGGCAGTAAAGTTCATGCCATATTTCGAGGGGGAGAATATTAAGATCAATTAAGAAAAATACTCTTCATTAAGAGTGAGATAAATATCAATTAAGAAAGATACTCTTCATTAAAAGTGAGATAAAGATTAATTAAGATGAATGCGACCGTTGGAGGAGTACAACGGTCACAACTCTGATACCCCTAAGCAGAGAAATAGCTAAATTCCTGGACCTTTTAAAGTCCCGACAGGAAGATAGCGTAGTCAGCCTCAAAGATGTTAAGGTGGTGCTTAAAGCGCCATATGAGGTTTTAACAGATTAAACCCAAAATAAGATATTTGAAGATACACCATTTTTAGAAAAGATGGGAAGATCTGGAGGAGCATGGTATGTAGAGGTATGTAGAGACCTAAGACTTGAAGAGAAGAGGGACTACATGTCCACTCCAGTGACTCAGGAGAAACAAGTTTCTCAATACCTGTTGATGTTGTATGACTAATACAACACCTGTTGTTAGCTCTTCAAAGAAGATGAATAATGTAAACAAGGATCTTATAATACATGAGCCTGTAGAATCAATTGCCTCTTGGCAATGAAGAGCAACAACAACCCCATATGAATGTGCCAGTAGCCGAGGCCCCAGGAGGTCTCAAAGAATTAGCAAACTAGTTTTTCTGATAACTATGAAGTCTATGTTAGTAAAGAAATTCAAATAGAGGGTGATCCCACCTCATTTAAAGAAGCCATAAGAAGCGTTTACTCGTTTAAATGGCAAGAAGCTATAGAAGCTGAAATGAATTCGATGAATACCAATGATGTTTTGGGACTTAGAAGAAATTCCTAATGGAGCCAAAATAGTAGGCTGTGAAAGGGTCTACAAGACAAAATGTGACTCCAAAGGGAATATGGAAAGATATAAAGCATGACTTGTAGCAAAAGGCTTTACGCAAAGAGAATGAATAGATTACGATGAGAGTTTTCTCTCCAGTCTGATGCAAGGATTCTTTTAGAATCATAATGACGTTATTGGCACATTATGATTTAGAATTGCATCAGAGGCTTTACGCAAAGAGAATGAATAGATTACGATAAGAGTTTTCTCTCCAGTCTGATGTAAGGATTCTTTTAGAATCATAATGATGTTATTGGCACATTACGATTTAGAATTGCATCAGATGGATGTAAAGACGGCATTCCTCAACGGGGATTTATATGAAAACGTTAACATGGCACAACCCAAAGGTTTTGTCATGGAAGAAAAAGAATGTATAGGATGCCGCCTGTAGAAATTCATTTATGGGTTAAAAGTAAGTATCTAAATAGTAGTATTTGAAGTTGATGAAAACAATAAGAAAGTTTGGGTGTTAAAGAAAATAAGAAGGACAATAGCGTTTATACAGGACAATAGCGTTTATACAAAGTTCAAGAATAGAAAATTCATTTTCCACAACCTATAAATAGATGACATTCTACTCACTAGTAGTGATGTTAATCTGTCATTGGAGAAGAAGTTTTGTCCTCAAGTTTTAATGTGAATGATCTTGGTGAAGCGTTATTGGTTCTAGGAATCGAAATTCACCGAAATAGAAGAAAATAGGGTATTAAGAGCAAAGGCATACTTAGAAAAGATTCTAAAGAAATAAAGTATGCATGCAAGTAAACCTATGCTTGCTCCCATAGTCAAGGGTAATAGATTTGGGAACTTTAAGTGTTCTAGAAACCGATATGAGATATATCAAATAAACATGGTTCCATATGCTTCAGCTGTTGGAAGCTTGATGAGTGTACAAGTACAAGTAAGAACTTACCCTGACATAGTTTACGTATCCAAGATATTTTGGCAGAAGTCTAATCCAGATATAGATCACTGAAATGGAGTTGAGAATGTCTTGCAATTTTGCAAAGTATCGTAGGCCTCATGCTGAGTAAAAAAGAACAAGTACTCTCAAATAGTTGAGGTTACAAATGTTAAGTCTTGGCGAGATGTGTAGTGAAATCCACAGCAGTTGCTAACACTCGCAGTTGGAGTATCATTGTGGAAAAGCTCCAAAGAAATAGTTGTGGGGTTATCAGTGATGCATACCATAGTATAGCTTGACATGAGGCTTAAGGAATAGGCAAAAGAGGTTAAGGGAATTTATATCCGGATTAAACAATGGTAGACAACAACAATAACCATTTAAAGTAAGTTAACTCTTAAGCCAACAGGTCAAGTGTGCTGCCAAACACATTGACACTGAGTTATATGTCGTAAAGGAGAAAATCCAGAATCATTTTGAAAGCATTGAGCATATAAATACCAAGCAAGTACCTGCGGATCTGCTTACCAAAGGCTAACCACCCAGTGCATTCAGAGAACACACAGTAGACATGGGTTTATGGGAAAGCCTATGATTTCTGGATACTAAGGGCCTAGTTGAGAATATGTTTCAAAACAGAGAGGTGCATTGTAGCTGTTAAATCTAATGGCAACTGACCGTGACGATGAGGCACGCTCTATGCACTGATCTGTGATGGAATGCGAAAAGATAAAGTAAGTTAAGTTTAAGTCATAAGGTGAGGTCAAGGGAGAGAATGTTAGGATTAATCTCCACCAACTTGGCCCAATGGCCAATTGGGCCCTTGATCCGCACCCTAATCGGGGGCGCCCAACCGTTCTTCTAGCTAATGGCCCCCGTCGCGCAGCGCAATAAATAGGAGGTAGGAGCTGGGGCTCGAGACACGAGGTTCACCGCTGTCGCCAACGCCCCACCATGTCCTAACCCTAGTCCAGTCTAGAAGGGTGCGCTGTAAGCGACGGGAGGCGCCATCGCCTTCGCCGCCGCCACTGGACCACGTCTCCACGTCATTGCTACCTCTTCGGCGGTGCCATGGCCGCGACTACGGTCGACATGAGGTACATCAGCAAATCATCCCATCTAAGTCAAGTTTTCCCCACTGATCTACGCCTAGAGGTTCCAGAATTTCTTATCACTAACCTGTCAACCATCTTCTTCTTCATCTGATTCAAATATACATTGTCCGGTCATTGGTTGACCTGCATTGAACATGAGGAGGGTCGGGAGCACCGGGGGCTCGATCGCTCAGATGTCATGGCAATGGCAGACAGAGATGCAGAGGCCTCGGTGCTGTGGTGGAGCTAGAATTTTTGCGTAGGGTATGTCGAGCCAAATTTTTTTATGGAAATTGATGAAATCCATTTAGCAATTCAATAGAGTATCATAAAAATTGTCTCACAATTCGGTAAACAACTAATAAATAGCATAATAAGTCCTAAATTATATACCGTACAAATAGTTCAAATAACACATTAATAGTTTGGAATATGCATGACAATGTATAAGTATTAGGTAATCGACTAATTCATCTCTATTTCCCACCGCCTAAAACAATACAATTATACAGCTACATCAATTGAACTAATTTTAGGAGAAATTGAACAGCAACAAACTACATAAATGAGATAAGAGGGAAGTTAGGGTTAGAAATTGGGGGGAATTACAGGAAAGAGAATGGAAGGTAACAAGCTGCTCAGTGGCAGTACCTGTGCTGTACCCGTCCCTCTACCGTCGTCACTTCAGCAGGGAGCGAATGCTGGTCGCCAGACGGCCGGACCGGCGACGGTGGAAACTCTGGCACAGTGCACAACACAGGCCATAGGGGACAGGGCGGGCTGGCGCGGTGGCCCATCCGGCCAAGCGCGGGGCGGCCGCGGCGCAGCGGCAGGGGCGGTCAGCAGCCGGCACCGGTAGGCCGGGCGGGCGGGGGCTGTGCTCGGTCTCCAAAGTCACGACTCGCGCGGACTGCGGAGGCGCCGATGGGCGACGCCTAGAGGAATCGCCGAGGCTCCGATGCTCGGTTGTAATTTTTTCTTTTTCTTTTTCTTTTGAAAGATTTTTTCTTTTTTTTTAACAGAGAAGGGTAGCTCTATCTTCTACTAGTATAGTGCCCGTGCTAACGCCACGGCTTTATTTCAGGGATGCACATGAAGATAACCAAACTACGGAGGTACTTCGTCACATAAATAGAGTTTATCAAGACAATTAAGAGAGATTCCAATTCATTTCCTCATTTTCAGTATATTATAGAAATTTGTCCTATACATACGCCATTCAGATAATGTGTATTATACAGCTAAATTTAACAAAAAAAACAACAGAAACATTTAGCCAGCTATAAAACATAAATTCTCAATTCTAGCTACCGCTATCGATCTGCCAATATTGTCTTCTTGCTTTAGGTGATGTCCAGACATCAAAAACATTCGACTGACCTTTTGAACCTGCAATGGCTATATACTCTATCAGTACTACAGATTAGTGAAAACAAAATGAAGTTGAATTAAGATCGACAAGCTTAGAAGCTTAGACAAAAGATAGGCGTCTATATTTAAGGGGACCTTATTCTTTGAACACACCAATAATTATATCAACATATGTTGCATAAGTCTCAGTCTACTGCGTAAGAACAGAAGTTAAGGCAGTGTGATTACTAATGTAGGTATGGAGTCAGTTCCAAGCATGAAAAAACGAAGCTGAGTCGAAAAAATAACTATTTATACATTTGTGAAAGAAATGCTGAATCATGTGTTGAGTATATCAATATAAAGAACATGACAATATTTATGGATAACTGATCTCCTGCTATACCCTTATCAGTTACAAATTAAGAAAGATGGAATGCATAATAAAAGGAATATATTATTGCAAAAAGGAAAATAGGTTGTCAGCTTCATCATGTCATAGTAAGTTAGAAAAAATAGGAATTTCTCTTACCGGATCTCTCCTACAAACTGTGTGCAGTTCTAACTATATGAAGTAATGAAGAAAATGATTTGCTTCTTGCAATTGCACATAGTAGCAGGTAGTTTTGGTTGCTTTCAAATATTAGTCTTACAAAATAAATAATTCAAAGAATCTTCGGTAATGGAAGTGAGACAGATTAGTATTTACATCAGTTCAAATTCCAAAGGTTACCAAGGGAGAAAAAGACAAAGAAAAAAAATCCATCTGACCATATGATAGGGTTGTTAGCTAGCACCCATCTCTTGGTGCTTCGCAACCAAGGTGCATTCAACACAGATCCATTCATCCATATCCCTAACATGAGTCCTAAGTCCTAAAGAAAGTCCAGTTACTCTCAAACCAATCCCATGTTTATTTAACTCACCGATGTCCGATAAAGCTCCATGCACCTGAACTCCATCCTGCTCTGCGCACCCGGCAAGCACACACACGCCTGCTGTATTTCCTGTTGCCTACTGTATTTCCATCCTGCTGGTTCCATTGGCTGCTCCATCTTGCATCTTGTGGACAAATTAGTCGTATTGAGGAAGCAAAACAGACACCATCGACCTAAAAAAAAGAATGAAAGCATGAATCAGTTCTTTAGAAAAAAAAAACGTAACCACAAGATGCAAGCAACCACAGGCAACCTCTACTGTAAAAAAATTAAATCACTGCAACAGAGAAGATTTAACAAAAAAAATACATCAGAAACATTTAGCCAGCTTTTAAAACATAAATTGTCAAACTGCCGTGTTCTCTTTTCCTTGAGCCGGTTTCCGCACATGGAAAAAAAGGAACAATCCTAGGCAATAAAAAAAATTTCTTACTTCTAAATTGGTATTAACATATTGGCAAATAGCTTCCATTTTTCTTTCTCTGGATTTATCATAAGATTTTAAATTTAACTCATAGAAGTGCAGAACTGTTAGAATCATAGTTATCAGGTTGGCTTGTCAATTTTGTGGCAAACACTGCTGTAGCAACAGGAGCACCTGCAACAAGTTCTGGCAATTAGAATGCCAATATGTAGCCAGGTATACATGAAATGGAAAGAGGCCCATTGAGGCTATTGCGTGGCAGTTCTGGGATGCCATGTTAAACAGGCGCAGTATAAAAGTAGGCAAACAAAAGAATGACAATGGAAAAGTAGCTAAACAAAAGAATGACAATGGGCAATTTATACAGCAAGAATGTGACACAACCGCCCAATTTATACAAGATCAAGTATGGCTGTCCCCGCTAACACGTTGACACGCTCATACTTTCACTTATATAAACCCGGTAGTCCGCCGAGTGTCTCGAAAGACCTCGGTAAATCAACATCACAACCAAGATCGCGTGATTAAGCAAATACACATCACATACGCAGAGTTGCAGCAGAAATAATGTTACAGATGGGTTCACAAATAATAGTACAAGTTTGGGTTTCAAAACCAATTATTGAAAACAACATAACTTTCAAATGATTACATTAATATAAGTTCCAAATACATTGCTAGCATAAGTGACATCCTCAGACAAAATATAGAATCACCGAGCCCACCGGCGGTTAGCCACCATCATCAACAGGTCGAGAACTTCACCTGCAACAAGGTGGGATAAACCCTGAGTACTCGAATGTACTCAGCCAGACTTACCCGTCGTAAACCAGAAATAAAGTGACACCAAGGATTATGCAAGGCTTTCTTTAGTTGGCTAGCTGACTTGTTTGCGAAAAGCATAAGCTATCATGAAGAAACCATTTTAAGTATGCATCATCTTTATTATAACCTATCCATCTGAGTAAGCATCTGTACTATAGCAATCACTTGATTAACCAATAACATCCAGTTACCAATTTAGATTTAGCATATCCCATACCATCCAAATAACCATCATTGTTCCATAATAATTACTACGATGCCGTAGCTCGAGTCAAGTGCTCACTATCTAGGAGCGATGACGATTCGAATCGATTCCTAACCAGCTGGTGATTTATTCCTTACACAAACCTCACTCACCCGCTAAAGTGAGGTATCGGTCACCGAGTCAACTATCCAGGAAAAATCTTGAGTTTGCCAGGAACCACATGTACCCGGGGGCCGACCGACTGCCTTTCGGTCTTATCATCGCGCCCCCGTGTCCTACCACACCTGCTCTGATACAGTGCGCTGCGAGCAATCTACTAGGCCCAAATAATCTTCCAACTTCGCGGTCGAAAGGTGCTTTATTCGGCCAGCTAAATGTAAGGCATGCGTTCAACATGACAAGAGGGACGAGCAACGATCGGTCCTTAATCGACACAGACGGAAACTAACAGCACCCAGAACCCTGTCTGGTTGCCTCCAACTTTTCCGTATGGTCTCCAATTATCCATCACACATGGTTAATTCCAGGATATTATTCTTTCCATAACTAAATTCTTCCAGTAACCACCTATAATGTAGGTGACCGGATATCACCGATCGCTACCGGTCTAAGCAAGGCTAAGCAGTTATTCGATCCTGACCTAACAGGGTAAAAGGTAATAAGGTAGGCAAGGATAGTAATAAATGCATCAACGGTTTCAATCAACTCCTATAACTTAATGCAACAATATATAAACTCATATATATAGAAAGAATTGTTTTTATAAATTAGGAGACTTATAATGCTCCAGGGCTTGCCTGGGATACGACACAAGTCAGTTCAGTTAGCTTGCACCGTCCTGGTGACGTCTCAGGTCCTAGCACTCGCTTAGTCCTTCTATCTTCGGGATAGATCCTCCATACACCGTCGTCGGGTTCGGCTCCAACATCACGTTCTTCACGTGGTTCATCTAGCGCACCTAGATGAGATGCAAGATGCATGTGTATGAATGTGATGAATGGTAACACAAGATGCATCACATAAGCATTCAAGACAAACCAGTTATTCACGACAATCATAGAGTCAAGGCTGCAAACAGCAACAGCTAATTTTACTCATAACAGGAGTTGTACTAATTCAAAAGACATGCAACAAGACAATCTGGAAATCTTATGAAATTTTCTACAATTCATCTTTAATCATCTTAGCATGATTCTCAAGTTAACTAAGTCAAATATACCCATTTACAGAAACTGGTCCACAATTGACAGAAAACAGTCATTTCTGAAACCCAACTTTAAACAGGCATAACTCACAAACCATAAGGACAAATACCACCAAATTTTAACAGAAGCTAGATACATGAATTATCTACAACTTTGTTATTCTCATATTAAGATGATTTTACAGTTAGAAGAGTCAACTAATCCAATAATTGTATCTCTGTCCAAAACATAGACAGAAACTGACATGCCACTTTAAACAGCTATAAATGGAGTTATACATGTACTATAAATGTGATTCTAGACTTTTTAGAAAGCTTAGCAAATTCTAAACAACTTTGTTGTAAACACCTAAAGCTAATTATACTATTAAGAAGGTCCCACAGTAAGAACAAGGAAACCCTGTCTGGGTTTGGGCAGAAACAGCCACAGAGATTTAAGCACGTATAACTCAAGATCTACTTAGCCAAGAATCATGATATTTAACTTTTTGGAAAGCTTAAAAAAGTACTACAACTCATGTATTTTCATCAAGTCATGATTCATAACTTAACTGAGCCAATTAATTCAAACATGCAGGACTACTCAGAATAGGAGCAAGGCAACACAAGGAATTTGTTATTTTTATAACTCTTAAACCATCAATCCTAAACTCCTGAAATTTTTATCAGACATCAAACATCACCAGAGTAACACTCCATAAAAATTTCACATTTATTTGAGCACCACCACTTCAGTTATAAAAAAGACAAGACATAACTAGTATTAAGAACCTAACTGCGTAGATCTATTTTTACAGCAAAATATTTAAACTAAAACATGCCGTCTTATAGATCTACTGCATAGATAATTTCACAAGGATTTCAAAAAGTAATCATTTACTATTTTATAATTTTTATAATAATTACTATGAATTTTCAAAGTTCATCATTCAAATCTGCCAAAATCAAGGAAAATCAATGTAAATCTTGCATCGGGGTCCCTGCGGAAAATAGAACTCAAACATCAGCGAAGAGGTCCTCAGGAGTACTATTCAAATGAGTCATGGCTTCGCAGTTAGATCCTCCCACTTCTTCTAATTCTGGCCCGCGGTCCTTCACCTTCTCTTCAACACAGGAAAGGAGCAGAGCACAGCATGGGCTGGCCAGGCTCGGCCGCGAGAGCCTGTAGCGGCGGGGAGGGGTCGACAAGACTTGGCTGCGGCCGCTCAGTCGTGATAAGAACGCTCCTCCAGAGCAGAACACCGGCAACAGCAGGGAAGGAGATCACCAGTGCAGCGCCGGAGTTGAACAAGTAACAGGAGAGCAGAATCATCTTGGACTTGGAGGTCTCCTTTGGTCATCTACTAGGAAGAAGCGAATGAGGGCAGTGCAGTGGAAGCCAAGTTAGGCGAATGGGAGAGGGCGAGCGCACCGCGGCGAGGAGATGGCGCGGTGGCCGGCTGCGGCTCTGCTGTGGCCAGCAGCGGCGGGCAGAGCAGCTGGAGGAATGAGGAGGAGAGGAGCAGGGTGACGGCGGCAGATGGGGAAAGGAGAGGGAGAGAGAATGGAGAGAGCAGGGGGCAGGCTCGGGCTCGGCTTCTCCAAACGACACGCGACAGCGAGGTGGTGCACAAGCAGCGAGCGCGCGAGGCCACGCGGCAGCGGCATCCTGTGCACGGTCGGACATTGCTATTCATCAAATTCAAATCTCCAATTCTACCTCAAAAATGCGATTGAACATCCATCTTTGTCCTTTCATATCTCCTAATACGTTTAGTTTAGGCACAAACGATAGTAACAAATGTTGTAGAGCTATATGAGGACTACAACTTTTCTTAAAGGTTTTTGGTCTAACTCGGATTATATTGGATGATAGAGAGCTGCAAAGTAGGGCTCATGAAACTGAAAATTCAGGTTTCGGTTAACTCAGACTTAATATTTTTGGACTATGAAAACAGCAGCAGATTCAAAGTTTGAGCCTCGGTTTGACTTAGTTCCAAGTTGATCTGGCTCTTGTTCCAAAAACAAAGTTTGTTCTACTCCACTCAAACTTCAACTTTTATTTAAGGTGTAACTCCATGCAAGCACTGTAAGTGATTGGTCAACACAGGTCAAAGTAGCATCGCGGTAAACCTTGAATTTGAGTTTTAGACCGATTGATGCATTTTCTTGATCCCTGCTCAACACGAACCCTTCATAACTTTTGTTCATGAGTTCATCTAGAGTCATTTGGGCATGGTTGCAAGATTTGGTTGACGATCAAGAATTCCATTCACTTTATAAAATAATTCAAGCAAGGACATAACTCGTCATTTCATGTGACTTCTTGATTCCAAATTTCACGAAACTTTTCCATGGATCAATATAGATGGGTATTGATGTGAGACACATGAAGATATTCCAATAACACGAGCCAAGCATATATCTTGAAAAGGGCCTATATGTAAAGCAAGGGTGCAATATCCAAGTTTAGGTTGAGGCTCATTTCCATAGGTTTGACCTTGACATCTTCATCATCACTTAATATGCCATGTTTTGAGCTCAAACCCATTGCTTAACTAGTGGCCAACACCTGGGGTGTTACAAAGAACTTCAACATTGTAGATCTGGAAACAAAACAACGGCATTTTTCCTCGGCTTGCTCCTTAAGCCATACTGATCACGAACCATACTTTTCAGTTTTCACACATCAGAAAAAAATAACTCAAACAAACAACCTATCTTGGCCCTTTCCACGATGACCTCAATTAATTAGGAAGCAATATTGGTCTATTGTTCCCTTTAAATAAAGCAAAATTCTATTCATAAGAAAGTACATAGCATGGATGATGTCGATGTCAATACATATTATATTGTGATTTTTTTTTTGGCAAGCCAAAAATAAGTTAGCCCTGAAATACAGTTCAAAACCGAAGGATTTTGCATCCTAACCTTGCTCGCAACTGTTCCATTGTTGTTTCAAGCATCATTAGAATATCAAGCTAGCGCTGAGCGAAACGAATAAGCTTGTATCTACATCCTCTAGGTACCTTCAGTTAAATAGAATAGTATATTCATCTGCTCTATGCCTGGTAAATTATTTGCTGGTATAATCATGTTGGTGTGACAAAGAACAAAAGAAGGCACCGGTGGTTTACCTCTTGACCTGGTGACACAAGAACTTTGCTGGTCAGGATGTTTTCACCTTTCTAATGAAGTAGCTATCGCTTCATGAGTTCTCTACAAAATAAACACCAAGACAAATAAAAATACAAAATCTAAGAAATCTAAGAAATTGGAACAAATAATTCAGTCGAACATAATCTAATTAAATTATATAGATTATTTAACGTAAGTAATAAATGGATACATCACAGACCTTGAATTGCTTTGTTTACAGTTTAGTTTATTGAGCCGCCAGATTAGCGTTTACATACCTTTGGCTTGGCCTTGCGAAGTTTAGAATTGGGGTTGGGCGCTGCAATGCGCTGCGGTATGTTGTGATTTAGCCACTCCACCTCAGCGGCAATAGGAAGAGACGACAGAGGTGTTGATGCCCAGCCCCAGTGCCTGCAACTGCAGCACGCAAACCGGAAGAGCGATTAGATTTTGGTAGGGAAATAGAGGCTAGAGGAGTGGTTCTCATGCGTGCCATGTAATTGCACCCAATCTGCCCGGGTGGCCGGCCGCAGGTGGCGCTCGAGGTCGGGGGAAAAAGGAAAGCGCCAGAAGGGGAGAGGTGCTCACCAGTGTCGGGATCGCGTGCTGCCGCGTCCCGTGCGACCGGCAGATCGACAGGGGATCAAGAACACGACATAATCGAAAACGGATGTGGTGATGGAGGGGCACCAGAGATCCGTACCTTGGCAGCTTCGGGGGCTGCGACGACGCGACCTCGTCAGTCGCTCCTATACCCGCCGTCGTGTCCTCCGTGGGCGCCGACGCTGATGAGCTCGGCTGCGCGGATCTAGACGGAGTCCGTGTCGACGAGCCCCGCGTGGTCCGGCATGGAGATGGCGAGCGCGAGGCGCATCTGGTGGTAGTATTCCTCCAGCCGTGTCGTGGCTGCCTCCACCCCGAGCCCCCTGGGCTCCTCCGCCGTGAGGGCGACCAACATAGCCGCGACGGGAGTAACCACCGGCTGTGTACAGCGGTGTCCACAGCCAGTACAGCATCCCTATGACGGCGCGAGCGCTGGGAGGAGAGGGCGGCGGCGGCAGCGTGAGGGTGAGCCAGCGAGCAGCTGCTGCGATGGGGCAGGAGGAGGGAGTCGCGCGACGCGATGGGGCAGGGAGGGGAGAGGAGTCGGAGTCGCGTGGGGAAGACAGAGAGTCGCGCGTGCGGGAGAGGGGGCGTCGGGGGAGAGGGAGAGGCGCGTGTGCGGCGATCTGCGCCGCCGCGCCCAGTGCCGTGCCCCTCGTGGTTGTCGTGCCCTCTGTAGTGTGACGTCTCCCTCGCGGTCGCCGCTTCCTGTGCCGTTGGGCTAGGATTCAAATGATCGTGGACGGGGGCAACCGAAATCAACGCAAGCCTGACCTGCAGGCACATGCGCGTGGGAGGTCCGCGGGAGAGCGATGGAGGGCAGACACATTAAACATGAGCCGTCGGATTTGGATGAGTAATGAGACAGAATGGCTAAGAGATAATCTGGTGCATCAGTTTTGATGGTGTTATATTTTCTGGGTGCATTCATGGATGTGGATGTAACATATGTCATGGCTGTGGAGCAGATATTTATTGTGTGGCTGTAGATTTATTCTAACTGGTGTATTATAGGGTATATGGTAGATTGTTGGAAAAAATATTTTTTATAACAGAGAAGGGTAGCTCTATTGTTGGGCTGGGCTTAGTAGTGTACGCCATGCAATACCGGGACAGCCCATTGGATCCGCGCCTGTCCTCAGCGTCAGCGACGCTCTGCTCTCTTGCTTAGCAGTGTATGCCACTCTGTTTTTATTCGAACAAACATAGCCTAATAGCGTCCAAGGACTTTGGTAAAACAACTCTCTATCTTAATATTTTAGTAAAAAGAAAAAAAATCTCCTCTAATAGTTTGATAAAAGAGCTTCTTAAAAATAAAAAGTTATCGAATATCCTCGTCAGCTTGTAGATTTTCAAAATCGAGAGAACTCCCTGCCTCCTCTCCTTAGACCTGTTTTCACGCCACTTCTCACGTAGCCCTTTGGTCCGGCCGCCGCTGGTATGTACCTACCTCCATCGCCGCCACCCAACAGGTCAACGCCGCCCGCCCAGTGCTTGCATTGATCTTTGGTTGGAAGGCATGGCCTGCTGCCTTCACGTGTGCTGGCCGTACGCAGCTAGCCGAGCCAATCGTTGGGATCGGATCGGTGCTCGCGTTAGTGCGGTGCGGAGAGTAGATGTAATTTTCTTTTTAATTTTTTATGAACAACACAATAAACCAATAAATAAATAAATAAATGTGGGTCCTACTATAACTTTTAGAAAGTTATTATAGGAAACTGTTGGAGAAGAACAAAAATTAAGGTTGCTATTTCTTTTGTTAACTTGCTCAATTGATTAGTTTAGCAAGTAAATTATACCAAACTCGTGGAGATGCTCTAATATTTTAGAATTAAGAAACAAATTGCATTCTCTTCAAACGACCTTTATTTATTACACAGAAAATAAAAACAGAGTTGATAATAGAAAAATAAAAACAGAGGAGATACATTCTCAAACCCCTGACCGCACAGCACACAACCCTTTGCGTCTCTAGGCATGCATAAAAATGGAGCAGAAAATACAGTCAAATCGTATCCCAACATGGATCGACGACCTTCAACAATACGACCCATGCATGCATCTTACCTGGGAACCACCGGGGTAAGCAGCGGCTTACCGGCAGGTCTGTTCGCTGGTCGGTGCTGGTATTGATTTGAACTGGCTGGTACTGATTTTTTTTGAGAGAAAAACACTATTGACTGGCTGGTTTAGGCTGGCTGAAATAACAAGCGAACACGCTGGAAGAAGGCTTCAAGGTTCCCGATGGCGACGTCACGGAGGTCCGACCTGGACTCCGTCGTGAAGACCGCAACGTGCGGCGTGAGCACGACATTGTCCAGGAGAAGAGCTCCGCAGGCACCTTGGGCTCCTTCTCGAACACATCGAGCCCAGCTCCGGCGATCCTCTCCTCCCCGAGCGCCGCGACCAGGTCCGCCTCGTCGATGATGGGTCCTCGGCCGATGTTTATGACGACCCCGTCCTTCCCGAGCGCGTCGAGGACGTCCCTGTTCACGACGTGGCGCGTCTCCTTGCTCAGCGCGCACGCCACGACGAGCACGTCCGATTCGGACGCGAGGTCGTGGACGGTAGCGAAGTACTTGTACGAGACGGATTCCTTGGGTTTTCTGGAGTTGTAGGAGATGGCACAGCCGAAGGCTTCGAGCCTCTTCGCGATCAGCATGCCGATGTTGCCCAGGCCGATGATGCCGACACGCTTGCCGCCCACCTTGGTGCCGAGGGGATGATAGTCCCCCAGGAGCGGCGAGAGCCCGCGGCGGGGGAACCGCTGGGCCGCGGAGACGCGGCGCAGCACGTCGAGGAGCATGCCGACGGCGTGGTCGGCGACGTCGGTGGAGTAGACGGTGCCGGAGTTGGCGACGGCGACGCCGCGGCGCGCGCACTCGGCGAGGTCGATGTGGTCCATCCCGGCGCCCGTGTTGAAGACGAAGCGGAGCGACGGGACGGCGTCGAGGAACGCGGCGTCCACGCGGGCGCGGGTGCCGCCTCCAACAATGAGCGCCGCGCGGGGCGGGTCGGCGTCCGCATCCGCGGCGGCCAGGAACGCCGGGAGGGTCTCGCCCGACGTGAAGAAATCCAGGACGCGGTACCGCTCCCGCAGCGCGGCGTGGAAGTCGATTTCCCTTACGCGGAATAGGAGGAGCGCCGGGAGCTGCTCGGCGGCGGAGGATGCCATGACGGAGATGCGGAAGCCGACAGTCCGCGCTGTCCGGAGGGAGCAGCCACTGGTTTGCTGTCGTGGTGACTCATCAGTATTTCTCCAGTGTCTGTGGTCCATTGCTATTTGTCTGTCATCTTCTACCTTGTGCCTATTCAAGCTATTAATTTTCTTCATCCGTCTCATTTAATCCCTGTGTCACGTGGACCACGCTCGCCGGCGATCCGATCTGATTGCTTGTCTCGGTTTTTTACTTTCTGCCTGGTTTTTCATCGTGGCTAGTTTCCGAGTCTTCGTGGCAGACTATACTATATCTTGACCTTGAGAGCGTGTTTGGTTATGCACGTAGTACATTCTCACAAGTCAAGCTTAGAAACTGGCATCATTGATATGTTTTAAGTAATTAAATGATCTAAAAAAAGTTAGACTAGATTACATCGGACTTAAAAACAAGCTCAAAATATGAACCAGATGATTGGGAGACCTGACCGATGGATCATTCGGTGGCGTGGTTATACATGCACGGTTTAGTTTGAACTTACAACTTGTATTGACACATGACCTGCTTTGACTGTGTGACATGCGGTGGATCATCCGATGAGCTTCCGACTTTTGCAATGGCAAAACGCGACCCACTCCCCCCCCTCGCGCTCTTCCTCTCCCTATCCCTCCCGCGACCGCACCCCACTGGAGACGAGGAAGAAGACCGCGCCCACGCCTGCTCCGACGATGGCGTCCCACCGATTAGGGTTCTAGCGGTGGCGGGGTTAGGGGATTTTGTTCTCGGCGTGCTTAGAAGGAGCTTTTGGGGGCGGCGGGCGTGACACTGTGATGGAGGCGGGTTGAGGGGTGGCGAACGAGACGGCGGCGAGGCGTTGCGGCAGAGCTCGCCGTCGCCTTGCCCTGGGATTAGGGTGGGCGGGGACGGGTTGAGGCTGGCGCGGTCGGCGACCAGTGCTGGGGTAGGGGTAGGGGCGAGGACGAGGACAAAGACGCCGCCAGCACGTCACGGCAAGGTTAGGAGAGGGCAGGGTCGAGGGGCGGGGGGACGGTGGGCGACGTGGCTAACGACGTAGCAACTGCTGGCGGGGGGCGGCGGGGGAGGATGCGGGGGTGGGAAGGAAGGGAGCGAGGACATGAGGAGGAAAAAGGGCCGGGGAGGAAGAAGACACGAAGCCTGGTCAGAGCACGCGACGGGTCACGGTTTTACGCTGTCCTTTTGCATTGCATGGTGAATCATAAAATTTTCTATGCTCATAAAAAAAATCCTGTCTCATTGGATTCTGACAAAATTCCTGTTGAATGTTTCGTTTTTCAAAGGTTTTGTGTGTTTCATATTCACTACAAATTTCCTGTTGAGCGTACCACCCTTTTTGTTGATCAGTGTTATCTTAAGATAATGCGAACATTTATATTTCTTCAAAGAAGACATATAAACAATGACCACTGTGCTGATATACTCTAAAATATTGATAGTACTGTGTGCAAATGTTGTGGAACACATGGCCATCCAAAGGTAGGTAGAGAATGAATTTTCTGGACCATCTAATACCCACGAGGCCAGATTATTATAAGGATTATAATGTCTTGCATACAAATCCTTTGGAACAAAGCATGCTATAATGTTCTCATGATTACATTTTGCACGGCCCAAGATCAGGGGAGTACAGCAAAATGAAAAAAGAAAATCGACACAAGTTTTAACGGGTGTTACACTGTTCACTGTAAAAGAGTTGGCAATTTGTGAACCACATACTAGTATGTTGTTTACCCTGGCCTGATGATTACAGTGGTCTTTTTACATACAGAACTTAAGTTCTGATGAGAGACTCGATCTCTTTTGCAGTGAATGAATATAATTGATCTAGTATTTTATAAGAAACACAACCCTGAACTATGCAGCAATGCAATACAAATAACAATTTCAATACCTGTACTCCTCTAGCTCGTGGTAAAAGTATTGTTACCTCCCAATAGCTGGACTGAACTAGCCTGCACTGCAACACGACCGGGCGTGATCAGTGGCTTCCCGGCAAAGAAAGCTTCGAGGTTGCAAATCAGGTGCTCACACAGGTCCGACCTCGACTCCATCGTGTAAACTGCTGAACGAGGCGTCAGCACCACATTGTCCATGGACAAGAGCTCTACAGGCACCTTGGGTTCATTCTCAACGACTTCGAGGCCAGCACCTGCAATCCTCCCCTCTTTCAGTGCACCGACTAAGGCGGCCTCGTCGATGTTGGAGCCTCGGCCGATGTTTACGACGATCCCATCCTTCCCTAGGGCCTCCAGAACGTCCTTGTTCACGATGTGCCTCGTCTCCTTGTTCAGCGCGCAGGCGACGACGAGGATGTCTGATTCAGAAGCAAGATGGTGAACATTTGAGAAATACTTGTAAGAGACCGAATCCTTGGGCCTTCTGGAGTTGTAGTAGACGACACAGCCAAAAGCCTCAAGCCTCTTTGCAATCAGCAAACCAATGTTCCCCAGTCCGATGATGCCGACACGCTTGCCCCCTAGCTGAAAGCATCAAATCAAAACACATCTGATTCAGCTGATTAATTCAGATACTGGAATGAAAAACAGTAGATTGGAAGGGACCTTGGAGGCGAGAGGGTAGCCGCCGTCCTGCAGCAGCCAGAGCCGGCGCCGAACGAACCGCTCCGCCGCCGAGACGCGCCGCAGCACGTCGACGAGCATGCCGACGGCGTGGTCCGCGACGTCGGCGGAGTAGACCGTCCCCGAGTTGGCGACGGCGACGCCGCGGCGCGCGCACTCGGCGAGGTCGATGTGGTCAACGCCCGCGGCCGTGCTGACGAGGCAGCGGACGGAGGGGACGGCGTCGAGGAGGCGCCGCCGCCCATGACGACCGCGGCGCGAGGCGGGTCTGGCTCGGCCGAGGCCAGCTCCAGCACGCGGAAGCGCTGGTGCATCGCGTTGCCGAAGGGCGCGCCCGGGCGGCGGATGAAGAGCACGGCCGGGACCGGGTCGACCCGTTGCACGCCGCCGGCTCCTGCCATAGCTGACTGTCTCGCTGCTAGCTGCTAGCTGCTAGCAATAGAGCTACAGTGTGCGCGTTTTGCGAATACATTTGTTGACTAAATAAATCTTAACAAAAGAATAGCAATAGTATGGAAGCATCAACCATAATTTAGTCATTCCAGCTCACTAATCAGATCCAAGTTCGAGAAATTCCTGACAATCGGAGCATTTGCTCTAGAATCTGACAGATTTTGGTTCCAGAGTCCACCCTAAATAAATGGTAAGCATCTAGCAAATAGGAGTAGCAGAAAACTTTATGGTGTTATTGCAACCTAATTAACATAAGCTTTGTCACATGTCGAAGCGTTTGGTGCTCGATACACAGGAACCAAGACCAATAAACCAACCCACGAGACATCAAAATCCACCCTTTCGCTTTGCTTCAAGAAGAATGGTGTGATCCTAACCGTCTCACTTGGAGATCTTAGCAGTGAGCTCCCGGACCAGTTTAGCGGCGACCATGGCTGTCATCCCATCCACCGTGTCGCGCTGTGGGTTGAACTCCACCACATCAGCGGCGACAACATCACCCTGCAAATTCTGGAGGATGTTGAGCACATCGCGGAACGAGAGGCCTCCTGGTTCAATGTGAGAGACCCCAGGAGCAAACGCTGGGTCAAGGCAGTCCACATCAACTGAGACATACACTCCCTTTACACCTTCCCCAAGTTTCTGCAGGGAAAGAGTAAGTTGAGCATGGGTTTTAGTTATTAACAATCTGCACATTTGAAAAATTCAATAACCACCAATGTTATTACAGTTCCTTTTAAATTAAGATTGGCGATGGCTTGTTAACTGAGAATATCCACTGAAGTTGACAATTTAAACTGAAGGTTACTTGAAAAAGGACACAATAGGCATAAACATGTGAACGCATATCTTATAGGATGTATCATCTATGTTTTCACTATTTTGAGTTGATACAAAAGCAAGAAAAATACATTCAAATGATTAAACTAAAGCATGTTACCAGATTCTCAAGCTTCTCTCGGTCCTTTGAGAAGGTTCGCATCTCATACTGTTCCACACCAAATCTCTTCCCTTGCTCACGCCCTTCTTTGGTAATTGATCTCAATCCAACCTGAAGTATGTTGGAATCAGGATAAGGGTGGCAGAAACTGGTATTTACACTAGTGACAGGACAGCCACAAAAGCAAAGTCAAGGGCATCAACCTGGAGCCGACTCAATCAAGGAAAGAAAACAAATTGCAGCTAATAGCATGATAAAAACTGCGATATCCAGTAAGGCATTATTTAAACCATGCTAGCCCTTGTCCTAGTACAAAATTGATGGATATTGGAAGCTAAAGGCACATGACAGATTTTTTTTCAGTGTATTAACCTAGCAACATTATGCTCATTTCATTAATTAATAGTATCGATATTTTACTTGAAACCCTTAGATAAAATAACACAATTACCTGTAGCAGTCTCCTGGCATAACCACCTTCCATTATTCTAGCAAATGAAGAGGCATGTGAATAAGTGTTCCCTTCAAAACAATCATAGATATCTGGATGTGCATCAAGATGAAGAATATCAACAGGTCCTCCAAGCTTTTCAGACACAGCCCTAACCACTGGATAAGATATCGAGTGATCGCCTCCTAACACCAACGGTCGAAGAGGCTCCTACACAACAGTGCATCACTCTGATTAAATACGTGAAACAGAACAGAAAACCAGAGCTATTACATACATGTAACAAAACCATTTTCAACTCTCTGAATTGAAACCAAAAGTGTACCATTAGTGATACCAACATAAGTAAATATCTTGCATAATTAACAAAAAAATATTATGAGGCACTCATCATGGTATAATATGCTTACCTCCTCCATCAGTGTTTTAACAGACTCACTAATTACATGCATCAATCTGTCATCTTCAACGCCACAGTCACGGATCTCTTGAATGGGGACATCACCAACATCAGTTAGCACCCGAGGATCATTCAATTCTTTGCCTGTTTAACAGGAAGATCATATAAGTTGTATTGTTTCTTACATTTAGTGTGCGCTCAATAGTATTAAATGTACCTTCCTCTGTGCTAGAATTTGTGCTTCCACACCAAATGGCCTCCCTTATGCGTGGAGGAGCAAATGCAGGGCCTTGCAAAAAGGACGAGTTGTGACCAAGAGGGACCCCTAAGAGCGCCGCTGAAGCTTTCACGCCACCCAGAGCACGTAGGAACTCTGCCTGCACAAAGAACAAGTATACATTACAACAAAAGCAAAAGCAGCTATTTCTGAAGAAAATCTAAGTTCTATCCACAGAGGTTGTATAGAACTTTTCCTTGTTCCATGTACACATTAATGTGTACAGTGTTTTAATCACAAACTGGAACAGAGTGAAGCACTTAGAAAATAAGAACAAGATATTTTCAACTTTTTATGCACCCTTCGTCCAGATATGGCAATATTACATGTGAGGCTTGCCATTCCAAATGGAACACTTTAAAACTATCTGTCTTAGGTTCCATCTTCTGAAGCAAATAATTACTCGAGGTTGCGCATGTCAGTTTTGACCATATCTTACTAATGTCATTATTTAAGAACCATATTATAGATCTTGAAAGACTCGATTATCAGATAAACTGAAAAAGAGTGTCAGAAAAGGCTACAGGTTGCTTTTCCTAATGGTGAAAAAAAAAACTGTTTTTAGAGGTAATATAGATGTAACAAACAACAAGAACTGGAACTTCATCACAACATGGAACAGAGTGAAGCATCAAAAGAGAAAACAAATATTATTTTCGGAGCAAGAATTTTTCTGCACTCTTCTGTCTTATATATGAGGCCTGCTTTCTAGATGAAAGACATTTTAAACTATCTGAATACTAGATTTTTTTCTGAAGCAAGTATAAAATAGGGTGTGTGTGCATGGCAGCTTCATATCTTACTCAAGTTGTCAGTATAAGGAATCATATTATAGGTTTTAAAAGACTCAAATTGTGTAACTGAAAGCAAGCTACTGAATATATTGTTTCCCCAATGGTTGGAAAAACATGTGGGAACACAGCATTCAAGTCTATCATGTATCCGGAAATACCCTCTGAATTACTTTTTCAAGGTTCACTAGTGTAAGCAAATGTGTCTACACTAAGCAATTTGCTAATGACAGGTCGGACCAAACTGCACTCTAGCGATCACATGGGACGGCCCATGCTAAATACATACTCAGCAAGTAAACAATTGGGAAGTTTCAACTCTACTTATGCTGCCTCCTGCACTGTTTCTTGCATGTAAAGAGGAGTAACATAGAGAATTAGAGTAGAGGCGATTCAGTTCTGAATTTTGGTTGCCTTCTGGTCAGTACCTGTTCTGAACAGAAAACTAATATGTGAAATGCATAGGAAGGAGGAAGTAGCCCGAGCAGCAAATGTTGCCGACTACGTTCTGAAGCACAGGGATTTGTTTACTCTAACCGTATTACTAGTTAGTATTATAATGTAAACCTGCAGCATCACCCCACATGTGAAAGAAAAAGGGAAAGGAAAAAAAAAGGAGGCTCGTCTGGATTCCGATCGACAATATCTGATTGATTATTCGTAGCTGAAGGGATCGAAATGCGGGGCCGAACAGAATCCTAATCGACTCGGATCGCATGTTCGGATGGATTGGAATATTCAGAAGAACAAGAGCGGGCACAGTGTATATATTACAGGGATAAGGGGAAAAGCCAAGAAACAAAAAAGGGATCTTGAGGGATGGACTGACCTTGAGCTTTGCGCGCTCGCGGATGAGGGTGAGGGAGGCGTCGATGACGCGGCTCTGGCCCCGTTCCACCGCCTCCGCCGACACCTTCACCGCGCTGAGGCGCTGGATGTGGTGGATCCACTTGGTACCCGCCGCCGCGCCGCCCATCTCTTGGGCCTCTCCCAAGGCGGAGCGGAACCCGACCAATCCCTGCAGCTGGTTGGGTCTCTCCCCCCGGGCTCACTCTCCCTCTCGAGTCTCGATCGATCGGACACCGCGGCTGCCAGCGAGCAGGAAAAGAGGCGGAGGACGCAAGAGGCAGGCGGCGAGAGGAGACGTACCGTGGCGGCGTTGCCTGCTCTTCACTCTCACGTAACACACGTGACAGGCTGACAGCGTTTGCGTGCGTTTGGAATGGAGCGAGATCAATCGTTGAGAGTAGACAGCTCATGAATTTGGCGATTATTTGTTCTTCTTCTTCTTCGAAACTTGCGTAAATCTGCACTATCCGTTGGACTAGAATTTTATTGCATTCCTCTCCGTTGTCAGAGCTAGAGACATTTTCACGCACAAACATTTTGCAATTTTGTGTTTTATTTTATAGAATATAAATCCCACCACAAATCGTTTCAGATCAGTACCCTTTTCCTAGCAGCTCGCGACCAATAGACCACACTGCTTACGTGGAAATAGGTAGGGTAAGCATGGAATTGGAAAATAGATAAAGTCAGCATGGAATTGGAAAAATAGATAAGGTCAGCATGGAAATTGGACAAGAATATCAAAGTTTACCATACTTTTTGTGGCACAACTACACAAGAACACAAATACAAATATCTTCTGATACAAAATACAAAGTGAATAATTTAGATTCAGATTCTATCAAAAGTGCATTCCTCTTGACAATCGTTGCTCCCGCACCAAGGTTTTGTACATTATGGAGTCTTTAAGTCTTGCAAGATCACCCCGAATACAAAATACAAAGTAATAATTTAGAATCAGATTATATCAAAGTGCATACCTCTTGGATACCACTGCTTGTGTCGTTGCATGCACCAAGGTTGTACGAGATCACTCTGACTGTGTTTGTGGAGCATGATCATTGGTGGTGTTCAAGGAAGGAGAGGCCCTCGATGTTTTGGCCCAAACTCTACAAAATGGAGACATTGGAGAGCATTTGGGAGAGAGGTGGTGGAGGCCCACTTGCATGTTAGGAAGGTCCGTGAGTATCTGTTGAGTTACTTGACTAGGAGCTTGGACCTTGCAAGACATCCCTGTGGAGGGTCTCTAGCAAGGACTAGAGCAAAGTGTGAGATTTTCTGATACCCTATTAAAAGCATCGTTGTGTGGGAATTTGCATTCCTTGACCCTTTGTATTCCACATTTACGTTCTTTTCGCCCTTTGGTTTTGAGTCTAACTTGCTACGTAGTAGATAGGATTGAAACACAGGGGTATAAAACTCTTTGGTATTAGAGATAGCAATACTAAGAAAAAAAACTAGTGCATATCTAGATAAAAACCACTATTCTCCCCCAATTGTTTAGTCCTTTTACACAACATTTAAACGGTAAACGTGTCATTTAGGCTTTAAACGATTAGACTGTTAAACAAAATCGAGTTATACATGATTAAATGAGCTAAACGGTCATTTATGTGAGCATTTAGTCAATGGGAGGATTACAACTACCACATTTGGCACCCAACTAATTTAACATTATAAGTATATGAGGTGGAGTGGGATTTTGTTTTGTTTAAAAATTTATAATTTCGCAGAATAATTTGTAACACACTAAAATTTGCTTCTTTTTGAAATAGAATTAAATTGATTTGATGGTGAATCTTTGTGCCCATGAAACATAGGAAAACCATAGTTTTCTTTAAATTAAAATTTATCATAGGGTGTAGCAACATTGTTCTTGCATTCATCTGGCAAATATAATTTATTGTGATGAGTGTTTCTGACCAAAACTCAAAATGATTCAAAAAGCTTTTGAAAGTGAGTTTGAAAAAGGCTTTGAAATAAAAGGAAAAGAAAAAGAAAAAAAAATAAACCCTCCCTCTCTCAGTTTTGGCCCGAAGGCCCAAGCCCTCTCAACGCTCTCTCCCTCAGTTCTTGGTCCACCTGCCCTTTTTCGTGCAAGGCCGCAACCCACCTTCTCCCTTCCCCTCTTCAGCCCAGCGAGGACGAGGCCCAGGCGACAACCCCCTCCGGCCCGCTCTCTCCCACTTCCGCTCTCCTGACCGTGAGGCCTAGCAAGGCCGCAGCCCAGCAGGAAGCCAAGCCCGCGCGAGCACCCTCCCTCCCTCTCCTAGTCGCTGTCATGTGGTCCCGTGTTTCCTCTTCTGCTGACCGATGGGCCCCACACGTCAGCGACACCACCGTCTCCTTCCTTTCCTTTTTTGGACGCGGTGCCCTTCCTTTTTCGGCCGAGATCGATCAGAGCTCAATCTCCTCCATTCCATACCGGGCGCCGCCCCGGGATATAAAATTCGTACCACTGCACCGCGCCGCCCTCATCTAGCCGCCTTCGAGCCACCGCCTTAAGCCCTAGCTGCTTCGCCGAGCTCCCAAACCCTAGACGCGCCGCCGCTTTGATCTGCTTGTCCGCTGCATCGCCGTCGTCAAGACCGATCTGCCGGGCTTCGCATGACGGTAAGGAAGCGGATGGTACCCGTCTCTCTCTCTCTCGCCCTGTTTCGTTCGCACGAAGTCGCCGCTGGTACACCGGCGAACCCAAACCGCTCCGAGGAGCCCTGCGCTATCACTGCTCTCTGGACATCGTTGCTAATGCCTTAGATGGATCAGCCGTGCTCCACTCTACTCTTCCATCCCGTGCAAGCTCCGTAGCTAGCCAACACCGAAAACGTCGTTCCAATGAAGAACCGAGCTCTCCGGCCATGGTGTCCGCCGCCGGGAACCTTTTACCGACGACCAAACTCCCCGAACCATGATTAGATCGGCCATCCCCGTACCCTTCGGTCCACCGTGGACCCATGGGCTCAGTCCATTGTCCCCGCGTCAGCCGGTTCACATAGGACAACAAATTCTCCACATCAGCGTGGACCTGGTCGACCGTGGCCGTTTTTCAAAAGAGGCCTCCTGCTTTCTTCGAATCAACCTGGCATCCCTTTTCTGTTCAAAAATAATTCTGTTTAATTTGTTTTCTTTCAAAACGCCCCCTGTCTTTTTGAAACACATAACCCTCCGTCCCTGGCTTGTTTTAAAAATTGGATTTGAGTTTGTTTTAATTCAAAAATAAGTTTTAGTAATTACAAAACTACCATTAGACTTATAAGTAGAATCTCCGTTTTAGCTCGGTTTTATCCCTTTCAGTTATGTTAGATTCATAATGACGTAATCTACGTGTATGTTTAATATGTTAAATGGTTCTCAATTTTATTAATTAAGTCCTAACTTGATTAATGATTATGCAACTAGATTTATAAAAAAAATGGTTTTGTTTTATCTTGGTTTTCTAATTCGAATACATTTGACTTCATTTAATTTAGGTGTTTCTATGAAATATCTATACATGCTTTTATATAATTAAAATAAGTGGCTTTTGTCCTTAGATTTTAAGTGACCTAATTCAACCTCCCTTAGGCGTCACAGTCCCTTCACCGGGGGATGGCGGATGGAGGGGTGTGACCAAAGCGGTAGCGACACCGCTGAGCAAGCGAGGACATCTAGTTGGGTGAAGACGGTGGCATGGACGAGGAGCACAAGCTTTCCTCCTCAGATTGGGATTAGGTTATGGGAGGATGGGGGTGGACAGTGTGATCACCGGTGAGGGTAGCGATGGTCGAGGCCGACGATAGGGACAAGGGACCTTGGCTTTCCTCCATTGATTGGGATTAGTTGATAGCGAGAGTGAAGCAACTGTAACACCCTCGGTATTACACCCTAAATCATTTACTAAAACACATCATGAGCATCATACTTATGGGGTAATGCATGTGATGAAACAAATAGGTGAAGTATTTCAACTAAAACGATCAATAAAATGCAAAACGAAAAGTTACTCCACGATTCGTACAATTATCAAGTATGGTTGTAAAGCAATTTTTATTTAGTAAAATTACTATAGAACTTATAAATGGGGCTTAAATAAAGTTTGGAGTGTGAACTTTGTAGAAGATGATGAAATACTTGCTGTTGAAAATTAACCTTGCTAGCTAATATTTCCAATAGCATAGAAATACAATTTGAAATAGAGTTCAACTCAAAACATAGAAAAATTTCCAAGTCTGTTGACAATTAGACCTTACTATGTTTAGCAAACTATTTTGAGGAATTGGATTAAAGAGCGATGTAGTGTTAGAGCTTGATTAAGTAGCCTCATATACCATCTTGAGTGTAGTGAAGACAGTTTATGTTTAGGAGTAACGGTTTGATCGTGGTAGAAGCTTTAAAATCCGTGCACAACACATTTTCAGTTTGCTTCCCCCGCGTGGACACGGTCACCGCGCGTCAGTGGTCGACGTCGGTGCGCCTCACGCGTGCCCGTGTGTTGCCGTGCTGGGCTAGCCGTGTGCCGTGGGAATAGTCATGGGCGCTGCCATGTGAGGCCGCCGCCACTGTCGCGTGGCCGTGTCGCACCACCTCCCGTCCTGCGCTGCCGTGCTGCCAAGTCCACCGTGCATCATGACACACCTACTACCGCTGCCGTTTGATTCCATGCACGTGGTTGCACTCGCCATCGACACGTCATTGATGGCGCTGTGGTGCGCGGGCCAAGCCGGTGTGAACACGCGTGTGCTCATTTGCTAGTGGCTAGACTAGGTCACTGCGGTTACGTCAACCGCGTCTCGCCAAGGCATGTTATAGTAGAGCCCTGACCGTATTCCACCGTCCTCGCTCTGTCTCCCATCTCTCTAGCCGCCGCCATCGCCTTGCGCCCACGAGTGCGCCAGAGATAGGTCACCTCTATTCAATTCGGCTCGTCCGCACCTCCACCCTCAGGTCTCCTCATCGCCTCACCCTGCATCACCAACTTGGCGTCTTCCTACCGTGCGCGTCGTTAAGGCCATGCCGTCATGATCGAGGGCAGACCTCCCATCCCTCCACCCAAACCCAATTGCCCACGCCAGTAGGTGTGCCTTGCCTTCCTCTTCATCATGCGTGCCTCGGCTTAGTCGCTACCAGCTCCATCCATCGCTGATGCGACCGTACCACCGCGGTGCGTCGCCGCATGGCTTGGCTACACGTGGCCAGCTCCCCTCCGCCACTCTCTTCTCCTAACGGTCACCGCAGCTAGGCTCATGGTAGCATGTTAATGCTCACTCGCTAGCTAGATGGGTTCGTTGATGCTTGAGTTCGCCGAGGTGGTCGTGCCACCGTCGCGGACGGCCACGTATCGCCATGGCTGGCTCCAATGCGTCCCACCGCCCCGCGCTGCCGCTAGGTGCAGCTGGTTGAACCGAGGATGGAGGCCGGTCCGATCTTCGGGCCAGTGGCGGTCCTAGGTGGCCGGCAGTGCCATGCTGCTGAAACCACCATTCACCTGCTTGCCACACACAAGATCAAACCATGCGCGTCTTGCAAATAAATTAAATTAGATAAAGGCCGGGGGGGTTAAGTGAGAGGGTCTATGAGATAAGTAAAATAGTGTTGGTCCTTGGTTGCAAATTGGGGGAAATGCAAGGTCTCTTTTGCAAAAAATCCTGACGCACGCGGGACTCTTCCACCGTGGGCCGCCTTGCGTGGGCCTGCTTCACGTGGGCCACGCCTGCAGGCCGTGCGTGCGCTCGTGCTGCGCGCATGTGGGCCGCGTGGATGGGCCACACGAGAATTGGTTTTCCTTTTTCCAGCGAATTAGCAAATGTTTTTCTAATTTAGTTTTGAGCTGATCTTTGGAAAATTATAGCAAATTCTGTAGATGTCCAAAAATTGTGAAACCAATTTTGTTGGTTCCTAAAATTGTGCTCTATCTGTTAGTGTATTTAGTTCATATATATATTTTGTTGATACCAGTGGCTATTGAATCATTTGAGAGTGTTTAATATGATCAGGTTAAATAATTGTAGGAATTTTTGTGGTAGATTGATGATAGCAAAAACCCTAAAATTTTTATAGTAGGTTAATTATATATTATGTGCTCACTGTAATTTTTGTAGCTTTAGAATAGACTTAACATAAGGGTAGTTAAATGCTCTTTGTTTCAAATATACATTAAATCATTAGTAGAAATAAAGATATATTCTTCATTTGTAAAGCTAGGTGTTTGTTAGTTGAACCCAACACTTTACTTGATGGACATGATAGTTAGCTTAGTATCCTAGTCACTAGAGTTAGCTTAGTAGTTTACCATGTGTATTCTTATTTTAAGAGTTGCTGTTGCCGAAATGCTAAGTGTTGCATCATCATCGCATGCATGTAGAGAATGAGTTGGTGGATATCGTGACCATCGGAGATCACGAATTTGAGGAGGTGATTGAAGAGTATGAGGAGGAGATCCTCGTGCAGGAGGAGGTCCTAGAGCCGCCACTGACTGACTGAGCTGACACCACGCCTGCCCAATGCAAGCCCCGGTGCATAACCATTATTTTGAATAACCATTGGAAATATATATATGATGTGCATTTATGTTATAGGATTTATATTGAAACTACATGCATAGATATACCTACCTATGAGTCCTACTAGCTTAGGTCGAGTAGCTGCTATGCTTAGGTTTTTCGGTAGCATGAGTAACATTCCATTACTCACAATAGGTGATTATTATTATCACTCTCATGATAAAATGGTGAAAAGAAATGGAGACTGGGCAGGGATATGATACGGGTATTGATGGGTGTAAGAGATTGTGTCCCACGGCCAACGGGGCATAGCTTGGTTACATTGTTGTCCGTGTCCGTGTCGATTAAGGATCGACCGTTGCATTGAATTCTAGTCAGTTCACAGACTTATTATCCTGAGCACATACTTGTTTATGGGAGCAGGGAAGGCTCGTTGCTCTCTTGTTGTGGGTTTCGGCTCTTTTTGGACCAACTGATTGGAGGCAGGGATGGTGGAGGTCTAAGCACCACAGAGTCTAGGACTTAGGTGTGGGGGCTTGGAGTCTAAGTTTGGATGGGGACCTGGACCCCTTAATAGGAGAGTGATGGGTTGGTCCTGCTTGTGCCTGGGGTATAAGCGGGACGTGTGTTTTGGGGTACCCAGCTGGGCACATTGATTCATGAATCGCCGGGTAATCCGGTACGACTTGTCTACAATCTAGCACCATAGTAAGAACTAGAAGATGAAAGATAGTGAAATGGATCTGTTTGCTTAACTCGTGCTTGAAAGTAGAACATGTGCTTACCTAGAATGGTTAGATAATGAACTAATCATGACTGCTAATAAGAAACATATATAAGGATTCACTACTAGTATTGCTTTCCGTAAAAATGAAACCCAGCAACCCATAAAACTTATCATATCCTTTGGAGTCAGAAAATGTATTCCCACTAGTCGGGTAAGTCTTGCAAGTACATTATGTACTCAGGGTTTATTTACCCCTGTTGCAGGTGCAGCTCGAAGAATAGCTATTGTGTGGATGATTCTTCTGGTGGGCACAGACGGATCCTTGTATTCTACCGTTAGATGTTTATTATAATTCTCGCTGTTTAAATTCCGCACTCTGAACTTGGTACTGTAATAATGTATTTCTAAGAACTCTGGTTGTATGAAATGGACTAAGTATTGTAAACTCATTCTCATTATTGGATCTTAGAGGAAAAATATGGATTATTCGAGTTCTCCCTTGGGTGTGCTCGACGGAATCCATCCGATGTAGCTTGCTTTCGGGGTGCTTAGTGTCCGGTGGAAGACGAGTGTCTCCGAAGGTGTGTTATTTCGGGTAGTTCTGCCACAACAACATGGGTGGGCAGTGCGATCACTATAATAACACCATTGGCCAAGGAACAACAGTGGGAAAGCAAGGAAGACTAAAGACAATGATCTTTTTTATGATTGGGACGTGGTTATGAGAAGATAAGGTGCAGGCTCATGGGGCCAGGGGAGCTCAACCCCCCTATTTAGTTGAATCAATATGTTTAACCTAGCCCCTTGAGCTAAAAAATTAGAATTGCTACGATATGCACATCCACAAAATCTTGGATGCTAGACCCTTGTCGTTCTCTCTCACCTTCCCACCCACTCATTCTTATGCACTCCTCTAGGGGCTAGCCTCACATCTTTTCCCCTTTCCAATCTCATCGACCTCCCTCAAAGAACATCTCCTACTCATCCTCTTCACACTCCTCCTCTCATACTAGGAAGCTCATCCTGTTCCTGCTCTTCTCATACCAGGCGCGAGGCATGAGAAGCTCAGCCATCCCTACCATCTTGAGTTAGAGTGGTTCCTCATGGTGAAGCTTATGAGACGACATCATGATGAGGGGGCTTAGGATCCCCTACTCCTTGGGCACTTGGTTTGCATGTGCAAGTTAGGGGAGAGGCTGTGCTTGAGAGGTCTACAAGCAAGATGGCCATGGTGGGGAGGAACTAGCACTCCTCATGGTTGATCTCCTTTCTCTCATGGAGGAGCGCAAGCTGGGTTGCTTTGATGCATCTAAGGGTGTGATGACAGAGGGGTGGATGCCCAGCATGCCATTTGGGAATGAAGCTCATCACCAACTCTAGGGATTTTTCATTTTTGTGATCTTGCAACATATGTTTTTTTGTTGCAACATATGATTTCTGATGTTTTGACTAATTTCTAGGGATGCATTTATATCATATTAGCTCTAATTAGATGTTCCAACATTCAAGTTGATTTTGTTGCCACGATCTTTTTTTGGATGTTGAACCACATAATAAGTGGATTTTGATCTATTTTCATTGAGATGGAGATGGGTATCTAGATGCATTTTTTTATTGTTGTAGCAACTGTAACTAAATGTTCTAATAATGGGTTTGATTTTGTTGCAATTACTTTCTCTAGATATTGTTGTTTTGTGTTGATCGAGACAGAGATGGAGATTTATATGTGTTTTCCAGTGTTGCAGTAGCCCCTGTTTCTTGATAGTGCAATAATTGATTTAGTTTGTTTCACAATTGTATTTTATTATTGCTGTAGTCACATACCTCTTCTATGTTTTGTTTGTCTAGTGCAAAGTGTGGGTGTAGACTGTAGACCTATGCCGTGGTGGTCAGTTGCACTCCAGCAAGCATGGTTGTTGCAACGTGGGTAGGTAGGTGAGGCAAGGCGGGCATGCAACGCGTGATGGACGTAGGAGTTTGAGTGCGCAGAGATGGAGAATATCATGGAGTCAACGTCTAATATTTCGTTGAACGTCCGTATGTTCAACGAACTGTAACAATTCTATAAAAAATAGAGATGAAACATGTGATGTATAACAATATCACAACTGTAGAGCATCCACGGCCACTAAGCCGAATATGCCCAAATGACATTGCTTTTAAAAAGAACATACCTAATTCATTCTTCAAGATTATTTTCAGGAAGACTTACTGGATTAGGCACAACTTTCTGAAGAGAAAGGGAGACCACCAATAAGGGTGTTATGCATTGGAGATTTTGATGCTCAAAGTCCTCACAAATTTGGCTGGCGAAGTAGGAATATGATAGAGGCTTGAGCCTTTTTTCCTAGTTTATGTCTTTTGTCTTTTGTAACGCATTGTGGCGAGTTTTGGTCTAAGTGCTATGTGTCAGTGTAAACAGTATACTCATTCATTCATGAATGTGGGAGGTTGGAATATTTTCATATTCCTTCATCGAGAAAGCTAGGTGGTACACATTCTGGAAAGTGGTATACATTTTCAAAATTTTCAACCTAATCCTCATGATAAACAAGGACATTGGAAGGTTTGGTTGGCTCCTTTTGTAACAAATAGTCCTTTAGGTTATGTGTAGTATGCGAAATGCCTAGGGACTTTGTTGCAGTGCATTGTTGTTTGTTGCTGCCTGTTGGCTAAAACAAGGTCCCAGACTCCCAGCATACGAGTCTGACATAAAAAAATTCTACATACCACCTCGTCCCCTTCCCTCGGGTAATAAGTTACTATTTTTGTGCAAATGGTGCCAAATTGAAGGGCATGCAAAAGTAACATGCAAGGTTTGGAGTGGCAGTGTAACACGTAAAATTGCATGGTATAAATACGGATTTTTAATATGGATCAAGTAATTTATTTAGCGAAGGTTAACTGGCTATAAAGAGATGCCGAAATCTGGACTTTTTGATCCGTTGCTTGGAAGGATGAACGGAGACCCCCAACACGTAGAGCTCATCGAATGCTTTCTATTTGACTACTCATATGCACTAATTGGATTTTGGATTTACATTTGTTGCTAGTTTTAGCACAAAATAAATACATATTGTTACAGTAACCACGGAGCTACAGTACCCACCTAAGGATTCTGTTGGCGTGCCCGACTCCTGTATGCCGTGTTTTTTTTTTTTTCCAACTGACATCTGGCTGCCCAACAGTCTCCGCCTCCCTCTCTTCTAGCACCGGAAAAGGAGAGGAGAGAAGGGAGAAGAAGGAAGCGAGGACCTTGGGCATGCTGCCATTGCTGATGTACCTGTTCTTCTCCAACCGGACCGACGACCCCGTGAGATGGAGAAGAGGAAGAAAAGGAGTGGATCGCCGGGGTTTGTCATTGTGCTTGCTGCGATTGTCGATGCGCATCCTAATCTAATTCTTTGGATCAAGTTTTGTGGATCAAATCATCTAACTAGAAGGGGTTTAGGAGTGATTCATGAAATTATCAAAATTAATCCCGTCCACGTTCTAAAATTCCGTCAGACTGTGCAAATTCCGTTTATTATCGTCGTAAGGGTTGGGCATAGAGGCTTTAATAAATTTTGTGCCTGTGGACAAAGTTGTAGAGGACTTCAATAGCTTTCTTTGGATACCAAGAACTTCCTCATAGCACTTATACTTAGATATCTCTGTTACAAGTTGACTGTTTTTCGGTGACGAAAATCAGGATAGTTTTAGATCTAAGCAGCTTTTGACCATGTTAATGAAACACTTTCTTCTCTGGATGTGAACAAAAGTTGTAGAGTTTTTGTTAAGCTTTCTAGATTGGTAAAGTTTATATTTTTTTGACCAATATATCTTCAGTTATGAATTTGTGAATTTTGATATTTTGTTCTGGTCGACAGAAATATTCAGTGAAGTTCAATGGTTAATTACGCCATCTTGGAGAACTCTTATGCAAAACCCTACAAATACTAAAGTTATATATAATGGAGTTTTACATAATTTGGCATATATCGGAATTTTCGGGAGAAAATTCCTTATTTGACATGAAAAAACTTGTTGTTTCCAATTTAGCACCCAAAGTTTAAATCTTCCTTATCTGACCTCGCTTGGAATTTTTGTTCATAAAATGACACTTCCGTTAGGATGGGCATGTAATGTTGTTAATTGAGATGTGAAAAAGATGATTTTGCCCCTCCTTCAGTTTTTAGTGTGGGGCACATTCTCTCTGGTATAGAGGTGTTGGCACAGTACAGACATTGGCGCCAAATTTTTTCCTGTTTAAATTTAACATGGCTGTTGTTCCCTAGAGTGCACAGATTTATTTGCACAGTACAGACCATTTTGCACCATTTTTTGATCCATTTTTTGGACCATTTTTGCACCAATTATTTGCACAGAGTGCACACAGATTTATTTTTGCACCAATTATTTGCACCAAGATAATAAGACAAACAAACTTGAAAGAACATCCGCAATAACATGAGATCAACAACATCCAGGTTATCATATACACTAACATTCAGGTTCATAAACACCCATCCAGGTTCACATCCACACATAAATATGAGGTTCACATGCACACATAGACACCAACATCTAGGTTCTCTTCACATAAACAGAGAAGACAATTGAGACATTTAGGTTCACATCCAAACCAAAAGACATGGCATTTCAGCTTCTTAGATTCACAAACTCGGTCTTCTTTTGCTCCTTGTGCTCATTGCAAGACTTGTAGGCTGAACCATTTTGCTCCTCGTGCCCATTGCAGGGCTATCAAGTTGCAGCTTCTTCTTTTTGGAGTCTTTTTAGAAATTACCTTCTTTGTTTTGCCATTCCCCTTCTTAACACCTTCAGGTTCGTCAATTGAAAGTGTCTCAGGCTGATTTGAGCCACTTCTTGACCTATACATGTTTATGTATATCAACAATTATTTGAAGAACATATGGAAAACTACTATGCAAAAAAAGTTCAGATTTATTATAGCTACCTTTTCGAGGCTGCAGAGTTAGAGTTACCATGTTTTCCCTTTGTGTTACTTGAAATTGTCATGCTTTGGCTATGAAAAATCAGAATTAGTATATTGTACTTAGAGTTCAACATGAGCTTTTAGAAATAGAAGAGGTACCTTTTTGAAGCTTCAGAACACAAGTCATCATGTTTTCTCTTTTTAGTAGTTGTAGCCTCAAGATTTTGACTTCAGAAATGTGAAGGAAAGGACTATGATGAGTCACCATGTGATGCAATATAAATTCAGAAAAAATGAGAGATGAGTAAACCTTGGTGGTGGAAAGGACATAGAAGCTGCTGATTGGGTGCTAAATTGGGAACAATAAGTTTTTTCAGTGTCAAATAAGGAATTTTCTCATTTTTGGACATCAGGACACTCTCTCAGAATTGCATCATTCGCACTTGTTTTCGCTCCCCATTTCGCTATTAAAACTTCGGCGACCCACTATTCAACTTTGGTCAAGTTATAACAAGGGGCTTCGTCACTGACTTTGGCGTCATCTTCGTCTACATTTCGGCAAGGGTCTTTGACTATGACATCATTGGCTACACCTTAGTCAACATTTTAGCAAGGGGCCGGCTTCGCCATCAGCTTTGCCGTAATCGACACCGCCTTCACCATCAATTGGAGTGAGGGGGATCTCCATCTACGACTGTCGGCACGAAATTTCGTCCCGTGCTAAGGGCACACGAGCAAGCCGGAAGGGTCCGCTCTTTGGAGCTGGAGATCCGCCTAGCTTCAGCGCAGGGATGGTCGATCCTACGCACTCCTCCCGAGACGTGCCAGTCAATTTGACCCTACAATTGACAAGGAAAGAAAGTTTATCAGTAATTTAGGGCGGAACGTGCCGGTGTTGCTAGACAGTGCCGAATGTGCGGCTCTGAGAGCTGATATGAAAGGAGATTGACTAAATAGTCGATTCCAGTATATTCATAAGAATAAATCTGTTAAAGCTCATGGGGTTGTGTAAGAAGAATCAGTTATTATTCAGAATGAATATCATTATTTAGACAAATATTGGTCAATGGCAAAAAGATGTCAACAATGATTAATTTATGTTAAGCCAATGACTACAAGTAACCGAACCCCTTTTATGAAAGAAACTACTCATCATCATTCAACCATTTAATGAAGATAAATCTAATGAACATATTAGATCTCATCTATCGCTATGACCAGTGGGGCATGAGGCAGAATCATACAGGCCGTAGAAACAACAATAGACTCGACAACCCTAACTTATTACTAATATCAGTGGGGCATGAGGCAGAATCATGCAGGCCGTAATACAATAATAAGATCATGGGGCTAACATATCTTTCAACCTATCCCTACTTCAATGATCTCGTAATGCGAACTGTTCGTGAAAGCATTTGATATCGGCTAAAACAGCCGATTCAAGCATAACGCACAGTTAAGGTCATTCCTTATCAGGAACAAATCTACCAAATAATGATCCCCACTCCACGGTGCTAACAGTGGGGTGTGAGGCAGAATAACACAGGCCATGATAATGGGCCATGGAACTATTTTCGCTAGCCAATAGATCTACTCATGACGCAACACGCCTTAACCGCATGCTATGCACGATCAAGATTGACATAAAATAACCGATAAAACATAACTCATCGTTTAAAATACAGATTAGATCTGTTTAGATTAACAAACGATGGGTCAAACAAGATATAAGGCCGATCTAGATCAATCCCAATCGGGCAAAGTGATATTGCTGTAATTAAATAAATAATGGAAGCAATAAGCAATATCGGTAACTTAATGAATCTATCCGAAGGAACACCACCCTTAGATAGAGCCGATAACTTGACCTTAATATAGTTCGAGCAGTGGAGGTCGACTGGATCGATGTAGCCATACTTAAACTAGACAAGAGTCGATAACTAGCTTATACCAGAGTCGCAGTGGGGGTCAACCAGATCGATGCAACCATACGAACAGAAATATAAGTCGTGATAGTACTTACAGACAAGCAATGGAGGTTGACCGGATCAATGCAACCATACTCGCTGAAGAACTCATCGAGATCTACTCTACTCCTACTCCTAAGGGGTGGCCAGAGCCAAAAAAAGTAAATGACTTGTATTGGATTGATTGTGTGTTTTTACAATAGCTGGGGTTTGATATTTATACCCGGAGCCTAAAAACGAATCCTACTCGAGTATGACTCGGTACAATCTTTGGTACGAAGAAAACATTCCTATTTTAAGATAACTTGGACTCTAATCTTTCCCCTTTTGTAGAGTCCAATATGTATCTTCTTGATGCCAATCATATCTCATCATCTTCATCTGCTGACGTCATTTAAAGAGAACCGATCCCAGTGTCGCATTCGAACCAGCAGATATCAATCCTTATGCAATTGACTCCTTGATTGGCACAATCTTGGAAGCATGCGAGTTCCCACGCTCTTCTCCCAAATTTTAGTGTAAACACATGCCCCCCAATTTTGGGATAAAATGATTTTATTCCAAAATTCCAGTTCCTTAGTTTACCACGCCGCAACTGTTTTATCCCGAGATATACGCATGACTCCTGACTTCCCGGCCCGAGTTTTATATAACATCCCAACAGTATTTCTTTCGACCCACTTGGCCTATTTGCTTTCTCCATCTTTCTCGAGCCAACTTTAACAGCTGACGCCGTCATCGCTAAGGCCTCAAACCCTAGCAAATCATCTATTCTAACAAGTCGTCATCCAAGCGATCCTCGCTAGATTCAAACCTATTTCAGGTTGCAATGGCGACCATCGACCACGTCCCTGAGGTATGTCTCCAAGTTTCCACTCTCTAATCATCGGCCGCTACCTTGTATTTCTTTTCTCCTCAAACTTATTTTGTCCGATTTCTTAGGAAATGAGGAACGAAATTTTGATTCCATCATTGTTGCCTCCAATATCTATATTCTTGGGCCTATGGGCGATCCTGATCCATCTGATTTTATCCGTCAAGAAACCAACCAAATCCCCTTTAAACAATCTACAGTGGATTTGTCCTCTTAGAATACCAAAACTCTCTTCAAAAATTGGCCAAAGATGTCTAAGGTATGGAGAAATTGGTTCCATAGGGTGTCTGAGAAAAAGGGTGGAGATTGAGAGCTTTATGATCTGAATCAATGCTTGACCCTCTCATTGTCCCGGATGGAGAGGAATGATTCACTCCTAATTTCTGCATCTTATTTTGGTCCAATGCCCTAAATGCCTTTGTATTCGGTCATGGTCTAATGACCATCACTCTGGCCGATGTTTACATATTGACCGAACTTAGAATTACTGGATCAATGCAACCTTATGAGTACTTGAGTACTGGCTCCAAAAATTAGCCAAAATAGCAGGCTGTATAGGATGGGCCAGTTACATTCTGAACCACGTTGGAGATGGATCAACTGTCAGCGAAAGGGAATACGTGGCCTTTCTAAATATGTGGCTGGAAAGATTCATTTTTTGCGGGTCATCTTGTGGTCCAACCTACAATCATAAACTCATGGCGGAGCACCTAGCATTAGGCAAGGATATCCCTCTTGAAAGTATCTACTAGGAGCTACTTATCACCTGATGTACCAGGTGGCTGCCCAATTACTGAAGAATGAACTAGTGCATACTATCAATGGCCCTTGGTGGTTAATACAACTATCGCTTAACCTGTACATGTAGAAGTTTGTGAAGCCTGATCTCAAAAGCCTGAGTTTCCCTTCTTCCAACTTTGATGAGGAATATAGGGGTGAAGAAGGAAGAACTCAACAGTGCATGAGCCATGGTGAGGCTGCATCGGCCATAACAATTGATTTTGATATTGGCCATCTCTTCAAGAAGTTCTCTGAGGGTTTGATATAGACATCGTGACTTGGCTAACATATGATAATGAGAATGATGAGCTGGTCTTCCCATTCAAGTTTTGATTTGAGTTAGGCTATTCGGATGATGCGGCGGCTGCAATCTTCAATTCTTTCATCAAGTCCTATGTTCCTCTAGCTGAGTTTCGTCATGGCCATGGCAAAATGGCTATAGGCTCTTTCATTCTAGGCAACCTTCCAACTTATGAGTTTTACAACCCATCCTTTGTAGCTCATCAGTTTGGTTTTGGTCAATTGCCTCCTCAGCTATTCTTCAAGAACATACTAAAGCCACAAGAAGATATTAGTGAAGTACTGGAAGCCGGAAGAGTTTTTCAACTGGGATCAGATCTTCCTTCCCTCTATTTGCATGATTAGATTAGAGTCAGCCTCTCTTCTACACTCTTTGACTTCTGGTGGCAAGAATGGTGCTCCCATCTTTTCTGTGGATCGGTCCACCCTTTGTGTATAGCCCTGGATGGAGAATTTGCTTCTGACGGAGAGGTAATTTGCTAATTCTTTTCAAGAAAACTGCTTGACGAATTCCTCTACCAACTATTCTAATCAACCTTTTTAGGATGTTGAATTTGATCCTCCGAGCTTGGATAGGAAGGGGCATCCTATAGATTACCAGCCACCGTGTTTGGTTTCAAGAATGGGATCGGCTGCGCCTTCACTGAAAAAATTGATGAAAAAACTCATGCTGCCTCTACTATCATGACGTATCAATCTTCAAACCGCAAGGCAGCTCAAGGGACAACCCAGAAAACTACTACTGGGAAGAGACTTTGTAGAACAAGGCCATCAGCTGCTCAGGTAAACAATTCATCTTCTTCTCAAAATGATATCCCATTGCTGATTTCGTTCCTTCATAGTTATCGAGCATTGCGTCCCAACCTGCCCTGGGTGCGGAACTACTATCCCAGGCATTCGACTCAGCATCAACTGAACCTCCATCGGCTGATCCACGAAAGGAGCTGATTTTGGTTGAAATAACCGATACTTCCACAATAGCAGAAAATGTGAGTTTTATCCTTAATGCTTGTCGGAGTATTTTCTTTAACTTCTTGATTTACTTAGTCTTTTACCCTTCATCTGACTTCTTACTGCGCTAGATACTTCCTGAGGAAACACCTGTGCAAGATCGGGAGCCTAACAGTCCACTTAACGATCCTGTCGGCATTGAAGGTGGTCTGGTTGCCGTCGACACTCAGACTATCGATTTCCCAGTTCGGCAAACAACTGATGGTAAGGAAGTTATTTGGTCAATTTATCTCTCTGCAACAAACATGAACTAAAAATTTTCTAATGTTTGCAGATGCCAATGTTGAGATTTCTGAGCCAATTCAACCAGATATTACTGGTGTATCATCAGCTGTTCCTCCTCTTCAGATAGAAGCTACCACAGAAAAGGTACTGTATCTCATTTTACTTGTTCATTCTATTATAAACTGATCCGATCCTTCCAATCAAGATTTCCTCGCATATGAAGGCACCCAATCTTCTACCTCTGAGCTATTCTTTCGACCTTGGGGAATATATTGATGAGGATGAGGTCAGCTCGTCAGCCACTTCCTCTAAGGAAGCTTTGTCAGAAGAGACTAGAAATCAGCTAAGAGATATACTACCAATGTTTGAGAAGAATATAGCCGATTTGGTCCAAGATACTGACTTAAAGCAGATAGTCTTCCTGGCCATTAAGGGTAATCCATCCCTAGTTCTCTCCAGAGTCTTGTCATCTTTGTCTATTTTTGAAGATCAGGCCCTGAAGGTGAAGAAGACCTAGAGGAACTTGTCCAATCATGAAACCTTGCTGGCCAAGGGGAATTCCAATAGGCAAGAGGCTAAAGAGCTGACACAACTGATTGATGACTTGAAGAACTCCTCCCTCAGGCCTGATCCAGAGTTGTCTCAACTAGAAATCAAGCGTGCAGAGCTTGAGAAGGAGCTAGAAAATATGAAGGCTTCCATTGGTCATCGCAAGTCCACTCTGGCCCAAATACCTAATGCCATCAAACAGAAGAAACAAGAATTGCTGGCCAAAGTCAGAGAAGGCAGAGCCATCTGAAGTAGCCTTGAGAATATTCCTAGAACAACCAGAAGATAAGCAACAGATTGCAGATGCTGATACTTGTCAGCTAGAAGTACTAAAAACCATCCAGAATGTTCTAGACTTGTAATCTGTATGTTGACATGTATCTTGTATGGAATCAATGATAACCATATTTTCATTGCCTCTTTGTATTTCTTGTTTTGGCTAAAGAGTCGATTTGAAAACAGCCGATTCCATCCTCCCAATCTTAATCCAATTAAGTCTGAAAACACGGCTTTTTATTAAGAGAACCCTTCAATTTTCTACCCTCAGTCGCCCAACGCCGTTTTCTCATCGGCATTAGTGAGGTGGCGTTTCGCCTCCTATTAATTGTGGTTGCCTTTTGCACTTCTCGAGGCGTCCACCTCTTCACTTCATGGCTTCAAATACTAGCCGAGGGCTTCGGTCTCGAACACATCTACACTTGCAACGACTCTTGTTTTCTTGCACTTCTCCACCCTTGCAAAACTCTGTAGCGACCTTCTCCCCTTCCTGTAGATCCAATTAACTCCATGGCCGGTGAGGATAACCGCGGCAAGCATGCGGCGGAGGAGATCCTAGAGGAAAACATGCTGGTGAGCCAGCGCCTCCGACGCATGAGGTGACATTGATGACTTCTATTCATGTCGATGATCTATAATCTTCTGTTCATAGCGATGAACTCTTCTACTTTGTTTCTAGGTTTGTCATGAATGACTGCCTTCGTCCCCTTCCCAGGGTCGGTGAGCCCTCCGATGCGGCATCTTCTGCGCCCGCCTCATCGTTGGATTCCTCCGACTCGTACAATGGCGATGATGCCTGGGCATCCTCCGAGAGTGGAGGGCGGCATAGAACCGCTATTCTGAGGTGACTCGGGGAAATGGCTAGCTTGAGATCCATCTCGGGGTCTCTCAAGTGGCCCTTCATGCCGCCGAAGAGGAGGCCAGTGCCGTTCGGGCACGGCTGGCCGAATTTGATGCCATGGTGGCAGGTAAGATGGATTCTAGGAATGCTTTTTACTCCAATTTCCATTGTCTTTTATGTTGACATTTCTTCTATCTTCTGTGATCGTCAGCCCTGATAGTGCAGTTGGAGTCTCCAACTACGGCGGTGAACGTGGCCGTGGATGCCGTCAATGCCCGGGGCTCTCTCATCAATGCTCGCCTCCATGATGTTCCAGCCCACGTTCAAGAGATCGCCTCCACGGCGTTCATCATGGTGCGGCGGTGGCGCTGACCATAGCGCAAGTCCAGACTGGGTACGAGCTACACGCCATGGAGACTGGTTTCCTAATGGGCGATGGCCCTGAGGAACATGAGGACCTGCTCGAAGAATTCATCGTTGTCACGGAGGCCATTGTGGACATCACATCTGCTCAGGATGTGGTGAACAAGGTCTTTGATTAGTTTATACTTAGGGTGAATCGATGAACAAAGACTCTTGTTCTTTCATGAATGTGTCTCAGCGCAATGCCCTTGTGTATGACTTCTTTTTTTTTTATTTCTTGCTCTGAAGGCGATACATATTGTATCGGCTTTTATGTCTTTGAAGATTTTTCATTTTTTGAACTAGAGGCGATACCTTTCTGGTACCGGCTATTAGAGCCGATGGTTAATTGAATCGGCTATCAAGTGTTAATCAAATGCTAGGATAATATCCCTTTAAACATTTTTGCCATAGAAGTTTTCATACCAAAGGTTAAACGATCGATCGATCCAAGTCAAGCATCTCATTAAGCGAAACAAAACTTTCTTTAATAGATCTATTACTCATGATTTGACTTAGCATTCACATATGTCGGCCTAAGCCCATCTCCAGGACCAGTGCTTATTCTTCCTTAATCCAATGGCCGACGTGAAGCCATGACTATTTACTAAAACAAACTCTCAGAGTCGATTGCTTGCATCGACTAGTTGGCTTTCATTGCTGATTTTAATGAAGCCTCCTTCCCATAACTTGCTAGAAAAGTATTCGAAGTCTCCTAGTTCCCAGAAGACTGGATCGGCTATTACGATGCTCACAAACTCATCAGCGCGAACCAGCTCGACATCATCTCCATGCCATTGAATCAAACACTGATGCATGGTTGATGGCACACAACAGTTTGCATGAATTCAATCATGACCAAGGAGTAAACTGTATGACCCTTTTCCATTGATGACAAAGAACATGTGGTAAGCAGAGTCTTACTCCCGATTGTTAGTTCAACATTTATTGCCCCCCTGGGTCTGAGACGTATTACCTCCAAAATCCTTAAGCATCATGTTAGTCTTCATCAGGTCTCCTGGTCCTTTGCCAAGTTTACAAAAAGTGGTGTAAGGCATGAGATTGACAGAATCACCTCCGTTCACCAACATCTTGTTCATCAGCTTCCCATCAACCAAACCTTTCACATACAAAGCTTTTAAGTGCCAATGCTGGACTGGTTTATCAAATATTGCTTGCTGTATAACCGTTAACTTGGCAACTATCTCCTCATACTCTGATTCATCGAAATCCGAATAAACTTCTTGATCTGCCAGAGCTCTGAATTCTGATGGCAACAAAAAAGCTATTTGAATATTAGCCTATGGTTGCTTCTTATCGACTGTTTGCTTAGTACGCCATACTTGAGGTTTACCGAATGCCTGAGCCTGTTCCAACTCTTTATTCCTTAGGCGTTGCACCCTTCTCTTCTAGCTTCTTGTCAAACCTCCTGGACACCATTGGCCTTCCTGCCAAACATATTTTCTCTCTTTGCCCTCTTCTTCATAATCAGCCCAGTCTTGATCAACAACCCATTTTCTAAGCCGATCATGAACACTTTTATTTTTTAAGCACCGATCCATGTTATTATGATGATATGCATCTTGAGCATGGATAGACTGGCGGTTGGTTTGAGATTGCCTAAACTCCCAATATTGATTGCTGCATTCTAGACAGTCATGTCTGGCAGGCAGATTCAAACCTTCATTCCAGCAATGTCTGAAGAAAGGACAATTCCAATATGATTCAGCTTGTTTCCTTTCATACCTCTCTTTCTCCAGTTGACGCTGGTATTCTTGATTTTCTAACCAACGTTGATAATCCTTTTCCTTCTGCTGCTGCCACTTATTCAATAGAATCTGAGATGTAACTCATGGCTTTGTCGCCCCATCTTTTGACGTTTCCCCCTGCTCATATCGGCTCTTTTGCTTGTCGCGACGTCTTCTAATTTCTCTGTACTCATCAGCCGATATTTGCATCCCAGGATTGACTGTTCCAGCTTCTCTTGATTTGGTTGATGTCAGGACCTTATTCTTTCCTTTGAGCAGCCTAGCATCAACCATGTTTTGATCTCCTAGGAAAGAATTATCATAAATTTTCATTTTTCGAGGCGTGTCAAATTTGAGTCTTCCTTGCTAAATAGCCCTCTGTATATGCTACCAGAAGATTTTGCATTCATTAGTGAAATGAGAAGTAGCATTATGGAACTTGCAGAACTTCTTATTCTTCAATTGATTAGGGGGCAACATAACATGATTATCGGGCAGCTTGATCTGCCCCTTCTCAAGCAAGAAATTGAAGAGCTTGTCTGATTTGGTGACATCAAAGTCATAGCTCTCCTCGACTCCTTTTCCCCAAGGATTTGACACCATCACTGTCTTTTTGCCCCAATTCCATTTAGCCGCAGCAACCTCTTCTTCTTCATCTTCATAGCTGTCATTGGCTGATTATGGATTATAAGCTTTAGCCACCGTGGTACTCTTCTGGAATCAGGTATCTCTGCGCATACTCTAGAATTGGCCATTGAGCGCTAGCACTTGTTGAGCCAATTGACCCAAGTTGTCAAATTCTTGTCCCAGCAACTTTTCTTTCCACATTGGTAGCATCCCTTGAATGGCTAAAGCAGCTAGCTGGTCATCAACCAAGTTTAATGAGAAGCATAAGTTTCTAGTCTCTTGGAACCTTTGAAGAAACTCAGTGCCTGATTCATTAGTCTTCTGCCTTATGGTTGTCAAATCGGTTATCTTCTTTTCTCCAGTTCTAGTGTAAAAATATGTATGAAACTTCTTCTCTAGGTCAGCCCAATTGGCAATGGAGTTGACCGGCAGTGATGAAAACCAAGTGAAGGCTGGCCCTGACAGGGACAAGGAGAAGAAATAAACTCGATGGGCCTCCTCAACTGATGCCTCACCCAATTGTGTAAGATATCGACTGACATATTCTATTGTGCTTGTACTGTCTTGGCCAGTGAACTTAGCAAACTCTGGAAGCCTGTAATTTGTGGGAAGTGCAACCAAATCATACCATTCTGGATATGGGCATTTGTATGAGAAGGTCAGCCCTTTTGGCTTCAGACCAAATCATCATCTCAGTCACCTTTAGCAACAACTCATCAGCTTGCAAATTTGGATTTCTCTGCACCTGCTGACCCATCTGTGGATTGAAATCCCGTGTGCCTTGATACCCTAGATTCGGAATCATGTGAAGGGTGTTATAATCTATGCCATAGTGATACCCTTGTGGAATCTCTATCTGCTAGGTCCTTTGCTGGTTTGCTGCTTGAAGTCTCTGATTGTAGACATGAGGATGTATATCTCTACGGATCCTTTGAATTGATGACGCTATTTTTTGAGCCGACGATGGTATGTGGCCTGATGTGCCAAAATTAATCACCTGGTTCTAACTTTGCCTCGCCGGCTGTTGCACATGCTGTACTGACAATCTAGGATTATATTGCGTCTGATTTGTAGTAGCACCTTGAGCTTGTTTAGATGAACTCTGAACTGCCTGGACATCATCATTACCAGCTGGTGCTGCTTCTTGATGGCTGGTACCGACTTGATTAGTCCCTTGGGTCGATGGATTTGGAATGTTGTAATAAGCCGGCCCAACTTAACCAACTGGAAACCCATGAATCGCCTCTTTCATGGCGTTGTGGAATGTGTCCAAGAAAGCTTCATTATGGCTTGATATGGCATCATGAACAGATTTGTCTACAATTTCCATAAAGAAATGTCTATCTTTAGCTTCAACTGTATCTGTCTGCCCATGTAATAGAACTCTTGTTAGTGGAAATTTCTAAACAATTGTGTTGTCACGTGTTTTGGTGTAGGACAACAAACACTTGTTCTGAAATTCTTCTATAGCTTTGCTAATGACATTTTTTATCTCCATCAGGTAGGTCTTCGTAATGTACCATGAGGATGTCATTGTTGTTGTGAACCGCCATGACGATTGTGGGGTCCCACCGAGCGTGCCAGAAACATGTGTTGGCATGAAATTTTGTCCCGTGCCGAGGGCACACGAGCAAGCCGAAAGGGTCCGCTTGATGGAGCTAGAGATCCGCCTAGCTTCAGTGCAGGGATGGTTGATCCCGCGCACTCCTCCCAAGATGTGCCAGTCAATTTGACCCTACAATTGACAAGGAGAGAAAGTTTATCAGTAATTTAGGGCGGAACGTGCTGGTGTTGCCAAACAGTCCCGAATGTGCGGCTCTGAGAGCCGATATGAAAGGAGATCAACTAAATAGTCGATTCCAGCATATTCATAAGAATAAATCAGTTAAAGCTCATGGGGTTATGTAAGAAGAATCGATTATAGTTCAGAATGAATATCATTATTTAGACAAATATTGGTTAATGGCAAAAAATGTCAACAATGATTAATTTATGTTAAGCCAATGACTGCAAGTAACCAAACCCCTTTTATGAAAGAAACATCTCATCATCATTCAACCATTTAATAAAGATAAATCTAATGAACATATTAGATCTCATCTATCGCTATGACCAGTGGGGCATGAGGCAGAATCATGCAGGCCGTAGAAACAACAATAGACTCGATGACCCTAACTTATTACTAATATCAGTGGGGCATGAGGCAGAATCATGCAGGCCATAATACAATAATAAGATCATGAGGTTAATATATCTTTTAACCTATCCCTACTTCAATGATCTCGTAACGTGAACTGTTCATGAAAGCATTCGATATCGGCTAAAACAGCCGATTCAAGCATAGCGCATAGTTAAGGTCATGCCTTATCAGGAACAAATCTACCGAATAACGATCCCCACTCCATGGTGCTAACAGTGGGGTGTGAGGCAGAATCACACAGGCTATGATAATGGGCCATGGAACGGTTTTTGCTAGCCAATAGATCTACTCAAGATGCAACACGCCTTAACCGCACGCTATGCATGATCAAGATTGACATAAAACAGCCGATAAAACATAACTCATCATTTAAAATGTAGATTAGATCAGTTTAGATTAACAAATGATGGGTCAAACAAGATATAAGGCCGATCTAGATCAATCCCAATCGGGCGAAGTGATATTGCTGTAATTAAATAAATAATGGAAGCAATAAGCAATATCGGTAACTTAATGAATCTATCCGAAGGAACTCCACCCTTAGATAGAGCCGATAACTTGACCTTAATCTAGTCCGAGCAGTGGAGATTGACCGAATCAATGCAGTCGTACTTAAACTAGACAAGAGTTGATAACGAGCTTGTACCAGAGTCGCAGTGGGGGTCGACCAGATCGATGCAGCCATAAGAACAGAAGTATAAGCCATGATGGTACTTACAGACAAGCAGTGGAGGTCGACCGGATCAATGCAGCCGTACTCACTGAAGAACTCGCTGAGATCTACTCTACTCCTACTCCTAAGGGGTGGCCGGAGCCAAAAAAAGTAAATGACTTGTATTGGATTGATTGTGTGTTTTTACAATAGCCGGGGTTTGATATTTATACCCAGAGCCTAAAAATGAATCCTACTCGAGTACGACTCGATACAATCTTTGGTACGAAGAAAACATTCCTATTTTAAGATAACTTGGACTCTAATCTTTCCCTTTTGTAGAGTCCGATATGTATCTTCTCGATGCCAATCATATCTCATCATCGTCATCTATTGACATCATTTAAAGAGAACCGATCCCCGTGTCGCATCCAAACCGGGAGATATCAATCCTTATGCAATCGACTCCTTGATTGGCACAATCTTGGAAGCCTACGAGTTCCCACGCTCTTCTCCCAAATTTTGGTGTAAACAATGACATCTGTGACATCAACCACGCCTACATCGTTTACTTCAAACATGCGAAAGAATTTGTCACAAGCGCCAGCCAAGAGGGGCTAGCAAGAGCACATTGGACAAGCAATCCGTTTGAAGACAAAAACCTTGCCTCGTGCCCGTGAGTGAAAGCTTGAAGACATGTCGTGATAATCCACAACTACCTCGCCTATGTCGAATGCTTCGCCTACCTCGGCTACATCAATGTCTTCAGCGAAGACTCAGTTATGAAAAGAAGGTATCAAGGGCTCAAGGCCATACGAAGATCAAGTTGCCAAAGATAGAGGCACAGAGGTTCGAGCGAAGGTTGACACCAAAGACTAGCTAAAGATAAAATCATGCATAGAATATCTCTGTATAGATGAGAGCTGTGTGTCAAAACTAAGTTGTAATTGGGCTACACTTAGTTGTATTAAGTTGCTAGGTCTTGTACTTTCGATCAAAACCAAATAGCTGAGGGGCTGCTATTGGGGTGTGTTATATGTTAGGGACCCCATTAGTGTTTTATAGGGCCCAATTACATAGCTTAGGGGCTTGCAAGATAACATTTAGGACCCATTTGTAGCCCCTAAGGTTCTATTGTAAAATACAAGTCTCACTAGGGAAATAATGAAAACCCTCCCCTCCCACATTCCCTATAAAAAGGGGGGAGGGGGAAGGTGGAGGAGGATCCAGGCCCCCTCATTCATTTGGTCGATTATTTACCTGCTCTTCCCTGTTACAGTCTCCTCCCTTCTCTCTTATTTGATGTTTCTATTTTTTGGTAATATCTCTGAAGTATTACCTCGCTTCCTCACATGTGGTCATGCTCAGCCCCTATACATATGAAAAGTCTCCTCAGTTAAAGACCACATAGAAACATTAAAATTTGAGAAAAAAAGAAATAAGACCTTATAATATTTGATAGACCATCTAGTTGAATCTGCCCTTCAATGGCTTTCTTCCTATGACTTATACTCTGGCATTGTATAAAAATATTGACTTATTCCTGTATAATAGGTAGCCTAGACAAGCATTCAAGTTTTATCAGTCTAACAAGTAACAAAAATTAATATGGAAAGACGATTATAAGTTGGTGATGCAAATAGTCAACAAAGACAAAACTAACTGTTAGCATACCTTCATGAGTGGAGTAACAAATTCAGCTAAAAAGGTTAGAATCTTTAGAAGAGATGGCCAAAAACATGAAAGAAGTTAATTAACAATCCCTAAATATGAGGACTATCATGATCTTGGTCAGTCATAATTATAATATGATCGTCTCTCAAATCCTTTGTGTCATAATACTCTTTTGTGTAGTCTAGACCAATAATCCTTTTGATATTACCAATTTCCTTATTAGCCAATTTTTTCCCCAAAGTATCTCTCACATTCAATAACTTGCCCTTCAACAGAAACACTCCATAATAGTCGCTACCAACCTCACCCGGACCAACCATCTGCAGGGGCACAACAATTTGTCAGTAGAAAAGGAGCATATATGTAATCAACAAAGCTAGGGACTTTGCTGATCTCCTTTAGTAATGCTTAAGGTGCATTTGTCAGAGTCGTCCCCACCAGCATGAATTGCATCATCAAGCTTTGAGATTGCTTCAATAGTGAGCTCACTGCTTTCATCCGCCTCCCTTAGTGCCAATGCTAGCACTACTAGAAATATCCACTTGCATGATGAATAGATTTCATCACTGAAGGAGCCAAATTCATTATAATTTCAGTTTTATGATGAATTTATGACGAAAAACGGTTCGTCATAGAAGTCGCGTCACACTTGCACATCTATGACAAATCCAACAAAATCTTCATAGAAGTGTCTTGATCTGTGATGAAAAATAGACCATCATAGAAATGTTTTAACATGCGTGGCAGGGGGCTGCCATGCTGGTGGGCGCTTCTATTGGAGATGCTTTCCACGTGTACATGCTATAGCCCACATGTACATGCTATAGCCGGTTGCCTTAGAGATGGTTCGGGTATGTGTCACCTTCTTATTGCACAACGTGGCCATCTCTGGTTCTTGCATGTATCAGGTTCTTACTGGACCACGTGTCAGGTCCCTGTTGTTCCACATGTTAGTTTTCTATTGGCACACGTGCCATGTTGTGGTTGGATCATGTGTCATTTCTTCATTAGACCATGTGTCATATTTTTATTGGTCCACGTGGTCGTTTCTTATTCGATCATGTGTCATGGTGCTGTCCGTCCATGTTTCATATTTTTATTTGGCCACGTGGCTTCACGACTTCCTTCCACGTGTCGAGTCTAGGTTATTGCATGTGTCATGCACTGGTTCATCCACGTGTCACATTTTTATTTGATCACGTGGCCTGTCCTGGTTCTACCGCGTGGAGTACAATCAATTTGTCATAGAAGTAATTCAAGATAATCACTACTACACAGATTGACTACATAACTATTTAGCCTGACAATCAAATATCAACAATTAACATTTCACATGTCAGCAATGAACCACTGATAGAGTATCACCACATCAAATGGGCATACAAGTCCACACATCAAACTGGCCACATATCAAACCATAAATGTTCACTGCATCAAGCCACAGGAGTTAAAGACTGAGAGTTACTAGAAGAGCTAAAGCGCGTGCATAGCTCACAGAGATTGTTGTACTCCTTCTGTTGCCGTTTCTTGTATTCGTCAAGCTCCCTTTCAGTATTTTCTATCTTTCTCTTCAGTTCATGCACTTGATTGATGAGGGCAGTGGAACTTTCCTGTTTAGCAGCAAGCTATTCCCGAAGCATTCTCTCCACCGATATCTCTGTTCTGGTGGAGCTTGTCTAGATACTAGCATTCTTCAAAAAAAGGTTGTTGCCGCTTCCCTGGGAGGGGGCCTTGCCCTGGTAGACATAGAGGACCTTGCAAACAACATCAGCACTAGTCATTGGTTGCTGCCCATTAGCAACAGGTTCTGCTTGCATAATTTCCATAGCTTCCTACGAAATTCAATCAGTAAAACATTAGGTTACAGATAGTGTAAGAGGACTTCAATTGAAAACCCAAGAGATTGATTCATAACAAGTAATGCATAGGTCTTCCTTAGCCTACTGCTAATAGAGATTACATAAGATTTAGTAGATTTTAGTAGATTTCCATAACACTAGGCTCCTGCTATGTTTCCTTCTTTTATGGCAATGACTTCAGTATATTTCAAGGAAAGCAAAAGAAGGTACTTAGAACTGCTGCTCTTACAGCATCGCTCAGGCCCTTTTTGCTACTGGTATGGAAGTCCCTGAAGACTTCCACAGCATTACCATCTTCATCAGGTGGACCATTTTCTTCTTCAAGTTCTTGATCGTGTTCTGCTGCCTTCCTCTTGTTCTCCTTCTGTTCACATTGCACATGAGTTTCGGTCTATATTTATACAAAGGCAAGAGTAACAATAAAACACAATCATCACTTACAAATTTTTGCATCTGGACAATATAGGACCGAGATCCTATAGCCTGGTGGTACTTCACTTTTGCACAGTTTCGCTTGTTCTTCTCACATGTTTCCTATAGCTTCATTTGTGTTAGACTGCAGCACAAGTAGACCATAGCAAGACTAGACAGGAAATCGATGGGTTCACACACCTTGTTCTTAGCACTAGACCAAATCTTTACAAGTTCACACTACTATGCATTGTTCATGGATGAGATAGGAGAGGTCATACGGATCTGATTAGCAGGGATGCCAATGAAGTATTTTTTCTTCAACCTATAGCATGCCTGCTGTACTGCAGACTGCATTACATTCCGGCAAGCTTCTTTTGTTGGTGAGTGAGCACCGTTAATGTGCAGCCTTCGCTGCACACAGTAGTGTGAATGAAAAGTAAATCCATCAAAGTTGCTCAAAGAAGAGTTGAATGTCAAGAGAGGATACCCATACATACATTTAGCCTATCCACAAATCTTATGCAATAGATGACGCCAGGCCTCCTCCCCTTGTATTGTTTCCAATGTGTCAAAATTGGTACTTCATGCCTGACTACTACACTTGCCTCTAAGACAAACTTGGCAGCTTGTACTGGATCATGTGGCCTTCTGTTCCCCTCGGCAATAGAGGTGCGCATCCTCAATCCTCCTAGTGATTTGCTTATTTTGTTAAGCATAATTCCATGAGTTTGAGGCTTCAGTTTCCTCGCTATTCCTGGCAATGGTACTACATAGTTTTCATATATTCAGATTGTTAGAAAAGTTACATAGATATCAAATAACGAGTGCAAATTGATTGATAGACATCTGTAAGGTAATACCAACCTTGGCAAATTTCATCGTTCTGCGGGTGGGGGGAGACAGGATTTTGCTGAGAGGACTCCTCTTTGGCAGGGCTATAATCATCTGGCCGTGAGGAGTCTCTCTTAGGGCTAGGTAGGGTGCCATCTCGACCAATGTCTCTAGTCAATTCATGAACTTGGAATTGATCCCTGGGTTCGGGTGTCGGTCGTGATGGAGAATTATGTTCACCTACTGCTGCTACCTCCACCCTTTTGCTAGCGGCAGACCTCCAAGCATACACTCCATGAGCAGCCTGTTCTGGTGGTGCTGACCTCACTTGCTTGGAGGGCCTTCACCCAGGACTCATGGCAGTGTTGCCTTTTATCCTGCTAGCAGAGCCTCCTCTATGGCTTCTTCGACCCATACACTAAAATTGGAGATACAAACTTAAGCAGTAAGCATGTACAAATTCCATTGCTATCCAAACAGTAAAGCATTGCATGGCTACCTACGCCCCCTCTGAACTAAATACAAGATAGAACAATCACCTCAATTGATAGAGGCACTAACTCATCTTCTAAATCTGAATCTATTTCATCTGTATCATCAAATCCCTCAACTACCTCGCCTGGTTCAGGGATATATTCCAAATCTTCACCATATCTACCCTTTGTGCTTGATGTTTTTGCCTTTGGAGACATAGGTTTTGGGCCTACATGTATTCCAAGTTCTTCCATCTTTCTATGATTCCTTGCGATTTTTGCATCCCGTGCTTGTTCATAAGCAGTTAGTGGCTGTTCATCTAGATTACAAAGGCATTTATTAACTAAAGCTTCTATAGAATGTCAACAGAACAAAGCAAGAGTATGCAAATAAGTGCCTAACTAGTAACTACAACTTATACGGAAGTCATTAATCCAATAAAGCACATGTCAGCTACACTCAACTATAGGAAATATGTAACCCCATTGCTATCTACATATCCTTGCTTCAGCCACTATAGTAGAGCACACATCATAAAAGGAATTTGGGTACCTCTTCTTCTTCGTGTTCCTTGGCTTTGCTTTGTCGTCGGCACCGCCGTCCTGTCATCACGGTCACGGAGCTGGTGCGACCGACATTGACCAAGGGGTACTAGATCTGGCTCTAGCTAGGGATTAGATCTGGTCGGCCATGATAGGTGCCGAGCTAGGTAGGGGATCTAGATCTGGCTTGTATCGTTGTTGAGGCGGTCCTTCCGCCGTCAGCTGATCGACCTGTTGTCGATGAAATGAAGGGGATCCATGTAACACCCTCGGTGTTACGCCCTAAACAAATTACTAAACTATGTCATGAGCATCATGTTTATGTGATAATGCATGTGATGGAATGTGTGGATAAAATTTTTGGAACCTAAGATGATCAATAAAAATGCTAAATGAGAGGCTATTCCATAACCCATGTATATCAAGTAGAGTTTAAAACCAATTTTTATTGAACAAAAAAACTATAGAACATATATGTGGCACTTAAATAAAGTTTGTCATATGAACTTTATAGATGACAATGCAACTTTTGTTGTAGAAAAACAATATGACTAGCAAGTATTTCTAATGGCTTGGAAATGGAACTTGAAATCAAATTCAAATCAAGACTTGGAAGAATTTTATGTTTGGAAATAGTGTGACAATGCCATGTTGGTGAATTAATTTTAGAACATTTAGCTAAAGGTCAGTGCTATGTTTTTGTTCCTTATGGTAGTTTGATGTACCCTCTTTAGCATAGTGAAGGCGGTTTATCTCCATCTTCAATAGTTTAGTTTGTTTCAATGATTTAAAATTCGTGCATGACACAACCTCGGGATGTTTGGTGCCATGCACGCGGTCACCCTGCGCCGCGCACATGGCCGTGTCTTGTGCGGCCACCCCGTGCCGCCACGCTGGGTCGATTGAGCCCGCCTGGGCTTGGCCGAGGCCAGCCGCAGCAAACACCGGCCCGCGCCGCGCCGCCACCTCGCGCCGCCTTATTGCACCCGGTGCGACCATATCGCCTCGCGCCGTCGCATCCGCACCTCCCCTATGGCTCTACACCGCTATCCGCCCTACCGGTGGCCCTGCCACTGCTGCGCGCGCTTGGCGTATCCGTGGCATCGGCACATGGCCGTACCCACTGTCATCTCTCCCATAAAGGCGGGGTAGCCGCTCATGTCGTGTCGGTCATGGATGCGCGCATGCCTTGTCCGTAGCGCCTACGCGTGTGCAACCTGATCGCACCACTCGCGTCCCGCCAAGGTGAGGATGAGCCGAGCGCTGACTGCCTCTCTCTCTCTCTGCCACCACGACCGGCTGACCCTGCTCACCCTATTCGGCATGGTTAGATCACCTCAACTCAATTTGACTCGTCCCTGGCTTCTCCATTAAGCCACCTGACCCTCGACCCACCCAGCATTGAAGCAAGCATGGCCAAGCTCTAATTTGGAGTTTTTCCCACCGCCGTGCCAATAAGGCGGAGCTCAGTCATTGCCGTGGGCTGTCCTCCATCTATCCACCCTGACCCAATCCAAGTGCACCGCTAGCTTCGCTTCCACCTCTATGTCACCTTGCGCGACTTAGCCGTACCTCTACCCACTACACCACAACACCAAGATTAGCGATGGATGGTCTGACGCTAAAAGCGGCTACAGCGATAGACAATCTGACGCTAAAAAGTTATAGCGACATACTTCTACAGACGCTGTAAGTCCTATCGCTAAAAATCTTTAGCGTCAGACAGTCCGTTGCCCTGATTTTTTTAGCGACAGATAGTCTGCTGCTACTCTTTAGCGACAGATAGCCTCCCAGTACTCTATAGCGACAGACAATTTGAAGTTACAAATGTTTTCAGCGACTGATGGTTTGACGAGATCATTTAAATGCATTTAAAAAAAATAAAAGGCCATTTGGTTGCAAATTAATACAAAAGTAACATCATTGTGCACGTTTCTCATACAAATAGATTCATTCATGACCAAGTCCAAACACTCACTAAGACATACATATATGGTCAGCCATTACAAACATGAATCAATGATTCATCAATGATAAGTCTACAGTATCAGCTACATGTATCCAAATGAGATCGACTAGCACCTCATTGGCAATGCAGAAAATATGAGTGGATCCACTACAACTACTGTCCACTACAAACCTCATTGGCTCCAGTAGTATCATCAACATGAAGCTCTAAGAGAACATCTATTTTTCCTTGCATCTGGGTTTGTGCAACATCTGCTAGGGATACTGTACAATATGAGTTTATAATCAGGAACAAGATTTGAGATCTGTAAGAAATAAGGATTCATCAATAATATTAATCAAAGAGAACAAGAAATAATTACTACCTCCGATTCCAGATCTAGGTCGTACTAGGATTGGATTTATCCAGTCAAAACTTTATCAACTTGGACAATCAATATGTGAAAAGTTACATAGATTCACAACACATGTTGATGTTATCATATTCATCATGGAATATACTTTTGCAGTATATATATATTTTCACTATTTAAAATGGTACATTTTAATAAAAAATTACAATTCAAAGTGTCACATTGGAGTCCATGTCCATTTCCTAAACAACCTACATTTGGAATCAGAGGGAGTATATTACCTTTTGCATTGCTGCAGGAATTGTTATGATTTTCTGAATAGCTGAACTTAGGCGTTGCTTGTAGTAAGACAAATCAACAATAGATCGAATGCTTGCATCAGAGGAGATTCTACACCATTTCCTTAAATAATGCTTTGCAATCTCTGAAAGGTACATGGATAGCATGAGGGTAAGTAAATTGAACAGTTTGACTGATGCAGAAGGAGCAGTTTTTATGTAAAATGGTACCAGGATGTGTCTCGAATATAGCTACTGGAACAGCACGCTCGCTCACTGGGGTGCCCTAAATATTTTAAGAAAGTCAAGTTAACCATAGGAAAGATAAATACAAATAATTCAACTCACCTAATATTACATGGGCAAACTAATGCCACAAAAATCTTTGCCAACAACAAAAAAGAACTAATGCCACCAAAAAGAATCAAGGGATATTCCTTTAGTTCCTTGATAGGATCACATGAAGGATACCAAAATAGAACATGGGAAAGGCCATGAAAACATAACATTGACAACTATCCTAATTTGAAGCTATGTATAGCTAAATGATTTTAATCACTGAAACACTTCAAAGCTTACTTCTTGTGGCTCCCGAGCAACAATATATTGGCAATGTAGTCCATTGTCTTTAACCATCGAATCTCCAAGGAATTTGGCGAGTCTTTTTGCTGTAGTTACAACACATGACTTCTGCTCTCCGTAGTCAACTAAAGATTTACTCATTGTGATTAACTCCGATATGAAATCAAGCAATTCACTGTTAGCAATATCAATTCCTTGATTCTGTAACAGAAAAATAATTTTATATGTATTGACTCATAACATAAGCTGGTTGGCCTGTTGAGGCTTTAGAGAATAAGAATATAATTCATTATACAGATCGCTTACATCCAGTAGGTCCAACCACCGGTTAGCAACAGAGGCAACAGCAGAATAGCACTCCTCCAAAGTTGAACCATGAAGAAATTTGTCAAATACCTCCGCCTGCAAGCAAAATATTTATGTTAAATCTAAGAAATTAAACTGGCCAACTAACAGAGAACTTGTCCACAAAGATCTACAATGCAAAAGGAAATTTTTAGCAGCACTTCTTTATGGAGATTTTCAACATTGCTTCATGGGAGATTTGGAAAGTATGGAATGGAAAACATCTTTAACTTCTGTCCTTTTTCTTCTTTTTATCTGTTTGCACATAACTAAACCATTTCTACAACAAAGGCACTGCGGCAAACTCCCCACAGTTTATTTGTCAAAAAATGGAGTTCTTATTCCCCTTTAGAGCACAAGCAGTACTCAGTTCTTTTTCTGATGTTTTTGGAGCGAAAAAGTGTTCCCTTGCATATGATATCTGAGGATTTCAAGAGGCATGGCTATATGTTTACCAAGTGTCCCTACCTCAATTAGTTTATGCCTCCTTATATAAGACTCGGTCCCTTCTCTAAACAAAAAGGACTTGCCTAGATCACTAAGATCAAACAAGGATGATTTAGGAGAGAAATACATTTAATGGTAAGACACAATTTTCGCAGGAGCACGTAGTCTTGTGTTTCTATTTGTTAATAAGTGTGAACAAATTTAAAACGTTAATAAAGAGAATGTTGAAGTAACTGGTGCGGAAAGGAAGCATATACCTGAAAAACTTTTATGAGCTTCAGCTCACCTCAACGCTTGATTTACTGGGTCTTTCAATGTCTAGTAGAACAAAGAAACCAAGCGATTAATAACACTAGGATCAACCATGACAATATAGAACTTGAATAATGATTTGAAGTATAACTTGAATAATCGAGTATAAAGGCTTGTGTTGAGAATTTCCATCTTCAAAAAACTGCAAATGAATCACTTGAGAATAGATAGTTTCAGCAGGTATTTTGTGCTACGTCCAGTCCAAAACACAAGCACTATGATACAAATGTAGGCAACACTCGGCACTTTGGCCATTAACAAATACTTAGATTTACGACATAAAAGTAGCGGAAGTACAAAAAAAATATTTCATGGCATCACTCTTCTATCGTCTTGTCGATTTTTCTTAACTATTGTGATGAGAATTAGTAGTCAAAATTCTGCCTTCAGAATCTTCAATGTACAGTAAAAAATGGCAACTACTTCTGGAATTATGCTGATTTTACGTTTATTTAATTAGCTTCCTGGTAACTTCAATGCTCAAACTCCTTGATCAAATCACAAGTAGTAGCACATACTGAAAAGCTAGAAACCACAAGGATTAAAAGCAATCCAGCAAATACTACACTCAAGACCCAACTCAGGCAATCATTTCAACAGAAATGTCTAGGATAGATGATCCAGCCTTGAATTAGTGAGAGCAGCTATAGGAGAGTTTCATAATAATAAAACAAAACAGCTTGTTTGAAAATTACTTTTAATTGCTGTAGTTTACTCACTTTGTCTTCAAAGTAAAGTTTTCTGGAAATGAGCCAGGCAAAACACACCAAATGCCGTCTGTATCCAGTTCCAGTGGCCTTCCAATTTTTTCCACAAGTAATCTACCATTTTGGATAATCTTTGCACCAGTATATGTCAGGATGGAACAAGATGAAATCATCACTTCTGTAGTATTACAGCAGTGAGTTAAATGTTATTTGCTGGTTCCTAGCATTATATAAGATAACCATGTTTGTTCAGTGTTTTCAAATGAAATGGCTAATCTGTAGTATCGGAATCAAGAGCCCAGTCATCTAAGATGCCATCCTTCAAGCTAGACTACTTGCATGTATTTGCAACAAAATCATTCATCTTAGCACACAACAAAGTTTACCAATTTACGTGGTGGATGTACATGAAGATTTCTTTCTTTCAGACAGGCGTCGTCGCTCTTCCTCCAGTAAACACAACAGCCTTTTGTTCTCCTCATCAAGAATCCTGTTGTCCTCACTCAGTGTAATGACCTTCAACAAGAACCGACGATGAAACAAGGCAGATCTGATATCATGGTTACTTTATGATCACGAACTGTATGGGTCGATAACTATGCTCAGTATCATAAATGAAATAAAAAGGCTGGCCAATAGTATATAGGAACATTCTCCATCTGGAAGTTATATTACTATCACATTAAACTATAAAACTTGTTGGGTGAAGTAGCAAAGTTATATTACTGTCACATTAACCTACTAGTTGCTCCTTTATTAGTAGAATTGTGTCTGCAAGCAAAATGATTACACAGCTAGTTGCATGAGAATCAAATGACACAAGTGCACCGAAGATACATATCTGATTAACCTAGCATTTCTTCATGTACAGAAGACATTTAATAACAAATCTAGAATAAAATATCTAAAATCAGACCTATTTAAAATGCATGAGCATTCGAAGGATTTTCTAGTTATCAGTTATCACCTAACTCACCTACTAAAGACAACGCAAAAATTGTTCAAGAAAAACAAACCACTTTGATGAACCAACTGAATGCTGATTGCAATGAAAAACATGAGTTGTAACACTCCATACTTAGCATTCAATATACAAGTATAGAAGAAACTCATTAAATCAGGTCCAGTTTGAAATATGATCAACATATGATGATATAAACAAACTTATATATGTTATCTCCTACTCATATACTAAAATAGCACAAATATTGTTCAAAAAAATAGCACTTCAATGAAATGGAATCCTATGGAATGCTGATAGTGATTGAAGACATTAGTTCTAGCACTCAACTAATACTTTGCAAGCACACAGTGACACAGGAGATACACTACTGATTAGGAGTTTAAGACTGCATTCTATAGAATACTTAGCAGGTATAAAAAAGCAAGGGAAAGAGATCAAACTTAGTGTTTGGTAATAATAGATCAAAAAGAGACACAAAATTAAAGTGTGATTCAGTGAACTTTGCTTAGATGTACATGGTAAGCATATACCTTCTTCAGCGTTAGCTTTCTCCGAAGACCAGCAAATCCGAACACCCAAGCGCTGATGTGAAAACCAACAAATTCGGACAAAAACGCATTGTACCAACCGCCAATTGCTCCAAAATACGCCAACACGCGGAGTCGCTTCACAGCTACATGTTGCAGAAGTGGAGGGGAAATCGGAGCGGGAAAGGAAACCCTAACCTGATCCCGAGCGGTTGGCTGAGGCAGTCTACGGCTTCGATGAAGTCCTCATCCTCGATGGCCTTGGCGCCCCTGTCGAAGAGCTCCTGCGCCCGCTCTAGGGTTTGCGGCTCCTCCTCTGCCTCGCCAGGCGCCGCCGCCTCGGTAGGCCCCGGGTTTGGCGTCGGTGGGGCCTGGGGCTACTCCTCCTCCAGCGGCACGCCCGTGTTCTCCGACGAGGAGGCCATGGGCGGCGTGCTGCGCGGCGGCGGCGGCTGGGTTCCCCTTCTAGGCGCGGGGAGCTGCGGGTGGAAGGGGAGGGGGAGGAAATGGGGAGGCTTGTTGCAGCTATGAGTGTGGGCCATGATGGGCTATTTGTCTTGATCCATATTATCGGGCATGCGAGGTCAGCGTGGGGCCCATTTTTTTAGCAATAGATAGATTGCCGATACACTTGGCTTTAGCGACAGACGGTTCAACGCTAAATATGAATACCTATAGCAATAGACTCTAAATTGCTAAATGAGGATTTAGCGTCAGATGGTCTCTGAGTTATCCTTAGCGTCAGATCATCTATCGCCAAATATAATTTTTAGCGTCAGATGTCTGACGGGGAAGTGGTGTTGTGGTGTAGTGACCGCTACCCCGGCGCTGCTGACGCAGTCATGTCCACCGTGGTGCACCGCCGTGCCACTTGGTCGCACGTGGTCGGCCTCGCTTGGGTAGTCCCTAGCCATACCATCACCTTGTCTAGGTCCACGGTGAGCCCCTGCTGCTCGCATGATAGTTGGTTAAGCCGGTAGCTATCCTAGTTCACCAAAATCATTGTGTCGCTGTCGTGGACGGCCACGCGCCGCTGCAACCTTCCCTAGTGAGCCCCACCACCCCTCACCACCGCTTAGCGTAGTCATCTAGGTCATAGATGGCGATCGACCCATTAGATAGGCTCGCGTAGGTCCTAGGTGGCCGGTGTAGTCACCTGGTGCCACCGGCCGCACCACACTGCCGTGCATAGAATTGCCGAGGGTGTGCATGGGTGAATTAGGAAAAACTCAGGGGGTTAAATGAATTCGTTAGAGAGAGGAAGAAATAGTGTTAGAACTTAGGTGTAGTTCGGGAGAAGTCCGAGGGCTCTTTTGCAAAAGCACCATCGCGTGTGAGCTCCCCGCCGTGGGTCGTCTTGAGCGTGGGCCATGTCTGCATGGGCCGCGTGTAGGTGGGCCACGTGGTTGAATCCGCTTTTTCTTTTTCTTAAGAATTAGTAATAGTTTTTCCATTTCAATTTCTGAGCTAGATTTGTATAATTGATATAAATGCGTGTAGATGTCAAAAATTGTGAAACAAATTTTGTTAGGTTTCTAAAATTGTAATGTACCTGTTAGTATAGGTAGTTCATACATATCTATGTTGGTACTAAGGTCTATTAAATCACTTGAAAGTGTTTAATATTATTAGGATAATTATTGTAGTAATTTTTGTGGTAAATTGTTGATATCTTTAATCCTAAATTTTTTACCATAGCTTCATTGTATTATTATGTGCTCACTTTAATTTTTGTAGCCCTAATATAGCTTGTTTATTAGGGTGGCTACATATCCATTAAACATTTAATATGAATAAGAGCATAACATTGATTTAGGAAATTAAACACTTGTGAGGGTGAGCTTGACACTTGATTTGATAGAGCTGATGGTTATCTTAGTATCTTAGTCATTAGAGCTAGCTTAGTAGCTTAACATGTGTATTCTTATTTTAAGAGTTGCTATTGCCTAAATACTAAGTTGTTGCATCATCGTCATCGCATGTATATAGAGAACGAGTCGGCAGTGATCGTGACCACCGGTGAGCACGAGTTCTAGGAGATCATCGAGGAGTACGAGGAGGAGATTCTCATGCAGGAGGAGGTCCCAGAGCCACCACTAACTGACATAGTTGACACCACGCCTACCCAAGGCAAGCCCCGGTGCATAACCTCTATTTTTCATATCCACCATGTGTATATATATATGTTGTGCATTTATGTTATAGGAATTTTATGGAAACCTCATGCATAGATATATTTGTCCTATGAGTCTTACTAGTGTAGGTTCGAGTAGTTGCTATGCTTAGGTTTTCGGAGAGAGAGTAACCTGCTGTTACTCACAATAGGTGATTATTATAATTACTCTCATGATAAAAATGATGAAAGTAAAAATGGACACCGTGTAGGGATATGGTATGGGTATTGGTGGGTGTAACAAGGTGTGTCCCATGGCCATGGGGCTTAGATTGGTTACACTATTTTCCCTGTTCATGTTGATTGAGGACCGTCCATTGCAGTGGATGGTAGTCAGGTCATAGACTTATTATCCTGAGCACATACTTGCTTATGGGAGCGGGAAGGCTCGTTATGCTCTTGTCATGGGTTCCGACTCTTTCTGAACCGACTAATTGTAGGTGGGAAAGGTGGAGGTCTAAGCACTACATTGAGACTGGGTCTCAAGTGTGGGGGCTTGGAGTCCAAGTTTGGACGGGGGCCTAGACCTCGTGATAGGAGTGGAATGGGTTGGTCTTGTTTGTGCCTGGGGTACAAGCGAGGCATGTGTTTCGGGATACCCAGCTGGGATAAATTGGTTCGCAAATCACCATTTTCGTGAGATGGTATGACTTGGCTATGATCTAGCACCGTAGTAAGAACTAGAATATCAAAGATGGTAAATTGGTTATGATTGCTCAACCCTTGCTTGAAAGTAGAACATGTGCTTACCTAGAATGGTTAGCTAATGAAGTAATCATGACTACTAATTAAACTTGATCTTAAGGACGTACTTCTAGTAATGCTTTTCTCAAATAAAAAGAAAACAACAAACCCATATTGCCTATCATTCCCCTTGGAGTCGGGAAACTATTCCCACTAGTTGAGTAAGTCTTGCGAGTACATTGTGTACTTAGAGTTTATTTTACCCTATGGTAGGTGCAGCTTGAGGAGTAGCTCTTGTGTGGAGGATTCTTCTGGTGGGCATAAACGAATTCTTGTATCGTTTCCGCTAGATGTTTATTTTCATTTCACTATTTAATTATCGCACTCTAAACCTTGGTATTGTAATAAATAATTTCTAGGAACTCTTGTTGTATGAAATGGACTAAGTATTGTAAGCTCGTACTCATTATTGGATTCTAGAGGTAAAACATGGATTGATTCGAGTTCTCCCATGGGGTGTGCTCGACGGAACTATCCGATGTAGCTAACTTTCGGGGTGCTTAGTGACTAGTGGAAGACGAACGCCTCCGAAAGCATGCTATTTCGGGCAGTTCTGCCACAATCCGGCTCTGGCTAGGGTTCAGAAATATATGAGAGAGGGTGCAGGCTAGAGAGTGGAGAGGGAGTCGAGCTACTATTCTGATGGAGCCTAGGGTCCAGAGCAGGGTGGCGAGAGGGGTGGGCGGAGAGTGGAGAGGGAGGCCATGGGACTAGGATTTGGAGCTTGAGGAGAGATGATGTGGCTAGAGAATGGAGATGGAGGCAGAGATCGTGACTCTTTGCACTTTTATGTGGCCATCACATTACAACAAATGCCCTTGTCTGAAATCGATGGCGTGGTAAACCTATTTTTCGTGCGGAGGGCAAAACAGAGACATCTAATTTTTGGCGTGTTGGCAGGACTGCTCAGCGCGGTGCTCAGCAGAGACCGGAATTTATTCCGTGTTTTAATAGGAAATGATTACGACAAAATGTTGTACTTACCTAATATATCCGTCATCTATTTATATATCCGATCAGTTAGTTGTTGCCTTTTGGTTTTTTATAATATATAAATAAACATAAAACTTAAAGAGGATGATAACAAATAATTAAAAGATCCAAGAATTTGACACCTAAGAATTACCAAAAAAAGTAAACCTGCTCGCTGTAGCTTATTGCGCTGCAACTGGTGATTTTTTTTGTTTGTGTGACTGCATCTGCGGCTGTTTGAACTAAGGCCTATAATTAGGAAGCAAGGGGAAGGCATGCCTAGGGATGGAAAACCCTTCAAAAAACTAAATGGGTTATTCAAATGATATCCCCATGGATTTCCCACCATAGAAAAAGTAGTCATGGATTCTAGGGTGCTTTGAGTTTCTAGAGAAGAGAAAAAAATTAAAGCATCCTCCTCCTGGCTAGCGCTCTTATGATTTGCCAACTCACCAATACTCCGGATCGTCCTCCTTCTCACTAGAGTTGCTGTCGGTGCTGTACTTTCCATCGCTCGAGTATGTTCCGATTGTTTGTGAGCCTCGAGTCGGTCGCCAACGCCGTCTTAGCGAAGGTGAACATGGATGACAACATCCTGCATGCCCGCCTCGACCCTTGATCTATGGGATGTATTAGTAGTACAAGTCATGACTAGGTTTGGTCTGTCGGACGACCGTATGTGAAGTCTTATTTGCATGCATGTCTGTGTTAACTTTTGTTGAACTTTGTATTAGGTCGGTTAAACTATTGAGCGTGGTGTAGCTCAGGTCCTTTGGTCATTTGGTAACTGGTTATACTAACGATGTTCGCCCTTTCTAATCGGAGGACATGGGTGTATAGATTTTGAAATTTTCTAGACCCTAAGACAGTCTGACCCTACAAAATATAGATGATCCGGATCACTATGAAATATAGGGGCCATCCAACTAGTCCATAGAACCCGACTACCAGGGGCTAACAACTAGTTTTAGCCTATAGAACCCATCTATTAGTTCATGATACAAATAGGTATGGACTAATAACACAACTAATTGGTTGATTTTTTAGCCATGGATAACTAGTCGCAGTCCATCCAAATAGGGCCTAAGACAGTTCGATACTAGAGAAATCTTGATAGGCCGGATCATAGTTTTGATGAAACAACAAAATACAGATCGTGTCAACTCTTGCGTTGTATATGTGGGGTCATAGGCACGCAGGTGTGTGCATGTAGGTCATGGGGTGGTCCATGACCCATGAACTATATAACAACAGAGACAAGGGGCGAGAGGAAGGCTCTCTAGAGCTCCTGCTTCAGTTCCATTCTAAATCTTTTGCCCTCCACCCTACTTCTGGGCATCTTTGTTCTTTGTTTTTTCTGCATATTGTTTTCGTTTTTACACAGATCATGGATAACTATGATCATTCTTGGGACATGTCTGTGTATTACTATGTCTTTCGTGAGCTTCGTGTTCGCCATGGCCTACAAACAAGGGTTGTAGTGCTTACAGTGCATTCTAACTTTTATAGTAGGTGGTACATTGCTTCTATAGTTGTTCATCAAGTTCTTGGCCATCGAAACTACCATCTTGCTGAAGATCATCTAGGACCCTATGTGTTTATTGTGGTTCCTTCAAATGCAGATCTCCAGACTTTGCTTTCATACTGCTATGAGTTCCACGGTGTAGAAGTATTTTCTCAGCGTATCCCTTATCTTACAATCCATCCAAATGATCTAGAGATTGGTGGAGTTTGTGCAATTCCTTTCAACTGAGTAGTAGGAACATGGTCAGGTGATGTTAACGTTCAATATCTATGGCATTAGAGATATGCCCTTGTTCTTGGTTTCTGAAATAGGTGTGATGTTCAAGTATCTCATAACACTGATGTTCAGATTTGTGTTTTCAATGTTCACTAGAGACAATTGTGATGTTCTTTAGTTTATCTTGTTGTAATCATATCCATGTAAATGGACTTTTGTTGAACTTTGCTTTAGGTGGCTTAAACTCTTTTGACCAAATATATATAGACAAGTACAATATTGATGAAATGACATTTACCTATTTCTTGTAAATCGTATGCATGCCTCATAGTCCGAGTCGTGTAAATTTGACCAGCCTAGACATTTTACTCTGCTACTGACCTATTACTAGAACTTTTCCCAGATCGGCTGTGCTACAAAGAACAGCTACATCGGCTGTGGCTGGATGCACGAAGTACTAATAAGGTAGTTGGATTTGAAGCGGCATCTTTAGCCATAGCCGAGCGAGCACAAACGATCTGGACCCATGAAACCATGTAGCCATCTCTAGCTAGCTACCGCTCTACAAAACCAAGCAAGAGAAATTGCTTATGGAAGCAAGAGCAACTCGTCTTCACTCTTCAGTCTGCCCCTCGATTGCTGTGAATGCTTGGAGTGAAATAACTGCGGAGGCTTTCCTCATGCATTCAATTCACTCATCACAACTACGCAAGGGTTGCTTTGTGGCCTTGGTTTATTGAACCAAACATGTATTAGTATTACTAGTAGCAATGAGTGGCTTTGATCTTGCAAGAACCAAACACGTATCAGTAGTCTTCGATAAAATTTGTTGAACTTGCAAGAACCATGCAGTGAGGAGTTCATCTCAACAACTATCGCCTAGATCTGATGCATAACGGATGAGACATAGCTATTGAATTTTATTGTGAACGCAAGAAAGTCTAGCTGCTGTATATTTGATCTCGTAGGACATAGTATAAAGGGTCATTAGTTTTGAATGTCGTAGCAATCAGTCTGCCCGTCAACTATTGTGACTGCTTGGATTGGAGTAAAAAAAGTTTAGAAAAGATCCATCACAACCGTACTAGGCATTCAAGTGTCAAGCGTGTCATCGTGGTCAAAAGCTCCTTTTTGAAAATTCCTTCTTGTGTCTAGCTTTCCTGCCGCATTCACTTCACTCTCGTCAACCGTGCAAGGTCTATATGAAAGGAGCGTCCCCCTTCCCTCGTCCGATAGCATTGCATCAATCTGCTTGTTCCCCCCTTCCCTCACCCATTTGCATTTTCCCAATCTCATTCCCTAGTGGTTTTAGCATCTTGATAAAGGTAATGTGCTTCATATCAAACCATACTATTTGTATGAACTTATTGTTGTGTCTGCTAGCCTCATTGCTTCCCCCTTTCCTCAATTATCATTTGTTCTAACCAAAATCATGTTAACAGATGGCAACTACTTACCATACCATGTACATGTGCTCAACACATAAAATACATGACTTCATGCCATCAGGCCAGACACCCAAGGCAACAAAAAAAAAATAGAAACCAACTGAGGAAACTTCATCCACTACAGCATCAGCATCTTCACTGTTCGAGGCGTTCAAAAAATGACAGGTGGACTTTCTTGCTTGTTCGGTAACATTTCAACACCAATGGCTCTTCTTTTCTGCATTAGATTAAGGCCAGACTTGCTCCTTGATTCAAGGTTCTGGCAAGTTTGACAAAGTTTGACATAGACATGCAAATTACACAACATAGTATATTAGCAAGGGTTCCTACTATATGAGCTCAACACATACACTACATGACTTCATGCTATCCCATAGATCAAAACTAGTTATGGCTACTACTACTAGTACTACTGATATAGGACAATGAATAGTACCTAGAGCACACAAAATCTCAATGTCGTCGAATCGGTTTGATCTTCTTGAGATAGTTGAGGTCATAAGGACTTCCGATCAAGTTGAGACGGTGAACCGTCTTGAAAATGACATAGTCTCCACTAATGTCGACACTATAGTTAGAGAGCCGACGGGCATCCACAACAGTGCTACAAAGCACAAAGATTTCTCTAGAATCATGGTCTTCAACAACTCTGGTAATGCATTGTTGCCCAACAACCACACAAATAGTAGCTTCAATGATTAAGCATTGCGTAGCTCGGTCATGTACACGACGCCCCCAAGTCACAAGCAACATGTTCTGTTCTCCTAGCTCCACACTTAGCTATGAATGCGGTAGGAAAGCTGGACACAAGAAGGAATCGAGAAAAGGACCTTTTGACCACCATGAGACGCTTGAGACTTGAATGCCTAGTGCGGTTGTGATGGGTCTTTTCTGTACTTTTTTTACTCCAATCCAAGCAGTCACAATAGTCGAGGGGCAGACTGGTTGCTACGACATTCAAAACTGATGACCCTTTATACTGCGTCATACGAGATCAAATATACAGCAGTCGGACTTTCTTGCATCCGCAATAAAATTCAACAGCTATGTCTCATCCGTTATGCATTAGATCTAAGGCGATACTTGTTGAGATGAACTCCTTGATGCATTGTTCTCGCAAGTTCAATAAATTTTATCGAAGACTACTGATACATGTTTGGTTCTTGCAAGATCAAAGCCACTCATGACTACTAGTACTACTGATATGTGTTTGGTTCAACAAACCGAGGCATAAAGCAACCCTTGCGTGGTTGCGATGAGTGAATTGAATGCATGAGGAAAGCCTCTATAGTTATTTCACTCCAAGCATTCACAACAGTCGAGGGGCACACTGAAGAGTGAAGAAGAGTTGCTCTTGCTTCCGTAAGCATTTTCTCTTGCTTGGTTTTGCAGAGCAGCAGCTAGCTAGAGATGGCTACATGGTTTCATAGGTCCTGATCGTCTGCACTCACTCAACCATGGATTAAGATGCCGCTTCAAATCCAACTACCTTACTAGTACTTCATGCATGCAGCCATAACCGGTGCAGCTGTTCTTTGTAGCACAGCCAATCTGGCAAAAGTTCTAGTAATAGCTCAGTAGTAGAGTAAAATGTCCGGGCTTGTCAAATTTACACGACTCGGACTATGAGGCATGCATATGATTTCCAAGAAATAGGTAAACATCATTTCATCAATACTATACTTTTCTATATATATTTGGTCAGCAGAGTTTAACCCACCTAATATAAAGTTCAACAAAAGTAGATTTACATGGATATTATTACAACAAGATAAAGTAAAGAACATCACAATTGTCTCTAGTGAACATTGAAAACACAAATTAGAACATCAGTGTTATGAGACACTAAACGTTAACATCATCTAACCATGTTGCTACTACTCAGTTGAGAGGAACTGCACAAACTCCACCAATCTCTAGATCATTCGGACGGATTGTAAGATAACAGATACGATGAGAAAATACTTCTGCACAACAAAACTCATAGCGGTATGAAAGCAAAGTCTAGAGATCTGCATTTGAATGAATCGCAACAAACACATTGGGTCCTAGATGTTCCTCAGCAAGACAGTAGTTTCGAAGGCCAAGATCTTGATGAACAACTACAAAAGCAATGTACCACCTACTGTAAAAGTTTGAATGCACTGCAAGCACTACAACCCTTGTTTGTAGGCCATGGCAAACACGAAGCTTACCGAAGACATAGCGAGACACAAACATGTGCCAAGAATGATCATAGTTATCCATGATATGTGTAAAAAAGAAAACAATATGCAGAAAAAACGAAGAACAAAGATGCCTAGTAGTTGGGAGGAGGGCAAAAGCTTTGGGATGAAACTGAAGCAGGAGCTCTAGAGAGCCTTCCTCTCGCCCCTTGTCTCTGCTGTTATATAGTTCATGGGTCGTGGACCACCCCATGACCCACGCGTGCGTGGCTACGCGCCCATGACCCCACATATGCACAGTGGTGTGAACTTGTCAAGATTTGGTCTACTGCTAAGAACAAGGTGTGTGAACCCATCGATTTCCTGTCTAGTCTTGCTATGGTCTACTTGTGCTTTAGTCTAACACAAATGAAGCTATAGGAAACATCTGAGAAGAACAAGTGAAACTGTGCAAAAGTGAAGTACCACCAGGCTACAGGATCTCGCTCCTATGTTGTCCAGATGCAAAAATTTGTAAGTAATGGTTGTGTTTTATTATTACTGTTACCTTTGTATAAATATAAACCAAAACTCATGTGCAATGTGAACAGAAGGAGAACAAGAGGAATGCAATAGAACAACATCAAGAACTTGTTTACACCAAAATTTGGAAGAAGAGTCATAGGGACTCGAAAGCTCCTAAGATCATGTCAGCAGGGAATCAATTGCGTGCGTATTGGGATCAGCTGATTCGAGTGCAGCACTAGAATCGGCTTTCTTCAGGCAGCGCCGGTAGATAATGACAAAGGCTATGATTGGAACCAGGATGAAACATGATGGACTCTACAAAAGGGGAAAGATTAGAGTCCAAGTTATCTTAAATTAGAAATGTTTTCTTTAGGGTCAAAAATTGTGATGACTCGTGCATAGACAGGAGTCATGCGTAGGTCCCAGGTATAAATATCAAAGCCCGGCTATTGTAAAGGACACACAATCAATCAAATATAAATTACTTACTTTTTTAGCTCTGGCCACCCCTTAGGAGTAGGAATAGAGTAGATCTCGGCGAGTTCTTCAGCAAGTATGGCTGCATCGATCCGGTCGACCTCCACTGTGACTCTGGTATGAGTTAGTTATCGACTCTTATCTAGTTCAAGTACGGCTGCATCGATCCGATCGACCTCCACTGCTCGAACTAGATTAAGGTCAAGTTATCGGCTCTATCTAAGGGTGGCGTTCCTTCTGATAGATTCATTAAGTTACTAATATTACTTATTGCTTCCATTATTTATTTAATTACAGCAATATCACTTCACCCGATTGAGATTGATCTAGATCGGCCTTATACTTTTTAACCCATCGTTTGTTAATCTAAACTGATCTAATCTGCACTTTAAACGATGAGTTATGCTTTATTGACTGTTTTATATCAATATTGATCGTGCATAGCATGTGATTAAGATGTGTTTGATCTTAAGTAGATCTATTGGCTAGCGAAAACCATTCCATGGCTCGTTATCATGGCCTGTGTGATTCTGTCTCACACCCCACTGTTAGCACCGTGGAGTGGGGATCGTTAGTTGGTAGATCTGTTTCTGAGAGGCATGATCTTAACTGTGTGCTATGCCTGAATCGGCTATTTTAGCTGATATCGAGTGCTTTCACGAACAGTTTGCATCACGATATCATTGAAGTAACGATAGGTTGAAAGATGTGTTAGCCCCATGATCCTATTATTGTATTACGGCCTGCATGATTCTACCTCATGCCCCACTGATATTAGTAATAAGTTAGGGTCGTTGCGTCTATTGTTGTTTCTAGGGCCTGCATGATTCTGCCTCATGCCCCACTGGTCATAGCGATAGATGAGATCTAACATGTTCATTAGATTTATCTCTATTAAATGGTTGAATGATGATGAATTGTTTCTTTTATAAAGGAGTTCGGTTACTTGCAGTCATTGGCTTAACATGAACTAATTACTGTTGATATCTTTTTGCCAGTGACCAATATTTGTCTAAAACAATGATATCCATCCAGAATGATAACCGATTCTTCTTACACAACCCCATGAGCTTTAACCGATTTATTCTTACGAATATGCTAGAATTGAATATTTTGTCGATCTCCTTTCATATCGGCTCTCACAGCCGCACATTTGGGATCTATCTGGCAACACCGGAATGTTCTGCCCTTAATTACCGATGAACTTTCTCTCCTTGTCAATTGCAGGGTCAAATTGACGGGCACATCTAGGGAGGAGTGCGCAGGATCGACCACCCTTGCGTTGAAGCTAGGCGGATCTCTAGCTCCATCGAGCGGACCCTTCCGGCTTGCTCGTGTGTCCTCGGCACGGGACAAAATTCTGTGTCGACACATGTTTCTGGCACGCCTGGTGGGACCCCACAATCGTCATGGCAGTTCACAACAATGACAACATCCTTATGGTACATTATGAAGATCTACCTGATGGAGATAAGGGTATCATCAGCAAAGCTATAGAAGAGTTTCAGAACAAGTGTTTGTTGTCCTACACCAAAACACGTGACAACACAATTGTTCGGAAATTTCCACTACCAAGAGTTCTACTACATGGGCAGATAGATACAACTAAAGATGAAGATATGTGTTTCTTTAAGGAAGTTGTGGACAAATCTGTTCATGATGCCATATCGAGCCATAACGAAGCTTTCTTGGACATATTCCACAACACCATGAGAGAGGCGATTCATGGGTTTCTAGTTGGTCAAAGTGGGCCGGCTTATTACAACATTCTAGATCCGTCGACCCAAGGGACTAATCAAGTCGGTACTAGCCATCAAGAAGCAGCACCAGCTGGTAATGGCGATGTCCAGGCAGTTCAGGGTTCATCTGAAGAAACTCAAGGAACTACTGCAAATCAGATATAATATAATCCTAGACCGTCAGTATAGCATGTGCAACAGCCTGGGGGCAAAGTCAGAACCAGGTGATCAATTTTAGCACATCAGGTGACATACCATCGTCGGCTCAAAAAACAGCACCATCAATTCAAATGATCCGTAGAGATATAGATCCTTATGTCTATAATCAGAGACTTCAAGCAGCAAGTCAGCAAAGGACTCAGCAGATCAAGATTCCACAAGGGTATCACTATGGCACAGATTATAACACCCATCACATCATGCCAAATCTAGGATATCAAGGCACACGGGATTTCAATCCACAAATGGGTCAGTAGGTGCAGAGGAATCCAAATCCGCAAGTTGATGAGTTATTGCTGAGGGTGACCAAGATGATGAAAAATCAGTTCGGTCTGAAGCCAAAAGGGCTAACCTTTTCGTACAAATGTCCATATCTAGAATAGTATGATTTGGTCACTCTTCCCACAAATTATAGGCTCCCAGAGTTTGCTAAGTTCACTGGCCAAGATAGTACAAGCATGATAGAACTTGTTAGTCGGTTTCTTACACAATTGGGCGAAGCAATAGTTGAGGATGCCCAGCGAGTTTGTTTCTTCTCCCAGAGTTTGCTAAGTTCACTGGCCAAGACAGTACAAGCATGATAGAACTTGTTAGTCGGAATCTTACATAATTGGGCGAAGCAACAGTTGAGGATGCCCAGCGAGTTTGTTTCTTCTCCTTGTCCTTATCAGGGCCAGCCTTCACTTGGTTTACATCACTACCAGTCAATTCCATTGCCAATTGGGCTGACCTAGAGAAGAAATTTCATACATATTTTTACATTGGGACTGGAGAAAAGAAGATTACCGATCTGACAACTATAAGACAAAAGACTAATGAATCGGGCACTGAATTTCTTTAGAGGTTCCAAGAAACCAGGAACTTGTGCTTCTCCTTAAACTTGGCAGATGATCAACTAGATGCTTTAGCTGTTCAAGGAATGCTGCCAATGTGGAAAGAAAAGCTGCTGGGACAAGAATTTGACAACTTGGGTCAATTGGCTCAATGAGTGGCAGTGCTCAATAGCCAATTCCAGAGAATGCGCAGAGATACCTGATTTCAGAAAAATACCACAGTAGCTGAAGCTTATGATCCATACTCAGTCGATGACAGCTATTAAGATGAAGAAGAAGAGGTTATTGTGACTGAATGGAATTGGGGCAAGAAAACAGTAATGGTGCCAAATCGTTAGGGAAGAGGAGTCGAGGAGAGCTATGACTTTGATGTCACCAAATCAGACAAGCTCTTTGATTTCTTACTTGAGAAGGGGCAGATCAAATTGCCCGATGGTCATGTTATGTTGCCCCCTGATCAATTGAAGAATAAGAAGTTCTGCAAGTTCCATAATGCTACTTCTCATTCCACCAAGGAATGCAGAATTTTCCGGCAACATATACAGAGGGCTATTCAGCAAGGGAGGCTCAAATTTGATATGCCTCAAAAATGAAAGTTGATGATAATCCTTTCCGAGGAGATCAAAACATGGTTGATGCTGGGTTACTCAAAGGAAAGACTAAGGTCTTAACATCAACCACATCAAAAGAAGCTGGAACAGTCGATCCCAAGATACAAATATTGGCTAACGAGTATAGAGAGATTAGAAGACGTCATGCCAAGCAAAAGAGCCGATATGAGCAGGGGGAGACATCAAAAGCTGGGACGACAAAGCCGCACATTACATCTTGGATTTTGTTGAATAAGTGGCAGCGGCAGAGGGAAAAGGATTATCAGCGTTGGTTAAAGGATCAAGCATACCAGCATCAACTGAAAGAAGAGAGGTATGAAAGGAAACAAGCCGAATCACATTGGAGTTGTCCTTTCTTTAGACATTGCTAGAATGAAGGCTTGAAGTTGCCTACCAGACATGACTGTCTAGAATGCAGCAATTGGTATTGGGAGTTTAGGCAGTCTCAAACCAACCGCCGGTCTATCCATACTCAAGATGCATATTATCATAATAACATGGATCGACGCTTAAAAAATAAAAGTGTTCATAATCGGCTAGGAAAAGAGTTGTTGACCTAGACTAGGCTGATTATGAAGAGGAAGACAATGAAAGAAAATATGTTTGGCAGGAAGGCCAATGATGTCCAGGAGGTTTAACAAGAAGCTAGAAGAGAAGGGTGCAACGCCTAAGGAATAAAGAGATGGAACAGGCTCAGGCATCTGGTAAACCTCAAGTGTGGCGTACCAAGCAAACAGCTGATAGAAAGCAACCATCGGCTAATATCCAAATGGCTTTTCTGTTGCCATCAGAATTCAAAGTCATTGGTGAAAGCCAACAGCTGATCCAAGCAGTCAGCTTTGAAAACTTGTATTAATGGATAATCCAATAGATGGTACAGATGGCAAACTAGGACATGGCTTCACGTCGGCCAATGAATTGGAAGAAGTAGATATTGGTCCTAGAGATAGACCTAGGCCGACGTACGTAAGTGCTAAGTTAGATCCGGAGTATAAGCGAGAATTAATTGATTTATTAAAGGAATTTAAAGACTGCTTTGCTTGGGAATACTATGGGATGCCTGGTTTAGACCGGTCAATTGTTGAACATCGGTTGCTAATCAAACCTGGATATCGGCCGTTTAAACAAGCTCTGAGAAGATTCAACCCGAACGTGCTCAATGATATAAAAAAGGAGACTGAAAGGTTATTGGAAGCAAAATTTATCCGACCGTGCCGATATGCAGAATGGATATTGAATGTTGTCCCTGTATATAAGAAGAATGGAAAATTGAGAGTTTGCATCGATTTCAGGGATATGTTAGTAGATGCAGCAGCTGGGCACAAGGTTATTAGCTTCATGGACGGTAATGCAGGATACAACCAAATTTTCATGGCTGAGGAAGACATAGCAAAGACCGCTTTCAGGTGCCCCGGCGCAATCGGTCTGTTCGAGTGGGTTGTGATGACCTTTGGTCTGAAGAATGCCGGTGCAACTTATCAAAGGGTGATGAATTATATTTTCCACAAGTTAATCGGCAGGATTGTTGAAATCTACATCGATGATGTGATGATAAAATCCAAAGGGTACAAAGAGCACCTGGCTGACTTGCATAAGACTCTGGAATGCACAAGAAAGCATGGTTTAAAGATGAATCCTAATAAGTGTGCTTTTAGAGTATCAGCTAGACAATTCTTAGGATTCATGGTCCACGAGAGAGGAATCGAAGTTGGTCAGAAAAGCGTGAAAGCAATTGATGAGGTAGTTCCCCCGACTACCAAAACAGAGTTGCAATCTCTGCTTGGTAAGATTAATTTCATCAGAAAGCTCATTCCAAATTTGTCGGAAAGGATCCTGCCGTTTTCTCCCTTGTTGAAGCTGAAAAAAGATCAAGAATTCAAGTGGGGTGACATACAACAAAGGGCATTTGAAGAGATAAAAGAATATATGAAATGTCCACCAGTGCTGGTCCCTCCTCAGCAAGGTAAGCCATTTAAGTTGTACATATCGGCTGATGACAAGACAATTGGATCGGCCTTGATGCAAGAATTTGAAGGAAAAGAGAGAGTTGTTTTCTATCTGAGTAGAAGACTACTGGATCCAGAGACGAGATATTCTCCCACCAAAAAGTTATGCTTGTGCTTATATTTCTCTTGCACTAAATTATGACACTACTTATTATCGGTCGAGTGTACAGTTGTTTCCAAGGCTGATGTGGTTAAGCACATGTTATCAATGCCAATACTGAATGGAAGAGTGGGAAAGTGGATTCTTGCGTTATCAGAATTTGACTTGAAGTACGAATCGGCTAAAGCAGTCAAAGGACAAGTAATGGCCGATTTTGTCACCCAGCATCATAAGCCAAGCATTGGTTATGTAGAACTGATGCCTTAGACGTTATTCCTTGATGGGTCATCAGGCAAGCAGGGTAGTGGCATTGGTATTGTTATTATTTCGCCTCGGGGGGCAAGTTTTGAGTTTGCTCTTCCAACTAAGCCAATGATTACTAGCAATCAAGCGGAGTATGAAGCTATTCTCAAGGGACTTCAACTTCTTCATGAAGTAAAGGCCGAAGCAATTGAAATGTTTGGAGATTTGCAGTTAATCATTAATCAGTTGATCGGCCTATATGAGTGCAAAGAAGAGACTTTGAAAGGATACTATGATGAGTGTCAAAAGTTACTCAAGGAGTTTCTTCATATCTCTTTCCAACATATTTCGAGAGCACAAAACCAAGAAGCTAACCGTCTAGCTCAAAGTGCATCAGGATATCGAGTGTTTCAGGAAGTCTTGAGTAGTGAAACCTCAAGTGATGATTGGAGAGTCGAAATAGCCGATTACCTTAGAGATCCATCTCAGAAAGTTACCAAAAAGCTAAGGTATAAATTGGCTAAGTATGTTTTGTTAGATGATCAATTATACTATAAAATAGTTGATGGGGTGTTGCTCAAATGCTTAAACCAGGAAGAAGCTAAGGTGTTGATGGGTGAGGTGCATGAAGGGATATGTGGAGCTGATTAGTTGGCTTATAAGATGAAATGGATTATCCGCAGAGCTGGATATTTCTGGCCAACGATGTTGGAGGATTGTTTTGAATATTACAAGGGGTGCCAGGACTATCAATGTTTTGGTAATGTCCAGAGATCACATGCCTCGGCCATGAATCCAATAATCAAGCCATGGCCATTTCATGGCTGGGGAATTGATTTAATTGGACAGATTTTTCCGCCTTCAAGCAAAGGACATAAGTTCATATTGGTAGCAACAAATTACTTCACTAAATGGGTTGAGGCAATTCCTTTGAAGATGGTAACCTCAAAGAACATGATTGATTTTGTCAGGGAACACATTGTGTATCGTTTTGGGATTCCTCAAACTATAACTATAGATCAAGGAACAATGTTCACATCAGAAGAGTTTGGGGATTTTGCTGCTAGTATGGAGATCAAGCAACTGAATTCCTCTCCTTACTATGACTAGGCTAATGGCTAGGCAGAGCCGCCCAACCAGATTATGATTAAGCTGATCAAGAAAAAGATCAAGGAGCAGCCAAGGAAGTGGCATTCGACGCTAAATGAGGCGCTATGGGCATATAGGATGGCCTACCATGGATCAATTAAAACATCACCTTACAAACTTGTGTATGGCCATAATGCAGTTCTTCCTTGGGAAGTTCGGACGGGATCGAGGCATGTTACACTGTAGAATGATTTTTTAGCTGAAGTCTACAAGAATCTTATGATAGACAACTTGGAAGACTTGAGTTGCCTTCAGCTGCATGCTCTTGAAAATATCGAAGCCAATAAACTGAGGGTTGCAAAATATTACAATAAAAAGGTCAAGATTAAGCAATTCTCTGAAGGAGACTTGGTCTGGAAAGTGAAATTGCTGATCGGGTCAAAGGACAGTAAATTTGGCAAATGGTCACCTAACTAGGAAGGACCTTATCGGATCAAACATTGTGCGCCTGATAATGCTTATATTTTGGAAACACTAAAAGGATAGGAAGAAATTGGCCAAGCAATCAACGGGAAATATTTAAAGAAATATTATCCCAGCGTTTGGATCAATACTTAATAAGCGATTTGTTCGGTCGATAGCTTTAATAGCCGATATTGGAAAGGTATCGTCTCCAGTGCAAAAATGAACCCAAAGGGGTGAAAGCCAATACGATGTGTATTACCTATAGAAGCAAAGCAAACATGGACGAAGTGAAGTGTATGAAGCACGAAACAAAGGAAAATCACTCAAGACGAAGAAGCTGTTACAAGCTACGGGCCGGAAAACACTTTGCCTACTATATCATCGGCCAGGGTGTTGAAGGCTACAGAGTTGGCGGCGCTCATGAAGTCCTCAACCAAGTGCTCATGCTCCCCAGGGTACGCTGTGTCCAGGAAGCCATGGGGAAGAAGCCAAAGATTGTGACCAGAACGAGCTTGTGCAGCAGCCAGCGCCATGGTGGCACCATGACGAACGCCATGAAAGGCGACCTCCCTGACACAATTCGGGATGTCATGCAAACAAACCACTAGAATGGCACCCCTGGCATTAACAAATCCTACCGCATGATCCATAGCTGATCGAAGGCTCTCCATCTGAGCAGTTAGATCTAAAAGATTCAAGGAAAGAGTGATTAGAAATCTTGAGGGCAAAATTAAGAAGAAAACAAAGAAATTATGGTACACATCTCACCCATGATTCTAGCTTCAGCCCTGACCAACCTTTCTCCCACCAGGCCAACCTCGAAGGGTGATCGGCTCTCAATCATGGCTAAGGCCGATTCTGCTAGGGAGAGGCAGTTAGCTAGATGCTGGTCAGTCCGATCGATGGAGGCTAGTAGATCATCATTGTCAATCTGCCTCCTCGAGTGATGAGGAAGCTGGCGGTGAATTGGTGCCAAAGATGACCCCAAAAGCTGGGCAGAGTCAGCCCTCTGATCTGAAGCGATGGGGGTACCGCAAGTTGCATCCTCTAGGCGACGAAGGCGTTGGCGCGATGATGCAGATCTGTTGAGGGCTTCTTCAGTAGACCTCTTGTTGTTCTCCATGACCTCAAACCTACGGAAAGGCAGGAACTATACTAAAGACGAAGAAGGTTTGAGACGAAGCGGGTTGTTTTTTTGATCCACAGCCGTAGCCCGTATATATAGCCCAAGAAAGCGAGAAGGTCGATCTCGTCGGGGGTGTGAAATTGTTATTAGAAACGGAAATGGATCAACACTTTGGAAATTCAGGGGACGGATAACGAGGAGATAACAGACTCGAACTTATTGTTTCCCCAAATTACAAAATATCGTGGGACGGATACGAAGAATTTACATTGACTAGAGGTTAACCCACCAGGGCTTCTTTGGATTGAAGGGAGTCCGGATCCCCACAAGGCCGAAACTCATCGTGAACCGAGTCACATCGGCCCATTGATAAAATTGTGCCAGAGAAGAGGAAAGGTCACCCACCTAACATATGATCAGTAGATTTCTCGGTAAATTGAGGAACTATGGGAAAGAAGCCTGTGGCTTTCCCGGTGGGCATTTGGAGGAGCAAACAAGGGGAAGGTGTCCACACATTTTAGCCCTCACAAACACTAGAATAGCTTTGCGAGCATGGAGAGAAGACTTAGGTGATATCACAAGAATTCTTCTAACCACAATGGCTGGTCTTCTTGCTCAACGAGGCGCTAGAATGAGCGACACAATCACCCTATACACAAGAATTCTTCTAACTCGCTGGAGATCTTCATAGCAAAAAATAGACCATGGAGGGTCCAGCGGAGTTGGGAGCACTCGAGGAGGCAGATAGAAGAGAAACATGGCTGAATTGTTGAGTTGCTCCCGCCAGGGTCGGATAGGCATTTTATAGCCGGCCCAGAAAGATGAGTCCAAGGGCCCATGAAGCAATGATGCTCTCGTGAAAGTTTTGAAGCATGGGCTCATGAGCAGACATAGATGATGACAAATAGTAGATCCTAGATCGAGATTCTTTACCCGTGACTGCGGACCTATCGGGGGTACTGACGTGATAATTTTGGAATAAAATTACTTTTATCCCAAAATTGGGGGGCATATGTTTACACCAAAATTTGGATGAAGAGTCACAGGGACTCGAAAGCTCCCAAGATCATGTCAGCAGGGAATCAATTGCGTGCGGATCGAGATCAGCTGATTCGAATGCAGCACTGGAATCGGCTTTCTTCAGGCAGCGCCGGCAGATAATGACAAATGCTATGATCGGTGCCAGGACAAAACATGATGGACTCTAAAAAAGGGGGAAAGATTAGAGTCCAAGTTATCTTAAATTAGGAATGTTTTCTCTAGGGTCAAAAATCATGATGAGTCGTGCTTAGACAGGAGTCATGCGCAGGTCCCGTATAAATATCAAAGCCAGGCTATTGTAAAGGACACACAATCAATCAAATATAAGTTACTTACTTTTTTGACTCTAGCCACCCCTTAGGAGTAGGAGTAGAGTAGATCTCGATGAGTTCTTCAGCAAGTACAGCTGCATCGATCCGGTCGACCTCCACTGCTTGTCTGTAAGTACCGTCATGGCTTATACCTCTATTCGTATGGCTGCATCGATCTGGTCGACCTTCACTGCGACTCTGGTATGAGTTAGTTATCGACTCTTATCTAGTTCAAGTATGGTTGCATCAATCCGTTTGATCTCCACTGCTCGAACTAGATTAAGGTCAAGTTATCGGCTCTATCTAAGGGTGGCATTCCTTCGGATAGATTCATTAAGTTACCGATATTGCTTATTGCTTCCATTATTTATTTAATTATAGCAATATCACTTCGCCCGATTGAGATTGATCTAGATCGGCCTTATATCTTTTTTAACCCATCATTTGTTAATCTAAACTGATATAATCTGCACTTTAAACGATGAGTTATGCTTTATCAGCTGTTTTATATCAATCTTGATCGTGCATAGCATGCGGTTAAGACGTGTTTGATCTTAAGTAGATCTATTGGCTAGCGAAAACCATTCCATGGCCCATTATCACGGCCTGTGTGATTCTGCCTCACACCCCACTGTTAGCACTATGGAGTGGGGATCGTTAATTGGCAGATCTGTTTCTGAGAGGGCATGATGTTAAATGTGCGCTATGCCTGAATCGGCTATTTTAGCCGATATCGAGCGCTTTTCACGAATAGTTCGTATCACGAGATCGTTGAAGTAGTGATAGGTTGAAAGATATGTTAGCCCCATGATCTTATTATTGTATTACGGCTGCATGATTCTGCCTCATGCCGCACTGATATTAGTAATAAGTTAGGGGTGTCGAGTCTATTGTTGTTTCTACAGCCTGTATGATTCTGCCTCATGCCCCACTAGTCATAGCGATAGATGGGATCTAACATGTTCATTAGATTTATCTCTATTAAATGGTTGAATAATGATGAATTGTTTCTTTTATAAAGGAGTTTGGTTACTTGCAGTCATTGGCTTAACATGAACTAATTACTGTTGATATCTTTTTGCCAGTGACCAATATTTGTCTAAAACAATGATATCCATCCAGAATGATAACCGATTCTTCTTACACAACCCCATGAGCTTTAACCGATTTATTCTTACGAATATGCTGGAATCGACTATTTAGTCGATCTCCTTTCATATCGGCTCTCAGAGCCGCACATTCAGGACTGTCTGGCAACACCGGCATGTTCCACCCTTAATTACTGATGAACTTTCTCTCCTTGTCAATTGCAGGGTTAAATTGACTGGCACGTCTCGGGAGGAGTGCGCAGGATCGACCACCCCTGCGCTGAAGCTAGGTGGATCTCCAACTCCATCTAGCGGACCCTTCTGGCTTGCTCGTGTGTCCTCGGCACGGGACAAAATTCTATGTTGATAGAATTTGAAGAAGAAAATGGTCCACCTGATGAAGATGTTAATGCTGTGGAAATCTTCAGGGACTTCCATACCAGTAGCAAAAATGGCCTGAGCGATGCTGCAAGAGCAGCAGTTATAAGTACCTTCTTTTGCTTCCATTGAAATCTACTGAAGCCATTGCCATAAAAGAAGGAAATGTAGCAGGAGCCTAGTGTTATGGAAATTTACTAAAATCGACTGAAGCTTATGTAATCTCTATCAGTAGTAGGCTGAGGAAGACCTATGCATTACTTGTTATGAATCAATCTCTTGGGTTTTTAATTGAAGTCCTCTTACACTATCTATAACATGGTCAACAGTAGGCTGTTGAATTTTACTACGAACGAAAGAAAGTCCAACCACTATATATTTGATCTCGTAGGACACAATATAAAGGGTCATCAGTTTTGAATGTCGTAGCAACCAATCTGCCCCTCGACTATTGTGACTACTTGGATTGGAGTCAAATAAAAGTACAGAAAAGACCCATCACAACCGCACCGGGCATTCAAGTCTCAAGCGTGTCATGGTGGTTAAAAGCTCCTTTTCTCAAGTATGAAGTCATGTTAATCATATGTAGTTAGAACCATCCATCCCAGGAAAGAATGCAATTCTAGCACAGTGTCATGGTTTAGTATCTTAAGTTTGATCAATTATATATAAAAAGTATCCATATTTAAGATATCAAATAAGTATCATTAGATTAATTATGAAATGTATTTTCATAATAAATTATTTTAAAGTCATAAATGTGAATAGTATTCACTAGAAATTTGGTCAAACATGAATTACTTTTGCTGGCATGCATCCCGTAGTTGCATTCTTTGCTAGACGGAGGAAGTAGTATGTATTGGTAGTAGTTGGATGACATTGAGGAGTGGGATTGCACTGCTCTCCTCTTATTTGCATGTATTAGATAAAATTTGTTGAACTTGCAAGAACCATGCAGCGATGAGTTCATACGAGCAAGTCTCGTTTCCCTTGTTTTCCTATGATGCTTGTTACTGCGTCATTTACACTTTTAAGTTTGGGCCCTATTTTTAAATCGGGTCGGCGCGTAGGATTGTCCGGCTGCTGAGAAACAACATGGGCTGGACTTTAGTGCACCATGCAACATGACATACATCGAATGGAACTTTGTTTACTCCTCTGCTAATTTTCGAGGAACAAGGGAACATGGAGCCCCTGAACGAGCACCTCACAAACTGGAAGCACCCCTAATCGAGGGATGCAGATCTGCATCTCGATGCTCAAGTGCAACAACATTATGAAATCAAAAGCACCCAATCTTGAAGGCTGCTGTGTATTTGATCTGAAGGCCACTGCGTATTTCTTTACTACTATTCACTTTCTTGAGACATGTTTACACAGATGCCTGGAACTCGAGCGAGGCGCCGTTTGGTTCCTCGAGAAAGAACCATCACATTGGACAATTCACTTCCACAAGACATGTTTACATGGTATGCGATCCTTCAAGAATGTGGAGTCTCCACCTACATAAACTGCCGTCCCTATTTCCCCAGCGCTCTCCACCTCGTCATAGTCACGCCTTCATCGTCGACACGCATCCATCATCATTCTTCACACGAATAATCATATGCCCCTTGGCTATGGATGACCTTGCCAGTTGGCGGCGGACATTCTTGGCAACCTTTGAACAATCAAACATGGATGACCTTGCCAGCCTGCGGGCAACCTACTCGAACATGCACAGGGTGTGCGGCATCGCCGAAGTCGGCCGGCGCATACCACTACGCCGGGTGTTGCAGCATCAAGGTTTCTAGGAGCACTACTACTATGATGACAATTATCACGCCCTGCTCACCTCCAGGCTAGCCAGCGATGGGCAACCTAGAGGCCTGCTTCCTTGCCGGCTTGCATCCCATCTTTGTGGAAGCCCATAGGTCATTGACACCGCCGATTGAATGGTTTCAGCACTCTACCAAGGCAGGCCATAAACTTGGTATGTACGTCTATGCCCTCATGCTCTATAGGTTCAATACCGGCGCCGGCAATGATGATATTGCTCGGCGCCTATTGAGGAAGCTCGAAGGTGCTAAAGAAGTGGGGCCGGCTGCACTACCGTGGAAGAACTAGACCTGTACGCGGTGCCACAAAGACGTGTACTGGTGGTTGCAGGACATGGTGCCACAACATGTAGAGCCCATTCTTCACCCCATTCTTCCCCGGGACGGGCATTGCACAAGCGTCGACTACGGCGAGCCCATTGGATTTGAAGAATGGGACATGTGGGCTAGGTTCTACAGTGAGGAGTGTAGGATCTCACGGGAGTGTTATAAGTTATTCACATCAGTGTGGTAGATTAATTCTAAATTAGTGCATGTTAAGTTGTGATAAACATCTATGTATATATCTCTGGTTGGTGATTTTATTTTAATTTGGCAATAACATCAACTATATATGTATCTCGTTGTACGATGAAGTCATGTATTGTATGTGTTGGGCTCATGTACGATGAACCCTTGCTAACATATGAAGTATTTATGTGAATGTCTGTGTCAATCTTTGTTGAACTTGCAAGAACCTTGCAGCGATGAGCAAGTCTCGCCTCAGTCTAATGCAAAATAGAGGAGCCATTGGTGTTGAAATGTTATTGCACACATAAGAAAGTTTGACCTCTGTATATTTGAACGCATCTGACATTATCCTCTATAGTTTTTCCTCATTTTCCTGTGATGCTTGTCACTGTGTCATTTGCAATTTTAAGTTTGACTATTTACCTATGATGTAGAATAGAGGAGCCATTGGTGTTTAAATGATGTTTACCTGTTTCTTGTAAGGGCGTCCCCAATGGTTCACAAATAGCTAGTTTAGAAAGAATTCCATTGGCTATCAAGGAGAGAGATGAAATAGCTATTTGCAAATTGCCATTGTAGACGCCCTAAACCATATGTTCGGCTCACAGTCCGAGCAGTGTAAATTTGACCGGCCTGGACGCCCGGATTGGACCGCACTGTTGTGACTGCTTAGACTCGACCACAATATATACTTCATAGCATGCATACAGAAGGTCCACCCTATGTATATACATAAAGCCTGGCCTCGCTCCCATTGTTTTTCCACCTTGCATTGCACAAAAAAACCTCGCCTTGCCTCGCAAAGTCCCAAACTATGCCTCCCCGTCGCTTGCCACTAAGGCCGTGCCCATGAAGAGCTACTTGAGGAAGGGTCACCCGGCTTCAGTCCCCGCTTCCTCTAGTGTACTGGCTCTCCCCGCTTCAGAGGAGGCAGGACCAATGGTGCGCCCTACTTTGTTGTCGGTGGAGGCGGCATCGACATCTAGTCATGGGACACCGGTGTTCCCGTCGTTCTCCCGCCGCCATCTCCTTGACTGCCATTGCTCTCCCTATCACCATCGATGATGATGTTGGCGCTAGCGGCACCGGTGGTTCCCTCGCCATCGCCACTCCCAGTGTGCTCCACTTCGCAGTCATCGCAGGCTATGTGTCCTCCTCTATTCTTGCTGGCCCACGTCATGAGTGGGTCTCATGTATCCTCATGCTCCCGCTCATCGTCCATTGAGGACATGTTTGAGCACTCTTCATGCTGCATTAGGATAGACTCAGAGGATGATCATCAGCATGGGTACTCAACTCCCGTCCCCGAGAGCCAGAAGCTGATGATATGTGCCTGCCGCTATGGCTTGCTAGTCTTCCCCTTTGCCCAGAGAGTGCGCCCATAGTCCATTGTCGGGGAGCATGTCGTCGCTTGGGCCAACCGCTGCCCACACGGGACGTACGCTGTCGACAAGAAGATTGCCCGGTATCACGCGCTAGCGAGGAACCAAGGCTAGATCACCGATGGGGGCAACCACCAGCGATTTTGTGCCATGCGGCACCGGTTAGATTGGTTAATCATTTGCCTTCTAAATCTGATCGCTCTCCCCCTTATCATCTGGGCTTGAACTTATCTTGCATTGTGCAACGATTCCTCCATGGTGGTGCTGCCCCCCATTGTGGGGCTTCCCACCGGTGGTGTTGGAGAGTCATCCCATCACCATTCACCGCCGCATAGCCCGTTTATCCCCGCATAGCCCTCTGGTTCTGAAGTGGGCCAATCTTTAGGCGATGTAAAATATCATAAGTTATTCAAGCATTACCACGAGGTTCGAGCGTTGTTGTGTGCATCCAGGTTACATCGCTGACACGGTGCTCGGTGAATTGGTGGCCACGCGCCGCACTTGTCATGGCCCAACAGGAAGCCGCCTAGGCGCGAGAAGGCAAGGCAGCTGTGGTTTCTAAAGCCGGTCATCAAGTGTCTACCACGGCGCTGGCCGCTGCCTAGCTTCAGTTTGGTGAGGTGGTGAATGTTTGGGTGGTGGAGCAGGGTTTTCCGTCGGGATCAAACAACAATGAGATTGATGATCTCATCGAGAGCCTCCGGCCAGCTGCCGACGACATCTTAGTGAAGCTAAACGTGGAGCAGATCCTGCACGCCCGCCTCGACCCTTGATCTATGGGACATATCAGTAGTACTAGTAGTCATGACTAGGTTTGATCTATGGGACACCCTTGCAAATATGTGAACTCTTATTTGCATGTCTGTGTGAACTTTTGCTGCACTTTGTATTAGGTGGGTTAAACTCTGTTGAGCATGGTCTAGCCCCTGTTGGTTGCTTTTCGCTGCAGATTTCTTTCTATATAGTTCATACGAGCAAGTCTCATTTTTTCTCGTTTTCCTATGATGCTTGATATTGTATCATTTACAATTTTAAGTTTGGACCTTGTTTTTAAATCTGGGTCGGTGCGTAGGATTGTCCGGTCGCTGAGAAACAACACGGCAGGACTTTAGTGCACCATGCAATGTGACATACATCAAATGGACTTTGTTTACTCCTTTGCTAATTTTTGAAGAACAAGGGAACATAGGGAAGGTAGTAAGATCTGCTTATGAACTCTGGTAGGACACTTGGAGATGCTCTAAGCACCCAATCTTGAAGAACGAGCACCTAGCAAACTTGAAGCAACCCCAATCGAGTATGGAGCCCCAGAACAGGACAGAACCAGATGATTATAGATTTTCTATTAACACAAGATCTACAATCTACAATCTTCAAGGTCAAGCTCTTGTTCAACGGCAGCACCTCGCAAAAGACGGAGAAGGAGCACCTTGCAAAACTTGCACTAGCATCTCAGTGAGGTGCTTTATATTCCATAATGTTGCTACCTCTGAGGATCGAGGGATGCAGATCTCCATCTCGATGCTCAAATGCAACAAGATTATGGAATCTAAAGCACCCAATCTTGAAGTTCTTCTCCAAACACTAGCATCCCTGTGAGGTGCTTTATCTCCCTCTTGAACCTCTCATGGGCTCCAGGCCATGAGAGGTGAAAGGAGGAAGACAAAGCACCTCTAAGTGATGAAGAAAGATGATTGCCTCATGAGTGTGTGGATTGATCCCAATAGGTGCATCTAGACCCGGGTGAAATAAGCCAGCCGAAGATGGAGAAGTGCAAGTAATAGTGATGCAAGTAGTTGGGAATTAACTCATGGTGACTTTACCACCGATAGACCAAATCTGACCAAGCCGGACACATCTCACTCTTCACTCTTTTGTCTGCCCCTCAACTGCTGTGACTGCTTGGATTGGAATCAAATAAGTACAGAAAACACCTATCACAACTGCACTAGGCATTCAAGTCTCAAGCGTGTCAGAAGCTCTTTTTCTAGATTCACTTCTTGTGTCTAGCTTTCCTGCCGCATTCACTTCACTCTAATATTTTACTGTACTTGTAAGAAAGTCTGATGCAACACATTTCATCTTGTCGGACACTATACAATACAGAGCTGTGAGTAAAACTATTGCCTACGGAGTGCACTCGGTCAATTTGTATCAGTTGTAGTAGTAGTCATGAGTGGCTTTGATTTGTGTTGAACCCAAATCATCTTATTTTTGTGTATCTGATAAGATTTATTGAACTTGCAAGAACCATACATCAAAGATTATTTTTATTTAGAATTTTTATATTTCATAGGATCACACAAGCTCTGGTCGTCTAAAATCTTGACTACCCGGACGACGTGCTCCTGCATTCCTGTGCAGGCGCGCATGTGGGTGGCATCAATAGCCTATTATAGCAGGGGACATCGCCTTCCGGCCTGTCGCATTGACGTGATGGGGCAAAGCCCCACCACCCACCCACGCAAACATCTCGGTCATGGGGTGGTCGACAACCCCTAAACTATAGCAGCAGAGACAAGGGACGAGAGGGAAGGTTATACACCTACTGCCTTTTCTCTCTAGAGCTCCTGATTCCATCCCAAAGCTTTTGCCTTCCATCCTATTGTGCCGTCGATGCCTCCTGCTAGGACCATGGCAGAGCCAATGAGGTCGTCTGTCGATGTGGAGGCCTCGGAGGCCTTCCACGCCGGCAATTCTCCACCGACAGACAGACCTCTCATCGACATGGTCTCTGACCCACCAGTTCCCCCTTTGGAGGTAGATCATCACTGTACCGTTGTTCATGTCATTTATCTTCATTTAACTAGAGTATGCGAGCGATGCTCACACTAGTATTTGTGTTCATGCTGTTTAATTTAACTAGTATTTGGAATTTGCCTACTACCTCAATAGGTCAACGTGGGCGTGATGGTGTCCCTTGCCTCATTGGCCATGGAGCCCAGTTCTTTGTTTGCAGTCGCGCTCGAAAGCGGCCCCATGAGGCATCCCTCGATGGAGGCAGCTGCCCATGATTCCGTGCCATGCTGCGCCGGTTAGTTTGGTAAAAGTCATTTGCCTTCTCAACTAGATCACTCCCCCCCTTATCCTATATGGGCTTGAACTTGGCTTGCATTGTGCACCACTTCCTCCATGGTGGCGCCAACCTCGGTCTTGGGGCATTCCCCCAGTGGTGCCGGAGAGTCGTCCCATCGCCGCTTGCCGCCACCGAGCCCCTCTGTCCCCACACAGCCCTCTAGTTCTGAAGTGGGCGAATCACCAAAAGAGTGTGAATCCTCAGATGACATAGACTACTATCAGTTATTGAAGGATTACCACGAGTTCCAAGTGGTTTTGTTAATGACTTGGCTGAACGCCGAGATGCTATGCGTTGAGCTAGACGCCTCGCGCGACACACTTCAAGCTTCCAAGACTGAGTTCTCCATGGTTTGAGTCGATTAGGAGATCCTCAAAGAGCAGGGCCATAACATGATGAATCTTCTTATAGAACTGAGGACACGGATCGAGACCCTACAACGGTGCATGCAAGTCACCCATAACGTAGGCTTCCCCGTTGATGATCTGTTCGCCGAGGAGCCGTTCCGAGCCCTATTGGCATGCCTTTGAGCCATGGTGACCGAAGTTATTCGTCAAGGGGCTGCAGCGGCACTGGCTGCTGCCTAGCTTTTGATTGGCACAACAATGAACATTCGGGTAGCAGAGCAGGATTTTCTGCTAGAATCGAAGGACAATGACATCATCAATCTGGTCTAGAGTTTTGAGTCAGCCACCAATGCTTTCTTAGCGAAGGTGTATGTGGATGATATCCTGCACGCCCACCTCGATCCTTGATCTATGGGATGTACCAGTAGTACTAGTAGTCATGACTACGTTTGATCTGTGGGACGCCCTTGCAAATATGTGAACTCTTATTTGCATGCATGTTTGTGTGAACTTTTGCTGCACTTTGTATTAGGTGGGTTAAACTATGTTGAGCGTGGTGTAGCTCAGGTCATTTGGTCATTTTGTAGCTGGATTCTTTTTGCTATAGATTTTTTTCTGGTTGTCTTTGATCTGAAACTCAATTTGCTAAACAATCATGAGTGCCTTTGATCTTTGTTAAAGGCAACTCATGTCTTTGATAAAATTTGTTGAACTTGAAAGAACTATGCAGCGAGGAGTTCATCTGAACAAGTCTCGCCTTGATCTAATGCAGAATGGAGGAGCCAAAACTGTTGACTTTTACTACGAACGCAAGAAAGTCCAGCCGTTGCGTATTTGATCTCGAAGGACAGTAGAGTGTCGTAGCAATCAGTCTACCCCTCGACTACCATGACTGCTTGGATTGGAGTGAAATAAGTATAGAAAAGACCTATCACAACCTCACCAATCATTCAAGTCTCAAGCATGTCATGGTGGTCAAAAGCTCTTTTTCTCAATTCACTTCTTGTGTCCAGCTTTCCTACCGCATTCGCTTCATTCTCATATTTTATTGCGCTTGCAAGAAAGTCCAAATGCGGCATATTTGATCTTGTCGGACACTATACAGTATAGATCTATGAGTAAAAATATTGTGTTCGAAGTGCACTCGGTCACAACATTTGTACCAGTAGTAGTAGTAATGAGTGCCTTTCCCCTTCCGTCGATTGACACTAACCAAAATCATGCTTACAGATGGAAACTAGTTACCATACCATGGATGTGTACTCTACAACAAAGGATCACAACTTTTCCCCCGACCACGTCCCTCTAGAATATTCGATGAAATGCCATTTACCTATTTCTTGTAAATCGTTTGCTCACCTGATAGTCCGAGCAGCGTAAATTTGAACGGGCCAGATATGTAACTAGTTTCAATTTTATTTGTTTTCTTTAGGGATTCAATGAATGTATTCATACAAAATAGGTTTCCCCGTATAACGTGAGATGTGTCTGCACACGGTCATATTTATGATGCTTGGACTTTCTTGCGTGTGTTGTAAAATTTGAATAGCTATGTGGCTCCTCCGTTAGGCATTACATCGATGCGAGACTTGATTAGATGAATTATGTTATGCATGTTTACCATACTATAGATAAAAAAGAGTACCAGAAAGAAACCTACAGGCAAAACCAACCAACAAGGGCTAGAAACCGGCTACCAAATGACCAAATGACCTAATCTACACCATGCTCAATAGAGTTTAACCCACCTAATACAAAGTTCAACAAAAGTAAACACAATAAGATACATAAGGAAGAATGCAAGGGAAGATCTACCAAATGACCAAATAAGCCTTCACAAATCAAAACATGTACTCCCTCTATACTCCCAACATAAAGAAGATCCATCAAATGCAACGTGAGATACATCAAATGCAACGTGAGATACATCAAATGCAACTTTATTTACTCCTCTACTCATCATCGGTATCACTGTCCTCATCCTTGTAATAGAACCACCCAATTTAAACAAGATCAAGTATGGCTGTCCCCATTTAACACGTTGATGCACATATACTTTCACTCATATAAACCCGGTAGTCCGCCGAGTGTCACGAAGGACCTCGGTAAATCAACATCACGACCAAGATCACATGATTAAGCAAATACACATCACATACACAGAGTTGTAGTGGAAAAAATATTATAAATGGGTTCACAAATAATAGTATAAGTTTGGGTTTCAAAACCAGTTAAGGGAAAACAACATAGCTTTCAAATGATTACATTAATATAAGTTCCAAATACGTTGCTAGCACAAGTGACATCATCTGATAAAAACATATAGATGAGAAATAAATATAGAGTCACTGAGCCCACCGGTGGTTAGCCACCATCTTCCTCAGGCCGAGAATTTCACCTACAACATGGTGGGATAAACCCTGAGTACTCGAATGTACTTAGCTAGACTTACCAGTCATAAACCAAAAATAAAGTGACACCAAGGATTATGCAAGGCTTTATAAGTAGAGCTAGCTTGACAACATTTTGTAAAAAAAGTCACTAATTTAGCTATACATTTTATAATTCGGTCATCAAGTTAATTATAGCTATTCATCTCTAAATTAGTAACTAACATGTTCCAAACATGTGGTATATCATTTAGTAACATGCAATAGTAACCATAGCCAGTGTAATAATTCCATGTTCATCATAACCATCATATTTCATAATTCAATTACTACGATGCTGTAGCTAGTCAAGTTTCTCATTATCCGAGAGAGACGGCGATTTGAATCGATTTCAACCAGCTGGGAATTTATTCCTAACATAAACTAGACATACATGTGCTAAGGTAGTCTTAGGTCACCTTTAGTACAACTCAGGTCCACATTTCGTGGGTTCGATCAACGCCGCACAATCAGGGACAACCAGCTGCCGGGACGATCAGGACTACCCTACCCTTGGGCTCACGTTTGGCTCCCCGCACATCCTTACTACCATCCAGAGTGCACACTTTCACAGAACAGGGCCCGGCCTAAGTTGAGCTACTCGGCTTGGCGGTCGGAATGAGTTATCCGGCCAACTAAGTGAGAGGCATGCATTCAATCTCAATAGAAGTTCCAACAACGGTACGGTCCTTAATCGGCCTGAGTTGTGCACACTTTCACAATTGCAAGAAAACATGTAAAAGCAAGATAAATCTAAAGATCATCATTTTCTATAAACATATAGCCATATTATGGTTCCTTGGGTCAAAATATCACCATGCAAGGGCAAAGGAACCACCTTTCACATTTTTGCATATATAAATTATTTATAAACCATCCAAAATCATTTATCAAGCATTAATCAAGTTAAATCAATAACTCAATCATACTACATCCAATGACCATGAAATTTTTACCACAACACACACATAGCATCAGTAGCCTACCATAAAAATTTTACCTCATTTGTAGCACCACAACTTTAGATATGAATTTATCCCTAGAAAACCCTAATTAACGTAGATAAATAAAAACAACAAAAACCTTCTACTAACACATATCATAAGATAACTCTACTGCATAGATCTACTCTCATGGATTCCAAAAAGTCTTCATTTTCTATTTTACAATTTTTCTATGATTTACTATGATTTTCCAAAGTTTCAGTTGATTAAATGAAATAAAGAAAACACATTTGCATATGGAACCCTAAACTTTCCTCTAATCAACCGAGCCTAGATCTAGAAACTACTCTCTCTAGTCATTAAGCAGCTCAAACCAAGAAAGAGTTTCTATTTCCTTTTTAACCCTTCTCCTTCCTTAGATCGACACAGAGCGTAGGGGAGACCATCGGGGTTGGACTTGAGGGCGTTGGGATTGGGCCGCGCCTGGCCCTAGCTTGGCCGGCTACAGCCAGCAGCAGCCTGGCCGCAGCAGCAGGCGGCACTGGTGGTGATGAACTGCAACGGAGGATGGGGCTGCTGGTTAGAGCTCAGGCTAGGGCTTGGGGAGTAGAAAAAGGAGGGGGGGTCCAGGCGAGGTTGGAGCGGCTACTGGTACTAGGAACCGGAGGACAGCATGGTGGCTATGGTAGATTTTTATGGAGGACAACATTGTGGCTACAATCACCGTTCTGGAAGATTTTAGGAGAAGGAGAGAATGTAGAGGAAGGGAGCGACAGCGGCGTCTGCTTCGACTCCTCTATGCATGTGCACACCCGAGGTGAGTGGGGGCGCGACTTGAGCATGACGGCCATGCAGCGACAAACATCTATATAGGTCGGCCACGTCCAAGTGGTCTAGGCTGTTCAAAAATGCCTGAAAAACCAACTGAAACCCTCATTTTCTCGCCTCTCTATCTCCTAAACCGAGCGATGAAAAACTAAACCAATTGCACAGTGTTGTAGAGCTATATGAGGACTACAACTTTGCTTAAAGGTTTGTGGTCTAACTAGGATTATATTGGAATATAGAGAGCTACAAAGTAGGGCTCATGAAACTGAAAATTCAGTTTTCAGTTAACCCAGACTTGGCCAAAATTTTGAGATCCAAAACAACACTGGGTTCAGTTTTGAGGCATCAGTTTGACTAAGCTAGGGACCAAAATAGCTCATGACCCTTAAACAAAGTTTGTTGTACTCCACTGAAACTTCAACTTTTATTTAAAGTCAAACTTCATAACTTGTTTCCACACTATTATTTGACCTTGGTCAGAGCAGCATCACGTTAAACCTTAAATTGGAGTTTTAGACCGATTGAGGCATTTTCTTGGCATTAGCTCAACATGGACCTTTCATGACTTTTCTGGTAGAGTTCAATTAGAGTCATTTGGGCAAGGTAGCAAGGTTTGGTCAACATCCCATGTTTCCATTCACTTAATACAACAATTCAAGCAAGGTTATAACTTATCATTTCATGTGACTTCTTGACTCCAAACTTCATGATACTTTTCAATAGTCAATGTAGATGGAAATAGATGTGAGGCACTTGAAAAGGGGCACCTTCCACATTACTCAAGCATACCACTTGATGGTGGGGAAACGGGCGGCTATGACCCACCTCCATGTCAGCAGAGACAAATTTGGTTTTGGTTTAATTTAATTAGGACGAAAGTAAAAGTACAGGTATTGCGAGTCCAGACTTCCATAATTCTTATATTTGCATAAAAATTATATTAATTACATCTCCGAAGAGAACACCCATGATTAAGAGTTTCAACATGAGTATATAAAAAATAAGATTACATCATATGGCTTCCTATTACAAACTACAAAAAGAAAACAAAGTCTTCAGTCTTGTCGTATTGGATGGATGCATGAGTATGTTTTGCATTTAGCGATGGTCATTTCTTGGATGAATAGTGTATCATATCGTGTATGCACGTGGTTTACTTTGAAGACTAAGTTTGACATAGTCTCATCAGGCCATGCAAAACTCTGGATCGACATGTTTGATATATGTGGATGCACTCGACATATAGTGCGATGTTTTATATGGGCACTTGTCAAGGTTCAGGAAGATATGTCGTTGAGCTAAACCTAGACGCGACGCATGGAGTTGATTTGTTTTATCAAAGTTGGCGTACATGCCCATGACATGGTATTTGACCAAGGGTTCACGTGCACCATGCTATTTAATTTGATTTGATTTGGTTCGTTATAGCTAGACATAACCTTATATGAGTGCAGTCTAACTAAGGAGCTAGATTTAAGTTAGCCGTGATGCATAGCATTTGGAGGGCCTAACTGGGGCATAATTGACATTTCTTTTCAACATGCCATGAGTTCATTTCTTGGTAAACTAACACACACTCTTTGTAAATACGAATGACCGATAGCTTATTTGGGTTTTTTAGGAGACCACGATGTGCAGGTATCTAGTTTATGCAAAGCTTTTATGAATATCGTGTTATTTATTTAGGCCATGACGTAGTTACGTCTTAATAACTCGGCATATGGCCTCTGTATGATTATTTGGACATATATGCATTTTGACATATGTGCATGCCGACGGAAGGAAATTTATACATTTGTGTGATAAACATTTATTTGATGTGTTGTATCATATATATATGCATGTGATTCATTATATCATGCAAGATTAGGGACTGATATATATGATGCATTCATATGTGGTGCAATATTTTATTTTTTTTAAAAAATACCCGGATTGTCCGTGGCTGACGTGGTTGATTTATTTTATCAAGAGAAGGTGCAAGTGCTCATGACATCGTATTTTGGCCATGGATTAGCATATATGATGCTATTCAATTTGATTTAATTAATGGCTTAGCTAGAAATGATCTTTTATGGATACAGTCTAAGTAATGCAAGATTTAAGTTACTTGTGACATGCAAGGACCTGAAATGGCCCACTATATGGATTTTAGTTATTTTAAACATGACGCTGGCCGAGTGATCTTTCATAGATGCAGTCTGCTTTGTGGTAAGATTATTTAATAATCTCTCCTATTGCCACTAATGATGTGCATGGCATGGACTGACATGATGTCCAGACGCGTGGAACAACGTTATCTTGTTTTACTAATTTTGATTAGGGACCATGAATTTGATGAAATCCCTTCTTAGCATGATGCCGTAGATGAAAGCACCATGTGCTGACTTTGACGCAACATTAGTTTGATGTTTTTTTTTTTGGTTTATCTTGTGCATGTGGTTTGGTCATGTCGCTGCTCATGCAAGACGTACGGGGCATGCAGGCCGGTTTGTATTTCTGTGCGGCAGATAAGGAGGCAAGTTAAAGATCCATAGAGCGCTAATTTAATTAGCAATGTATTTGACGCAAACAGATGCTAGCTAACTAATACTTATGGTATGTTCTGGATGCATGGATGGCATGACTGAACATATGCACCACTTTTCTTTTAGACATAATTTCGTCTGGTTTTATGATTATTTCTTTGGTTTGATAGTAGCTGACGTATGATCTTTCTTTATGGAAGTAGCATGCGAGTTCTTTATTTTCTTTGATGTATGATACGAACTGGCTGGCGTTGCCGTGGCCAAAACACATGTAGATTTGTTTAGATATGGAGCCGATTCGTGTCCATATTAAATTTACCATGAACCGGGTGGAGCGTGTCCATCAATCTTGTGCCATGAACCTTTAACCGGGTTGGAGCCAAGATCGCGTCTAACCGAATTTTCACTATGAACATAACGGGTGGAGCCACAGCTCGTCCGACCCAATTTTCAACCATGGGATGGAGCCAAAACGCATCCAAACCCGTATTTTACCGAGGCATATTTGCTGCCTTTTTACATCTTCACCGGGGCATATCGCCCACGCGCAAAGCATGGTCGTGGCACTGTTGGCCGACCTTTTATCGGAGATCAGCCGTCCTTGTTTGGCCCTTATAAGCTACGCATGAGACCTTGAGTTTGGATCCGGTGAAGATTTGGTTGTTACAGAACGTCGATGAAGCCATGAAGATCAGAGCAAGAGGAGAGGAATCAGAAGAGCACCATGCAGCCTCTCACCTTCCCCTGAAACTCGACGAAGCAGCAGCTTTTTATCTCTCCTGCGGCAGCCCGACGGTACTTGCCGAGAACGTCCTGACGCAGCAGCTTGTGAGGCAGGCTTTGCAGGATATGTGCTTGTTCTTCAAATCTCCGATGAGGCAGAGCAGCAGCCAAGCGGCGTTTGGAACTGTCTACGATGCGGCACTACGGGGTACGGCAGCCTCGCTTTCGTTTTTGGGACAGCACTTTCGATCGGGGAGCGGGGTCCCGAATGCTCTCTATTTATTATAGAGCCGAGGGAACGTCGGTTGCCAAGACTAAATGGCGCGCTAGCTGGAGTCTGAATTGCTGCGCGCGCTAGCGGAGAACGTGTGATCCTGGGTCTCTCTGGACTTGGTCAAAGTAGTTCTCGTCCAACTTGGTCAAGGCCGAAGCACGGAGCATCCTCTGGCTATTTCTTTGATTTTAGTATGCTCAAACCTGCTCTACTACTAGCATGCCCGGTTCCTGTTGGTTTGAACCCACGCATATAGTGTAGGCAAAGATAGCACTTGGCATGGAGACGGAATTTGCGCGACTGCTGGACGGGACTCTTTCCGGATGTGAAGTTCGTGGAAGTTTGAATCCTCCTTTGGACTTGGACTTGGTCGCATCGAGACCTGCTGCTCCCTCTCTATGAATTGTGGGCCACTTTATCTTTAGATTGAAGTAATTAATTTAATAAAGGAAAATGGGGAGGTTTATCTCCTGGCTGGCACACGTAGCGCTACACGCTACTATGACTACCGGAGGCCGCGGCTTTGCCTGAGTGTTTTTACACTCGGCAAAGAGCCCTTTGCACTCGGCAAATGCTTTGCTGAGTGTAGCACTCGGCAAAGTTCGCTTGGCAAAAATTTTTCCGGCAAAGGGTCTCTGCCGAGTGCTTTTTATCGGGGCACTCGGCAAAATAAAAAAAATTTTGCCGAGTGCTTGGGGCGGCACTCGGCAAAATATTTTCGGCCGTTGCGGCGCCGGCCGTTAACCGTTATTTTGCCGAGTGCCCGAACCAGCACTCGGCAAATTTTTTTTTAAATTACTTTGCCGAGTGCCCCAGCCCAGGTACTCGACAAAGTTTTTTTTATTTTTTTTAAAAAGTACTTTGCCGAGTGCCCCTATCCAGGCACTCGGCAAAGTTTTTTTTATTTTTTTTTAAAAATTTACTTTGCCGAGTACCCCTATCCAGGCACTCGGCAAAGTTTTTTTATTTTTTTTAAATAATTTCTTTGCCGAGTGCCCCTGTTTAGGCACTCGGCAAAGAATTTCTGATTTTTTTTAAAAAAATACTTAGCCGAGTGTCGCGGCGAGGCACCCGGCAAAGAATTTTTTTTTTGAAAAATCTTTGCCGAGTGCCTTGCCCATGGCACTCGGCAAAGACCCCGAGAATTGCAAAAAAAAAAATTACATTCCATTGTAAAAGACAATATATATATATAATCTATATCACCAACATGCATTATATATCACAAGCACACGCATATTTAATAAATCTATCGAAAATCCATCACAAATGCACCAAAGTTCAACATCACAAGTTTATTATTACAAGTTCAACATCACAAAGTTCAGCATCCCTCTCAATCGGCGATTTTTTACCAGCCTCCATGGTGTGGCCCCGAACTGCAAGTTTCGTGAAGGACCGGACTTTGTTTGCATTTTATATAATTTAAAATCACACGATCACAAGTACGGTGACATGGTAGCAGATTGTTTGAACCCATGTGAGTTTAGGATACTGCACAAAAGAGAAGAGATTGCATGTGTTAGACTCAAAATTAAAAATTTGGATGACACCTCCCTTATTCCATGTAGGTTTCAACCTCTTTGAAATATCGCACGAAGGCCGACAATCATAACGGCACGAAGGCCAACAATCATAACGGTCACGAAGGCCAAAAATCACAATGGCATGAAGGCCGACAATCCCAACGCAACACAGAAAAAATTAAACTTTCATACTCACAGGGTGAAGTGTCGAACCGCCAGCTGGAGCTGGCAAAGTTGACTTTCAGACACTGATGCTTGCCCGATGGTTTGCATGATCTGATACATGTCCGCCATCGCTTCTTCGTTTTCCAAATCTGCGGTCAAAATTGCGTCTCCCTTGTTTCTCGCCAGCTCGGCCTGCAAAAAATATATTTTCAAGAAGAAATTATATTTGTTGGTGCACATGACACAAATTTTTTTTGGAGTAGAAAGAGATACTTGCAGACCTCTATACTATAGCAAAGGTTTACTGAAGGTTCTAAAATCTTTAGGGACATCAGTGGGATTCACAGCACAGCAGTGCGATTCACAGGTCCATCTAGAGGCACAAGGTCCACCTTTGCCGAGTGCTTTATTAAGCGCCGCACTCGGCAAAATATTGCTTTGCCGAGTGTCCCGATAAAAAGCACTCGACAAATTCTCAGGCACTCGGCAAGTCCAGTTTTCCAGTGGTGTATACGTTGCATGATCATACTTTAATCTATGCGTGTGCAAAGTGTTTGCATTTACGGCCGGGTGTATTTATGGGACATGTGATAATACTTATTTACTCCCGCAGCACCGTATGAGAGTATCCATGGTCCGACTTGTTCCGTATGTGCATATACATTTGCATAAGTCTTTATATTTTTCTTTCTCCTTTTGAATAATCACCACATCACTTATAAGATAGATTATGTTGGCAATGCCCTTTAGAATTCAGAACCCTATATAGGTATACACCTTCACTCATACATTAGTTTCATTTTCTTTCCAGGCGTGAACACGCTCATGCATATATGTACATGTGTGTCCCCTTTTTCTTTTTGCTCCATCTTCTTTTGATGTTATATTATTTCTTATTTGCCAATATCATATTCATATAAAACTTGATCATCTATACCATTTTATTTAATATGGTATAAATGTTTTCACACATTTTTGTGTATGCCAAAATTGGTGTCAACAGATGCCCCCTCGAGGTCCGGATGCGAAAACTACTTTGTATGACGGATCCCGAGCTCAAAACTTGAGATTTTTATTTATTTATGATCTCGCTTTTTTTGTATTTATGATCTCGCTTTTTTTTGGAAACATACTTTGGGGCACTTGATTCACACGGAGATTTGCGCATATAAATGATATTTATCAAGCAATGACGTATAGTCTCACGTTATATTGATCTTTATATCAGACTCTTGGAGGACATAATATTTTAAATGTTCGTTCCATGGTCGCAGTTTAATTTTAACAACTTTGGATTTTTTTTTGTTGCATTCAATTTAAACTCACGATGCATTGAAGATGCATTGGGGGCATTTGTTTATTTTTCATGCCAACAGTTTAGGCTCATGTCGCAATAGAGCATCCTTTTTTTATATATTTTTTTAGCTTCAGTTCATGCTCATGAAGCTATGAAACATTTCTTCTTCTTTTTTATGCTTACAGTTTAGGCTCGCGAAGGAGTACGTTTTTTTTTGTGTGTGCTAACAGTTGTAGCAGTGGAGCTTCGTTTTACTTTTGTTTCAGTTTAAACTCGTGGAGGAATGGAGCCTTGTGATTTTTTTTTCCTTGATACTACAGTTTAAGCTCATGAAGCGATGAAGCATTGGGTTTTTTTTCACGCTACAGTTAACTCATAAAACGATGGAGCATTTGTTTTCTTTTATGCTTTGAAGGAGCATTTTTTTGAAGGAGCATTTTTTGTGCTAACGTTATGAATCTTTAGGCTCTTATGGCAATGGGCGTTATGAATCTTTTTATGTCTTCTTTACTTCACTTGAGCTTTTTTTGCTCATGAAGCGATGGAGCATATATTTTTCAAGCTCATGAAGCGATGGAGCATTATTTTCTTTACTGAGGATCATGAAGGAGCATTTTTTGGTGCTAACAGTTTAGGCTCTTGTAGCAATGGAACGTAATATGCATATTTTCCTATGCGTAGTAACGCTTTAGAAATTTTCCATTTACTGGCGGTGGGCAATACTCACCATCCGGAGATATGATTCTATAAGCGCCACTAGAGTAGACATCACTAGTAGAGAACAAACCTTTGATCCTCGGCCAAAATAGGCTCTAGTCCCGGCATTTTTTGCGCCCGGGACTAGAGATACCTTTAGTCCCGGTTGGTGGCTCCAACCGGGACTAAAGGTCCCTGCCCAACTCTGCAAGCCCAGGCGGTGGTGGCGAGGACCTTTAGTCCCGGTTGGAGCCACCGACCGACTAAAGGTATACGTTACTCCTGGTTGGTGGCTCCAACCGGGAGTAAAGGTCTACTCCCGGGGCGTGGCTGCGCCGGGGTTGAAAGTTACCTTTAGTCTCGGTTGGAGCCACCAACCGGACTAAAGGTCCCCTTCCTTCTATCCCGAGGTCGCCTCCTCTTCTTCCTCCCCTCCCCCCGAGCTCAAAGACATTTTGAAGCTCACTGCACTAGTGTTCTTGCTTCCTCCCTCCCTCCATTGTTCCTTATTGTGGTTCTTTATTGTGGTTTTTTTCATTTGTAAGCAATTTGAGCTCAAAATCACTTCAAGCTTGCATATTTACATGAAATAAGGTTAAAGTAGCTAGTTGAACTTGCGGACCGTGTTCATCTCGGCGAGCATGTTCTCTACCGAGCGGTAACGGACGTCAAGGAGGAGCTTTGATTCTACGAGGGAGAGCGGCAACGGTCGTGGAAGACCGTGTTCCCTTCCTCGTAGAATCGGAGCTCTTCCGTGGCCAAGTACGGTGCCATCCGGTGGAGAAATGCTCGCCGAGATGATCACATAAGCAAGTTCAACTAGTACGGATGGTTATTTATTCATATGTCCCGATATCGTCGCAGTAGTCTGTCAATCACCGTACCCAAACGTAGTATATATATAAATATAAACTCAGAAAATAGTTAGAAAATTATAGAAAATTCGTACTAGTTGAACTTCCGGACCGTGTTCAGCTCGGCGAGCATGTTCTCTGCCGAGTGGTAACGGATATCAAGGAGGAGCTTTGATTCTACGAGGGAGAGCGACAACGGTCGTGGAAGACCATGTTCCCTTCCTCATAGAATCGGAGCTCTTCCTTGACCAAGTACGGTGCTGTCCGGTGGAGAAATGCTCACCGAGATGATCACGTAAGCATGGTCAACTAGTATGGATGGTTATTTATTAAAACATGTTTTTGAGCTATAATGTATTAAAAAATGAGTATAGAGATATAGATAATTTTATAGTTTCTTAATTTTATTTGTTTATAAAATGAGAAATTTATAGTGTATTAAAAATGAGTATAGAGAGTAGATGGCAACTGCTTCATTGTTTAGAGATATAGATAATTTTATAGTTTCTTAATTTTATTTGTTTATAAAATGAGAAATTTATAGTGTATTAAAAAATGAGTATAGAGAGTAGATGGCAACTGCTTCCGGGTCCTTGGCCTCTCATGGGTTTCCAAAGCGACTTAGGCCGGGCCTCCCAACAAGGATCGTATCTTCTACAAGTGTTCGAATCGCAATGTGAGTTATTTTATCGTATTTAATGATTATGGTTAGTTTATACCTATTTTCATGATGGTTGTGATTAAAGTTCTAATTTTTTGTTTTAATTTCAGTGGGATGGCAGTAGACGATGTTCAAGCTTCTACTGGGAGGAAGAGTATGTTGAACTCGTGCAAAAATATCTTGCACAACAGGCAGATACGGCAGCTAATGAGGCAGTGATCCAGCCAAAGAAGCCCAAAGATGTTGAACAATCGGGGGATCTGTTTGTTTTAGTTGAGATTGGTCACGAAATCCTTGTGCTCCTAAAATGTATTTTAGCTTTAGTTCTTTTAGTGGTAGTTGGGATTGTCTACATTGTAGCGATGCTTTCATAAATTTATACCTTTTGTGGTGGCACACATGTTGTATAAATAATTAATTATGATCTAGGTTTTAATATGGTATTTATGTCATGTAATGCAGATGAGCCGGCATTGGATGTACAATGCTGATCGCCGCTCCCAAGAGTTCATTGACGGCGCATGCATTCTTTGTTATGTGCGGTCGAGGCAAACAAACGCTGACGGTTTCATGTCTTGCCCCATGTGCCATATGTAAGAATACGGTGGAATATCCTTGCTCAAGGACTCTTCATTCACACTTGTTCAAGTCGGGTTTCATGCCAAACTATATTTGTTGGACGAAGCACGGAGAAACCGGCATTGTAATGGAAGAAGGTGAAGAAGAACAATGGGACGACAATGATATTATTCCCGATGGTGCGTGCTTCAATGATACTATAATGGGAGAAGCTGAAGAAGAGGTAGCCACAGAAGATGATCCTGCTGATGATCTTTGTCAGGTCATTCGTGACGCACAAAGAGAATGTGAAAGTGAAAAGGAGAAGATCAAGTTTGAGCGGATGCTAGAAGATCACAACAAATTGTTGTACCCAACTTGTGATGCAGGGCAGAAAAAGTTGAGAACCACACTAGAATTGCTCCAATGGAAGGCAAAGAATGGTGTATCTGACAAGGGATTTGGAGAGTTACTAAAAATCCAAAAGAAGATGCTTCCGAAGGACAATGAATTGCCCACCACTACCTACGAAGCAAAACAAGTTGTCTGTCCTATGGGGCTAGAAATCGAGAAGATACATGCATGTCCTAATGACTGCATCCTGTACCGTGGCAAAGAGTACGAGAAATTGGATGCATGCTCGGTATGCCATGCATCGCGGTATAAGATCAGGTGAGATGACCCTGGTGATGTTGAGGGCGAACGTCCGTGGAAGAAAATCCCTGCCAAGGTTATGTGGTATGCTCCAATAATACCACGCTTGAAACATCTATTCGGAAACAAAGAACATGCAAAATTATTGCGATGGCACAAAGAAGACCATAAGGTAGACAATATGTTGAGACACCCTGCGGATGGGTCCGAGTGGAGAGCAATCGACAGAGAATTCCCGGAGTTTGCAAATGATGCAAGAAACTTAAGGTTTGCTTTAAGTACAGATGGTATCAATCCTTTTGGAGAGCAGAACAGTAGTCATAGCACTTGGCCTGTTACTCTAAGTATCTACAACATTCCTCCTTGGTTATGCATGAAGCGGAAGTTCATTATGATGCATGTGCTCATCCAAGGCCCGAAGCAACCTGGCAATGACATCGATGTGTACCTGAGACCACTTATTGACGAACTTCTCATTTTGTGGAATAAAGAAGGTGTACGTGTGTGGGATGAGTACAAACAGGAACACTTTGATCTACGAGCATTGTTGTTCATAACAATCAATGATTGGCCTGCTCTAAGTAATCTTTCAGGACAGTCAAACAAGGGATATAATGCATGCACACACTGCTTCGGTGATATTAGAGGTGTATTCTTGAAAAAATGTCGAAAGGTCATGTACCTTGGCCATCATCGATTTCTTCCTACAAATCACCCCGTAAGAAAGAAAGGCAAGCATTTTAAAGGGAAGGCAGACCACCTGATCAAGCCTCGCAACCGAACTGGTGAGGATGTACTCGATATGGTCAATGATGTGAAAGTTGTCTTTGGAAAAGGACATGGAAGCCAACCTGTTCCGAACGACGCTAACGGTTACGCACCCATGTGGAAGAAGAAGTCCATATTTTGGGACCTACCCTATTAGCAAGTCCTAGAGGTCCGCAGCTCGATTGACGTGATGCACCTGACGAAGAATCTTTGTGTGAACCTGCTAGGCTTCATGGGTGTGTATGAAAAGCCTAAGGACACATTTGAAGCACGATAGGACCTGCGTTGTTTGAGAGAAAGAGACAACCTGCATCCAGAGAAGACAGATGATGGACGCTATTACTTACGTCCTGCCAGCTACACTCTAAGCAAAGAGGAGAAGGAAATCATGTTTCAATGCTTAAACAACATCAAGGTACAATCTGGATTCTCCTCGAATATAAAGGGTATTATAAATGTGCTAGAGAAGAAATTCTGTAACTTAAAGTCCCATGACTATCACGTTCTCATGACGCAATTACTTTCAGTTGCATTAAGAGGAATTCTACCTCCAAATGTACGTCTAGCCACCGTGAAGCTATGTGCATTCCTCAATGCAATTTCTCAGAAGGCAATTGATCCAACTGATCTAGCTAAACTACAGAATGATGTGGTTCAATGTCTCAACAGCTTTGAGTTGGTGTTCCCTCCTTCCTTCGTTGATATCATAACACACCTCCTAGTTCACCTAGTCAAGGAGATTTTCATTCTCGGTCCTGTGTTCCTACACAACATGTTCCCCTTAGAGAGATTCATGGGAGTTCTGAAGAAATATGTTCACAACTGTGCTCGCCCAGAAGGAAGCATCGCCAAGGGCTATGGAACAGAAGAGGTCATTGAGTTCTGTGTTGACTTTATTCCCGACCTTGACTCGATTGGTGTTCCTGAATTGAGACATGAGGGGAGACTAAGCAGAAAGGGGACACTAGGGAGGAAAACATATATTGGTATGGATGATGATTATTTCAATAAAGCGCACTACACAGTTCTACAGAACTCCTCTTTGGTAGATCCGTATATTGAGACACACAAGGATCTCTTATGATCCGAGTTTCCAGGGAAGACTGAAGCTTGGATTACGCGTAAGCACATGGAAACTTTCGGCGGTTGGTTGCGAAAAAAATGTCAAGGTGATGAGAGCATCCATGAGCAACTGTATTTATTGGCTATGCAACCATCATGGCATATCGTCACATACAAAGGGTACGAGATAAATGGGAACATATTCTACACAGTAGCCCAAGATAAAAGGAGTACCAACCAAAACAGTGGTGTCCGCATAGATGCCACAGACCCAAATGGGAATAAGCAGACATATTATGGACGCATAGATGAAATATGGGAACTAGAATATGCACCTACTTTGAAGGTCCCATTGTTCAAGTGCCAATGGGTCAAGGTGACCGGAGGCGGGGTAACAGTAGACAATGAGTATGGAATGACAATAGTAGACCTTAGTAATATTGGGTACAAAGACGAACCATTCGTCCTTGCCAAGGATGTGAATCAGGTGTTCTATGTCAATGATATGTCTACCAAACCAAAAAGAGGGAAAAACGATAATGACTCAACCAAAGAGCCAAAGCATCACATAGTTCTTTCAGGGAAAAGAGTCATCATGGGAATTGAGGACAAGTCGGACATGTCAGAAGATTATGAAAAGGATGACCGAATTCCGCCCTTCAAAGTGAACAAAGACCCTAGCATCTTGGTAAATGATGAGGACACTCCATGGTTACGACGCGATCATAACCAAGGGACATACGTAAAGAAGAAGTTCACTGCTGTGCCCACTTGATGATATAGTGATTTAATGTAGTGTGTGTTTGAGATATTATGTAATAATTGTGAATTCAGATGTTTATTATGTCATGTTTCAAATTAAATCAATGTTTGATTTGATGGGATTTCTCTCTTAAAAAGGTAAATTAGGATATTGAGTGATGAAAAATTAAAATATTAACGTTAAATTGATGTGAAAACAAATTTTCTGTCCAAAACCAATAGTTTTAATAATTTTAATTAAACACAACATTTTTGCATTAACGAAATAATAAATATTAGTTACATTATGTTTTATAATTGTAACAAAAAATAAAAAAAGTTAGGTTATAGATTTTTCCTATGTGCAATAAAGAAAAAGAAAATCCATATTTTTAACAAAATAATTTTATGCCTTTTATTTAATTTACTATGTATTTAACAAGACTATTGCATTTCTATTAAAAAAATTTGCTTAAAACATGAGGGAAACGAAATTGCAGCCCACCTTTACTCCCGGGTTGGAAGCCCACCTGGGAGTAAAGGTGGGCTGCAGTTTCGTGGCCCGCCAAAAAAACCTTTACTCCCGGTGCTTATTACCAACCGGGAGTAAAGGCTCCCAGTGCGTGTTACCAACCGGGAGTAAAGGTATACCTTTACTCCCGGTTGGTAACACGCACCGGAAGTAAAGGACCTTTACTCCCGGTGGGGGGATGGCACCGGGAGTAAAGGGGCGTGGCATATATATACCACTGCCATCTTCTTCCTTGCGTTCTTCGCCGATTCCTCTCCCCCTGCGCCCACACCACTCGGCCCGCCACACCGAGGACGCCGCCGCCACCCCGCCCGACATCGGTCATCGCCACCGCCTCGCACGCGTCCGCGGTCCCCACGCCACCCCACGCGCCGACGACCTTGCGGCACCACTGCTGCCCGGCCGCCCCCGCTAGACGCGCGGCCACACCGGTACCGTACCCTCACCGCGTTGACATGGCGCGACGACAAGGCCGCCAACACGCGCGCGCGGCTTCCTCTCCTCCATTCCCAAGGTACGCTGCTTGCTCCATTCCATCTCCAGGCTACACCATGACCAACAGATCGATGATGAGGAGCACGCTGTGATTGCTCCGATCCTATTCCATCTCCATGCATGAAACACACTATTTTAGGCAAGTTCACTCATGGTAACCGTACGTACTGTTGTTCACGTTTTCTTTTCCTACGTGCATGCTCCTCTATCGATACAGTAGTTACTGAAACTTTGGTTGTCACTTTGGTTTGCATACGTACGTACGTCAACAAATGTGTGTATCGATCACAAACCCAAACGTATACTTAACTAATTTTCATGGCACGTCGCACATGGCGTTCAGACGGGCATTATTCTCTATCACGCTAACTATTATAAGAAAGAAAGCGCCAAAGGAATAGAAAAAAATTCCAGTGTATACGCGCCATCTATAAGCGCCATGCGTTTCTATGTATACGGCGGAGCACCGCCGCCCTCGTTCACCCTAGGGTTTATACGGTGGAGCACCGCCGCCCTCGTTCACCCTAGGGTTTAGGGTTTATACGGCGGAGCATCGCCGCCCTCGTTCACCCTAGGGTTTAGGGTTCCGCTGCCCTCATTCGATCATTTTTGGTGTGTGAAGGTTGGTTTGCAGGTGGTTGTGGATGATATAGCTGAGTCTATGAAGGGTGTAGCAGATGAAGTGGTTGAGAGTGTGCTTGAAAATATAGTTATAGAGATGGCGAGGGATATGGCATGCAAGGTGTGTTTTGAAGAGGATGCTCCCGATGTTTGGGAGTTCCAACGCCAAGGGTTGACTTGATGTCTATTTTTTATCGATGTAACGTGTGTTGTTGTATTTGTTGTAAATTTGGCGTGTTGTTGTGAACCTCTTCGAGGGTTCCAATCATTATAAACATTATTTGGAGCTGTTTACTCGACGAGTCAGGATGAAGTGCGATTTTGTTGTCACTTTGGTTTGCAACAACGCCCCCCTTTTCTTTTAGGCGAGGCTCATCATTTATTGTTCTCAGAAACTTGACGCGCAACGATGCCCCCTTTCTTTCAGGCGAGGCTCGCTATTTTCTGTTTAATAAAACCTAATACGTAGCCACGCCCCCTTTTTGTTTCACGTAGGACCGCCGCCAAAACCTACTCGCTTCCTGATTCTTCTTATCATACAAACCAACCTTCACCCATCGAAACCTACTCGTTTAGGGTTTAGGGTTTTTACGGCGGAGCACCGCCACCCTAGAATTGCGTCCGTGACCGAGGGGCAAGATTTAATAATGCATATTGTTCGTAGATTTTATGCATGTAAGCAAAGATTTGACATACTATATATTGTTTTTGTTTTTTGAAGCTAGATGGCCGACCCGAGAAACATGGATGAGGAGGAGTTGATGATGAATTTGATCAACACTGGCACTCAAGTTGCCGGCGATGATGATGCTAAAAATAACGTGCAAGAGGATGCAGATGACGGGAGTCAGTACTTAGCTCTTGAACAAAATGAGCAACAACATATTGGCCAAGTATATATTTTTTATTATTAGCTATATATATTATCATATGTCTTATGTGTGCTCATGACATTAAAAATAATGTTTATGTTTTGTAGCCCTCTAGATCGACATCAACAACTACAACGAAGAGTAAAAATGTTTGAGGTCCCAAAAAGCCATTGGAGGGCCACTTCATCATCTTGGAGTTCAATGTGGATACAGGCGAACTGGGGGGGGCAAATAAAATGAAATTCATGCACCACTGTGGTTACCTTGTACGAGACCGGCTCCTGATCAGTACCCACGAATGGAAGAAGAAGACCAATGCTCCTCATATCAGTTTTGTCTCCGATCATGACAAGACGTTAATTTGGAAAGATGTCTTAGTACATTTCACGCTCCAAACAGATGGTTATGATGATATAATAGATGGTGATGAATTGAAGGAGCGAGTTAGGGATTGGGCAATGAAGAAGATGGCCACCCAGTTTCAGACTTGGAAGAAACACCTATACATGACGTATGTCAAGAAGAACATAGCACCAGATTTTACTGTCCCAGGCCCGATCTCAAAGCAGAGGCCCTATTGGGATGAGTTTGTACAGTACAAGACGTCGGAAGAGGGTGTGAGTCGGGTGATAAAGAACCAACATAATGCCCAATAGAAGACATACCACCATAACTTGGGATCAGGTGGCTACCCGACTGCCATTAAGAAGTGGAACAAAATGAAAGCAGACCTTCTTGCCAAGGGTATCACACCAGAATCACTCGAGTGGGGAGAGCGTGCAAAGAATTGGTTTTTTGCTCATGGGGGAACACTAGACCAGGAGACAGGGAAGTGCGTTTATGGTGCAAGACTGCAAGAAGCAGAAGAAAGATTGTTTTATGCTCAGAGAGCTACTGCTAGTGGTGCGTTCAGGCCCAACAGAGAGAAGGATGAGCTGACATACGCCATCGGGACTATTGAACATGGTGGCCGAACTAGATTCAAAGGAAGTGTCTTGTGGGAGCATGGACTCCCTCAGGACAGACCTTCCTACAGAAGCGGCCAGAGAAAGAAGGAAGAAGAGGCACAGCGGCTCCAAAGGTTGGAGGAAGCGATGCGTGAAGCACAGGAGCGGGGAAAAAACCTTGAAGCGAGAATGCAGGAGGAAATCAGAAGGCAAGTGCAAATAGCAGTGAGTGCAAGCAAGCAGGCATCAGAGCCAGGAATCAACATTAGCCAATCTGTTCAGTTGAAAAGCAGCTGCGCTTCCACGAAGATACCAAATCAAGGGGACACAGGACTGTGCTTCCCTATGGATGATGTCACTGAACCTTGTATATCGTGTGAGCTACACATTCCGAAGGGGAATTCCACAATCAAGGTGGCTATCGGTCTTGTTAATCCTATCGACCGAACCAAGACACCAAGGATTCATGAGAATATAATCCAAGAAGGATATGCTACCATCTCGGTAGATAAAGCTGAAAAAGGTTTTAGTGATTTGCCTCTTGACATTCCTGGAGGTGATGGCGAGAAGACTCTAGGAGAAGTAGAGAAGACATTCATTCTATGGCGCAAGCGCTACATCATCATTCCCGGGATGTCGGCTCCACCTCCTCCTGAACTAACTCACCATAGGTGCGGATGAAAACACTACATCATTAAATTATATTGGCTTAAATAATTAACAATCTGCTCATAATAATATGCCATTCCTTTTTTTTGTAGCAGATCCTCCCCCAACCTAAATCCAATTATTCAATCGCCAGATCATCATAGTGCTCTGTACGATGACATTGTGTTGGAAGGCGAGGCTGCATCCACACCATCTCCAAGGAGGTCTCCAACGCCACAGCCGCCACCTCCAAGGAGGTCTCCAACGCTGCTGCCACCACCTCCAAGGAGGTCTCCAACGCCTCCCCCGCCCCCGCCTACCAAGAAGCCAAGTGCTAGCAAGAGGCCAGCCCCGCAAACGAAGAACCAGTCCCCGCTAGCAAAGAAAGCCACCATGAAACCAAGGGCTATTCCCAAAATAATATCTGAAGAGAAGGAAAAAGGAACTGATGCATATAAAAAAGATATGTCCAAATTCTATGACAAACTTAAAAAGAATCAAGAAGCAAGGAGAAACCCAGAGAAAAAAGGTGGCTTCTTACCAGCAACAACAGCGGGAATCTCGTAAGCCGTCCAAATCAACGTTAACGGACTATGACCGCACTCTCACCAAGTCAATTGAGGCGGCACAGAAAAAGAAGCGGGCAGGGAAAGGAGTTGCCCAACTCGAACAAAAATCGCACCAATTAATCCCCCCGCTAGTTGTTGGTAATGAATATGGTTCGAATTTAGGATTAATGCATCAGGCAAACATACCTCTGGATATCGATTTGGATCACCTTGGTGAATTTATTGATGAGACTGGTCTCGACCTTTACCAGATGTTTGGTGATGGAAACATTGAGAGTGCGGCGGAGGTTGATATTTGGAAGAAAAAATTTGTACTAGGCCAGAGTCTATACAACCCTCAAGCCTTATATGATATGGGGACGCAAATGTACCTGCTAAACAAGTGGTACATGCAGGCGTCTACCGGTGGAGACTTCTGCGTTGGTGTCAGAATTAGAGACGAACATTGGTTCCGTGGCGATGATGTTATGTATGTTGACTTTGCAGAATTTCATCAACTATGCCACCTGACCTCTCTGGACAAAGTTATCATTAGCTGCTATTGCCTGTAAGTAATAATTCTTTCGATCTATTATTAAACTCATCATATGTGTGTATATGCATATAAATTATCCTAACAAGTACTATATATATGCAGATTTACAATGACAGAGCTCAGAAAGGTAGGCTGCAATGAAATTGGTTTTGTTGATCCCCATATAGTATTCAAAGACCCAGTTACTCCAAAGACTAATTGGAAGTCTGAGTCAGAGAGTAACCTCATGAACTTCTTAGTGAACTAACGCCACAAGAAGGATATACTCTTTCCCTACAACTTCAAGTGAGTGTTAATAATGTCGATCATCCTTAATGGCTCATATGTTGATTCTAGTTAATTAATGAGTGTTATGCGTCATATCCTATAAACACATGTAGCAATCATTGGATATTGATGGACATCGATCTGGTGAAAAGTCACTTGACAATCTGACTCGATGAGAAAACCACAACAAGACTACCAAGATATGATAGATATTATTCAGAGGTAATTTCGGTATCTCTAGCAACTATATATACACACAAATATGATGATTAACTATATCTGATGACGTGGTAAATTTTTTATTGGGCAGTGTTTGGAAAACCTTTATTGAGAAGCAACACATGGGAAAATGCAAAGCGCCACTGAATGTAATCCCTTTGAAAATAAGTCCCCTAAATCGCATCATCTTTATTAATTAAACATATAGCTTTCACCGAGAGCACCGAGTTGGATGACAAATCTTTTTCTCGTAAAGTGGTGTCTGAGAGGCGAGAACAGGGGAACAACTATCATGTGGTACTATGTTTGCAAGTTTATCAAGGTGGTCTCCCAAAGAACTCCTACAGAGAGACTCAAAAGTACGTTAAAAATACACTATATATTCATTTAATTATTATTATTGATTGTGTTACTATGTCTTTATATATATATATATATGTACATATATTAATTTATTTTCCTTTAATTCAAACTCAGAGGCTCGATGGTTGGAGAAAAAGGTCATACTGACAAGACCAAATCAAAGCAATTCAAGAGTCTATAGCGGATTTCTTAATGAGCAGGTCATCGATTCCAAGGGCGAGTTCTACTTGACCCAACACTTGCCATGGAAGCCAAGCTAGAGGATGAGAGGAGACTTGTTATATCACAACAACCGTAATGCAATCTTTTGTAATATATGCACATGAAATAATATAATGTAAAATACACATATGCATGCATGCATGTAAATATATATATGATGCATGCATGCATATATATATATATATATATTTTCTATGCTTGAATTGTGTGATTTAATATGTTCATTGTGCTTGAACGAAATATACTATACTGTGGCGTATAAATGTATAATTAGCAGCGTACAATACGACTTCGAAAACCTATTTTGAAAAGAAAACAAAAAATGAAAAGAAAAGAAAAAGAAAAAAAACCTTTAGTCCCGGTTAGATTACTAACCGGGACTAAAGGTGCCATTTCGTGGGCATGTCAGGGAGGCACCTTTAGTCCCGGTTGGTGTTACCCACCGGACTAAAAGATCCTGAATTCTGACACGGGACTAAAGGACCCCCTTTAGTCCCGGATGCTTGCTCCCAGGTGGGGAACTGGGACTATAGGGGGTTCCCCACCGGGAGTAAAGCTCTGTTCTCTACCAGTGCATCCTTCACAACATAAGGACCTTCCAATTTAGGCTCGAATTTTCTTTGCATTCGATGAGTAATATTCATAGGCCGAATGACCGCTAGAACCAAATCCCCTTCTTTGAACGACCTCCTCCTTACGCGCTTGTCAAAAGCTTGAGACATTCTAGCTTGGTATGTCTCCAAGTTTTGCAATGCACGAAGATGTTTTTCTTCAAGGTTGTCTAGTTCCCTTAGGCGTAATTTCGCCGATTCATCTTCATAGAGTTTTTCTTGGATAGCAACTCTTAAGGAGGCAATTTTGCACCCTCAGTGGCAGGACCGCCTCTCCTCCATACACAAGTGAGTAAGGAGTCATTTTCGTTGGCGTCCGAGTCATGGTCCTATATGCCCACAAGGATTCGAGTTACTTTTCGTGCCAGTGTCTCTTATTTTGTGAGACCACCTTTTTAAGCAACTTGCATAGCATTTTATTGAATGCTTCTGCTTGACCATTAGTGGCTCGATTATAACCTATGGAGAAGTGATGCTTAATTTTGAATTTAGCACACATCTTCTCTATTTGTCTATTTTTAAAAGACGTGCCATTATAAGATATCATTTGGGCTGGACTCCCAAATCGATATATAAGATTCGATCTTATAAAGTTTTCAACATTTTCCGCTTTGACTTCTTTTAGTGCTACAGCTTCTGCCCACTTAGAGAAGTAATCAATTGCGGCAAGAATGAATTTGTGTCCCTTAGAAGACGGGGGATTTATTGGCCAACTACATCCATTCCCCACATTTTAAAGGGCCAAGACATATTAGTCGGATGTAATGGTTCATGGGCTGATGTATGAAATTACCATGTATTTGGCATTCATGGTATTTCTTTGCAAATTTCGTAGAATCATCAAACATTGTAGGCCAATAATAACCTAAATGTCTAGGTTGGTAGTATAGCTTGGGTCCAGATTGGTGTGCGCCACACACTCCGGAGTGAACTTCATTTAAAGCTTAGATTACCTCATTGCCTACAAGGCAGCAAAGTAAAATGCCATCGCATGAACGCCGATAGAACGTGTCGTTTATACATGTATAATTCAGTGATCTTTTTTGAATCCTAGACCTTTCACTAGAATCTAGGGGCTAATATCCATGAAGGAGATAATCGAGGAAAGGTGTTGTCCAATCACCCATCTCAATTTCATACGTATCTATAGTCATAGCTAAAGTAGATGGTACGTCCTCTTCCAACGTAAGTATGGGGAGGACTCTTCGTTCCTCTACGTGAACATCCATAGTTTGATATGGATTTAGTGACACGCTGGCAGCTAAGCTTCCCAATGCATCTGCTTTCTCATTTTGGCTTCTCACAACATGCTGAATTTTCAAATCAACAAACATAGCCATTAGCTCCTTTGCCTTCCAAAAATATGGCAAAAGCCCTTGCTTTTTTACCATATATGCTCCCACCAATTGATTAATTATTAATTGGGAGTCTCCATATACAGAGACTGCGTTTAAACCCATATTGTGAGCTATTTCAAGCCCGATAATTAGAGCCTCAAATTTAGCAGCATTATTTGAAACCGCTGAAGTTAATGTGAAGGAGTATGGAAGTATTGCTTCGTCTACATGCTACTATACGTTGCATGATCATACTTTAATCCATGCGTGTGCAAAGTGTTTGCATTTACGGCCGGGCGTATTTATGGGACATGTGATAATACTTATTTACTCCCGCAGCGCCGTATGAGAGTATCCATGGTCCGACCTGTTCGGTACTTGCATATACATTTGCATAAGTCATTACCTTTTTCTTTCTCCTTTTGAATAATCACCACGTCACTTATAAGATAGATTATGCTGTCAACGCCCTTTAGAATTCAGAACCCAATATAGGTATACACCTTCACTCATCGTGCATATTTGTATGCACTATATTTCATAACCAACCTCATATATATGTACATACATTAGTTTCATTTTCTTTCCAGGCGTGAACACGCTCATGCATATATGCACATGGGTGTCCCCTTTTTCTTTTTGCTCCATCTTCTTTTCCTCTTTAGCGATGTTATATTATTTCTTCTTTGCCTATATCATATTCATATAAAACTTGATCATCTATACCATTTTATTTAATATGGTATAAATGTTTTCACATATTTTTGTGTATGCCAAAATTGATGTCAACAGATGCCCCCTCGAGGTCCGGATGCGAAAACTACTTCGTATATGTTGACGGATCCGGAGCTCAAAACTTGAGATTTTTATTTATTTATGATCTCGCTTTTTATGTATTTATGATCTCGCATTTTTTTTGGAAACATACTTTGGGGCACTTGATTCACACGGAGATTTGCGCATATAAATGATACTTATCAAGCAATGACGTATAGTCTCACGTTATATTGATCTTTGTATCAGACTCTTGGAGGACATAATATTTTAAATGTTTGTTCCATGGTCGCAGTTTAATTTTAAGAACTTTGGATATTTTTGTTGCATTCAATTTAAACTCATAATGCATTGAAGATGCATTGGGGGCATTTGTTTATTTTTCATGCCAACAGTTTAGCCTCATGTCGCAATAGAGCATCCTTTTTTTATATTTTTTTTTCGCTTCAGTTCATGCTCATGAAGCTATGAAACATTTCTTCTTTTTTTTCTGCTTACAGTTTAGGCTCTTGAAGGAGTACATTTTTTTTGTGTGTGCTAACAGTTGTAGCAGTGGAGCTTCATTTTTCTTTTGTTTCAGTTTAAACTCGTGAAGGAATGGAGCCTTGTGATTTTTTTCCTTGATGCTACAGTTTAAGCTCATGAAGTGATGAAGCATTGGGTTTTTTTCACGCTACAGTTTAAACTCATAAAACGATGGAGCATTTGTTTTCTTTACAGTTTATGCTCATGACGGAGCATTTTTTTTTGTGCTAACAGTTTAGGCTCTTGTGGCAATGGAGCGTTATGAATCTTTTTTTACTTCAGCTTCAGTTTAGGCTCGTGAAGCTATGGAGCGTATGTCTTCTTTACAGTTTAGGCTCATGAAGGAGCGTTTTTTTTTTGTGCTAAAAGTTTAGACTCTTGTAGCAATGGAGCGTTTTTTTCTTAACACTACAGTTTAAGCTCATGAAGCGATGGAGCATATATTTTCTTTACAGTTTAGGATCATGAAGGAGCATTTTTTTTTGTGCTAACAGTTTAGGCTCTTGTAGCAATGGAACGTAATATGCATATTTTCCTATGCGTAGTAACGCTTTAGAAAATTTCCATTTACTGGCGGTGGGCAATACTCGCCATCCGGAGATATGATTCTATAAGCGCCACTAGAGTAGACATCCTTCACAATATAAGGACCTTCCAATTTAGGCTCGAATTTGCTTTGCATTCGATGACTAATATTCATAGGCCGAATGACCGCTAGAACCAAATCCCCTTCTTTGAACGACCTCCTCCTTACGCGCTTGTCAAAAGCTCGAGACATTCTAGCTTGGTATGTCTCCAAGATTTGCAATGCACGAAGACATTTTTCTTCAAGGTTGTCTAGTTCCCTTAGGCGTAATTTCGCCGATTCATCTTCATAGAGTTTTTCTTGGATAGCAACTCTTAAGGAGGCAATTTGCACCCCCAGTGGCAGGACCGCCTCTCCTCCATACACAAGTGAGTAAGGTGTCATTTTCGTTGGCGTCCGAGTCATGGTCCTATATGCCCACAAGGATTCGAGTTACTTTTCATGCCAGTGTCTCTTATTTTGTGAGACCACCTTTTTAAGCAACTTGAATAGCGCTTTATTGAATGCTTCTGCTTGACCATTAGCGGCTGGATTATAACCTATGGAGAAGTGATGCTTAATTTTGAAGTTAGCACACATCTTCTCTATTTGTCTATTTTTAAAAGACGTGCCATTATCAGATATCATTTGGGCTGGAACCCCAAATCGATATATAAGATTCGTTCTTATAAAGTTTTAACATTTTCCGCTTTGACTTCTTTTAGTGCTACAGCTTCTGCCCACTTAGAGAAGTAATCAGTTGCGACAAGAATGAATTTGTGTCCCTTAGAAGACGGGGGATTTATTGGCCCAACTACATCCATTCCCCACATTTCAAAGGGCCTAGACAGCTTAGTCGGATGTAATGGTTCATGGGCGGATGTATGAAATTACCATGTATTTGGCATTCATGGCATTTCTTTGAAAATTTCGTAGAATCATCAAACATTGTAGGCCAATAATAACCTAAATGTCTAAGTTGGTAGTATAGCTTGGGTCCAGATTGGTGTGCGCCACACACTCCGGAGTGAACTTCATTTAAAGCTTCGATTACCTCATTGCCTGCAAGGCAGCGAAGTAAAATGCCATCGCATGAACGCCGATAGAGCGTGTCGTTTATACATGTATAATTCAGTGATCTTTTTTGAATCCTAGACCTTTCACTAGAATCTAGGGGCTAATATCCATGAAGGAGATAATCGAGAAAAGGTGTTCTCCAATCACCCATCTCAATTTCATACGTATCTATAGTCATAGCTAAAGTAGATGGTACGTCCTCTTCCAACGTAAGTATGGGGAGGACTCTTCGTTCCTCTACGTGAACATCCATAGTTTGATATGGATTTAGTGACACGCTGGCAGCTAAGCTTGCCAATGCATCTGCTTTCTCATTTTGGCTTCTCACAAAATGCTGAATTTTCAAATCAACAAACATAGCCATTAGGTCCTTTGCCTTCCAAAAATATGGCAAAAGCCCTTGCTTTTTTACCATATATGCTCCCACCAATTGATTAATTATTAATTGGGAGTCTCCATATACAGAGACTGTGTTTAAACCCATATTGTGAGCTGTTTCAAGCCCGATAATTAGAGCCTCATATTCAGTAGCAATATTTGAAACCGCTAAAGTTAATGTGAAGGAGTATGGAAGTATTGCTTCGTCTACATGCTACTATACGTTGCATGATCATACTTTAATCCATGCGTGTGCAAAGTGTTTGCATTTACGGCCGGGCGTATTTATGGGACATGTGATAATACTTATTTACTCCCGCAGCGCCGTATGAGAGTATCCATGGTCCGACCTGTTCCGTACGTGCATATACATTTGCATAAGTCATTACCTTTTTCTTTCTCCTTTTGAATAATCACCACGTCACTTATAAGATAGATTATGCTGTCAACGCCCTTTAGAATTCAGAACCCTATATAGATATACACCTTCACTCATCGTGCATATTTGTATGCACTATATTTCATAACCAACCTCATATATATATACATACATTAGTTTCATTTTCTTTCAAGGCGTGAACACGCTCATGCATATATGCACATGGGTGTCCCCTTTTTCTTTTTGCTCCATCTTCTTTTCCTCTTTAGCGATGTTATATTATTTCTTCTTTGCCTATATCATATTCATATAAAACTTGATCATCTATACCATTTTATTTAATATGGTATAAATGTTTTCACACATTTTTGTGTTTGCCAAAATTGATGTCAACAGATGCCCCCTCGAGCTCCGGATGCGAAAACTACTTCGTATATGTTGACGGATCCGGAGCTCAAAACTTGAGATTTTTATTTATTTATGATCTCGCTTTTTTTTGTATTTATGATCTCGCATTTTTTTTGGAAACATACTTTGGGGCACTTGATTCACACGGAGATTTGCGCATATAAATGATACTTATCAAGCAATGACGTATAGTCTCACGTTATATTGATCTTTATATCAGACTCTTGGAGGACATAATATTTTAAATGTTCGTTCCATAGTCGCAGTTTAATTTTAAGAACTTTGGATTTTTTTGTTGCATTCAATTTAAACTCATAATGCATTGAAGATGCGTTGGGGGCATTTGTTTATTTTTCATGCCAACAGTTTAGGCTCATGTCGCAATAGAGCATCCTTTTTTTATATTTTTTTCGCTTCAGTTCATGCTCATGAAGCTATGAAAAATTTCTTCTTTTTTTTCTGCTTACAGTTTAGGCTCTTGAAGGAGTACGTTTTTTTGTGTGTGCTAACAGTTGTAGCAGTGGAGCTTCATTTTTCTTTTGTTTTAGTTTAAACTCGTGAAGGAATGGAGCCTTATGATTTTTTTCCTTGATGCTACAGTTTAAGCTCATGAAGCGATGAAGCATTGGGTTTTTTTCACGCTACAGTTTAAACTCATAAAACGATGGAGCATTTGTTTTCTTTATAGTTTATGCTCATGACGGAGCATATTTTTTGTGTTAACAGTTTAGGCTCTTGTGGCAATGGAGCCTTATGAATCTTTTTTTACTTCAGCTTCAGTTTAGGCTCGTGAAGCTATGGAGCGTATGTCTTCTTTACAGTTTAGGATCATGAAGGAGCGTTTTTTTTGTGCTAAAAGTTTAGACTCTTGTAGCAATGGAGCGTTTTTTTCTTAACACTACAGTTTAAGCTCATGAAGCGATGGAGCATATATTTTCTTTACAATTTAGGATCATGAAGGAGCATTTTTTTTTGTGCTAACAGTTTAGGCTCTTGTAGCAATGGAACGTAATATGCATATTTTCCTATGCGTAGTAACGCTTTAGAAATTTTCCATTTACTGGCGGTGGGCAATACTCGCCATCCGGAGATATGATTCTATAAGCGCCACTAGAGTAGACATCCTTCACAATATAAGGACCTTCCAATTTAGGCTCGAATTTGCTTTGCATTCGATGAGTAATATTCATAGGCCGAATGACCGCTAGAACCAAATCCCCTTCTTTGAACGACCTCCTCCTTACGCGCTTGTCAAAAGCTCGAGACATTCTAGCTTGGTATGTCTCCAAGTTTTGCAATGCACGAAGACGTTTTTCTTCAAGGTTGTCTAGTTCCCTTAGGCGTAATTTCGCCGATTCATCTTCATAGAGTTTTTCTTGGATAGCAACTCTTAAGGAGGCAATTTGCACCCCCAGTGGCAGGACCGCCTCTCCTCCATACACAAGTGAGTAAGGTGTCATTTTCGTTGGCATCCGAGTCATGGTCCTATATGCCCACAAGGATTCGAGTTACTTTTCATGCCAGTGTCTCTTATTTTGTGAGACCACCTTTTTAAGCAACTTGAATAGCGCTTTATTGAATGCTTCTGCGTGACCATTAGCGGCTGGATTATAACCTATGGAGAAATGATGCTTAATTTTGAAGTTAGCACACATCTTCTCTATTTGTCTATTTTTAAAAGACGTGCCATTATCATATATCATTTGGGCTGGAACCCCAAATTGATATATAAGATTCGTTCTTATAAAGTTTTAACATTTTCCGCTTTGACTTCTTTTAGTGCTATAGCTTCTGCCCACTTAAAGAAGTAATCAGTTGCGACAAGAATGAATTTGTGTCCCTTAGAAGACGGGGGATTTATTGGCCCAACTACATCCATTCCCCACATTTCAAAGGGACTAGACATATTAGTTGGATCTAATGGTTCATGGGCTGATGTATGAAATTACCATGTATTTGGCATTCATGGCATTTCTTTGCAAATTTCGTAGAATCATCAAACATTGTAGGCCAATAATAACCTAAATGTCTAAGTTGGTAGTATAGCTTGGGTCCAGATTGGTGTGCGCCACACACTCCGGAGTGAACTTCATTTAAAGCTTCGATTACCTCATTGCCTGCAAGGCAGCGAAGTAAAATGCCATCGCATGAACGCCGATAGAGCGTGTCGTTTATACATGTATAATTCAGTGATCTTTTTTGAATCCTAGACCTTTCACTAGAATCTAGGGGCTAATATCCATGAAGGAGATAATCGAGAAAAGGTGTTCTCCAATCACCCATCTCAATTTCATACGTATCTATAGTCACAGCTAAAGTAGATGGTACATCCTCTTCCTCAGTAAGTATGGGGAGGACTCTTCGTTCCTCTACGTGAACATCCACAGTTTGATATGGATTTAGTGACATGCTGGCAGCTAAGCTTGCCAATGCATGTGCTTTCTCATTTTGGCTTCTCACAAAATGCTGAATTTTCAAATCAACAAACATAGCCATTAGCTCCTTTGCCTTCCAAAAATATGGCAAAAGCCCTTGCTTTTTTACCATATATGCTCCCACCAATTGATTAATTATTAATTGGGAGTCTCCATATACAGAGACTGTGTTTAAACCCATATTGTGAGCTGTTTCAAGCCCGATAATTAGAGCCTCATATTCAGCAGCAATATTTGAAACCGCTAAAGTTAATGTGAAGGAGTATGGAAGTATTGCTTCGTCTACATGCTACTATACGTTGCATGATCATACTTTAATCCATGCGTGTGCAAAGTGTTTGCATTTACGGCCGGGCGTATTTATGGGACATGTGATAATACTTATTTACTCCCGCAGCGCCGTATGAGAGTATCCATGGTCCGACCTGTTCCGTACGTGCATATACATTTGCATAAGTCATTACCTTTTTCTTTCTCCTTTTGAATAATCACCACGTCACTTATAAGATAGATTATGCTGTCAACGCCCTTTAGAATTCAGAACCCTATATAGGTATACACCTTCACTCATCGTGCATATTTGTATGCACTATATTTCATAACCAACCTCATATATATGTACATACATTAGTTTCATTTTCTTTCAAGGCGTGAACACGCTCATGCATATATGCACATGGGTGTCCCCTTTTTCCTTTTGCTCCATCTTCTTTTCCTCTTTAGCGATGTTATATTATTTCTTCTTTGCCTATATCATATTCATATAAAACTTGATCATCTATACCATTTTATTTAATATGGAATAAATGTTTTCACACATTTTTGTGTATGCCAAAATTGATGTCAACAGATGCCCCCTCGAGGTCCGGATGCGAAAACTACTTCGTATATGTTGACGGATCCGGAGCTCAAAACTTGAGATTTTTATTTATTTATGATCTCGCTTTTTTTGTATTTATGATCTCGCATTTTTTTTGGAAACATACTTTGGGGCACTTGATTCACACGGAGATTTGCGCATATAAATGATACTTATCAAGCAATGACGTATAGTCTCACGTTATATTGATCTTTATATCAGACTCTTGGAGGACATAATATTTTAAATGTTCGTTCCATGGTCACAGTTTAATTTTAAGAACTTTGGATTTTTTTGTTGCATTCAATTTAAACTCATAATGCATTGAAGATGCATTGGGGGCATTTGTTTATTTTTCATGCCAACAGTTTAGGCTCATGTCGCAATAGAGCATCCTTTTTTTATATATTTTTTCGCTTCAGTTCATGCTCATGAAGCTATGAAACATTTCTTCTTTTTTTTCTGCTTACAGTTTAGGCTCTTGAAGGAGTACTTTTTTTTGTGTGTGCTAACAGTTGTAGCAGTGGAGCTTCATTTTTCTTTTGTTTCGGTTTAAACTCGTGAAGGAATGGAGCCTTGTGATTTTTTTCCTTGATGCTATAGTTTAAGCTCATGAAGCGATGAAGCATTGGGTTTTTTTTTCACGCTACAGTTTAAACTCATAAAACGATGGAGCATTTGTTTTCTTTACAGTTTATGCTCATGACGGAGCATTTTTTTTGTGCTAACAGTTTAGGCTCTTGTGGCAATGGAGCCTTATGAATCTTTTTTTACTTCAGCTTCAGTTTAGGCTCGTCACTAGTAGAGAACAGACCTTTGATCCTCGGTCAAAATGGGCTCTAGTCCCGGAATTTTTTGCGCTCGGGACTAGAAATACCTTTAGTCCCGGTTGGTGTCTCCAACCGGGACTAAAGGTCACTTCTAACGGCTCTGCGCCCAGAGACAGAGGTGGCGGGGACCTTTAGTCCCGTTGGAGCCACCAACCGGGACTAAAGGGACTAAAAAGTATACTTTTACTCCCGGTTGGTGGCTCCAACCGGGAGTAAAGGTCTACTCGGGCATGTGGCTGCGCCTGGGGGTTGAAAAGTTACTTTTAGTCCCGGTTGGAGCCACCAACCGGGACTAAAGGTCCCCTTTATATCCCGGTCGTCTCCTTCTTCCTCCCCGAGCCCGAGCTCAAAGACATTTTGAAGCTCACTTTGCACTAGTGTTCTTGCTTCCTCCCTCCCTCCATTGTTCCTCCATCCATTATTCGATTCCTCCGTCGATTTCTTCGATTCCTCTATCGATTCTTCAGTTGTAAAGGTTACCAATCTCATACTCTCATTTTTCACCATTGTCTTATCTCATTTTGTTCACTATATATATATATGGTTCTTTATTGTGGTTTTTTTCATTTGTAAGCAATTTGAGCTCAAAATCACTTCAAGCTTGCATATTTACATGAAATAAGGTTAAAGTAGCTAGTTGAACTTGCAGACCGTGTTCATCTCGGCGAGCACGTTCTCTACCGAGCGGTAACGGACGTCAAGGAGGAGCTTTGATTCTATGAGGGAGAGCAGCAACGGTCATGGAAGACCGTGTTCCCTTCCTCGTAGAATTGGAGCTCTTCCGTGGCCAAGTACGGTGCCGTCCGGTGGAGAAATGCTCGCTGAGATGATCACGTAAGCAAGGTCAATTAGTACGGATGGTTATTTATTCACACGTCCCGATATCGTCGCAGTAGTCTGTTATGTGTGTACACTCCCATTCTTCTGTTAATTTGCGGAAATATCATGTGAATTACTTACCTGCCGCAGTAAAAGACGAGAACACAATGACCATTAAAAATATCATTGTTTAGAGATCTAGATAATTTTATAGTTTCTTAATTTTATTTGTTTATAAAAGGAGAAATTTATAGTGTATTAAAAAATGAGTATAGAGAGTAGATGGCAATCCTTCCGGGTCCTCGGCCTCTCATGGGTTTCCAAAGCGACTTAGGCGGGCCTCCCTCTCATTCCATGCGGCAAGTGTCGTGATGAGGCGAAGATTGTGATGGAGTACCGAGTGAAGAATGAGGGTCCCAACAAGGATCGTATCTTCTACAAGTGTCCGGATCGCAATGTGAGTTATTTTATCGTATTTAATGATTATGGTTAGTTTATACCTATTTTCATCTTTGGTTGTGATTAAAGTTCTAATTTTTTGTTTTAATTTCATTGGGATGGCGGTGGGCGATGTTCAGGGCTTCTCTTTGGGAGGAAGAGTATGTTGAACTCGTGCAAAAATATCTTGCACAACAGATATCTGGCTAATGAGGCGGTGATCCAAATTAAGAAGCCCAAAGATGTTGCACAATCGGGGATCTGTCTGTTTTAGTTGAGATTGGTCGCGAAATCCTTATGCTCCTAAAATGTATTTTAGCTTTAGTTCTTTTAGTGGTAGTTGGGATTGTCTACATTGTAGCGATTCTTTCATAAATTTGTATCTTTTGTGGTGGCACGCATGTTGTATAAATAATTAATTATGATCTAGGTTTTAATATGATATTTATGTCATGTAATGCGAGATGAGCCGTCATTGGATGTATAATGCTGATCGCCGCTCCCAAGAGTTCATTGACGGCGTGCATTCTTTTTTGTTACGTATGGCCCGAGGCAAACAAATGCGACGGTTTCATGTGTTGTCCATGTGCCATATGTAAGAATATGGTGGAATATCCTTGCTCAAGGACTCTTCATTCACACTTGTTCAAGTCGGGTTTCATGCCAAACTATATTTGTTGGACAAAGCACGGAGAAACCGGTGTTGTAATGGAAGAAGGTGAAGAAGAACAATGGGACGACAATGATATTATTCCTGATGGTGCGTGCTTCAATGATCTTTGCAATGGGAGAAGCTGAAGAAGAGGTAGCCGCAGAAGATAAGCCGGCTGATGATCTTTCTCAGGTCATTCATGACGCACAAAGAGAATGTGAAAGTGAAAAGGAGAAGATCAAGTTCGAGCGGATGCTAGAAGATCACAAGAAATTGTTGTACCCAACTTGTGATGCAGGGCAGAAAAAATTGGGAACCACACTAGAATTGCTGCAATGGAAGGCAAAGAATGGTGTATCTGACAAGGGATTTGGAGAGTTACTAAAAATCCAAAAGAAGATGCTTCCGAAGTACAATGAATTGCCCACCACTACCTACGAAGCAAAACAAGTTGTCTGTCCTATGGGGCTAGAAATAGAGAAGATACATGCATGTCCTAATGACTGCATCCTGTACCGTGGCAAAGAGTACGAGAAATTAGATGCATGCCCGGTATGCCATGCGTCGCGGTATAAGATCAGGTGAGATGACCCTGGTGATGTTGAGGGCGAACGTCCGCGTAAGAAAATCCCTGCCAAGGTTATGTGGTATGCTCCTATAATACCATGCTTGAAATGTCTGTTCAGAAACAAAGAACATGCAAAATTGTTACGATGGCACAAAGAAGACTGTAAGGTAGACAATATGTTGAGACACCCTGCTGATGGGTCCCAGTGGAGAGCAATCGACAGAGAATTCCCGGAGTTTGCAAATGATGCAAGAAACTTAAGGTTTGCTTTAAGTACAGATGGTATCAATCCTTTTGGAGAGCAGAACAGTAGTCATAGCACTTGGCCTGTTACTCTAAGTATCTACAACATTCCTCCTTGGTTATGCATGAAGCGGAAGTTCATTATGATGCATGTGCTCATCCAAGGCCCGAAGCAACCTGGCAATGACATCGATGTGTACCTGAGACCACTTATTGATGAACTTCTCATTTTGTGGAATAAAGAAGGTGTACGTGTGTGGAATGAGTACAAACAGGAACACTTTGATCTGCGAGCATTGTTGTTCATAACAATCAATGATTGGCCTGCTCTAAGTACCTTGGCCATCGTCGATTTCTTCCTGCAAATCACCCTGTAAGAAAGAAAGGCAAGCATTTTAAAGGGAAGGCAGACCACCTGACCAAGCCTCGCAACCGAACCGGTGAGGATGTACTCGATATGGTCAATGATGTGAAAGTCGTCTTTGGAAAAGGACATGGAAGCCAACCTATTCCGAAAGACGCTAACGGTCACGCACCCATGTGGAAGAAGAAGTCCATATTTTGGGACCTACCCTATTGGCAAGTCCTTGAGGTCCGTAGCACGATCGACGTGATGCACCTGACGAAGAATCTTTGTGTGAACCTGCTAGGCTTTATGGGTGTGTATGGAAAGCCTAAGGACACATTTGAAGCACGACAGGACCTGCGTTGTTTGAGAGAAAGAGACAACCTGCATCCAGAGAAGACAGATGATGGACGCCATTACTTACGTCCTGCTAGCTACACTCTAAGCAAAGAGGAGAAGGAAATCATGTTTGAATGCTTAAACAACATCAAGGTACCATCTGGATTCTCCTCGAATATAAAGGGTATTATAAATGTGCCAGAGAAGAAATTCTATAACTTAAAGTCCCATGACTGTCACGTTCTCATGACGCAATTACTTCCAGTTGCATTAAGAGGAATTCTACCTCCAAATGTACGTCTAGCCACCGTGAAGCTATGTGCATTCCTCAATGCAATTTCTCAGAAGGCAATTGATCCAACTGATCTAGCTAAACTACAGAATGATGTGGTTCAATGTCTCATCAGCTTTGAGTTGGTGTTCCCTCCTCCCTTCTTTGATATTATGACACACCTCCTAGTTCACCTAGTCAAGGAGATTTTCACTCTCGGTCCTGTGTTCCTACACAACATGTTCCCCTTAGAGAGATTCATGGGAGTCCTGAAGAAATATGTTCACAACCTGTTTCTCGCCCGGAAGGAAGCATCGCCAAGGGCTATGGAAATGAAGAGGTCATTGAGTTCGTGTTGACTTTATTCCCGACCTTGACTCGATTGGTGTTCTGAATCGAGACATGAGGGGAGACTAAGCGGAAAGGGACACTAGGGAGGAAAACATATATTGGTACAGATGATGATTATTTCAATAAAGCGCACTACTACAGTTTCTCTGAACTCCTCTTTGGTAGATCTCAGATATTGAGACACACAAGGATCTCTTGCGATCCGAGTTTTCGAGGAAGACCCGAAGCTTGGATTACGCATAAGCACATGGAAACTTTCGGCGGTTGGTTGCGAAAAAAAATGTCAAGGTGATGAGAGCATCCATGAGCAATCAGATTTATTGGCTATGCAACCATCATGGCATATCGTCACATACAAAGGGTACGAGATAAATGGGAACATATTCTACACATGGCCCAAGATAAAAGGAGTACCAACCAAAAGCAGTGGTGTCCGCATAGATGCCACAGACCGAATGGGAATAAGCGGACATATTATGGACGCATAGATGAAATATGGGAACTAGAATATGCACCTACTTTGAAGATCCCATTGTTCAAGTGCCAATGGGTCAAGGTGACCGAAGGCGGGTAACGATGAACAACGAGTATGGAATGACAACAGAGACCTTAGTAATATTGGGTACAAAGATCGAACCATTCGTCCTTGCCAAGGATGTGAATCAGTGTTCTATGTCAATGATATGTCTACCAAACCAAAAAGAGAGAAAAATGATAATGACTCAACCAAAGAGCCAAAGCGCCACATAGTTCTTTCAGGGAAAAGAGTCATCATGGGAATTGAGGACAAGTCGGAAATGTCACAAGAATATGAAAAGGATGACCGAATTCCGCCCTTCAAAGTGAACAAAGACCCTAGCATCTTGGTAATTGATGTGGACATTCCATGGTTACGAAGCGATCATAACCAAGGGACATACGTAAAGAAGAAGTTCACTGCTGTGCCCACTTGATGATATAGTGATTTAATATAGTGTGTGTTTGAGATATTATGTAATAATTGTGAATTCAGATGTTTATTATGTCATGTTTCAAATTAAATCAATGTTTGATTTGGTGGGATTTCTCTCTCAAAAAGGTAAATTAGGATACTGAGTGATGAAAAATTAAAATATTAACGTTAAAATGATGTGAAAACAAATTTCCTGTCCAAAACCAATAGTTTTAATAATTTTAATTAAACACTACATTTTTGCATTAACGAAATAATAAATATTAGTTACATTATGTTTTATAATTCTAATAAAAAAAAGTTAGGTTATAGATTTTTCCTATGTGCAATAAACAAAAAGAAAATTCATATTTTTAACAAAATAATTTTATGCCTTTTATTTAATTTACTATGTATTTAACAAAAACTATTGCATTTATATTGTATTTAACAAGACTATTGCTTAAAACAGGAGGGAAACGAAACTGCAGGCCACCTTTACTCCCGGGTGGGAAGCCCACCCGGGAGTAAAGGTGGGCTGCAGTTTCGTGGCCCGCCAAAAAAAACCATTTACTCCCGGTGCGTGTTACCAACCGGGAGTAAAGGTATACCTTTACTCCCGGTTGGTAACACGCACCGAGTAAAGGACCTTTACTCTCCGGTGGGGGATGGCACCGGGAGTAAAGGCGTGGCATATATATACTCCATCTTCTTCCTTGCGTTCTTCGCCGATTCCTCTCCCCTGCGCCCACGCCACTCGGCCCGCCACACCGAGGACGCCGCCACCACCCCGCCCGACGTCGGTCGCCACCACCGCCTCACGCGCGTCCACGGTCCCCACGCCACCTCGCGCACCGACGACCTCGCGGCGCCACTGCTGCCCGGCCGCCCTCGCCAGACGCGCGGCCACACACCGGTCTCAGTCGTTCTTCTTGCGCCCGATTCCCAAAATACGCTTAGCTGCTTGTCTCGTTCCATCTCTAGGCTACACCGTGACCAACAGATCGATCATGATGAGGAGCACGCTGTGCTAGCTTGCTCGATCTTGGATCCGCGCGCCGATCAAACACATTTGATCAGACTGCAGTTGATCATTGAAGATTTCACTTCAATGAACATAAAAAACAGTGATGTCCATCATAAAAAGAAAGATCTTATAGGTTTGGTCGAAATAGTTAGCACTTCGCTAACTTTCTTGTATTTTGTTTATGGTTAATAATAAGTCTTTGGAAAGCAATGCTCCATGATTTCGATTAAAAAAACTATGATAATTTTGACCAAGTTCATATAGAGAAAATATCATCATCACTTATCATACTAAATAGATTATACCGTGAAATTATATTACATGATAATAAACTAAATGATACTAATTTGATATCATAAATAGCAAAGTATTTTTTATAAATTTGATCAAACTTAAAACAATTTAATTTTGACTAAACAATATAAGGTACTTTTTAGCCAATGGGGTACATTATTGCATATATGTTAGTTTATCATTATTATGTTTCTATGTATCTGGCGAGCACCGCCGCCCTCGTTCAACCCTAGGGTTTAGGCCGGTTCATTTGCCCTCGTTCGATCATTTTGGCATGTTGTTGTGAACCTCTTCGGAGTAATTCTCTCTGGTTATATTAGCAATAAGACACATATACTTACATTTCATAATGACTTATACTTACATTATCAAGATAGAATTTTCTCATATGATGAATGACTACATGGTTCACATGGTTTATACGTCATTTGTATTCATATGCATGTATATATATCGTCATGAGAGCACCGCCGCCCTCGTTAAGCCCATGTGTTTCTATGTATATCGGCGGAGCACCGCCGCCTCGTTCACCATGTCTCTGAGACATATATCTGGCAGAGTGGAGCACCGCCACTCTTGTCACACCGCCCTTTCTCGTGGCCTAGTTGATCAACATTCGATATTATCGTTATCGTTAATGCTAAACAATCACACCGTATGAACCGCTACTGATGTCACCGACGTGGTTCGCCCTAATCACCGACGCAATTTGCCCTCGGCCGTTTATGTATAGCCCTAATTCACCCAAGTACCGACGTAGTTCGCCCTAGTGTGGCGAATTGCGTCCGTGACCGAGGGGCAAGATTTAATAATGCATATTGTTCGTAGATTTTACGCATGTAAGCAAAGATTTGACGTACTATATATTGGTTTTGTTTTTGAAGCTAGATGGCCGACCGAAAACATGGATGAGGAGGAGTTGATGATGAATTTGATCAACACGGCACTCAAGTTGCCGACGATGATGGTGCTAAAAATAACGTGGAAGAGGATGCAGATGACGGAGTCGATGATTAGCTCTTGAACAAAATGAGCAACAACATATTGGCCAAGTATATATTTTTATTATTAGCTATATATATTATCATATGTCTTATGTGTGCTCATGACATTAAAAATAATGTTTATGTTTTGTAGCCCTCTGGATCGACATCAACAACTACAATGAAGAGTAAAAATGTTCGAGGTCCCAAAAAGCCATTGGAGGGCCGCTTCATCATCTCGGAGTTCAATGTGGATATAGGAGAACCGGGGGGGGCCGAATAAAATGAAATTTGTGCACCACTGTGGTTACCTTGTACGGGACCGGCTCCCGATTAGTACCCGTGAATGGAAGAAGAAGACCAATGCTCCTCATATCAGTTTTGTCTCCGATCGTGAGAAGGCGTTAATTTGGAAAGATGTCTTGGTACATTTCACGCTCCAAACAGATGGTTATGATGATATAATAGATGGTGATGAATTGAAGGAGCGAGTTAGGGATTGGGCAATGAAGAAGATGGCCACCCAGTTTCAGACTTGGAAGAAACACCTATACACGACATATGTGAAGAAGAACATAGCACCAGATTTTACTGTCCCAGGCCCGATCTCAAAGCAGAGGCCCTATTGGGATAAGTTTGTACAGTACAAGATTTCAGAAGAGGGTGTGAGTCGGGTGATAAAGAACCAACGTAATGCCCAATAGAAGACATACCACCATAACTTGGGATCAGGTGGCTACCTGACTGCCATTAAGAAGTGGAACAAAATGGAAGCAGACCTTCTTGCCAAGGATATCACACCAGAATCACTCGAGTGGGGAGAGCGTGCAAAGAATTGGTTTTTTGCTCATGGGGAACACTGGACCAGAGACAGGAAGTGTGTTTATGGCGCAAGACTGCAAGAAGCAAGAGAAGATTGTTTTATGCTCGAGAGCTATCGCTAGTGGTGCGTGCGTTCAGCCCAACAGAGAGAAGGATGAGTGACATCGCCATCTGGACTATTGAACATGGTGGCGAACTAGAGGCAAAGGAAGTGTCTCGTGGGAGCATGGATTCCCTCAGAGACAGACCTTCCCTGAAATCGCCGCCAGAGAAAGAAGGAAGAAGAGGCACAGCTGCTCCAGAGGTTGGAGGAAGCGGTGCGTGAAATCTGAGGCGGGAAAAAAAACCTTGAAGCGAGAATGCAGGAGGAAATCGGAAGGCAAGTGCAAATAGCGGTGAGTGCAAGCAAGCGAGCATCGAGCCGAGGAATCAACATTAGCCAATCTGTTCAGTTGAAAAGCAGCTGCGCTTCCACGAAGATACCAAATCAAGAGGACACAAGACTGCGCTTCCCTGTGGATGACGTCACTGAACCTTGTACAATGTGTGAGCTACACATTCCGAAGGAGAATTCCACAATCAAGGTGGCTATCGGTCTTGTTAATCCTATCGACCGAACCAAGACACCAAGGATTCTTGGTAATATAATCCAAGAAGGATATGCTACCATCTCGGTAGATAAAGCTGAAAAAGGTTTTAGTGATTTGCCTCTTGACATTCCTGGAGGTGATGGCGAGAAGACTCTAGGAGAAGCGGAGAAGACATTCATTCTATGGCGCAAGCGCTACATCATCATTCCAGGGATGTCGGCTCCACCTCCTCCTGAACTACCTCGCCATAGGTACGTGCGGATGAAAACACTACATCATTAATTTGTATTGGCTTAAATAATTAACAATCTGCTCATAATAATATGTCATTCCTTTTTTTGTAGCAGATCCTCCCCCAACCTAAATCCAATTGTTCAATCGCCAGATCATCATAGTGCTCTGTACGATGACATTGTGTTGGAAGACGAGGCTGCATCCACACCATCTCCAAGGAGGTCTCCAACGCCACAGCCGCCACCTCCAAGGAGGTCTCCAATGCCGCTGCCAACACCTCCAAGGAGGTCTCCAACGCCTCCCCCGCCCCCGCCTACCAAGAAGCCTAGCAAGAGGCCAACCCCTCAAACAAAGAACCAGTCCCCGCCTGCAAAGAAAGCCACTGTGAAACCAAGGGCTATTCCCAAAATAATATCTCAAGAGAAGGAAGAAGGAACAGATGCATATAAAAAAGACATGTCTAGATTCTATGACAAACTTAAAATGAATCAAGAAGCAAGGAGAAACCCGGAGAAACCGTACTTCTTAGTAGCTCTCGGATATTCTAAGAAAAAGGTGACTTCTTACCAAAGAACAATAGCGGGAATCTCGTAAGTCATCCAAATCAACGTTATCGGACTATGACCGCACTCTCACCAAGTCAATTGAGGCGTAGAAAAAAGAAGCGGGCGGGAAAGGAGTTGCCTTTCTCGACAACAAGCGCACAATCAATCCCCCGCCAGGTTGTTGGTAATGAATATGGTTCGAATTTAGGATTAATGCATCGAGCAAACATACCTCACGGATGTCGATTTGGATCACCTTGGTGAATTTCTTGATGAGACCGGTCTCGACCTTTACCGGATGTTTGGTGATGGAAACATTGAGAGTCTTGGCGAGTTGATATTTGGAAGAAAAAATTTGTACTAGGCCGAGTCTATACAACCCTCAAGCCTTATCTGATCTGGGACGCAAATGTACCTGCTAAACAAGTGGTACATGCAGGCGTCTACCAGTGGAGACTTCTGTGTTGGTGTCAGAATTAGAGACGAACATTGGTTCCGTGGCGATGATGTTATGTATGTTGATTTTGCAGAATTTCATCAACTATGCCACCTGACCTCTCTGGACAAAGTTATCATTAGCTGCTATTGCCTGTAAGTAATAATTCTTTCGATCTATTATTAAACTCATCATATGTGTGTATATGCATATAAATTATCCTAACAAGTACTATATATATGCAGATTTACAATGACAGAGCTCAGAAAGGAGGGTTGCAATGAAATTGGTTTTGTTGATCCCCATATAGTATTCAAAGACCCAATTACTCCAAAGACTAATTGGAAGAATGAGTCAGAGAGTAACCTCATGAACTTCTTAGTGAACCAACGCCACAAGAAGGATATACTCTTTCCCTATAACTTCAAGTGAGTGTTAATCATGTCGATCATCCTTAATGGCTCATATGTTGATTCTAGTTAATTAATGAGTGTTATGCGTTATATCCTATAAACACATGCAAAGAATCAATTTGGATATTGATGGACATCGATCCGGTGAAAAGTCACTTGATAATCTATGACTCGATGAGAAAACCACAACAAGACTACCAAGATATGATAGATATTATCCGGAGAGGTAATTTTGGGATCTCTAGCAACTATATATACACACAAACATGATGATTAACTATATCTCGATGACGTGGCAAATTTTTTTATTAGGCGGTGTTTGGAAAACCTTTATTGAGAAGCAACACATGAAAAAATGCAAAGCGCCATCGAATGTAATCCCTTTGAAAGTAAGTCCCCAGAATCGCATCATCTTTATTAATTAAACATATAGCTTTCACCGGATCACCGTTGGATGACAAATCTTTTTCTCGTAAAGTGGTGTCTGAGGCGAGAACAGGGAACAACTCATCGTGGTTACTATGTTTGCAAGTTTATCAAGGTGCTCTCCCAAAGAACTCCTACAGAGAGACTCAAAGTACGTTAAAAATACACTATATATTCATTTAATTATTATTATTGATTGTGTTACTATGTCTTTATATATATATGTACATATATTAACTTATTTTCCTTTAATTCAAACCTGTAGACTCGATGGTTGGAGGAAAAGGTCATACAGCAAGACCAAATCAAAGCAATTCAAGAGTCTATAGCCGGATTTTTTAATGAGCAGGTCATCGATTCCAAGGGCGAGTTCTACTTCGACCCAACACTGCCATTGAAGCCAAGCTAGAGGATGAGAGGAAACTTTTTATGTCACAACAACTGTAATGCAATCTTTTGTAATATATGCACATGAAATAATATAATGTAAAATACACATATGCATGCATGCATGTAAATATATATATGATGCATGCATGCATATATATATATATATATATATTTCTATGCTTGAATTGTGTGATTTAATACGTTCATTGTGCTTGAACCAAAACATACTATACACGCATATAAATGTATAATTAGCAGCGTACAATACGACTTCGAAAACCTATTTTGAAAAGAAAACAAAAAAATGAAAAGAAAAGAAAAAACAAAAAAACCTTTAGTCCCGGTTCGTATTACCAACCGGGACTAAAGGTGCCGGCCATCGTGGCATGTCAGGAGGCACCTTTAGTCCCGGTTGGTGTTACCCACCGGGACTAAAGGTCCTCCTTTAGTCCCGGTTCCTGACCCGGGACTAAAGGACCCCCCTTTAGTCCCGGATGCTTGCTCCCGGGTGGGGAACCGGGACTAGAGGGGGTTCCCCACCGGGAGTAAAGCTCGGTTCTCTACCAATGCGTGAAGCTATGGAGCGTATGTCTTCTTTACAGTTTAGGCTCATGAAGGAGCGTTTTTTTTGTGCTAACAGTTTAGACTCTTGTAGCAACGGAGCGTTTTTTTCTTAATGCTACAGTTTAAGCTCATGAAGCGATGGAGCATATATTTTCTTTACAGCTTAGGATCATGAAGGAGCATTTTTTTTTGGTGCTAACAGTTTAGGCTCTTGTAGCAATGGAACGTAATATGCATATTTTCCTATGCGTAGTAACGGTTTAGAAATTTTCCATTTACTGGCGGTGGGCAATACTCGCCATCCGGAGATATGATTCTATAAGCGCCACTAGAGTAGACATCCTTCACAATATAAGGACCTTCAAATTTAGGCTCGAATTTGCTTTGCATTCGATGAGTAATATTCATATGCCGAATGACCGCTAGAACCAAATCCCCATCTTTGAACGACCTCCTCCTTACGCGCTTGTCAAAAGCTCAAGACATTCTAGCTGGGTATGTCTCCAAGTTTTGCAATGCACGAAGACGTTTTTCTTCAAGGTTGTCTAGTTCCCTTAGGCGTAATTTCGCCGATTCATCTTCATAGAGTTTTTCTTGGATAGAAACTCTTAAGGAGGCAATTTGCACCCCCAGTGGCAGGACCGCCTCTCCTCCATACACAAGTGAGTAAGGAGTCATTTTCGTTGGTGCCCGAGTCATGGTTCTATATGCCCACAAGGATTCGAGTTACTTTTCATGCCATTGTCTCTTATTTTGTGAGACCACCTTTTTAAGCAACTTGCATAGCGCTTTATTGAATGCTTCTGCTTGACCATTAGCGGCTGGATTATAACCTATGGAGAAGTGATGCTTAATTTTGAAGTTAGCACACATCTTCTCTATTTGTCTATTTTTAAAAGACGTGCCATTATCAGATATCATTTGGGCTGGAACCCCAAATCGATATATAAGATTCGTTCTTATAAAGTTTTAACATTTTCCGCTTTGACTTCTTTTTAGTGCTACGACTTACGCCCACTTAGAGAAGTAATCGATTCATGACAAGAATGAATTTGTGTCCCTTAGAAGACGGGGATTTATTGGCCCAACTACATCCATTCCCCACATTTCAAAGGGCCTAGACATCTTAGTCGGATGTAATGGTTCATGGGCTGATGTATGAACTTACCATGTATTTGGCATTCATGGCATTTCTTTGAAAATTTCGTAGAATCATCAAACATTGTAGGCCAACAATAACCTAAATGTCTAAGTTGGTAGTATAGCTTGGGTCCAGATTGGTGTGCGCCACACACTCCGGGGTGAACTTCATTTAAAGCTTCGATTACCTCATTGCCTGCAAGGCAGCGAAGTAAAATGCCATCGCATGAACGCCGATAGAGCGTGTCGTTTATACATGTATAATTCAGTGATCTTTTTTGAATCCTAGACCTTTCACTAGAATCTAGGGGCTAATATCCATGAAGGAGATAATCGAGAAAAGGTGTTCTCCAATCACCCATCTCAATTTCATACGTATCTATAGTCACAGCTAAAGTAGATGGTACATCCTCTTCCTCAGTAAGTATGGGGAGGACTCTTCGTTCCTCTACGTGAACATCCACAGTTTGATATGGATTTAGTGACATGCTGGCAGCTAAGCTTGCCAATGCATCTGCTTTCTCATTTTGGCTTCTCACAAAATGCTGAATTTTCAAATCAACAAACATAGCCATTAGCTCCTTTGCCTTCCAAAAATATGACAAAAGCCCTTGCTTTTTTACCATATATGCTCCCACCAATTGATTAATTATTAATTGGGAGTCTCCATATACAGAGACTGTGTTTAAACCCATATTGTGAGCTGTTTCAAGCCCGATAATTAGAGCCTCATATTCAGCAGCAATATTTGAAACCGATGAAGTTAATGTGAAGGAGTATGGAAGTATTGCTTCGTCTACTTAATCCATGCGTGTGCAAAGTGTTTGCATTTACGGTCGGGCGTATTTATGGGACATGTGATAATACTTATTTACTCCCGCAGTGCCGTATGAGAGTATCCATGGTCCGACCTGTTCCGTACGTGCATATACATTTGCATAAGTCATTACCTTTTTCTTTCTCCTTTTGAAAAATCACCATGTCACTTATAAGATAGATTATGCTGTCAACGCCCTTTAGAATTCAGAACCCTATATAGGTATACACCTTCACTCATCGTGCATATTTGTATGCACTATATTTCATAACTAACCTCATATATATATACATACATTAGTTTCATTTTCTTTCTAGGCATGAACACGCTCATGCATATATGCACATGGGTGTCCCCTTTTTCTTTTTGCTCCATCTTCTTTTCCTCTTTAGCGATGTTATATTATTTCTTCTTTGCCTATATCATATTCATATAAAACTTGATCATCTATACCATTTTATTTAATATGGTATAAATGTTTTCACACATTTTTGTGTATGCCAAAATTGATGTCAACAGATGCCCCCTCGAGGTCCGGATGCGAAAACTACTTCGTATATGTTGACGGATCCGGAGCTCAAAACTTGAGATTTTTATTTATTTATGATCTCGCTTTTTTTGTATTTATGATCTCGCATTTTTTTTGGAAACATACTTTGGGGCACTTGATTCACACGGAGATTTGCGCATATAAATGATACTTATCAAGCAATGACGTATAGTCTCACGTTATATTGATCTTTATATCAGACTCTTGGAGGACATAATATTTTAAATGTTCGTTCCATGGTCGCAGTTTAATTTTAAGAACTTTGGATTTTTTTGTTGCATTCAATTTAAACTCATAATGCATTGAAGATGCATTAGGGGCATTTGTTTATTTTTCATGCCAACAGTTTAGGCTCATGTCGCAATAGAGCATCATTTTTTTATATTTTTTTTCGCTTCAGTTCGTGCTCATGAAGCTATGAAACATTTCTTCTTTTTTTTCTGCTTATAGTTTAGGCTCTTGAAGGAGTACGTTTTTTTTGTGTGTGCTAACAGTTGTAGCAGTGGAGCTTCATTTTTCTTTTGTTTCAGTTTAAACTCGTGAAGGAATGGAGCCTTGTGATTTTTTTCCTTGATGCTACAGTTTAAGCTCATGAAGCGATGAAGCATTGGGTTTTTTCACGCTACAGTTTAAACTCATAAAACGATGGAGCATTTGTTTTCTTTACAGTTTATGCTCATGACGGAGCATTTTTTCTGTGCTAACAGTTTAGGCTCTTGTGGCAATGGAGCGTTATGAATCTTTTTTCACTTCAGCTCCAGTTAAGGCTCGTGAAGCTATGGAGCGTATGTCTTCTTTACAGTTTAGGCTCATGAAGGAGCGTTTTTTTTTGTGCTAACAGCTTAGACTCTTGTAGCAATGGAGCATTTTTTTCTTAACGCTACAGTTTAAGCTCATGAAGCGATGGAGCATATATTTTCTTTACAGTTTAGGATCATGAAGGAGCATTTTTTTTGTGCTAACTGTTTTGGCTCTTGTAGCAATGGAACATAATATGCATATTTTCCTATGCGTAGTAACGGTTTAGAAATTTTCCATTTACTGGCGGTGGGCAATACTCGCCATCCGGAGATATGATTCTATAAGCGCCACTAGAGTAGACATCCTTCACAATATAAGGACCTTCAAATTTAGGCTCGAATTTGCTTTGCATTCGATGAGTAATATTCATAGGCCGAATGACCGCTAGAACCAAATCCCCATCTTTGAACGACCTCCTCCTTACGCGCTTGTCAAAAGCTCGAGACATTCTAGCTTGGTATGTCTCCAAGTTTTGCAATGCACGAAGACGTTTTTCTTCAAGGTTGTCTGGTTCCCTTAGGCGTAATTTCGCCGATTCATCTTCATAGAGTTTTTCTTGGATAGCAACTCTTAAGGAGGCAATTTGCACGCCCAGTGGCAGGACCGCCTCTCCTCCATACACAAGTGAGTAAGGAGTCATTTTCATTGGCGTCCGAGTCATGGTCCTATATGCCCACAAGGATTCGAGTTACTTTTCATGCCATTGTCTCTTATTTATTGAGACCACCTTTTTAAGAAACTTGCACAGCGCTTTATTGAATGCTTCTGCTTGACCATTAGTGGCTGGATTATAACCTATGGAGAAGTGATGCTTAATTTTGAAGTTAGCACACATCTTCTCTATTTGTCTATTTTTAAAAGATGAGCCATTATCAGATATCATTTGAGCTGGAACCCCAAATCGATATATAAGATTCGTTCTTATAAAGTTGTCAACATTTTCCGCTTTGACTTCTTTTAGTGCTACAGCTTCTGCCCACTTAGAGAAGTAATCAATTGCGACAAGAATGAATTTGTGTCCCTTAGAAGACGGGGGATTTATTGGCCCAACTACATCCATTCCCCATATTTCAAAGGGCCTAGACATCTTAGTCGGATGTAATGGTTCATGGGCTGATGTATGAAATTACCATGTATTTGGCATTCATGGCATTACTTTGCAAATTTCGTAGAATCATCAAACATTGTAGGCCAATAATAACCTAAATGTCTAAGTTGGTAGTATAGCTTGGGTCCAGATTGGTGTGCGCCACACACTCCGGGGTGAACTTCATTTAAAGCTTCGATTACCTCATTGCCTGCAAGGCAGCGAAGTAAAATGCCATCGCATGAACGCCGATAGAGCGTGTCGTTTATACATGTATAATTCAGTGATCTTTTTTGAATCCTAGACCTTTCACTAGAATCTAGGGGCAAATATCCATGAAGGATATAATCGAGAAAAGGTGTTCTCCAATCACCCATCTCAATTTCATACGTATCTATAGTCACAGCTAAAGTAGATGGTACATCCTCTTCCTCAGTAAGTATGGGGAGGACTCTTCGTTCCTCTACGTGAACATCCACAGTTTGATATGGATTTAGTGACATGCTGGCAGCTAAGCTTGCCAATGCATCTGCTTTCTCATTTTGGCTTCTCACAAAATGCTGAATTTTCAAATCAACAAACATAGCCATTAGCTCCTTTGCCTTCCAAAAATATGACAAAAGCCCTTGCTTTTTTACCATATATGCTCCCACCAATTGATTAATTATTAATTGGGAGTCTCCATATACAGAGACTGTGTTTAAACCCATATTGTGAGCTGTTTCAAGCCCGATAATTAGAGCCTCATATTCAGCAGCAATATTTGAAACCGATGAAGTTAATGTGAAGGAGTATGGAAGTATTGCTTCGTCTACTTAATCCATGCGTGTGCAAAGTGTTTGCATTTACGGCCGGGCGTATTTATGGGACATGTGATAATACTTATTTACTCCCGCAGCGCCGTATGAGAGTATCCATGGTCCGACCTGTTCCGTACGTGCATATACATTTGCATAAGTCATTACCTTTTTCTTTCTCCTTTTGAATAATCACCATGTCACTTATAAGATAGATTATGCTGTCAACGCCCTTTAGAATTCAGAACCCTATATAGGTATACACCTTCACTCATCGTGCATATTTGTATGCACTCACTACCGGACTCAGTGAATTTGCCGAGTGCCAGGGGCACTCGGCAAAGCCCAATTTGCACTCGACAAAGGCTTTGCCGAGTGCTGCACTCGGCAAAGAGCACTTGGCAAAAAAAGAGTCGGCAAAGACGTCTTTGCCGAGTGTCTTTTGTCGGGCACTCGGCAAAGCCTTTGCCGAGTGCCGACACTCGGCAAAGTTGGAACCGAAAAAAACCTGAAAAAAATGGGAATTTTTACCCCAAAAAAATGGAATTTTTTTTTAATTGGTGGAGGCCCCCACCGGTCAGCGCCCATCCATCTCCGGCTTTTTTCGCGTAAATTTCACGGCTACGCGGCCGACGAGATTCGAACCCAAGACCTCCCACTGCGCACAAACCTCCTCTACCACTACACCACACTGTCACTTGTGTCTAGATTCCGATTTAGTTCCCAATATATTATACTAAACCGAGTGTAAATTGCTTATTTGAGGCCCTAAATGAATTCAAATCAAAAAGTGGTCAACTACAAAGTTTCATAACTTTTTGAGATCTACAATTTTCATTTAGTAAGTTTTTCCATCCGAGGTCGTTTGAAAATTTTGAATTTTAAATTTGAGAGATTCAAACGCAATTTTACATGATAAGATGATTTCAAATCAAAAAGTTGTCAACTACATAGTTTCATAACTTTTGGAGATCTACAATTTTCATTTTGCAAGTTTTTTCATCCGAGGTCGTTTGAAAAATTCAAATTTTAAAATTTTCAAATTCAAACGTCGTTTTTGCATGAAAAATGATTTCAAATCAAAATGTAGCCAACTACAAAATTTCATAACTTCTCAAGATCTACAAAGTTTATTTTGGTCATTTGTTCATCCGATATAGTGGTAGTAACATTGTTCACAAATCATATATATGTCTCTTCTACTTTCATGAAACTAATATGAGAGATGTAGATTTTATGAACAACGTTATTGTCGCTTTGTCAAATGAAGAAATGACCAAAATAAACTTTGTAGATCTTGAGAAGTTATACAACTTTGTAGTTGAAAAGTTTTTCATTTGAATTCATTTAGGGCCTCAAAAATTGCTTCGAAAAAATGATTTGCCGAGGGCCAAAAAAAATGCACACGGCAAAAAGCCTCTTTGCCGAGTGCCAAAACAAAGGCACTCGGCAAAATACATCTTTGCCGAGTGCCAGAAAAAAACACTCGGCAAAGACGTATTTTGCCGTGTGTTTTTGTTTGCCGAGTGTATTTTATTTGGCACTCGGCAAACACGGTCTTTGCCGAGTGCCCGATAAAATACACTCGGCAAAGCCTCGGCACTCGGCAAATCGCCTGTTTCCGGTAGTGACTATATTTCATAACAAACCTCATATATATATACATACATTAGTTTCATTTTCTTTCAAGGCGTGAACACGCTCATGCATATATGCACATGGGTGTCCCCTTTTTCTTTTTGCTCCATCTTCTTTTCCTCTTTAGCGATGTTATATTATTTCTTCTTTGCCTATATCATATTCATATAAAACTTGATCATCTATACCATTTTATTTAATATGGTATAAATGTTTTCACACATTTTTGTGTATGCCAAAATTGATGTCAACAGATGCCCCCTCGAGGTCCGGATGCGAAAACTACTTCGTATATGTTGACGGATCCGGAGCTCAAAACTTGAGATTTTTATTTATTTATGATCTCGCTTTTTTTGTATTTATGATCTCGCATTTTTTTTCGAAACATACTTTGGGGCACTTGATTCACACGGAGATTTGCGCATATAAATTATACTTATCAAGCAATGATGTATAGTCTCACGTTATATTGATCTTTATATCAGACTCTTGGAGGACATAATATTTTAAATGTTCGTTCCATGGTCGCAGTTTAATTTTAAGAACTTTGTATTTTTTTTGTTGCATTCAATTTAAACTCATGATGCATTGAAGATGCATTGGGGGCATTTGTTTATTTTTCATGCCAACAGTTTAGGCTCATGTGGCAATGGAGCATCCTTTTTTTATATATTTTTTTAGCTTCAGTTCATGCTCATGAAGCTATGAAACATTTCTTCTTTTTTTTCTGCTTACAGTTTAGGCTCTTGAAGGAGTACGTTTTTTTTGTGTGTGCTAACAGTTGTAGCAGTGGAGCTTCATTTTTCTTTTGTTTCAGTTTAAACTCGTGAAGGAATGGAGCCTTGTGATTTTTTTTCCTTGATGCTACAGTTTAAGCTCATGAAGCGATGAAGCATTGGGTTTTTTTTCACGCTACAGTTAACTCATAAAACGATGGAGCATTTGTTTTCTTTACAGTTTAGGCTCATGAAGGAGCATTTTTTTTGTGCTAACAGTTTAGGCCCTTGTGGCAATGGAGCGTTATGAATCTTTTTTTTTACTTCAGCTTCAGTTTAGGCTGCTGAAGCTATGGAGCGTATGTCTTCTTTACAGTTTAGGCTCATGAAGGAGTGTTTTTTTTGTGCTAACAGTTTAGACTTTTGTAGCAATGGAGCGTTTTTTTTCTTAACGCTATAGTTTAAGATCATGAAGCGATGGAGCATATATTTTCTTTACAGTTTAGGATCATGAAGGAGCATTTTTTTTGGTGCTAACAGTTTAGGCTCTTGTAGCAATGGAACGTAATATGCACATTTTCCTATGCGTAGTAACGCTTTAGAAATTATCCATTTACTGGCGGTGGGCAATACTCGCCATCCGGAGATATGATTCTATAAGCGCCACTAGAGTAGACATCCTTCACAATATAAGGACCTTCCAATTTAGGCTCGAATTTACTTTGCATTCGATTAGTAATATTCATAGGCCGAATGACCGCTAGAACCAAATCCCCTTCTTTGAACGACCTCCTCCTTATGCGCTTGTCAAAAGCTTCAGACATTCTAGCTTGGTATGTCTCAAGTTTTGCAATGCAGGAAGACGTTTTTCTTCAAGGTCGTAATTTCGCCGATTCATCTTCATAGAGTTTTTCTTGGATAGCAACTCTTAAGGAGGCAATTTGCACCCCCAGTGGCAGGACCGCCTCTCCTCCATACACAAGTGAGTAAGGAGTCATTTTCGTTGGTGTCCGAGTCATGGTCCTATATGCCCACAAGGATTCGAGTTACTTTTCATGCCATTGTCTCTTATTTTGTGAGACCACCTTTTTAAGCAACTTGCATAGCGCTTTATTGAATGCTTCAGATTGACCATTAGCGGCTGGATTATAACCTATGGAGAAGTGATGCTTAATTTTGAAGTTAGCACACATCTTCTCTATTTGTCTATTTTTAAAAGACGTGCCATTATCAGATATCATTTGGGCTGGAACCCCAAATCGATATATAAGATTCGTTCTTATAAAGTTTTAACATTTTCTGCTTTGACTTCTTTTAGTGCTACAGCTTCTGCCCACTTAGAGAAGTAATCAGTTGCGACAAGAATGAATTTGTGTCCCTTAGAAGACGGGGGATTTATTGGCCCAACTACATCCATTCCCCACATTTCAAAGGGCCTAGACATCTTAGTCGGATGTAATGGTTCATGGGCTAATGTATGAAATTACCATGTATTTGGCATTCATGGCATTTCTTTGAAAATTTCGTAGAATCATCAAACATTGTAGGCCAATAATAACCTAAATGTCTAAGTTGGTAGTATAGCTTGGGTCCAGATTGGTGTGCGCCACACACTCCGGAGTGAACTTCATTTAAAGCTTCGATTACCTCATTGCCTGCAAGGCAGCGAAGTAAAATGTCATCGCATGAACGCCGATAAAGCGTGTCGTTTATACATGTATAATTCAGTGATCTTTTTTGAATCCTAGACCTTTCACTAGAATCTAGGGGCAAATATCCATGAAGGATATAATCGAGAAAAGGTGTTCTCCAATCACCCATCTCAATTTCATACGTATCTATAGTCATAGCTAAAGTAGATGGTACGTCCTCTTCCTCAGTAAGTATGGGGAGGACTCTTTGTTCCTCTACGTGAACATCCACAGTTTGATATGGATTTAGTGACATGCTGGCAGCTAAGCTTGCCAATGCATCTGCTTTCTCATTTTGGCTTCTCACAACATGCTAAATTTTCAAATCAACAAACATAGCCATTAGCTCCTTTGCCTTCCAAAAATATGGCAAAAGCCCTTGCTTTTTTACCATATATGCTCCCACCAATTGATTAATTATTAATTGGGAGTCTCCATATACAGAGACTGTGTTTAAACCCATATTGTGAGCTATTTCAAGCCCGATAATTAGAGCCTCATATTCAGCAGCATTATTTGAAATAGCTGAAGTTAATGTGAAGGAGTATGGAAGTATTGCTTCATCCGGTGTGACAAACATGACCCCTGCGCCTGCTCCTGATTTCCGGCAAGCACCATCAAAATACATTTGCCATGTAGGATTGGACACCGTAGTGGTGAAGACTACCTCATCTGGCAGATCATCGTCAATGGGAAAGTCATCCGGTATGGGATGTGCGGCTAGAAAATTAACCAAAGCTTGACCTTTAATAGCTTTTTGAGGCACGAACACAATATCAAATTGTGAAAGGAACATCGCCCACTTAGCCAATCTACCAGATAATGTCATTTTATTTAAAATATGTCAGAGTGGATCAGCGCTCGAGAAAAGATGTACTGTATGTTCTAGCATGTAATGGCGAAGCTTTTGTGCTGCAAATACAAGTGCTAGGCATATTTTTTCTATATTCAGGTAATTGCACTCTGCCTCTTGTAGGGTGTGGCTTAAATAATATAGGGAGACTTCTTTCCCTGCATCATTGGGTTGTGCCAAAAGAGCGCCTAATGAAGTCGGCATGGCTGCCGTATAGAGGATTAATGGTCGTCCTTTAATTGGCGCGCCTAAGACAGGAGGATTTGTTAAATATTTTTTTATGTCCTCGAATGCATTTTGACATGTTTGATCCCATTGAAACGGGACTCCTTTCTTCATGAGCCGGGAAAAAGATTTGCACCTCCCGGACAGGTTTGAGATGAACCTTCTAATGTACGCTAAATGGCCTTGGAGGCTCTTTAATTCATGCAAGTTTGTTGGTCGAGGCATGTCGACAATTGTCTTTATTTTAGTAGGGTCAATTTCAATGCCACGCTTGGTGACTATGAAACCAAGGAATTTTCCCGAAGATACTCCAAAGGCGCACTTCATAGGATTCATCTTTAATTTATGTTTTCTAAGGCAGTCAAACACCATTTCCAAGTGTTTTAAGTGATCTTTCTCGCGCTTAGATTTTACAACAATATCATCTATATAGCACTCAATGATTTCATACAACAACCCATCAAGGACAATGGTCATTGCACGTTGATATGTGGCGCCTGCATTTTTTAATCCAAAGGGCATCACTTTATAACAATATATGCCCTTGGGTGTACGGAATGATGTTAACTCCTCATCTTCCGGTGACATTTTTATTTGGTTGTGTCGACGAAATATGGTCGGCAGTCTACCTAGGGGTATGCCCAAGGTAGTAGATTATCGCGAACGGTCATCGCAAGCCACAAACAAAGGCGGTGGCGCCTAAAGGCAGAACCACGAGGTTTTATCCCGGTTGGGCCGCCAAGAAGGCGTAATACCTACGTCCTGCGTCGATTGTATTGTTGTATGTTAATGAGAGAGAGTTTTAGAGGATCCCTGCCGCCTTATATAGTCAAGGCGGGGTTTACGGTTCTGAAACTAATCCTATCCGATTACAATTGCCATATGTGGCGGATAAGGATTCTATTCTAGAACGCAGATCACCTTGATCGCCAAATCGCCTTAACTCCTTGCGGGGACTCCAAAAATTGCTCTCCCTCATTAACTTACAATGGATCGGACCCATCGATCGCAGGCTAAGCTTAACCGTAGGTATTAAAGGCTAAGCAGGCGGCCGGATCGATGGGTCGGTCCATCCGAAAAAACGACGTGGTTCAGCCAACCGGTTGAGTCCTACGCCTTTTGTTTGTTTCAGCTTATGACCGTTCACTCGTTCGGCCGATAATCTACTACCTTGGGCATACCTCTAGGTAGACCTGCCGATCATCATATTTCGGCACGATAATGTTGTAACCAACCGAGAAGAAACCATCCATGAAGAAGAATATTTCATATCCCATAGTGGCATCAATAAGGATTTCAGAGATTGGAATTGGAAATTCATCTTTTGGACAGGCATTATTTAAATCTCTAAAATCCACACATACACGGATCTGCCCATTTTTCTTTTTCGTGGGCATGATACTAGACACCCATTTGGGGTATTTTACTTCTCGGATAAACCCAGCAGCTATGAGTTTATCAACTTCAACTTCTATTTGTGGGAGAAGTTTTGGACGATATCTTCTTTGTCTTTGCTTCACCGGAGGAACATCTTTTCGAACGGCCAATTTATGCACAACAACTGTTGGGTCTAGACCTGGCATTTCTTCATAAGACCAAGCAAAGACATCTCTATTTGCAGAAAGAAATTTATGGTATTCTTCCTTACTTTCTTTAGATAGATGTTTACTAATGAAGATCGGCCGGGGATCTTCGTCTGTGCCGATATTAATTTCTTCGAACTCATCAATAGTTGGTTGATTTCCATCTTCCATTTGTGGAGATGCTTCCGTAGCATCAAGATGTTCGACAGAGGTCATATTAACTTCAAAGCCTAACCCAAATTTCTCTTTTTTTAATGCTTGATCTTGGTGTAGGGCTTCAAGCTGAGCCTGGGACATCAACTTTTCAAATGGTGCGAGATGCCCCCGTCCATCGCATAAAGAAGGACCAGTAGAAATATCATAGCCCATATGTTGCATAATATAAAGAACTTTATTGTCATATAAAGAGATGGGTAATGTTTTATCATCTTTATTTAACAAAGTGACCTGTGTAACCAATTTACTCTTATTATCCCTTTCAAGTTGGGCTTGTTTTATTTTATTTTGCACCAAAGGAGGTAAAGGAGTTCGAAATGAAATACCTCTATTTTGAGAGGGTTTACTTACGATGCGAAATATCGGATGGCCTTCCTTCCTTTGATTGCTTGGTATGTATTGGTATATCTTTCGACTTGATGAAGACTTGACGTCTTCTATCTTTGGGATATTTTGTTCTAACGGCAATGATGATTTTGGTTTTGAAACTTTATCAATAGGCTCAAAATAAAACTTTTCATCAGCATAGAAGGATTCTGCTATAGTGAATGGCTTTTTATCAGCAAAAATCCTTACTACGCTCCCTAAAGGATCTTTATACTTGATGCATTGATGGAGAGTAGATGGAACAACTCCATTTTCATGCAGCCATGGGCGCCCGATAAGAACATTATATGAGGTAGCCGCATGAATCACATGGAAGTATACATATGTCATAAGATTTTCAAACTTTAGAACCAGAGATATGGTGCCCCATGCTTCTTGACCAGCTTGGTTAAAACCATGAATGACAACATTTGAGCGACATAGGTCTCGTTTAGAATACCCAATCTTTTTAAGAGTGCGCAAGGGTAACAAGTTTATGGCTGAACCACCATCAATCATTATGCGATTAATGGGGAGATCATCGATCTCGCCGAACATAAGAAGGGGTCTATTATGCTTTTTATTTCCTAACAACAGATCCTCATCATTGAACGTAATACTTTGAGTTTGGGATAATTTTACTTCTGCTTGTGAAACCTCAACCCTATAATCTTCAGAGAAGGAAAGTGCAGTAATAAATGCCTTTCGCAAATCAGAAGAGAGACACAAAGCATCATACACAAAAAGCATAGCTGGTATTTTCTTCAAGTGCGAGATTACATCATACTTGACCGACACATTAGGAGTATGGTCAGTCGCATCATTCGGAGTTACATTTGGGGGATTTCTTTGTTGAGGAGATGGCCTAGGTAGTTGACGGCCTGATCTAAGCTGAACTTCATCAACTTTGGGTGCCTCTTCTTTAGGGAAGTGAAGAGACTCCTCATCATCCTCAAAAACTCCGATGGGGAAAGTAGCATATTCTTCGAGAGTGTTGTCCTCGCGCTTCTTTATATTTTGGTATAAGCGCGGGCCTTCGCCCTTTTCCATCATTCGTCGGAGAGCAAATCGTCTTGAGAGTTGCTGTCGACGCTCTCCTGATCTTTGGGAACCTGATGGTCCACATTTTGGGGGTGTGGATCCACCGAAGGAAAGCCTTGCCTTCATGCTGGCGGTTAGCTTGCTGTTGTGGATGCCTTGAGAAAGACATATTAACATGCTCAGGTTTTCATATCATATATCGATCATAAGTTGGCCACATTTTTGGAGTTGCACAACTCACCGGATCACTTTGAAAAGTGGCAACATTTGACGTAGCCGTTTTCTTTCCATTTCTCATGCTTTTGAGTAGATCGGCATCTATGGTGCCTTCATCTATGAGATTTTGTATCATGTTTTTTACCACAAAACAGTCTTTGAGCGTATGACCCAAGATGCGATGAAAGTGATAGAAATTTGGCTCATCGAATTTAGCAGCTTCTTCCGGCCTTTTCGGTATGGGGAGCTCGATGAGTTTCAACTCCCGTAGGCCCATGAAGAGATCCCCCACTTCTTCATTAGGGAAAGAGTACTTCTGATTTTGACGCTTGCTAAGAGTTGGCCTTCTAGGAGCTAGTGCACCGCCTTTGCTTGGTAATCTTGTGGCGGTGCCCCCGGTTTGGAACTTTTGAGGACCCACCGTTGTCTCCATGGCCTGCATTTGCTTCGTCTTAGAAGATGTGGGCTTATCTCACGGGTTGTTTTTATCCAATGGTGCCTTGTTGAACATCCTCGGTGGACGAGACATGTGATGCATATAATTCTTTATGTATGTGGCCTTTGAGGACAACTCTTTGAAAGTTATTGGCCTTACATACTGCAGGTGAATGGCCATGTCTGGGCTTAAGTTATTCATACACATACGAACTGCTTCTGGTTCGGTGATTGGTTGTGGGTAGTGGAGGCTTAAATTCCTCCACCTATTGATGAAATCCGTAGCTTTCTCATTTGGCCTTTGTAAGGTTTGAGTCAGCTCAGTTATTCCCACCTTTTGAGTGCTATAAAAGCGCTCTAGGAAGGCGTCTTGCATTTGTTCCCATGTACGGATGGAGCCAGGTGCCAACTTGGTATACCATGTGAAAGCTGGACCCGATAATATTTGTACAAATTGACGGAGGAGAAGAGCTCCATTGTGGGTTGTATCTTGACACGCAACAAGGAAATGGGCCACATGTTCATGTGGCGATCCGGTCCCATTAAATTTAATAAATTGCGGTTGGCGATAGTTGTTCGGAAATGGTACCATGTCCACCTCTGGCGGATATGGTTTCACATACCCCGGACGCATGGAATAATGCGTTTGCATATATTGAGCCTTTATGCCTTCCGAAATCATCCTTTGTATGGCTTCGAGTGTGATTTCAGGTTGGTGATGGGGACCATTATGACTGGTCGAAGTGTTCACATCATTTGTACGATTTCTGGTGTTGGCCACCTACTCACGAAGCGTGGCCAACTCTTCTTCTTTTTGTTGTAAGGCAGCCATCATTTGGTTCATCTTCTCTTCAACGGATTGACCTTGATTTGTGACAAGCACTTGTTCAGCACTGCTCGGCTCACTCTCACTATGCAGAGGTTGTGAGTCATCCTCACTTGGGGATTGTAGATCTTCACCATTTAGTGGGTTTGGATCAGCCGAGCCTGCAGTATCCAATAATTCATTTTCAAAGTTAGAATGATCATCAAATAGGGGGTTATAAGACCCTACATAGATCGTATTATTTCTAAAATTACCAGAGTTTGTTAAGCTTCGAGTCACCGGATGACGAGCCACTAGAATTTGTTTACGAGGCTTCTTTCTTTTGAAGTGTGTAGAAGTGAAGGAAGTATCACTCGTGTTGTAGGCTACTTCCTCAACACTCACCGGCATTGAAGAGAATACCTCAAAATGGTTGATCAAGGCTCTTTTATGGGGAGGCCGATAAGCTAGTGATGTTGTATCTTCCACTCTTGGGGTGGCTGCTTTTATTTCTCCTTGGGTGCCACCAGCATGTCTTGATGATGCATCCCCTCGTACCCAACTAGACGTGGAGTCAGTTGGTATTGCCATCTCCCTTTGTTTTAAGCTGGCATGTCTTGCACGTACATTGGCAGCCTGCTTTGCATATCTCCCTGATCGCCTCGAGTTCCTTTTTACAAACTCTTGATGCTCGGGTAGTTTGGCCAAAATTTCGGCGCGTCGCATGATTTCACCCTCAATATTATCTGAGGATGTGGATGCTCCAGGCAACAAGCTCCTTAGGTCCTGTCATATGGCCCATTCAATGGAAGCCTGAAAAGCTTGCCTCGCAGCATTTTGGATCCTACGATATTCCCTGCTTTGTTGAGCCAAAATTGAATCACAAACATAAGCACGTTGTGCATTAGTCATAGAGTCAATTACGTTGTTGAAGTTGGCCCATGCTTAAAGAATTTGCGTTGCCGTCGGTGGTGTCGCTTTGGAGACACAAAATCTTGTATAGAAGGCCATGATGGTGCCACCTCTAATGATATAGGATCAGAGAGTGTCGCAGCCGGATCAACATGTCCCCTCTTTATATCATTGAGGGAGAGGTGAATCCTTTGCCACGAAGCTCACGCTTAGGTAGATCATTGCTGGAATTATAGACCAACGTGGGGATAAACTCAGGAGCTTTAGCCTGAAGTTGGCTTTTTGTAGATGAATCACTTTCAGTGGACGACATACTATATTCTATCACCACGGCCTTTCGTTTGTTGGAAGGACGCGGGTGATCCATCTCTCCCACCGCTATAGCCCTTTCTTTGTTGCAGGGCTACGGACGTTGAGGTTGATCCCACAGCACTATCCCCCTATTTGGAGGTGGGAAAGCTGTTGTCGATGCATTCTTTGTCGGAGGTGCCCCTAGTATGCTTGGGGCAGGTTTGGAGGAACCAGCCCCCAGCTTATCATGAGTAATTGAAGGTGGCATTTCCCCCCTTGTCTTTGGAGTCGATGAATAGGATATCATTGGTGGCGTCGATTTGGTTGGCGACACCCTTTTGGCACAGATAGGCCACTCCCCAAGCGTGGCGGGGCGGAACTTTGGTGCCATCTTTGAACTAGGGGACTTGGTGCTCTTGGGCTTGGATGAGCCAGGAGCAACCACATTGGAGGATGTGGCCTTGTGCACATTGGTAGCGCGCTCATTGGAGGCCATCATCCTCGCTTTGGCAGCAACTCTTCTTGCCTGCTGCTTTGCGGCTTTGGACATGATAGGGGTGAACCCTTCCTCCGGCTTGGAATTGACCTCTTGGTCATGAGCAACTACAGCCGGCGACACAGCTGTAGTGTGGAGTGAACCAGCACTGTTGGAGGCTTGAACGGGACCCATGGGAACATCGACCCAGAGGGAACCAATGCGGATCCTGATGAAGTCTTGAACACGTCCGGCCATACCTTCACATAAGAAAACCATATATATATGAGTTTTCTTGAATGCAAACATGAATGCGCATATAATTTCATTTGACAATTTAGGTCGAAGCCATATGATGCAACCATGTTGGAACTCAAATATGAGGGGAGAAGTAGGTCCCACTGGGCGTACCAGAATCTGATGGCGGGGAAACAAGCGGCTATGACCCGCCTCCATGTCAGCAGAGACAAATTTGGTTTTGGTTTAATTTAATTAGGACGAAAGTAAAAGTACAGGTATTGCGATTCCATACTTCCATAATTCTTATATTTGCATAAAAATTATGTTAATTACATCTCCGAAGAGAACACCCCTGATTAAGAGTTTCAACATGAGTACATAAAAAATAAGATTACATCATATGGCTTCCTATTACAAACTACAAAAAGAAAACAAAGTCTTCAGTCTTGTAGTATTGGATGGATGCATGAGTATGTTTTGCATTTAGCGATGGTCATTTCTTGGATGAATAGTGTATCATATCGTGTATGCACGTGGTTTACATATAGTGCGATGTTTTATATGGGCACTTGTCAAGGTTCAGGAAGATATGTTGTTGAGCTAAACCTAGACGCGACGCATGGAGTTGATTTGTTTTATCAAAGTTGGCGTACATGCCCATGACATGGTATTTGACCAAGGGTTCACGTGCACCATGCTATTTAATTTGATTTGATTTGGTTCGTTATAGCTAGACATAACCTTATATGAGTGCAGTCTAACTAAGGAGCTAGATTTAAGTTAGCCATGACACTACAAGAAACACCCCCCTCTAGACACATTTTCTTTGTGACGCTGGTTGAAAGCGTATGTACATGGGCACATAACGACGCTTCTAAGCACGACTTTGGAAACGTGTCAACTGGATACGACATTTGACACGCTTTCACTGTTACAAGACATGTAAAGACACTTCTCGAGACGATTTTGGAAATGTATCAAAATGACACAGTGTTAGACATGCTTTTAATCGTCAATAGCGTCTAGACACGTTATAAAGTGTGTCATAACACCGTCCATATATATCTAAACACACTAATTGACACGATACTAAAAACGCCACAAAACGTTACAGATATAGAGATGCTTCATATCGTTTGTACCATCTAGACACGTCACAGAACGTACCAAACAATTGTTTATAGGCACGTAAAGACACCTTTTGATACGATAATAAAAACATATCAAGCTAACACAAAATTAGAGACTTTATTTGACCGTTACATGCTTGTAGATACGTGATAAAGTGTATCGGCTTACCGTCAATAACTATCTAAAAATGCTTTTTTTGAACATGTAGTGTTGTGGTAACCTTTCCCTAATTCTCTACACGTGGTCAAGAGGTCAAAACTTCCTTGCCTGTATTTTTTCCATATTATTCATAAAAAAATGTTCTCACACTCAACATTCCATAATTTTCTCGCAACAATTGAAGCCAAATAAAATACATGTTTTTCTCCATATTTTTCCAAAATTTTCACACGCTCAACAATTTCATAATTTTCACTCAAAGATTCAAGCAAAAGAAAACACATGCTGCTTTTTCAATCATATGACTAACCTCAATTTCTCAATCATACGACCAATCTATAAATTACTGGACTCAATTTCTCAATAATTCAAGCATTACATGTGAGTGGCATTGATTTCTCACTTAGACCACCAATTGTAAATGAAACTTCTTATAAAACATATTACAAAGAAAACACATGCTAGCAGCCTACAGAAACTAAGATGCTCTTGATCCATCATGCAGGAACACATCCATCACCTGGGTGAAACAGAGCAACACACACCCTCCTGCATAGACAAGAGTAACCTGAAACAAATATGCCTTGTAATAAGTGCAACCTGAATAATTATTATTATATTTATGTATGTCAAAATTAGTGGCACTCAATTGTCCACATACTCTAAAAAAAGCCCGATAATACCGAAAGCCAGTTAGTCTAATTTGCTTCATCCGGTGGCAGTTCATCATCACCCATGTCAAAAGTATCTCGTGGCTTAAATCTTACCACGTAATTCCATCCTTCAGCTTTTGGGTGTTCAACATAAAAGACTTGCTCCACTTGTGAAGAAAAGACACAGGGATCATGCTCCAGTTTTTCCCCGGTGTGTATTTTCTTTGAAAAATTCACAAGTGGTAATCCAAACTCATCGTTTCAGTAAACCAGCACGATGATGGACATCATACCAATCACATTTGAAAAGAACAACCTTGTAGTCGATTGTATGTCGGTTCTATTATATATCTGTTAATCTGCCATAATAATTAACCCCATCTTCTGCAATGTTCACTACACCACTATTTTGTGTCGACCTTGCAGCCTCACGACTTAGTGTGTGGAACCTGAAACCATTAATAATATAGCCGCTGTATCTCACACCATGTCTGCTCGGTTTGGCAGCCAAAGCTCGAACTTTTTTAGTGATTCCTAGTCCATCACCTAGGATAACCTGTAGTGAAGAAATTAATTATTAGATCAATTCATTCTATTAGACTCCTCGCCTAATAAGCTATTTCAGTTGTACTACCTTCTGTTCCAACCAGTCAGGGAAGTGCTGGTCTATCAACTTATCGATGGAAGCCAGAGTCAAAGTAGTTGAAGGACACGATTTTCCTTTCTCCTCATCCACAAACTCTCTACAACAATGGATTATTTGTTATACAGTGATGGCTTCAACATAATAAAATTTTAAAATAGAGTCAAGAGAAATTATAGTACACACTTGCGGAATTCTTCAAGTTCATCGCAGTGTCGCAACACGTATCGATGTGCCTGAATAAGAAGCTGGCTATCAAAATGGCTTACAGTAGCTTTTCCAATTGGTTCTCCAGCACTCTCAAACATGTACATATCTTTCATATTGCCTGAAGGTTCGGGATTTCTAGCCGGTCTGTTAAAACGAGTATCTCCATCAAGAAATCTGGAACAAAATGTCATGCACTCCTCCATGCAATACCCTTCAAAGAATCGAACCTTCCGGCTGAGCTCTGTTCTTCACAAGCGCTTTAAGCCGAACAAAAAATCTAAATGAAATCATGAACACTTGTTGTTAGTTGAACAAATTATTGACAATAACCCTGCAAAATGTAATTACATACCTCTCCATGGGGTACATCCACCGGTAGTGAACGGGGCCACCAAGTCTAACTTCTTCTACCAAATGCACCATCAAGTGCACTGTCACAGTAAAAAATGATGGTAGAAAAATTTTCTCCATATTACAGAGTGTTACCACAATACTCTCTTGAAGGGTTTGTAGCTCATCAGTATCTATCACCTTCGAGCATAACTTCTTAAAGAAATTAGATATTCCAATAACTATTTCCATGACATCTTTGCTGGGGTAACAGGATCGGAGTGCCACTTGGAAGGATGTCATGTAGTAAAACATGATTGTCGTGACTTTTTAGTCCAGTCAATGTACAATCTTTCATGTTAACACACCTAGAAATGTTTGATGCATAGCCATCGGTGTTCTTAGGTTTTGGAATCTTGAACAGAGAACCTCCTTTTTTCTCTAGACATGGTAAAAGGTGCATCGAGGCATAGTTTGCTTTCCTTCATTATCTACCACAGGATGAAGATTGTGTCGAATTCCAAGTTCCACTAAATCCAGTCGTGCTTTAAGACCATCCTTTGTTTTGGAAGGAATATCCATTAAAGTTCCAATTAAGTTGTCACATAGATTTTTCTCTAAGTGCATCACATCTAGATTGTGCCTTAGTTTGTTCTTTTCCCAGTATGGTAACTGAAAGAATATTGACCGCTTTTTCAACCAATCTTCTGGCTTCTTCTCCTTCTTGCCATTGTTCCCATCTTTCTGTTTCTTTTGTCCTCTTTTACGCTTGGATTTCTGATGGCTTTCATCACCTTGCTTTCCTTTCTTTTTTCCTTTGTTATTTCCCTTTGTATTCTTTGTTGTGAGGTCCTTTTTCCCTAAAACAAAAACTCTACCTTCTAACATTTTTAAAATAGAAGTACCACTCATTATTTCAGGAGCAAGTCCAACCTCTACCATGCCATCAAACTGGTTCTTTTGCCTTCGATATATGTGGTTCTGCTGAGAGCACCTCGATGTCCCATATAGCACATCTTTTTACCATTCTTCAGGTGAAATGATTTTGTTGCTGGACCACATGATGGGCATGCATATGTACCACTTGTGCTCCAGCCATATAGGTAAGCTAATGCAGGAAAATCATTTATAGTCCACAACAGTGCAGCTCGCAGAGGAAATTTCTTTCGAGAAGAGGCATCACATGTTTGCACTCCTTTCCATAATTCTAAGAGCTCATCGATCAAGGGCTGTAAGTATATATCAACATCATTCCCTGGAGAATCCGGTCCAGGAATGATCATTGACAACAGTAAGGATGTTTGCTTCATGCAGATCCAAGGTGGCAAGTTGTAAGGAACCAGCATTACAGGCCATGTACTGTGCTTTGAACTCATATTCCCAAAAGGGTTAAATCCATCACTTGCAAGACCAAGGCGTACATTACGAGCATCTGCTGCAAATTTAGGATATCTACGATTAAAATCTTCCCAAGCTTCACCATCCGCTGGATGTCGCATTTTCCGCCTTTTGTGCGTCCGTCCTCGTGCCATCTCATGTCGTCTGAAGTTTTGGTAGTTGAAAATAACCTTTGGAGCCTCGGTATCAATGGAAAATAGCGCAACACTTTCGCTGGTTTCTTTTTCTTCTTAGGTCTAATTGTAGAACCATTCTTCTTAAAATCTTTCCAGCGAGAGCTCTGGCACACATCACAAAAATCTTTCTTAGCTGAACTTCCTCGGAAAAGCATGCAATCTTTGGGGCAAGCATGTATTTTCACATAGTCAAGGCCTAAAGCACGGATGATTCTCTTCACTTGATAATATGTCTTAGGTAGGTCTACATGAGGAGGATATGAATCAGATAGCACACCTAGAAGTCTTGTAAATGATTCTTGTGTCCAGCCATTTAAGCATTTTAAGTGATATAAGTTTACCAAAAATGACAACTTAGAAAATTTACACCCAGGATATAAGCTTGTGTGTGCATCCTTCAAGTATCTTTCATATAGATTCTGTTCACTCTCCTTAGCATTGTCATCTGCAGGATGCACATCCTCAGCTACAGTTTGTTCCATATCTGCAAATCCTGATTCAACATCTACTACACCTTCAGACATACTTGGTAGTGACTCAAACATTTCATTCCTGAAAAAGGCAGCTTGAAGTAGTTCTTGCATGCCATCTTGTACTGCAGGAGCCCTTGAGACACCCGAAGTAGGCAAGTTTGTAGTGTCAGTTGGCACGTCAACAAATGCAAATTGTGGACTTTCATACATCTCTCCATGATGAACCCAGGTCGTATAACCTTGAATAATACCATCACATCTCAAATGTGTCCTGACTTCATCATGGCTATGGTTTAATCTGTTTTTGCATTTTTTGCAAGGACAAAGTATCTCGCTATCACGTGGAATGTCCCGTGGCGAAAAGTCAAAAATTGCTCAACACCATCTTGATATGCAGTATCCTGTCTTGGCTTACTCATCCAACTTCGATCCATGACCCTCTAACAAGGAGTAAGAATGAAATGAAATCAATCAGTTTTTTTCTTTTGCAAGACATGTTTGAGTACGAAAAATAGTACTTGACTGGCAGCAACAAAATTAATTAAGATTATTAGTTTCTATGGTAGATGAACTAACTTCCTTAATTTGAGTACTCAAACTAACCATGATCGAGTCCAACTTGCTCAACCATGACTAAATGAAAACGATGACACAATTTCACATTAACACAAGGCATAAAAATATACAAAGTTTAGACATTTAGTAAAAAGAAAGCATATCTGAGGCAGATTAATATCAGTAGTGAATTAAACCATACAATATGAGTTTTGAGAGTCTGCAATTATTCCACTTTAGAAAAAAAGAAAGTCATGTAGAGAGTCTGCAATTGCAAGCTAAATGTCAAGGCACGAAGAGGTCGTGTGATGAGTTAGATGCCAATAGGGTGGCTCCAAATGTGCGTCCAGTGGGCTGCAAGAAAGCTTAGAAAATGAAAGGAGCAGCTAATGGGTCTGCAACTACAGTGGTTGAAGAACAACGGAGAAACTAGTTAATGCTCAGTCAGAGATTACTGAAGTCATAAGTAACATGAAGGACTTCCAAGAACGCATCTCAAATCAGAAAGTGGAAGCTGCCAGTATTGTAATCAGACCACACAAATGTGGAATTTAGAGCCTGTGTTGTAATCAGACCACGTAAATGTAGAATTTAGAACCTTTTGAATTGTGCCATTTATGTGTTTTCTGTTAAAATGTGAACTGGCTGCCTGAGTGGGATTGATGGGTTTTTCTGCTCATTCTGATGTCCTTTGCATGTGTGATGAGTTAGATGCCAACAGGGTGGCTCAAGACACACAGTGGAGTATAAGAACTAAACACATCAAAGTTGGACCAATACAGTGCATACAAGAGGCAATAATTGTCTTAGAAATAACAGGTACATATGAATCTCTTATAAATCTGTTCCATCTCGTGCATACACGAGGCAATAATTGTCTTAGAAAATAACTGGTACATATGAATATCTTACAACAGCTCTAATAAAAGTTCAAGAACACAAAGTCAGAACATGATATTGGTATGATGCCCATATCGTGCCCAAATATATTCAACCAAATCCTTTTTTAGGTGAATGGATGGTTTGATCATGGATTTCAGCATATTTTTCAACCACTTTGGAGATTAATAAATCATGACTGTCAGTGTCGTCGCCATTGTCAACATGTCATCGAGGCATCGAATGTTTGATAAGTGAAGTGACCTTTATACTCTAAGCCATAGATCGATTAATAAATAATCTAATTTCATGGTTAATTCAATGTGACCCGACGGTATATAGGGCAAGAGCTGCAAGGAGGAAAAGAATGGAGGGAACAAGTTCCTCAGTGCTCTCACCAGTTGTGCTCGGCACTTCGGCAGGGAGGGAGAGGGACTCGCGGGCACGGGTCCCTAAGCCGACGGCGCCGCGGCGGACTGCGGCCTCAGAGGCCCCGTCGCACGGGCACGGCCGCACGGGCCGCGGGTGCCTGGTGGCGGCCGGCCGGCAGAAGCGGCCAGCAGGGGCGCAGCCGTGCAGGGATCAGGGGCCGGCTGGGTGGCCGGTGGTGGTGGAGGACGGGGACCGCCGGCCGCCGCCGCCAGCGCCAGGAAAGGAGTCGCCGAGTCAGTGGAAGGAAGGAAGCGTCCTCCTTTTCTTTTTTTTACAGAGTGTTACTGTCATAGTTGGGCTGGGCCGCTCAGGACAGGGAGATTCGTCCTGGGTCGCAAATTCGGTCGCGCCTGCATGCGCCCTCGCCGGCCGCGCCTACGACGTGGTCTTCTCTCTTGGACGAGCTCTTTGTTTATTCTGTGAACCGACTCAACCATTGTGCTTATTGGGCTCGCATACGAATAATTTTGTTTTTTAATTGGCTAAGGTTTTTAATTTAAAAGACCATATAAAATTCAAATAATTCCAACCATAGATCGTACAAATTTTATAAGATTAAATCACGACATTATTCCAAATCAGGCAGCAGTGGAGAAGGAGCAAGTGGTGCAGCACGTCATCACCAACCTGTGCATGGGTCTGCAGGCGGATCAGCTTCACGGCATGGTGGTGAGCTCTCCTACTGTACAACTGCCCGAACTTACAGTTTCCATTGATGATCAGTCTAGCCGAGAGTTAAACAATAACAACTCTGAAAACAACTTTACACTGATTGACAGGTTCTTAGATACAATTTCGAAACCCATGGTGGCCATCAAGATGCTCATTGAGCAGGAAGCCAAGAAGCAGAAGACAAGCGCCATCCAGAAGAAGGCTGCCGTGGCTCCGGCCATGGAGGCTTAGGCGCTGGTCATGAGGGGATCAAGTAATCAGTGTTAACCCCTTCAGGCAAGGGGTTTAGGGGCGATACGCCCTATGTATCGTGGGTTTAAATCGTATTAGTAGAGCCCTGTGTGGCTTCTTCGGGCCTGTCATGCACAGGGAATACATAGCCAAAAGCGCCTATTGTGGTATTGACCCGAAACACCGACACATCTTTGCAAGGACTGCACTTTCTCAAGGCAAGTTTGGTCCTTCATAAAGTGATGGTTCACCCTATCGGTGATCGATAATGTCGGAATGACAGGATCCTGTATAAATCTTGGCGAAAGTGCATAATTAAGACGAGATAAAGATCGAGAAAGGCGTTTGATGGTATTATGATCTATTTTTGGTGGAATTTATGGAAGGAAAGGAATCAAGAACATTTGAGAACAAGTCGCTGCTGCAGCCTAGTCAGTCGTGGCACTCCTTTGCAAGGAAGATATAGAGCAATACTAGTTGGCAACAAGATTTCATGATGGACCACAACAGGAGTAGTTCTAGTATTTGTTGGTCACTTTGTTCGGTTGGTCTAGTTTTTGCGTTTTTTTTCGACTTCAGTGCTGTTTTTCTAGACTTTAAGTTGTCGGTGGGTATTTAGTAGGGTTGTCGGCCGGTGTGCGTGGTGGTGGCGTGAGCTTGGTCTCCGTTGTTTGTTGTAATTCTTTTTCTTGTTCCTTTTTGCTCGTCTAATAAAAATCCGGCAAATCTCTTGCCGCATTTCTAAAAAAACATATTTTCTTGAAAATTTTTTTGCTATTTTTTTTGAAAATTATTTCAAAACAATATGAATATTGTTTCAGATTAAAACAAATTTGGTGGTACTTGCACATATATTCGTTAACATATATACAAACAATATTCCAAAAACATGAAACCTATTTTGTATGAACGTAATTTCGTATATACGATTGTACTTACATCGTATATGTACATATGCATTGACAAAAAAAAACTAAGTGTCAAATCATTGTCTTATGACAGTAACACTCTGTAAAAAAAAAAAGGAGGACGCTTCCTTCCTTCCACTGACTCAGCGTCTTTCCTGGCGCTGGCCCAGCCCATGACAGTAACACTCTGTAAAAAAAAAAAGGAGGACGCTTCCTTCTTCCTTCCACTGACTCGGCGACTCCTTTCCTGGCGCTGGCGGCGGCGGCCGGCGGTCCCCGTCCTCCACCACCACCGGCCGCCCAGCCGCCCTCGATCCTGCGCGGCGGCTTACGCCGCCTTCACCGTCTTCCCGGCCGGCCGCCGCCGAGTACCAGCGCCCGTCACGGCGAGGGGGCTCTGAGGCCCTTGATCCGCCCAGCGGCGCCGTCGGCTTAGGGACCCATGCCCGCGAGTCCCTCTCCCTCCCTGCCGAAGTGCCGAGCACAACTGGTGAGAGCACTGAGGAACTTGTTCCCCTCCATTCTACGATTGTACTTACAATCGTATACAATCGTTTATAATTACAATCGGAATTTCGGAATTTCGTATGAACGTATTTTGTCTTGCCGCCTATTTTTTAGTGTACAATTGCAAAAACTTGCCGCGTAGTGGAGGGCTCGAACATTTTAATTTCGCGCCTAAATCACCCCCACGGCGTGAGATTACGGAAAAAACGCATCTATTAACCTCCCCCACTCCTTCCCGTCTCCACATTTGCGAGACCGCAGCACGCGTCAGTGCGGCACACCCGCACCCCAAATTCCTCGACGCCGACGCATCAACTGCCCAAGGCCTGGCCGCTCCTCGGACGGCGCAGGCCATCCGCCGGTCGTCGACTAGTCCTGATCTGCCATCGGTGAGCCTCTCCCCTCCTGGCCTTCACCTGATCTCCACTCTCCAGCGCCTCCCAGACCGAGCGACCGGCCGGCCAGCAGCCATAGCCAGAGCCAGGGCTCCAGCTGCCCAGGCCGTCCCCGCCGCTCCTCTCTGCTATTCTGCTTCCGGCAGTCCAGCCTCTGCGAACGCGCATTCGTACCCCGACCGGCAGCCTGGGCGCGGCCGACCGTCCCGCCCCCGCGGTGCCCGGTGCCCCTACTGCCTGCTTCCTGCTGCAGTATTAGATTTTGTCTCTAAAATAAAGTACTGCAGATTCTCTGATTTTCACATCTTAAATAGTTGCCGTATGCATATTTTGATCCATGTCCTTTTTGTCTAGAACACATTTATTTATGATAGATCGAAACATGTACATGTGAATTTAGTAGAATTTCTTTCATGAACATAGGACTCAACCTCAGTTATGAGCTCTGAACAATTCTTATAAAAAAGACAATTTTATTTCTTATATGAAAACATATAACATTGTTTATGATTCTGTTTGTATTTTAGTGTTAAACGATTTTGTATAAAATTGATCTAAATTTACTCCATGAAACATCTATTAACTATATGTAATTATTTGGCTCTACGATTTCTCCGAATTTGTATGGAGTAGTTATTTGACTCCTGGATTTTGTATGGAGTAATTATTTGGCTCTATGACTTCTCTTTATTCGGTTTTGTCACTGTGTGAAAATCTAATGATCCCATTGTGTAGATTACTAGAGCGCAGTCAGCGCTACAAATTTATACTTATCCATCTCTCTTTTTCCTGTCAGAAAGATTCATGTTCTTCATTTCCCCCTCTGTATGTATGGTTCTCACTGTGTTGGTTCCGTGCGACATCTTATGAGTGCACTATGTGATTTACGATCAGCATTGAAACTTTTCTTGGTTATCTGTTTGTTGAGCAGCAAACTAAAACTGCTCTTTTGCAGTAGAAATCATGGCAAGAGGACCTCGACGATTAAGAAACTTGCACCTTGAAGCACAAGATGAAAGACATGAGCAACAGGAGCCTGATGATTTGGTAGATAATGAGATTGAGGAGAATTTACAAGGTCCTCCAGATGTTGACAATATATTAGCCCACATGCCAAACCGACGTGCAAGTCCAATCAAGATAATATGTAAGTTTGATTTTTGTTTTGGTGACACATCTAAATACAATGTCAAATAATATAATTTCATACATGTAGGGCCTAATGGACAGGTGCGACAAGTTTTAGGAGATTTTGGAGTCTCAGACTTATCAAAACTAAAAGGAGGAAAGGTAATTGTAGGGACCGATGAAAATGGTGTACCAAATGAAAGGTCAGCCTCTGTTCTTGGACAACACCTTGGTGATCTAGCACAAACACAAACATTTAAGCCATTACACATTCAAAGATGGGACAATGTTCTATTCAATAAACACAAGGAACTAATAATCATGGATGTTGAGGTAAATGTAATCTGTACAATGCTAGAAAAGTACACTATTGTTTGTTCCAATCATCAACTATTTACTTTTTCTTTGTACAGTCAAAATTTGTCTTTCCTAGACAAACGCTACAGCTTACAAGAGATTGGATCTTAAGAACTGTAAACAATAGGTGGCGAGCCTACAAATCTAAGTTGAAGAAAGAACATTTCAATCCTGAACAGAGATCTCTAGAACAAATTATACAAGGTAGACCAATAACTGTTAATGAACATCAGTGGAGACCTCTTGTTAGCTTTTGGTGTCAAGAAGCACATAAGGTGATATCTTTTTATCTAACATTTACAAGAAATTTGAAAGAAAGTAATGTAACATTTGTGCTTTACAATTTTGCTATGTTTACAGAAATTGTGTGCAACAAACTCTCGGTGTGCAAAAGAACAGAAGAATACGCACACAAACGGGAGGAAAAGCCATGCTAGACTGAAGAAAGAGAGAGATGGTGATATATATTCTAACTGTTGTTATGTGTAAAATTCAATGATCATGTAATAGAATTGATTGGATTCTCAATTTTAATATCTTGTGCAGGAAGATCGAAGGAAAGGAAAGGTTCATAGGATAGAATTATGGGACGCTGCTCATAAGAAAAAGAGTGGGAGATACAGCACCAACAAAATGAAATTAGTAATGGTATATTTTCTGCTACTTGTGGATTCGATTTGGAGTTATTGTTATGATTATGTGACCTTGCTATATGCTTATTTCGATAGGATGCATCATTTGAGGAATTAGAAAAAGAAAAGAGCAGAACAATGGTAATCTTTCAGCTAATGATTTTAATGAGGTGTTCAACGAGATTGTTGCTAAACAATTAAAAGCACGTGGGTACTACGATGATAAGTACTGGAGTCAAGTGCAAGTTTCTAAAGGTATTACTCTTGTTACTGAAACTGAAGAAGAAAGAAGGTACCGTGACAAAGTGAATACAATGGACAATAAGATGCAATGCATGAGTGGTGCTATGAAACTTTGGCTTGCTTTTGTGTCACAAAAGTACCCAGATGATGATTTGCTAAAAAGAATGGAAAGAGCTCTACATGATGAAGTAAGCCTCCATGGGGTCCCTGTCTATGTCTCTCTCTCTTAGGAATGAGTTTATTCATATCTTGTAACTAAGCGTATGTTTTTCATTTTTCCATAGGTTGTTGATACTGAAATGGATGGTCAGACTGATACTGAGCAAGACTGTAGTGATGACGGTACCCATGGCGCATGTAGCGATGATGGTATTGAGATCGACAATGATAATGCGTACTCTCCAGAAAAATCTGTTCAGGTAACACTAACCTTTCTTCACCCTGCTTGTTTGTGATTCTACATTATTGTAGCTATGAGATGCAGCTACAGGAATTAGAAGGGAGCACAACCCTTATTTCTAATTTCTAAGCTACAATATACCATGTAAGTACATTCGAATGTCTTAAATTCTAAGGTTACAAATATGCAGGGGGCACATACCCAGAATTCTAGTCAAGTCAACAAGGATTGTTCCGTGCCAGAGTTACCACGTGAGCCAATGGTTGCAAAGGTATGTTAGAAATATACAAGGGCAAGAAAATTAAGGTCTGCTCTTTTGGTTGTCCACGTAGCTTCAACAATTGCTTACTGCTGATTGCTTCTCAGACAGCCTGCATTTGTGATTTTTCAGGGATAGTTCTTGCCAAACTCTGCTCACCGATCTGCTCTTAGAAAATAAAACCTTGCAGATTTCAATTCACAAAAACTAGAGACAAACCTGAAAACTAAAACCTTTCAGATTTGAACCACAGATCATAACTCTTTTATTATTTAGTGTAAAATGGTCTCACTGGATGCTTTGTCCTGAAAGAAAGCACAAAATAAATATTCCAAGGTATTTCTATTTTATGGTCACATGCAGCAACAATTATTTTGCTGTTATCCTTACTGCAGGCAAAAGAAAAACTGTCATAGCAAGTAAATAGGCATGTGACTAAAAGTAAATTTACTTAGCAAGTAAATATTCCATACTTGGCTTGTTCAGATAGGAAAGACTGGTGGGAGACTGCAGCTCATAAACACATTTGAAGGGAAATATGCTGCTTCCTTAGTTCCATCTAGTATGTATGATATTTTTTTGAAGGGGTCTTAATGTGAGATTTGGTTAACAATCTTGCTATAGCTCCCAAAATGAAGTTAAAAACAATAATCTGATTAAGAACTATTGTATGAGATGTGCTAACATTATGAACTATTCTAGTCATGTACATCTATTTGATTATCAAAATCCGAATTGAGTGCAAAATTGATACATGTCACATAATCCGAATTGAGTACATCTATTTGATTAACATCTATTTGTACAATCTTGCTATAGCTCCCAATATGAAGTACATCTATTTGATTAACATCTATTTGTACAATCAAAATCCGAATTGAGTACATCTATTTGATTAACATCTATTTGTACAATCTTGCTATAGCTCCCAATATGAAGTTAAACCATGTTACATGTCACAAAATTGATAGTGCAACTATGACTGCAGGTGGCACATATTGAGAATCAAGGTCATGCAGATAAGGGTTCTGAAGGTCTAACTTTTCCACGTGCTACCACAATGACCAATATTGTATGTCTATATTTTATATTATTGTAACACTTCAAAGTATGGCTGAACTTGCTAGATCAATGATATGGTTTGATTGTGTCTATTGCAGAGATCTCAAAGAATTGAAGCTCCTGCTTGTAATCAATCAGGATCGGTATGTGCTTGTTTCCTTTGTTTTGAAGCTAAATTAATTACAAGTTTGATGATCATGACTATGTTTTACAAAATGATAGAGCCAACTGGAAGTCTATCTTATTTCACTAAGAAACAATTATAAAATCGTGGCCAAAGGAAAGCTAGTGACTACTGATAGCACTCGAAGCATTGGTGGCACTGTGCTTGGAAAAGAATTTGTTGGGGTTTATGTTGAGACCCTTGAAAATAATGGCAATGGAAACAATGGAGATGAGATGTTACCTAGACCACTCTTTTCTATCAAAACTATGAAAGATGCTATTGGCTTTCTTGTTGCTTGGCCTCGTTCGCATGTAAGTTCTCTCTTATATTATCGATTTTTTTATTTTGTATTTCTAAAAAATATACTACATATCCCTCTAAACACATGTCTCATTGTAGGTTAAAAAACTTAAGAGTTCAACTCAAGCTGGTACAGCCTTGGTATCTTTCATTCTTGCTATATTGGTTTTATTAGAATTCATGTGTCAACTCAATCTTGTCTTATTTTGCAGCTTGATGGAACGTGTAACTTGATGTGCTTGGAAAGAGAAGCTACAAGTTTCAGAGTGAACAAGATAGACTTTAGATGTTAGTGAAAAATATAGATATTTGTATAATATTGCCACTTTTCCTATGCTTCTTTATGAATATGGTTTGCTTCTAAGAGTGCACTTTAATGGGTCATTAAACATTATCTTGTTTTGTAAAGACAGTGGATTTTTCAATGCAATGCCTTCATGATTCACTTCCTCATTATCTAGTCATTCCAATTCATGTGTGTCCAAATTTGTAGAAGTCTCTTTATTTCTAGTAAGAATGTGTAACTATAAATATGGCTATAATAAAAATATACACATTATAAAATGGATAAATATCTTTTTTTTAGATGACGTTATAAAACGTTACTATATGATGTTTCTATATTAGTAGACACGAAATATAAATGTGTGTAAAATTGTCTCTATTTTCTTGAAACGCAAAATGATGTTACTAAACAATGCATCTATATTGTTAGACACGCAATAATATAAATGTATTACTTAAACGCGTCTCTATACTTCTTGATACACAATTTGATGTCATTACAAAACGTGACAACATTAGTACACACATAATATAAATATATCTATGAGAACGTCTCTACACTTTTTAACACACAATACAACATCATTACACACTGTTACTACATTAGTACACACATTATACGAATGTATCTATGAGAACGTCTCTAAATTTCTTAGCACATATGAAGCGCTGCTATATAACGTAACTACACAAATAACCACGTTATACAAATGTATCTATAAAAGTGTATCAATGTCCGTAGGCATGCAACAAACGTCTCTACAATACGTCTCTTTATCACCTTGACACGCTTAGAGAACTCGTCTCTACAAGTCCTGACACGGTCCATGAGAAGACGCTTCTAACACGCTTTATAAAACCATGCCTACAATCTTGTAGAGACGAAATAAAACGTGTCTATCGTATAAATAAAACGTCACTACAGGGGGTATTTCTAGTAGTGTGATGCATAGCATTTGGAGGGCCTATCTGGGGCATAATTGACATTTCTTTTCAACATGCCATGAGTTCATTTCTTGGTAAACTAACGCACACTCTTTGTAAATACGAATGACCGATAGCTTATTTGGGTTTTTTTAGGAGACCACGATGTGCATGTATCTAGTTTATGCAAAGCTTTTATGAATATCGTGTTATTTATTTAGGCCATGACGTAGTTACGTCTTAATAACTCGGCATATGGCCTCTGTATGATTATTTGGACATATATGCATTTTGACATATGTGCATGCCGACGGAAGGAAATTTATACATTTGTGTGATAAACATTTATTTGATGTGTTGTATCATATATATATGCATGTGATTCATTATATCATGCAAGATTAGGGACTGATATATATGATGCATTCATCATGTGGTGCAATATTTTATTTCGGTTAAGGCCGCCCCGGATTGTCCGTGGCTGACGTGGTTGATTTATTTTATCAAGAGAAGGTGCAAGTGCTCATGACATCGTATTTTGGCCATGGATTAGCATATATGATGCTATTCAATTTGATTTAATTAATGGCTTAGCTAGAAATGATCTTTTATGGATACAGTCTAAGTAATGCAAGATTTAAGTTACTTGTGACATGCAAGGACCTAAAATGGCCCACTATATGGATTTTAGTTATTTTAAACATGACGCTGGCTGAGTGATCTTTCATAGATGCAGTCTGCTTTGTGGTAAGATTATTTAATAATCTCTCCTATTGCCACTAATGATGTGCATGGTATGGACTGACATGATGCCCAGACGCGTGGAACAACGTTATCTTGTTTTACTAATTTTGATTAGGGACCATGAATTTGATGAAATCCCTTCTTAGCATGATGCCGTAGATGAAAGCACCATGTGCTGACTTTGACGCAACATTAGTTTGATGTTTTTTTTGGTTTATCTTGTGCATGTGGTTTGGTCATGTCGCTGCTCATGCAAGACGTACGGGGCATGCAGGCCGGTTTGTATTTCTGTGCGGCAGATAAGGAGGCAAGTTAAAGATCCATAGAGCGCTAATTTAATTAGCAATGTATTTGACGCAAACAGAGCGCTAATTTATGGTATGTTCTGGATGCATGGATGGCATGACTGAACATATGCACCACTTTTCTTTTAGACATAATTTCGTCTGGTTTTATGATTATTTCTTTGGTTTGATAGTAGCTTATGTATGATCTTTCTTTATGGCAGTAGCATGCGAGTTCTTTATTTTCTTTGATATATGATATGAACTGACCGGCGTTGCCGTGGCCAAAACACATGTAAATTTGTTTAAATTCGTGTCCATATTAAATTTACCATGAACCGGGTGGAGCGTGTCCATCAATTTTGTGCCATGAACCTTTAACCGGGTTGGAGCAAAGATCGCGTCTAACCGAATTTTCACTATGAACATAACGGGTGGAGCCACAGCTCGTCCGACCCAATTTTCAACCATGGGATGGAGCCAAAACGCATCCAAACCCGCATTTTACAGAGGCATATTTGCTGCCTTTTTACACCTTCACCGGGGCATATCGCCCACGCGCAAAGCATGGTCGTGGCACTGTTGGCCGACCTTTTATCGGAGATCAGCCGTCCTTGTTTGGCCCTTATAAGCTACGCATGAGACCTTGAGTTTGGATCCGGTGAAGATTTGGTTGTTACAGAACGTCGATGAAGCCATGAAGATCAGAGCAAGAGGAGAGGAATCAGAAGAGCACCATGCAGCCTCTCACCTTCCCCTGAAACTCGACGAAGCAGCAGCTTTTTATCTCTCCTGCGGCAGCCCGACGGTACTTGCCGAGAACGTCCTGACGCAGCAGCTTGTGAGGCAGGCTTTGCAGGATATGTGCTTGTTCTTCAAATCTCCGATGAGGCAGAGCAGCAGCCAAGCGGCGTTTGGAACTGTCTGCGATGCGGCACTACGGGGTACGGCAGCCTCGCTTTCGTTTTTGGGACAGCACTTTCGATCGGGGAGCGGGGTCCCGAATGCTCTCTATTTATTATAGAGCCGAGGGAACGTCGGTTGCCCAGACTAAATGGCGCGCTGGAGTTTGAATTGCTGCGCGCGCTAGCGGAGAACGTGTGATCGTGGGTCTCTCCGGACTTGGTCAAAGTAGTTCTCGTCCAACTTGGTCAAGGCCGAAGCACGGAGCATCCTCTGGCTATTTCTTTGATTTTAGTATGCTCAAACCTGCTCTACTACTAGCATGCCCGGTTCCTGTTGGTTTGAACCCACGCATATAGTGTAGGCAAAGATAGCACTTGGCATGGAGACGGAATTTGCGCGACTGCTGGACGGGACTCTTTCCGGATGTGAAGTTCGTGGAAGTTTGAATCCTCCTTTGGACTTGGACTTGGTCGCATCGAGACCTGCTGCTCCCTCTCTATGAATTGTGGGCCACTTTATCTTTAGATTGAAGTAATTAATTTAATAAAGGAAAATGGGGAGGTTTATCTCCTGGCCGGCACACGTAGCGCTACACGCTACTATGACTACTGGAGGCCGCGGCTTTGCCTGAGTGTTTTTACACACGACAAAGAGCCCTTTGCACTCGGCAAAGGCTTTGCCGAGTGTAGCACTCGGCAAAGTCCGCTCGGCAAAATTTTTCCCGGCAAAGGGTCTTTGCCGAGTGCTTTTTATCGGGGCACTCGGCAAAATAAAAAAAAAATTTGCCGAGTGCTTGGGGCGGCACTCGGCAAAATATTTTCGGCCGTTGCGGCACCGGCCGTTAACGGTTATTTTGCCGAGTGCCCGACCCGGCACTCGACAATTTTTTTTAATTTTTTTAAAAATTACTTTGCCGAGTGCCCCAGCCCAGGCACTCGACAAAGTTTTTTTTTTATTTTTTTTAAAAAGTACTTTGCGGAGTGCCCCTATCCAGGCACCCGACAAAGTTTTTTTTATTTTTTTTTAAAAAGTACTTTGCCGAGTGCCCCTATCCAGGCACTTGGCAAAGTTTTTTTTTATTTTTTTTTTTAAAATTACTTTGCCGAGTACCCCTACCCAGGCACTCGGCAAAGTTTTTTTATTTTTTTTAAATAATTTCTTTGCCGAGTTCCCCTGTTTAGGCACTCGGCAAAGATTTTTTGATTTTTTTTTAAAAAAATACTTCGCCGAGTGCCGCGGCGAGGCACTCGGCAAAGAAATTTTTTTTTTTTTGAAAAATCTTTGCCGAGTGCCTTGCCCAGGGCACTCGGCAAAGACCCCGAGAATTGCAAAAAAAAAATTACGTTCCATTGTAACAGACAATATATATATATATATACATCAATCATCACATCTATATCACTAACATGCATTATATATCACAAGCACACGCATATTTAATAAATCCATCGAAAATCCATCACAAATGCACCAAAGTTCAACATCACAAGTTTATTATTACAAGTTCAACATCACAAAGTTCAACATCCCTACTATGGCGACGAAGACTGCAGGTGTGGCCCCCCGAACTGCGGTGAAGGACCGGACTGCGGCGAAGGGTTGACGCGATCAGCCACCGGTGACACGGTAGCAGGATTGTTTGAACCCGCCGACGGAGGCTGCACAAAAGAGAAGAGATTGCATGTGTTAGACTCAAAATTGAAAATTTCGGCAGCACCTCCCCTGCACGGGGAGGTTTCCAACCTGCAAGAAACAACGGCACGAAGGCCGACAATCACAACGGCACGAAGGCCAACAATCACAACGGCACGAAGGCCGAAAATCACAACGGCATGAAGGCCGACAATCTCAACGGCACGAACGCATTAAACTTTCATACTCACAGGAGTGAAGTGTCAAACCGGAGCTGGAGCTGGCAACTGCACTTGGACACCCGATGCTTGCCCGGTGGTTTGCATGATCTGATACATGTCCGCCATCTGCTTCTTCGTGGCCTCCAGCTCTGCGGTCAGGTGCGCTTGCGTCTCCCTTGTTTCTGCCAGCTCGGCCTGCAGTGTATGATTCAAGAAGAAATTATATTTGTTGGTGCACATGACACAAATTTTTTTTGGAGTAGAAAGAGATACTTGCAGACCTCTATACTATAGCAAAGGTTTACTGAAGGTTCTAAAATCTTTAGGGACATCAGTGGGATTCACAGCACAGCAGTGTGATTCACAGGTCCATCTAGAGGCACAAGGTGCCTCCCATACAGTGTTGCCCACTTGCAAAGGAAAAAAAGAAAAACACAAATGTACTTACATTATTTTTCAGCACTTGTCATGAGATAGATATAAGCAAAGCAGTAAAGTAATCCATCACTCCAATAATGACTAATTACTAATTAATATGCTCTTCAGACCTCAATTGGCCAGGTTCTTAAAAAATGTAATAAAGAAAGAGGAGCCTATAGATGTACGCGAGGGAAAAAATGTACTCTTTACATCATCCACCTATGCCAGAAGCTAAGTAAAATCAGAACCAGGGCCAAGATATTGTAAGAGAGCAGTCGGAATTGGTACCCTGCTCCCTGCAGTTGTGAACTAAAGGCTGCCAATATTTGTCGTTTCAACAACTGACTCACGTGGTGACATCTATCAAAATGAGGAACAACGAAAGAAATAAGCAAAAAGTATACACAAAATAATTCTTTGGTTCTGATTTATACATTGGCCATTTAAGTAGTGATTGAATACTTAAGTGTCAATTGATATAGCAATTTTTGAGCAGTGATCCATGTTGTTATAATTGTACTGCAACCAACTGTAACTTTATCAGAACTTGATTGCTTTCTCACTAACTCAAGTCATACTTCTGTCTACTACCCTTTTTGTCAAGCCAAGTTCCAAATTGTGTCTTGGAGATGAAAAAAATAAATAAAGATGGTGACAGTCAATGGTGGTGGTACAAAATCCATGTGGAAAGCATAAAGCATACGCAAATGAATCATTTTCAGTGAATGCAAAAATGATAGTGCAATGGGATGATACAGTCAGACTTACAAAATTCACGCCAAGGAAAGAAAGAGCTGATTACACATTTTTAATATAATTTGATGGAGTGAAAGTAACAACTATCAAACCATGTGGGCTTTACAAATCACACACATCTATCTTTTTGCTTGACTTGCAGTATTTATATGGGCGTCAGAAGTTCATGTATTGAAAATTAAGAATCCATCCTGCACTATAATCTCACCTTATAACAACATAGGACGCGGTCTCAGTTGCAGTGTTTTACATCGCGGAGTTAACCATGGGGCTTATAAAGTTCAGATGCACAACTAACATCTAGGGCAGCTAACTCAGGTAGATACATACACCTGTGTATCCATCAGATTGTTTTGACTACTTACAGCAAGGTGGGCAGAGGTTGAAAGTCATGCACTTAAGTGTCCAACACAGCATCTACATAAATGAGGTATGCAAAAACTCAGATTTCCAATACCAGTTCACAAATTTAGATAACTGATGCAGCCCTGAAGTCAATGCTGCGACACAGCTAAATTCATATGGTTCTACTTGTGACTGCACATCCATATATTCAGAACACAAGAACTTATGCTCAATTAAATAGATCAATATAAGAGGGGATCTGGAGTCGATAGGTCGGATCACCCACCCGGGCAAGTATTTTGGGAAACCGCAGAAGCCCTAAGTCGAACAGGGAATTCAATTTCAATCCAACCATGCAACGTTTTGGAGATCCTACCAGCAAAAAAGAGAAGGTGAGACGAATTCGACCTGAGTCCAGTCCAATTCCTGCTCCGCTCAACACCGACCCAGCACCAGCGGATCGACGCGAGGAGGCGATGGCGCTGCGACGGACTGGGCGCAGCGCTGGGATCCGGTGGGCGGGGGACCGTGCTCGGCGGAGGAGAAGAGGCAGCACCCGCCGGCCGGTCGATGGCCTCGCCTCGCCGCTGCGTGGAGGGGGTTGGTGGCCTCGCCCGCGCCGCCGCGTGGGGAGCAGGGGAGCCGTGCCGCAGGGAGCTGGTGGGGAGGAGGTGCGCCGGCGTGGCCACGGAGGGGAGTCGGGGCGGGGCGGGCCGGCGTGGGCGCGGATGGCTGGCTGACTGTCTGAGGCTTGGACTGCCCGGCCGGCCGAAATCGCCTAAGTGCCCCACCCGCGCCCCTTGCCGAGCGCCAGATTTTTGGCACACGGCAAAGAGCCCCTTTGCCGAGTGCCTTATTTTTGGCACTCGGTAAAGAGCCCCTTTGCCGAGTGCCATGTCCCGGCACTCGGTAAAGTTTTTTTTTTGTTTTTGGCCTCCAATTTTTTTGTGCAGCCCTTTTAAAGGACCAGGAACTCCTTCTTATAATTTGGGGATTTTTTTTGTGGCTTTTTGATATATTTAGTTACTTTATTTCGTTTACTTGAATTTTTTCGAAAAATATAAATTTGAATGGTACGAATAATGGAATTTAATGATTCGAAAAATGATAGTCATGTTACTGAGTGTAGTGTGAGGCTGTATCCAGGAACGGACCCAAATTTTCGGACATATTGTTAACTAAACATGACCGCGAACTTGCGTGCGAAGTGTTTTTAAATTCTATAAAAAGCAAACGAAGTCCGAAAATCATGAAACTTGTTGAGATGTCGTGATATTGTATGTGGAGGCCATGACAAAAATTTGAGAAGGTTTGGTGCATGTTGTCACGTACGATGCTTACAAACTATGACATCTCGACATGTGATCACATGTGGAGATGTCTGGGTTTTTGGTATTCGACGTCACAACTTGCTCGAAACCTTCTCAATTTTTTACCACAGCCTCCACATGCGATAACACGACGCCTCAACAAGTTTCGTGATTTTCAGACTTCGTTTGCATTTTATATAATTTAAAATCACATTTTCGGCAAGTACCTCGACATGTTACGTCAATGAGATGCTCGAGATTTCATGTGAGTTCTGGATACGGCCTAAACATACCCTAAATATCATGAGTATCAATTTTTGGATGACCAAAGTCTATTATTCCATGTACCTACAGTTCAAATTTGAAATATCCCGAAAAATTCGACGAAACGAAATAAACTAATGAAATATATCAAAAAAGTCAAAATTGCCCCAAATTTTAAAATAGAGTTTGAAATACTGTCACAAGGCCCCAGAAAAATTTTTGGGTCTAAAATCAAAAAAAAAATTTGCCGAGTGCCATTGGGGGCACTCGGCAAAGTGGGCTTTGCCGAGTGCCGGCCCAGGGGGCACTCGGCAAAGTTGATTTTCAAAAAAAAAAAATTGCCGAGTGCCTGGCGCCGGCACTCGGCAAAATAAGTTTTAAAAAATTAAAAAAAAATTGCCGAGTGCCCAAGGCTTACACTCGGCAAAACATATTTTTAAAAAATAAAAAAAAATTGCCGAGTGCCTGGGGCTGGCACTCGGCAAAATAAGTTTTTAAAAAAAAAAATAAAATTTGCCGAGTGCTAGCCGTTAGGCACTCGGCAAAATCTAACGGAAGGTGTCCGCCGTCACGGGCCGGCCACCTTTTGCCGAGTGCCGCCCAGTTTTGCTGAGAGCCAGGCTTTACCGAGTGCCTGGCACTCGGCAAAGCCACCTTTGCCGAGTGCTTTATTTTGCCGAGTGCGGCACTCGGCAAAATATTGCTTTGCTGAGTGCCCCGATAAAAAGCACTCGGCAAAGTCTCAGGCACTCGGCAAGTCCAGTTTTCTAGTGGTGTATACGTTGCATGATCATACTTTAATCTATGCGTGTGCAAAGTGTTTGCATTTATGGCCGGGTGTATTTATGGGACATGTGATAATACTTATTTACTCCCGCAGCACCGTATGAGAGTATCCATGGTCCGACTTGTTCCGTATGTGCATATACATTTGCATGAGTCTTTATATTTTTCTTTCTCCTTTTGAATAATCACCACATCACTTATAAGATAGATTATGTTGGCAATGCCCTTTAGAATTCAGAACCCTATATAGGTATACACCTTCACTCTACATTAGTTTCATTTTCTTTCCAAGCGTGAACACGCTCATGCATATATGTACATGTGTGTCCCCTTTTTCTTTTTGCTCCATCTTCTTTTCCTCTTTAGCGATGTTATATTATTTCTTATTTGCCTATATCATATTCATATAAAACTTGATCGTCTATACCATTTTATTTAATATGGTATAAATGTTTTCACACATTTTTGTGTATGCCAAAATTGGTGTCAACAGATGCCCCCTCGAGGTCCGGATGCGAAAACTACTTCGTATATGTTGACGGATCCGGAGCTCAAAACTTGAGATTTTTATTTATTTATGATCTCACTTTTTTTGTATTTATGATCTCGCTTTTTTTTGGAAACATACTTTGGGGCACTTGATTCACACGGAGATTTGCGCATATAAATGATACTTATCAAGCAATGACATATAGTCTCACGTTATATTGATCTTTATATCAGACTCTTGGAGGACATAATATTTTAAATGTTTGTTCCATGGTCACAGTTTAATTTTAACAACTTTGGATTTTTTTTTGTTGCATTCAATTTAAACTCACGATGCATTGAAGATGGATTGGGGGCATTTGTTTATTTTTCATGCCAACAGTTTAGGCTCATGTCGCAATAGATCATCCTTTTTTTATATATTTTTTTAGCTTCAGTTCATGCTCATGAAGCTATGAAACATTTCTTCTTCTTTTTCTGCTTACAGTTTAGGCTCACGAAGGAGTACGTTTTTTTTGTGTGTGCTAACAGTTGTAGCAGTGGAGCTTCATTTTTCTTTTGTTTCAGTTTAAACTCGTGGAGGAATGGAGCCTTGTGATTTTTTTTCCTTGATGCTACAGTTTAAGCTCATGAAGCGATGAAGCATTGGGTTTTTTTTCACGCTACAGTTAACTCATAAAACGATGGAGCATTTGTTTTCTTTACAGTTTAGGCTCATGAAGGAGCATTTTTTTTGTGCTAACAGTTTAGGCTCTTGTGGTAATGAAGCTTTATGAATCCTTTTTTTTACTTCAGCTTCAGTTTAGGCTCGTGAAGCTATGGAGCGTATGTCTTCTTTACAGTTTAGGCTCATAAAGGAACGTTTTTTTTTGTGCTAACAGTTTAGACTCTTGTAGCAATGGAGCGTTTTTTTATTAACGCTACAGTTTAAGCTCATGAAGCGATGGAGCATATATTTTCTTTACAGTTTAGGATCATGAAGGAGCATTTTTTTTGGTGCTAACAGTTTAGGCTCTTGTAGCAATGGAACGTAATATGCATATTTTCCTATGCGTAGTAACGCTTTAGAAATTTTCCATTTATTGGCGGTAGGCAATACTCGCCATCCGAAGATATGATTCTATAAGCGCCACTAGAGTAGACATCACTAGTAAAGAATAGACCTTTGATCCTCGGCCAAAATGGGCTCTATTCCCGGCATTTTTTGCGCCCGGGACTAGAGATACCTTTAGTCCCGGTTGGTGGCTCCAACCGGGACTAAAGTTCCCTGCCCAACTCTCAAGCCAGGTGGTGGTGGCGAGGACCTTTAGTCCCGGTTGAGCCACCAACCGGGACTAGCAGATATTTACTTCTCGGTTGGTGGCTCCAACCGGGAGTAAAGGTCTACTCTGGGCCGTGGCTGCGCCGGGATTGAAAGTTACCTTTAGTCCCGGTTGAGCCACCAACCGGGACTAAAGGTCCCCCTTTATATCCCAGCCGTCTCCTTCTTCCTCCCCGAGCCCGAGCTCAGCACATTTTGAAGCTCACTGCACTAGTGTTCTTGCTTCCTCCCTCCCTCCATTGTTCCTCCATCCATTCTTCAATTCCTCCATCGATTTCTTCGATTCCTCCGTCGATTCTTCAGTTGTAAAGGTTACCAATCTCATACTCTCATTTTTCACCATTGTCTTATCTCATTTTGTTCACTATATATATATGGTTCTTTATTGTGGGTTTTTTCATTTGTAAGCAATTTGAGCTCAAAATCACTTCAAGCTTACATATTTACATGAAAGAAGGTTAAAGTAGCTAGTTGAACTTGCGGACCGTGTTCATCTCAGCGAGCATGTTCTCTGCCGAGTGGTAACGGACGTCACGGAGGAGCTTTGATTCTACGAGGGAGAGCGGCAACGGTCGTGGAAGACCGTGTTCCCTTCCTCGTAGAATCGGAGCTCTTTCGTGGCCAAGTACGGTGCCGTCCGGTGGAGAAATGCTCGCCGAGATGATCACGTATGCAAGTTCAACTAGTACGGATGGTTATTTATTCATATGTCCCGATATCGTCGCAGTAGTCTGTCAATCACCGTTCCCAAACGTAGTATATATATAAATATAAACTTAGAAAATAGTTACAAAATTATAGAAAATCCGTACTAGTTGAACTTGCGGACCGTGTTCATCTCGGCGAGCATGTTCTCTGCCGAGCGGTAAGGACGTCAAGGAGGAGCTTTGATTCTATGAGGGAGAGCGGCAACGGTCGTGGAAGACCGTGTTCCCTTCCTCGTAGAATCGGAGCTCTTCCTTGACCAAGTACGGTGCCGTCCGGTGGAGAAATGCTCACCGAGATGATCACGTAAGCAAGGTCAACTAGTACGGATGGTTATTTATTCACATGTCCCGATATCGTCGCAGTAGTCTATCAATCACCATACCCAAACATAGTATATATATAAATATAAACTTAGAAAATAGTTAGAAAATTATAGAAAATCCGTACTAGTTGAACTTACGGACCGTGTTCATCTCGGCGAGCATGTTCTCTGCCGAGCGGTAATGGACGTCAAGGAGGAGCTTTGATTCTACGAGGGAGAGCGGCAACGGTCGTGGAAGACCATGTTCCCTTCCTCGTAGAATCGGAGCTCTTCCTTGACCAAGTACGGTGCCGTCCGGTGGAGAAATGCTCGCCGAGATGATCACGTAAGCAAGGTCAACTAGTATGGATGGTTATTTATTCACATGTCCTGATATCGTCGCAGTAGTCTGTCAATCACCGTACCCAAACGTAGTATATATATAAATATAAACTTAGAAAATAGTTAGAAAATTATAGAAAATCCGTACTAGTTGAACTTGCGGACCGTGTTCAGCTCGGCGAGCATGTTCTCTACCGAGCGGTAACGGATATCAAGGAGGAGCTTTGATTCTATGAGGGAGAGCGACAACGGTCGTGGAAGACCGTGTTCCCTTCCTCATAGAATCAGAGCTCTTCCTTGACCAAGTACGGTGCCGTCCGGTGGAGAAATGCTCGCCGAGATGATCACGTAAGCAAGGTCAACTAGTACGGATGGTTATTTATTAAAACATGTTTTTGAGCTATAATGTATTAAAAAATGAGTATAGAGATATAGATAATTTTATAGTTTCTTTATTTATTTGTTTATAAAATGAGAAATTTATAGTGTATTAAAAATGAGTATAGAGAGTAGATGGCAACTGCTTCATTGTTTAGAGATATAGATAATTTTATAGTTTCTTAATTTTATTTGTTTATAAAATGAGAAATTTATAGTGTATTAAAAAATGAGTATAGAGAGTAGATGACAACTGCTTCCGGGTCCTCGGCCTCTCATGGGTTTCCAAAGCGACTTAGGCCGGGCCTCCCTCTCATTCCATGCGGCAAGTGTCGTGATGAGACGAAGATTGTGATGGAGTACCGAGTGAAGAAGGAGGGTCCCAACAAGGATCGTATCTTCTACAAGTGTCCGGATCGCAATGTGAGTTATTTTATCGTATTTAATGATTATGGTTAGTTTATACCTATTTTCATGATGGTTGTGATTAAAGTTCTAATTTTTTGTTTTAATTTCAGTGGGATGGCAGTGGACGATGTTCAGGCTTCTACTGGGAGGAAGAGTATGTTGAACTCGTGCAAAAATATCTTGCACAACAGGCAGATACGGCGGCTAATGAGGCAGTGATCCAGCCGAAGAAGCCCAAAGATGTTGCACAATCGGGGGATCTATCTGTTTTAGTTGAGATTGGTCGCGAAATCCTTGTGCTCCTGAAATGTATTTTAGCTTTAGTTCTTTTAGTGGTAGTTGGGATTGTCTACATTGTAGCGATGCTTTCATAAATTTGTACCTTTTGTGGTGGCACACATGTTGTATAAATAATTAATTATGATCTAGGTTTTAATATGGTATTTATGTCATGTAATGCAGATGAGCCGGCATTGGATGTACAATGCTGATCGCCGCTCCCAAGAGTTCATTGACGGCGTGCATTCTTTGTTACGTGCGGCCGAGGCAAACAAACGCGACGGTTTCATGTGCTGCCCATGTGCCATATGTAAGAATACGGTGGAATATCCTTGCTCAAGGACTCTTCATTCACACTTGTTCAAGTCGGGTTTCATGCCAAACTATATTTGTTGGACGAAGCACGGAGAAACCGGCGTTGTAATGGAAGAAGGTGAAGAAGAACAATGGGACGACAATGATATTATTCCCGATGGTGCGTGCTTCAATGATACTGCAATGGGAGAAGCTGAAGAAGAGGTAGCCACAGAAGATGAGCCTGCTGATGATCTTTGTCAGGTCATTCGTGACGCACAAAGAGAATGTGAAAGTGAAAAGGAGAAGATCAAGTTCGAGCGGATGCTAGAAGATCACAACAAATTGTTGTACCCAACTTGTGATGCAGGGCAGAAAAAGTTGGGAACCACACTAGAATTGCTGCAATGGAAGGCAAAGAATGGTGTATCTGACAAGGGATTTGGAGAGTTACTAAAAATCCAAAAGAAGATGCTTCCGAAGGACAATGAATTGCCCGCCACTACCTATGAAGCAAAACAAGTTGTCTGTCCTATGGGGCTAGAAATCGAGAAGATACATGCATGTCCTAATGACTGCATCCTGTACCATGGCAAAGAGTACGAGAAATTAGATGCATGCCCGGTATGCCATGCATCGCGGTATAAGATCAGGCGAGATGACCCTGGTGATGTTGAGGGCGAACGTCCGTGGAAGAAAATCCCTGCCAAGGTTATGTGGTATGCTCCTATAATACCACGCTTGAAACGTCTGTTCAGAAACAAAGAACATGCAAAATTATTGCGATGGCACAAAGAAGACCGTAAGGTAGACAATATGTTGAGACACCCTGCTGATGGGTCCTAGTGGAGAGCAATCGATAGAGAATTCCCGGAGTTTGCAAATGACGCAAGAAACTTAAGGTTTGCTTTAAGTACAGATGGTATCAATCCTTTTGGAGAGCAGAACAGTAGTCATAGCACTTGGCCTGTTACTCTAAGTATCTACAACATTCCTCCTTGGTTATGCATAAAGCGGAAGTTCATTATGATGCCTGTGCTCATCCAAGGCCCGAAGCAACCTGGCAATGACATCGATGTGTACCTGAGACCACTTATTGATGAACTTCTCATTTTGTGGAATAAAGAAGGTGTACATGTGTGGGATGAGTACAAACAGGAACACTTTGATCTGCGAGCATTGTTGTTCGTAACAATTAATGATTGGCCTGCTCTAAGTAATCTTTCAGGATAGTCAAACAAGGGATATAATGCATGCACACACTGCTTTTGTGATATTAGAGGTGTATTCTTGAAAAAATGTCGAAAGGTCGTGTACCTTGGCCATCGTCGATTTCTTCCTGCAAATCACCCCGTAAGAAAGAAAGGCAAGCATTTTAAAGGGAAGGCAGACCACCTGACCAAGCCTCGCAACCGAACCGGTGAGGATGTACTCGATATGGTCAATGATGTGAATGTCGTCTTTGAAAAGGACATGGAAGCCAACCTATTCCGAACGACGCTAACGGTCACACACCCATGTGGAAGAAGAAGTCCATATTTTGGGACCTACCCTATTGGCAAGTCCTAGAGGTCCGCAGCTCGATCGACATGATGCACCTGATGAAGAATCTTTGTGTGAACCTGCTAGGCTTCATGGGTGTGTATGGAAAGCCTAAGGACACATTTGAAACACGATAGGACCTGCGTTGTTTGAGAGAAAGAGACAACCTGCATCCAGAGAAGACAGATGATGGACGCCATTACTTACGTCCTGCCAGCTACACTCTAAGCAAAGAGAAGAAAATCATGTTTGAATGCCTAAACAACATCAAGGTACCATCTGGATTCTCCTCGAATATAAAGGGTATTATAAATGTGCTAGAGAAGAAATTCTGTAACTTAAAGTCCCATGACTGTCACGTTCTCATGACGCAATTACTTCCAGTTGCATTAAGAGGAATTCTACCTCCAAATGTACATCTAGCCACTGTGAAGCTATGTGCATTCCTCAATGCAATTTCTCAGAAGGCAATTGATCCAACTGATCTAGCTAACCAACAGAATGATGTGGTTCAATGTCTCGTCAGCTTTGAGTTGGTGTTCCCTCCTTCCTTCTTTGATATCATGACACACCTCCTAGTTCACCTAGTCAAGGAGATTTTCATTCTCGGTCCTGTGTTCCTACACAACATGTTCCCCTTAGAGAGATTCATGGGAGTCCTAAAGAAATATGTTCACAACTGTGCTCGCCCAGAAGGAAGCATCGCCAAGGGCTATGGAACAGAAGAGGCCATTGAGTTATGTGTTGACTTTATTCCCGACCTTGACTCGATTGGTGTTCCTGAATCGAGACATGAGGGGAGACTAAGCGGAAAGGGGACACTAGGGAGGAAAACATATATTGGTACGGATGATGATTATTTCAATAAAGCGCACTACACAGTTCTACAGAACTCCTCTTTGGTAGATTCGTATATTGAGACACACAAGGATCTCTTACGATCCGAGTTTCCAGGGAAGACTGAAGCTTGGATTACGCGTAAGCACATGGAAACTTTCGGCGGTTGGTTGCAAAAAAAATGTCAAGGTGATGAGAGCATCCATGAGCAACTATATTTATTGGCTATGCAACCATCATGACATATCGTCACATACAAAGGGTATGAGATAAATGGGAACATATTCTACACAGTAGCCCAAGATAAAAAGAGTACCAACCAAAATAGTGGTGTCTGCATAGATGCCACAGACCCGAATGGGAATAAGTAGACATATTATGGACGCATAGATGAAATATGGGAACTAGAATATGCACCTACTTTGAAGATCCCATTGTTCACGTGCCAATGGGTCAAGGTGATCGGAGGCGGGGTAACAGTAGACAACGAGTATGGAATGACAACAGTAGACCTTAGTAATATTGGGTACAAAGACGAACCATTCGTCGTTGCCAAGGATGAGAATCAGGTGTTCTATGTCAATGATATGTCTACCAAACCAAAAAGAGGGAAAAACGATAATGACTCAACCAAAGAGCCAAAGCACCACATAGTTCTTTCAGGGAAAAGAGTCATCATGGGAATTGAGGACAAGTCGGACATGTCAGAAGATTATAAAAAGGATGACCGAATTCCGCCCTTCAAAGTGAACAAAGACCCTAGCATGTTGGTAAATGATGAGAACACTCCATGGTTACGACGCGATCATAACTAAGGGACATACGTAAAGAAGAAGTTCACTACTGTGCCCACTTGATGATATAGTGATTTAATGTAGTGTGTGTTTGAGATATTATGTAATAATTGTGAATTCAGATGTTTATTATGTCATGTTTCAAATTAAATCAATGTTTGATTTGGTGGGATTTCTCTCTCAAAAAGGTAAATTAGGATATTGAGTGATGAAAAATTAAAATATTAACGTTAAAATGATGTGAAAACAAATTTCCTGTCCAAAACCAATAGTTTTAATAATTTTAATTAAACACTACATTTTTGCATTAATGAAATAATAAATATTAGTTACATTATGTTTTATAATTGTAACAAAAAATAAAAAAAGTTAGGTTATAGATTTTTCCTATGTGCAATAAAGAAAAAGAAAATCCATATTTTTAACAAAATAATTTTATGCCTTTTATTTAATTTACTATGTATTTAACAAGACTATTGCATTTCTATTAAAAAAATTTGCTTAAAACACGCGGGAAACGAAACTGCAGCCCACCTTTACTCCCGGGTTGGAAGGTCACCCGGGAGTATTTCATGGCCCGCCAAAAAAACCTTTACTCTCGGTGCTTATTACCAACCGGGAGTAAAGGTAAACCTTTACTCCCAACCGGGAGTAAAGGTATACCTTTACTCTACTCCCGGTTGGTAACACGCACCGGGAGTAAAGGACCTTTACTCCCGGTGGGGGCATGGCACCGGGAGTAAAGGGAGGTGGCATATATATACCACAGCCATCTTCTTCCTTGCGTTCTTCGCCGATTCCTCTCCCCCTGCGCCCACGCCACTCAGCCCGCCACACCGAGGACGCCGCCACCTCCCCTCCCGACATCGGTCGTCGCCACCGCCTCGCGCGCGTCCACGGTCCCCACGCCACCCCGCACGCCGATGACCTCGCGGCGCCACTGCTGCCTGGCTGCCCTCGCCAGATGCGCGGCCACACCGGTACCGTACCCTCGCCGCGTTGACATGGCGCGACGATGAGGCCGCCAACGCGCGCGCGTGGCTTCCTCTCCTCCATTCCCAAGGTACGCTGCTTGCTTCATTCCATCTCCAGGCTACACCGTGACCAACAGATCGATGATGAGGAGCACACTGTGCTTGCTCCGATCCTATTCCATCTCCATGCATGAAACACACTGTTTTAGGCAAGTTCACTCATGGTAACCGTACGTACTGTTGTTCACATTTTCTTTTCCTACGTGCATGCTCCTCTATCGATACAGTAGCTACTGAAACTTTGGTTGTCACTTTGGTTTGCATACGTACGTATGTCAACAAATGTGTGTATCGATCACAAACCCAAACGTATACTTAACTAATTTTCATGGCACGCCGCATTAACGGCGCTCGTGTGGGCATTATTCTCTGTCATATTAACTATTATAAGAAAGAAAGCGCCAAAGGAACGTAAAAAATTCAGTGTAAAAAATCTATAAGCGCCAGCAGTATATGCGCCATCTATAAGCGCCATGCATTTCTATGTATACGGCGGAGCACCGCCGCCCTCGTTCGCCCTAGGGTTTAGGGTTTCGCTGCCCTCGTTCGATCATTTTTGGTGGGTGAAGGTTGGTTTGCAGGTGGTTTTGGATGATATAGCTGAGTCTATGAAGGGTGTAGCAGATGAAGTGGTTGAGAGTGTGCTTGAAAATACAGTTATGGAGATGGCGAGGGATATGGCATGCGAGGTGTGTTTTGAAGAGGATGCTCCCGATGTTTGGGAGTTCCAACGCCAAGGGTCAACTTGATGTCTATTTTTTATCGATGTAACGTGTGTTGTTGTATTTGTTGTAAATTTGGCGTGTTGTTGTGAACCTCTTCGAGGGTTCCAATCATTATAAACATTATTTGGAGCTGTTTACTCGACGAGTCGAGGGGATGCAATGGCGATTTTGTTGTCACTTTGGTTTGCAAAGCAACGCCCCTTTTCTTTTTTAGGCGAGGCTCATCGCTTATTGTTCTCGAAAACTTGACGCCATAACGATGCCCCCTTTTCTTTCAAAGTAGGCTCGCTATTTTCTATTTAATAAAACCTAATGCGTGGCGACGCCCCTCTTTTGTTTCAGACGGGACCGCCGCCAAAACCTACTCGCTTCCTGATTCTTCTTATCGTACAAACCAACCTTCACCCATCAAAACCTACTCGTTTAGGGTTTAGGGTTTATACGGCGGAGCACCACCGCCCTAGAATTGCGTCCGTGACCAAGGGGCAAGATTTAATAATGCATATTGTTCGTAGATTTTACGCATGTAAGCAAAGATTTGACGTACTATATATTGGTTTTGTTTTTGAAGCTAGATGGCCGAATTCGAGAAACATGGATGAGGAGGAGTTGATGATGAATTTGATCAACACCGCACTCAAGTTGCAAGGCGATGATGGTGCTAAAATAACGTGCAAGAGGATGCAGATGACGGAGTCAAGATTAGCTCTTGAACAAAATGAGCTACAACATATTGGCCAAGTATATATTTTTTATTATTAGCTATATATATTATCATATGTCTTATGTGTGCTCATGACATTAAAAATAATGTTTATGTTTTGTAGTCCTCTGGATCGACATCAACAACTACAACGAAGAGTAAAAATGTTCGAGGTCCCAAAAAGCCATTGGAGGGCCGCTTCATCATCTCGGAGTTCAATGTGGATATAGGCGAACCGGGGGGGGGCAAATAAAATGAAATTCGTGCACCACTGTGGTTACCTTGTACGAGACCGGCTCCCGATCAGTACCCGCGAATGGAAGAAGAAGACCAATGCTCCTCATATCAGTTTTGTCTCCGATCGTGACAAGACGTTAATTTGGAAAGATGTCTTGGTACATTTCACGCTCCAAACAGATGGTTATGATGATATAATAGATAGTGATGAATTGAAGGAGCGAGTTTGGGTTTGGGCAATGAAGAAGATGGCCACCCAGTTTCAGACTTGGAAGAAACACCTATACACGACGTATGTCATAGCACCAGATTTTACTATCCCAGGCCCGATCTCAAAGCAGAGGCCTTATTGGGATGAGTTTGTACAGTACAAGACGTCGGAAGAGGGTGTGAGTCGGGTGATAAAGAACCAACGTAATGCCCAATAGAAGACATACCACCATAACTTGGGATCAGGTGGCTACCCGACTGCCATTAAGAAGTGGAACAAAATGGAAGCGCACCTTCTTGCCAAGGATATCTCACACCAGAATCATTCGAGTGGGGAGAGCGTGCAAAGAATTGGTTTTTTGCTCATGGGGAACACTTGGACCAGAGATGGGAAGTGTGTTTATGGTGCAAGACCGCAAGAAGCAAAGCAGAAAGATTGTTTTATGCTCGAGAGAGCTATCGCTAGTGGTGCGTTCAGCCCAACAGAGAGAAGGATGAGTCGACATATGCCATCGGGACTATTGAACATGGTGGCGAACTAGAGGCAAAGGAAGTGTCTCGTGGGAGCATGGATTCCTCAGATGACCTTTCCTCTGAAGCCGCCAGACAAAGAAGGAAGAAGAGGCACAGCGGCTCCAGAGGTTGGAGGAAGCGATGCGTGAAGCATAGGAGCGGGAAAAAAACCTTGAAGCGAGAATGCAGGAGGAAATTAGAAGGCAAGTGCAAATAGCAGTGAGTGCAAGCAAGCAGGCATCGAGCCGTGAATCAACATTAGCCAACTGCTCAGCTTGAAAAGCAACTACGCTTCTACGGAGATACCAAATCAAGGGACATAGGATCAAGCTTCCCTATGGATGACGCCATCAACCTTGTACATCGTGGTGAGCTACACATTCCGAAGGGGAATTCCACAATCAAGGTGGCTATCGGTCTTGTTAATCCTATTGACCAAACCAAGACACCAAGGATTCATGGGAATATAATCCAAGAAGGATATGCTACCATCTCGGTAGATAAAGCTGAAAAAGGTTTTAGTGATTTGCCTCTTGACATTCCTAGAGGTGATGGCGAGAAGACTCTAGGAGAAGCAGAGAAGACATTCATTCTATGGCGCAAGCGCTACATCATCATTCCCGGGATGTCGGCTCCACCTCCTCCTGAACTACCTCACCATAGGTGCGGATGAAAACACTAGATCATTAAATTATATTGGCTTAAATAATTAACAATCTGCTCATAATAATATGTCATTCCTTTTTTTGTAGTAGATCCTCCCCCAACCTAAATCCAATTGTTCAATCGCCAAATCATCATAGTGCTCTATACGATGACATTGTGTTGGAAGGCGAGGCTACATCCACACCATCTCCAAGGAGGTCTCCAACGCCGTAGCCGCCACCTCCAAGGAGGTCTCCAACGCCGCTGCCACCACCTCCAAGGAGGTCTCCAACGCCTCCCCCGCCCCCGCCTACCAAGAAGCCAAGTGCTAGCAAGAGGCTAGCCCCACAAACGAAGAACCAGTCCCCACCGACAAAGGAAGCCACCGTGAAACTAAGGACTATTCCCAAAATAATATCTGAAGAGAAGGAAGAAGGAACTGATGCATATAAAAAAGATATGTCCAAATTCTATGACAAACTTAAAAAGAATCAAGAAGCAAGGAGAAACCCAGAGAAACTGTACTTCTTCGTAGCTCCAGATATTCTAAGAAAAAAGGTGGCTTCTTACCAAAGAACAATAATGCGGGAATCTCGTAAGTCATTCCAAATCAACGTTAACGGACTATGACCGCACTCTCACCAAGTCAATTGAGGCAAAGACAGTAAAAAGAAACGGCGGGGAAAGGAGTTGCCCAACTCGGACAACAATCGCACCAATTAGTCCCCCGCTAGTTGTTGGTAATGAATATGGTTCAATTTAGGATTAATGCATCGAGCAAACATACCTCCGGATGTCGATTTGGATCACCTTGGTGAATTTATTGATGAGACTGGTCTCGACCTTTACCAGATGTTTGGTGATGGAAACATTGAGAGTGCTTGGAGGTTGATATTTGGAAGAAAAATTTGTACTAGGCCGAGTCTATACAACCCTCAAGCCTTATCTAATCTGGGGACGCAAATGTACCGCTAAACAAGTGGTACATGCAAAGCGCTTACCGTGGAGACTTCTAGTTGGTGTTAGAATTAGAGATGAACATTGGTTCCGTGTGGCGATGATGTTATGTATGTTGACTTTGCGAATTTCATCAACTATGCCACCTGACCTCTCTGGACAAAGTTATTATTAGCTGCTATTGCCTGTAAGTAATAATTCTTTCGATCTATTATTAAACTCATCATATGTGTGTATATGCATATAAATTATCCTAACAAGTACTATATATATGCAGATTTACAATGACAAAGCTCAGAAAGGTAGGCTGCAATGAAATTGGTTTTGTTGATCCCCATATAGTATTCAAAGACCTAGTTACTCCAAAGACTAATTGGAAGTCTGAGTCAGAGAGTAACCTCATGAACTTCTTAGTGAACCAATGCCACAAGAAGGATATACTCTTTCCCTACAACTTCAAAGTGAGTGTTAATAATGTCGATCATCCTTAATGGCTCATATGTTGATTCTAGTTAATTAATGAGTGTTATGCGTTATATCCTATAAACACATGCAGCAATCATTGGATATTGATGGACATCGATCTGGTGAAAAGTCACTTGATAATCTATGACTCGATGAGAAAACCACAACAAGACTACCAAGATATGATAGATATTATCCAGAGATAATTTCGGTATCTCTAGCAACTATATATACACACAAACATGATGATTAACTATATCTGATGACGTGGCAAATTTTTTATTGGGCAGTGTTTGGAAAACCTTTATTGAGAAGCAACACATGGGAAAATGCAAAGCGCCACTAAATGTAATCCCTTTGAAAGTAAGTCCCCTAAATCGCATCATCTTTATTAATTAAACATATAGCTTTCACCGGATCACCAGATTGGATGACAAATCTTTTTCTCGTAAAGTGGTGTCTGAGGCAGGAACAGGGGAACAACTACTGTGGTTACTATGTTTGCAAGTTTATCAAGGTGGTCTCCCAAAGAACTCCTACAGAGACTCAAAGTACGTTAAAAATACACTATATATTCATTTAATTATTATTATTGATTGTGTTACTATGTCTTTATATATATATGTACATATATTAATTTATTTTCCTTTAATTCAAACCTGTAGGCTCGATGGTTGGAGGAAAAGGTCATACGGCAAGACCAAATCAAAGCAATTCAAGAGTCTATAGCCGGATTTTTTAATGAGCAGGTCATCGATTCCAAGGGCGAGTTCTACTTCGACCCAACACTGCCATGGAAGCCAAGCTAGAGGATGAGAGGAAACTTGTTATATCACAACAACTGTAATGCAATCTTTTGTAATATATGCACATGAAATAATATAATGTAAAATACACATATGCATGCATGCATGTAAATATATATATGATGCATGCATGCATATATATATATATATATATATATATATATATATATTTCTATGCTTGAATTGTGTGATTTAATACGTTCATTGTGCTTGAACCGAAACATACTATACGCGCATATAAATGTATAATTAGCAGCGTACAATACGACTTCGAAAACATATTTTGAAAAGAAAACAAAAAAATGAAAAGAAAACAAAAAAAAAAAAAAACTTTAGTCCTGTTCAGATACCAACCGGGACTAAAGGTGCCGCCATCGTGAGATGTCAGAGGCACCTTTAGTCCCGGTTGGTTATTACCACCCGACTAAAAGGTCCTCCTTTAGTCTTGGTTCCTGACCCGGGACTAAAGGACCCCCCTTTAGTCCCGGATGCTTGCTCCCGGGTGGGGAACCGGGACTAGAGGGGGTTCCCCACCGGGAGTAAAGCTCTGTTCTCTACCAGTGCATCCTTCACAATATAAGGGCCTTCCAATTTAGGCTCGAATTTGCTTTGCATTCGATGAGTAATATTCATAGGCCGAATGACCGCTAGAACCAAATCCCCTTCTTTGAACGACCTCCTCCTTACGCGCTTGTCAAAAGCTTGAGACATTCTAGCTTGGTATGTCTCCAAGTTTTGCAATGCATGAAGATGTTTTTCTTCAAGGTTGTCTAGTTCCCTTAGGCGTAATTTCGCCGATTCATCTTCATAGAGTTTTTCTTGGATAGCAACTCTTAAGGAGGCAATTTTGCACCCCTAGTGGCAGGACCGCCTCTCCTCCATACACAAGTGAGTAAGAAGTCATTTTCGTTGGCGTCCGAGTCATGGTCCTATATGCCCACAAGGATTCGAGTTACTTTTCATGCCAGTGTCTCTTATTTTGTGAGACCACCTTTTTAAGCAACTTGCATAGCACTTTATTGAATCCTTCTGCTTTGACTTCTTTTAGTGCTACAGCTTCTGCTCACTTAGAGAAGTAATCAGTTGCAGCAAGAATGAATGTGTCCCTTAGAAGACGGGGGATTTATTGGCCAACTACATCCATTCCCCACATTTTAAAGGGCCAAGACATATTAGTCGGATGTAATGGTTCATGGGCTGATGTATGAAATTACCATGTATTTGGCATTCATGGTATTTCTTTGCAAATTTCGTAGAATCATCAAACATTGTAGGCCAATAATAACCTAAATGTCTAAGTTGGTAGTATAGCTTGGGTCCAGATTGGTGTGTGCCACACACTCCGGAGTGAACTTCATTTAAAGCTTCGATTACCTCATTGCCTGCAAGGCAGCAAAGTAAAATGCCATCGCATGAACGTCGATAGAGCGTGTCGTTTATACATGTATAATTCAGTGATCTTTTTTGAATCCTAGACCTTTCACACTACACCACAACATCAAGATTAGCGATGGACGGTCTGACGCTAAAAGCGGCTACAATGACAGACAATCTGATGCTAAAAAGTTATAGCGTCAGACTTCTGCAGACGCTGTAAGTCCTGTCGCTAAAAATCTTTAGCGTCAGACAGTACTTTTAGCGTCAGACAGTCCGTTGGACTGAATTTTTTTAGCGACAGACAGTCCATTGCTACGTTTTGGCGACAGATGCTCTGTTACAATACATATAGAGATAGATCATCCAACAGTCCTTGAATTTATAGCGACAGATTGTCCCACAGGACAATATAAATATATAAAAAAATAAATACGATGAGAAAATATGTAGCACATATCATACCCAGATTCAAGCTTAAGGTCCATCACAAATAGATATAAAAACACATACATCACATGGAGATCAATACATATATATAACATACAATCTTGCACAGTACATCATCCAGATCGAAGATGTTCTAAACCCTAAATAGTTATGATCAAAAGGACACGTGTCATAAGAGCACAAGAATGTGTAGCAGGCAAACTTGCTTCCAATTATAACTTAGAATGCAAGTGACTGGAAGCCTAGGAAAGGTGAAGAACTAACTGTAAGAGGCCACCCTTTCAAGGTCAAATTGTTCCCCACTTTGATTAGAGCCATCAAGCATGAAAACAAAGATGGAAAAGTATGTTACAAACATAACAAAGGCAGCCCTTATGCGTTGTTCGAGAAAAAAAAACAAAGGCAGCCCTTAAAATCTCCATTAGACATGCAGATCAAGAATATCCCAAGGTTATATTTTTATTTTGAATTCTACATTCAGAAGGGCTTTAGTTGTGAAAAAAACAAGTGACCATACTAAACATAAGCATCAAATAACAAGAGAGTTCGATGTCAGACACCTAATGCTCCAAATAGTGATCCATCTGCACCTGCAGCTCTCAGGTTCAAAGCTACATTTGTTTCTGCCTTCATATCCTGATACAAACTTCCCCCATCAATTACGGCTTGCCAAAAGCAACACTAGAGCCAAAAGCAACACTAAAGCTACATTTGTTTCTGCCTTCATACAATCATTTCTAGGAACTCAAAAACCAAAAGCAATGGCTTGCCAACACTAGAGCCTCCACTAGGTTATCTGTAGAACCATTTTCTAGAAACTCAAGTCAAAGACTGCCCAACACTTCCTGAAAAATATAACAACCATGTAATTAGGCTGCATTGAGCATGGTCTATGGCAGTAAGAAATGATAGCTTGTTGGTTTCGAACAGGCAACATTGTTCAATCTTAACAACAGTGAAAACGACCTGTATAACCAGAAAGTGAAGCCAAGGATCCCTAAGCGAAATCATTCTAAATACCATCTTCCAGAAATCCCAGAAGCTGCAAAGAGGCTTTACTTCACTCTGAAAGATGGATTCCTCAAAATGTTCAATCTTAACATTGTTCAATCTTAACATCAGTAAGAAATGATAACAATAGTGAAACACAAAAACCTATCTGTCCTTTCAAATATTGTTGTGCCTCCTTTGTCAAGGTTGTTTGTGGTTGGAACTAAAGATGGATTCCTCAAAATGTGCCACTAGGTGCTTCACCAGTACTATTGAAATAGAGAGAAACAAAAAAACACATGCTACCATACATACTCCATACACCTATCACCTAGGACAATACAAATATTCCTAAGGAACCCCAGGAGCACTAAACATTTCTATAAGTGATTCCTGATTGTCACTTATCACCAATCATTTGTTTCCTAGTGTTCATGAGGCAAAACAAGAAATTCACAACACATACAGTGTGACGCCCTGTATAGCCAGAAAGTGAAGCCAAGGATCCCTAAGCGAAATCATTCTAAATACCATCTTCTAGAAATCCCAGAAGCTACAAAGAGGCTTTACTGCACTCTGAAAGATGGATTCCTCAAAATGTTCAATCTTAACATTGTTCAATCTTAACATCAGTAAGAAATGATAACAACAGTGAAACACAAAAACCTATCTGTCCTTTCAAATATTGCTGTGCTTCCTTTCTCAAGGTTGTTTGTGGTTGGAACTGAAGATGGATTCCTCAAAATGTGCCACTAGGTGCTTCACCACTACTATTGAAATAGAGAGAAACAAAAAAACACATGCTACCATACATACTCCATACACCTATGACCTAGGACAATACAAATATTCCTAAGGAACCCCAGGAGCACTAAACATTTCTATAAGTGATTCCTGATTGTCACTTATCACCAATCATTTGTTTCCTAGTGTTCATGAGGCAAAACAAGAAATTCACAACACATACAGTGTGATGCCCTGTATAGCCAGAAAGTGAAGCCAAGGAGGCTTTACTGCACTCTGAAACCCCAGAAGATGCAACTCACCCTCATATGAAAAATGTACAACTGAATTGTAACATTAGTGTTTTCCCAGCCTCTTACACCTCCAGCCCATTCTTTAATTCAACATTGGTGTGATTTTCGATTTGTAACACTAACCACATGGTCAGGATTTTATAGTGTCAGATAGTTTTTCTCAATACATGGGTGGTCCCTATGCATGGAAGCTTAGTTTGTGAAACTGGAGTATTTTAGCTTCTTAATACCCTATAATGACATTTAATTGGAAAATGACTAGTCAGTGGTAGGGTTTGCACTTGTTAAGTGATTGATAATTTCTATATTACATATTTGTTTGTCCATAGGACCATGTTGCATAGAATGGCTCGCGTGGAGTACCCATGCCATTATCCTCAAGGTTCATATAATAATTTCTATGGTGGGGCTGTAAAGTATGAAACTCTGGAACTAACTAGACCTAAGACAGTTCCTGGTGGGGCTGTAAAGTGTCCGAACCATTTAGTTAATCAAATTGACATTGCAGATTTGAACCGAAAAATAAAATCTGAACTAATTGTCAAGTTCATATAATAATTTAAAATGACAGCGCCAAGTGACCCATTATAATTATTGCTAGCTACTGGCGACATTTAAATTCCTTATTCTATTTGTCATGGCAACCAGTTGGTTATTACTCTAGTACTATGTCCATCAATGTAAGACGATCTCATGCACTAACTAAAACCTGCGCACCACCCAGCAGTACTACTAGCTTGTACTTGCATATGTAATTGAGCTGTTATTTTCCGTTCACTTGCAGCCTCTATTCACTTTGTCAGCCTCTAATTTAGGGACATACCTGCAGTGCCCTTGAGAGGTGTACTAGATGCCTTCTTGCATTCTTTCTTCTTGCATTCCTTTATCTATCACAGATAGGTTTAATTAGGACATTGGTCATGCATCACAGATCAAAACAAAATGAAAATTATGTCAAGTCTAGTTTATTACTTTATTGTATGGCCATGCAATGCTCATCTTGAGAGCACTAGCCATAGTCTGCATCTCGCCATAAGTTCGAGGCAGCATAGCATCCCTTCTCATCACAACATTGACAACTACTTCACAATATTCATTCCCAAGTGGCTGGCCTCCTACCATGGTGTTTGGATTAGTTGAAATGACTGTTCCCCTAGCCACAGCTAACTCAGATCTCAATATAGCAAATAATATCACATCCTTTCCAACCTGAAATAAATGATGTGCCCATAAGAATTTTAAAGCAAGGAACGTATATGAAACCACAAAAGAATGTACGAAGACAGGAAGATTACAAGGTTATCATGAAAGCGAGGGCCATCATTTGTTGCTGTAGTTGTCTTGTTTATAGGTGAATGGGCTGCATCGTGTCTATGGGTGATTTTCATCCAAAAACCTACGATGACCCATATAGCAAGTCTTGCTGCCATTACCAAGTCTATGTGAACAAGTATATGAGTGGCAATTAGGACATGCCGCTTCACCAGCAGTGACACAACCAGATGCATAGCCTAGACCCGGGAAATCTGTAATAGTCCACAACACTGCTGCCCGTAATTGGAAGTACTCACCCTTCGATGCATCATAAGTTCTAACCCCCTTAACAAACATATCTAACAAATCATCCACAAGTGGCTGGAGAAAAACATCCATATCACTACCAGGAGCATGTTTTCCAGGAATTAGCAAAGACAGTATGAAATTTGATTGCTTCATGCACATTGATGGTGGAAAATTGTAGGGAATACATATACCAGGCCAAATGCTATAGCTAATACTTTGGGTTCTATAAGGATTAAAACCATCGGTGGCAAATGCAAGACGTATATTTCTGCTATCCTTAGCAAACTTAGGATGTTTAAGATCAAAGTCTTTCCATAGAGGAGAATCTGCAGGATGCCTAAGAACATCATCTCTTGTTCTCTCCTCATCATGCCATCTTGTTAGACTTGCTGTTTTAGAACATAGAAACAATCTTTGGAGCCTTTTCTTTATCGGAAAGTATCGAAGAACCTTCTTAGGAACCTTGTACACATGTTTCTCATCTAGACTCTTCCTAGCTGATTTCCAACGTGAAACCTCACACTTTGGACATGATTCAGATTTTTCATGTTCCTTCCAATATAGAATGCAATTATTGTAACACCTCTGGTGTTTTGACCTAGCACTAAAATTTGACATGTCATCATATGCATTGCAAAGCATTCATAGAGTAGAAAATTTTGAATGCATTCACTAAATAAGCTTTACTTCATAATGTTGTTATTTCATGTGATGTGTTTCAAAACCCTAAATAAAGATTATGACCACAAGGGTCAAATTTCATGTGATCATGTTAGTCCATGTGTCATTTGACTCAAATAACCCTAATGGGCCATGTTACTGGTCAAAAATCAAAGTTAAAGTAAAAGAAAGACAAATCAAATTTGAATTCAAATTCAACTTATAAAAGTCCTTTTTGCCCCTTTTGACTAATTCAAAATCCATGTGGAATTTGGGGTTGAGGAAAAAAGCAAAGTTGGAGATTATTTTATGTGGATCAACTTTGGTATTCAAAGTTTTTCAAGTTTACATATAAAATTTGGAGTAATTTTGAAATGATTCAAATACTCAAATGCACCCTGAATTCAAATTTCAAAATGGAGGCAGAATTTGAAAATGTTCATTGAAGCAAAGTTGTAGAGTTTGAAAAATTGAATAACTTTCATTTTTGGAGATTTTCAACTTCTTTAGAAAATTTGAGAGTAATTTGAAAAAATGGACTCAGTGGTAGTTCTGTAAATAGTTCAAAAATCAAATTGACATCGTCTGTTTGCCACCGGCGACACGCCGCTGTTCGCCGCCGACCTTCTTCGCCGCTTTCACGCGCGGTGACACGCCGATGCCTCCGTGTTGAGCTCGCTCGTGTGCTGTCGACACCGCACGCCTTCCTTCTTTCTATAAATAGGAGCATGCCGTTGTCGTTCCTCAGTTTCCCGTCGACTGCTCGCCGCCGGTGTCCTGACCACGCTCGCGAAATTCATCCTCGCCGTAGTACCTGGGATCAATTGCGTTGGCCAGAAGCTCCGCCTCACCCTGCCACTCATTCCCGACCTGCTCGCCTCATCTCTAGCCGGTCAGCGCCACCGCGCGACGCCGTCTTCTTCGGAGCCGGCCGGAGCTCCGCCATCATCGACCTCACCGTGGTCCCGTTGATCCAGTACGTCTCTGCCTTCACCGAGTCTACCTACGTGATCACGGTGAGCTCCTGAACGTGATGATCGTTTTGCTTTAGTCTCTACTGCAACGTCGCCGTGGTTACACCGTACGCCGTCGTGCCCAGGCCGCCATGCCCGGCGGGGAGCTATCTCCGGTGCGCCTCTTGCCTTTTTGTAAGCGGGGATCGGTTCGGGGAAAAGAGTAGCTCATGTAGGTGCGGTCTGCTTCGCCGGAGCTTCGCTGCCGGCGTGTTTTGCCGATCGGAGCAGACAGCGCCGCCGTGCGTCCTCTTTGGGTCACTGACGAGCGGGGCCTGGCTGTCAGTGAGAGAGAGGAAGAAGAATAGTGCGATTTTGTATTTTCTGAAATTGTGAATAGTGCTGAAACTTTGGGAATTTGTAGGAAAATAATAATAGCTCCAAAAATTCTAAAATTTTTTGTGTAGCTTCTGTACATGCTCTAGTATGGTTGAAAAATTTTAAACTTGAAATTTGAATAAATTTTTAATGTTCAAAAATTCAGTCCATTAATTAATAAATGCAATTTCCATGATTTTTGTAGGCCACTGTATAATTCCAAAAATTATAAAATTTGTTTTGGTACACTAATTTGTCATGAGGAAGCTTACATAAAATTTTGAGGTCATTTGGAACAAGTTTATTTTTGGGCTTATTTCCAAATTGATTCAAAAATAAATAAAAGCAAACCCAAAGTGTTTGATCTTGTTTTGGTCATGTTTTGTGACTAGTAGGGTTCCAAGATCAGTTTGGTCAAGTCACATGTGTGGTTCTTGCCGGTAGAATTGCAAGTTGGTTTTGTTGGCTTGCAACTGTACCGTGAAGGAAAATCGTATTCGGGGTGTTGTTACATTTCATGTACCGTGAAAGCATCATGTTTACATTATCATCATGTTAAAGCATATGTTATCATTTCATGTAGAACCCGAGAGTGAAACGATTCTAGTTGAGCAAGTCCTGGAAGAATCCCCGGTTGTCACGGGATTTGATAATTGTGGTACTGATCCGGAACCTGAGATCGTCAACGAAGGCAAGCCCCGGTTTATGCATTAAACCATTACCTTGTTTACTTTGAAAAGTTTATCACCTATGTTACTTATTGCATTAAGTTGATTTACTTCGAATGTTACCTACTTGATGCATTGCCTACCTTGTTGATTGTTTACCATCCTTGAAGATGATTTCATTTACAAAGGCGTAGAATTGCTTAGTATGCTTTATGGTAGGTTTTCAAAGTAAAAGTTTCGATACAATCAAAGATGGCATACTGGCCAAAGAAAGAAAGAAAGAAGATAGAATGAACTAGAGACTAGTTGGGTGGCTTATCTTGAATGTTGGGTAATGTTGCCGACTATGTCGCTTAAAGGCCACTCATTGTGGATCTTCTGAACGAGACACTTTGTAGTACTGGTCACATACTCCGGTAAGCCTACTTGGCTAATCCGATACATTAAGATTTAATGCCCACGACCGGGAGTGGTGAGATGGCAGGAGTAGCGTGTACCCTCGTGGCTTGAATGTGGCGGATTTGAGGTGTCTTTGTACTCTCGGGTGGCGTGGAGACGGCTTAGTATGGGAGGATCCGGTGCGAGAGTTGATATATGCAAGATTAAGTTCTACATATGTCATGTGATAAGGAATCCCACCGGGACTTGAATCAATTCAATTGTCGGTGCTCATGGATATGGAGACTCGATTCATTCTGTAAGCAATGCAGGATCTGGTGAATTACTAAAATATGAGAAAAGAATGGAAAGAGAAGGATTGGAACATGGGATATGAACACTTAGTTTGAGATATTGAACTAAAGTACTTAGGGGTAAAACTTGAAACTAGGATCAAGAATAGTAAGCTTTTGGCAAAGAACTTTTGAATCTTTCTACATCCTTACCTTGACCCAACACCTGCATCCCTAAGACCTTCGCCCTTTTTGGTCGGGTCAGTCTTGTTGAGTACTTTTGTACTCAGGGTTTGTTAACCCTTGTTGCAGGTGAGTCGCATGCGCAGGCTTGTTTTGGTCCTCGCCGCATGTCGGTGTTTGAAGTCGATGACGATGAGGAATGATGAATGGCCTTTGGACAAGGCACTAGTTTGTGTGAAATAAATAATGTTAATGTAATATTATCCCGCTACTATGGTTGTATGACACTTATGGTTATGTAAGTTTGAAACAACTGGTTTGTAATATTAAAACTTAAGTCTTCCGCTTTATAATCTCTGGTATGTATATTGAAAACTATTGTAATATGCAATGACTGTGATTGGGATCCTGTTTGGAAAAGATTTGTGGATGATTCGGGTTTCCCGAGGACACCCGACAGACCTGTTAAGTTGTTGGGAACTTGTGTACGCTATCTAAGGTCTATTGAGACATCAATAGGTGCACGTGGGCCCGATTTCTTAGGAGGTTCTGCCACAGCTGGTATCAGAGCAGGTCCTTTCTAAGATCATTGTAGGTTGCTTTTGAAAACCTTCAAACTAATTTGGATCAAAGAAATTAAACTAGGTATTTTGAGTTCAAATTTCTTTCTTCTTACCTCTGATCTAGTCTCAATCCTATCTTATTTGAAAGTTTGTGGCGGATAATATGATTAGGTTTGTCCTATGTATTAAAAATCTAGTACTTTTGATTGTATAAATCTTTTGTACTCGGATTCATAAGATCGATTCATGCATCATGCTTGAGCACCTTGCATAATAATTCCCCTTAAAAGTGTTTGGGTAAGTAATGTCAATCCCATTCTTGCTAACCTCCATTATCCTCAAGCTATCCTTATAGTCCTACCCTAACTTCTACAGGCTATGGCAAAGACTAAGATAACCGCACGCAAGTCCACTGGACCTCACGGAGTCCCTCGTCACCAGTTGGCACCGCGTAACCGTGAGCTTGGTGAAGGAAGTTCCAAGACCCTAGGAGATGAAGGATCTTCAAGCAATCCTGCCAACATTGAGAACCTTACCAAGGAGCTCAACACTCTTCGTCGAGCTCATGCCAAAGATCAAGAGAAGCTGGCAGAAATGGAAAGGGACATCACCAAGAATACCGAGTTGAGGAATGAAGCCTGGACACGAGAGGATGCGGCCAATGAACGCGTCCATGAGTTGGAGTTCTACGTAGAGGACCTGGAGATGGACAATGCCATTCTTCATGAGAATGTCCACCTGCTGTACGCTCAACTTCATCCTCCTCATGGGGATGGTGAAGTTACAGATGAAGAATTGATTGTAGATCCAGGTGAAGTCGAGAATGAAGAAGAGGAGGAGGATCCCAAGGAGTTAGTGTACTTCTCCGATGAAGATGAGGGTTCGTCCGATATGGGCACAGATACCGATGACTAAAAGCTCAGAGTAGTAATAGTTCCTTTACTGCTTACCTAGTAAACCAGGGTTGTCTTGTGGGATACAAGACATGTAACATCAATAAGAAACCCTTTGTAGCATGAAACCTTTTAACTGCTTTCAATAAAATAATAATATAAATAAACATGTCTCTCTGACAGATGCCTCGCATTAACACCCAAATTGGTGCTGGTACTTCGCAAGACAATGATGAAGTCCCAAATCCTCCACCAATGCCTCCGAGTATGGCAGATGCCATAACTACACTCGTCTATGCAACGACCGAGAATGCTAGGTTGTTAAGGGAAATGGCTCAGAACCAACAAGCACCACACCCTAATCATGGCCGTTGTAATAATGGAAATGATGAGACAACCTATATTGATTTTACTGACACACGTCCGCCTGTGTTCTCTAAGGCAGAAGAGCCTTTAGAAGCTGACGATTGGCTCCGGACAATGGAGCAAAAGTTTGAGCTGATTCGCTGTACCGAGATTTAGAAACCAAGGTTTGCGGCACAGCAACTCCGAGGAGCTGCTGGTGCCTGGTGGGCAAATTTGGTAGCTGTACAACCCGCTGGTCACCAAATCACCTGGATGGAGTTTAAGGATGCCTTTAGGGCACACTATATTCCAGATGGTGTGATGACCATGAAGTTAGAAGAGTTCCTGGCTCTTAAGCAAGGGGAGCACCCGGTGATGCACTATGTTGGGTGTTTCAATCACCTGTCGCAGTATGCTATAGAGTATGTGAATACTGACAGGAAGAAGAAGAATCATTTCATGAGAGGTTTGAACACCAAACTTTAGACCATGATGGCAATTTGTGGCAATGCAACTTATCATGAGACTGTCAACATTGCTATCGCTTCAGAGGAGAATTACCGCCGACACAAGGAGGCGAAGAAAAAGAGGGCATTTGCTTCCGGATCGTCGAGTGGAAAGCGTCAAAAGGTGGTCTACCATCCTCAGAATCATGGCCATGCACCATTCCGCCCACAACAAAGCCAAATCTAGAAGGGTCTTCTATACTCAGGTGGAATCTATTCCAAAAGGAGAACCAGTAATGATTGGTATGTTTCCTGTTGCTAAGCACCCTGCAATTACCTTATTTGATTCCGGTGCATCCCATACATTCATCAATCGTACATTTGTTGTGAAGCATGGGATAACTATTGGGGAAACAAAAGAACCATATCATATATAGTCGCTAGGGGGACGACTCTGTACAAGGGAGATAGTTCAGCATGTACCTATTGATTTGGGAGGACATGAGTTCCCTACCAGCATGCTGATATTAAAGGATCAAGATATAGATGAGATCCTTGGTATGAACTGGTTAACTCAACACGGGGCTATCATAGATGTCCTGCGTAGAACCATAAGAGTAAATGTACCTGGCAGAAAACCCAACTTCTCATCCAACTTCCCTTTCCTAAGAGTACAGTTGGAACAGTCTGTACAACTATTGTGGAAGAAGCCGAGAACATTCCTGTGGTATGTGAATTTACGGATGTTTTTCCCAATGATCTGCCTGGACTACCACTAGACCGAGATGTGGAGTTTAGAATTGACCTGAAACCAGGAACGGCACCTATGTCCAGAAGAGCATATAGGATGCCACCCAAAGAACTAGCAGAATTAAAAATACAACTACAAGAGTTGTTAGACAAGGGTTTCATTCAACACAGTTCATCACCTTGGGGATGCCCTGCTATCTTCGTGAAGAAGAAGGACCAAACCTTAAGGTTATGTGTTGACTATCGGCTGTTAAATGAAGTCACCATAAAGAACAAATACCCCTTACCCCAAATTGATTTGCTTTTTTATCAACTTGCGGGAGCTAAGGTGTTCTCGAAGATAGACTTGAGATCAGGCTATCACCAGATTAAGATCAGACGAGAAGATGTGCCGAAGACAGCGTTTACTACCCGATATGGTCTATATGAGTATTTAGTCATGTCTTTTGGGCTGACCAATGCCCCGGCTCATTTCATGTACCTGATGAACTCAGTTTTCATGCCCGAGTTGGATAAGTTTGTAGTGGTATTCATTGATGACATTCTTATCTATTCTAGAGCAAAGAAGAACATGCGGAACATCTCCGCATTGTTCTACAATGATTAAGAGACCACCAATTATATGCCAAATTCAGCAAATGTGAATTCTGGTTAGAGGAAGTACAGTTTTTAGGTCATGTGTTATCTGCTGAAGGTATAGCTGTTGATCCAAGCAAAGTAGAAGAAGTCCTTAACTGGAAAGCACCTACCACTGTTCATCAAGTTCGTAGTTTTTTGGGGTTGCCAGGGTATTATCGTCGGTTCATTCCTGACTTCTCCAGAATTGCGAAGCCAATTATTGGACTGCTGAAAAATCAAACTAAGTTTGTATGGTCAACTGGATGTGAGGAGGCCTTTCAGACATTGAAGAAGTTGCTGACAACTGCATTCACCAGTATTAGCACAACCTCGATATCGAGAGGCCATTTGATATCTATTGTGATGCATCTAGAATTGGTATTGGTCGTGTTCTCGATGCAGAAGGCGAGTCATATAGCGTATGCTTCCAGACAACTCAAGAAGCATGAACAACATTATCCCACCCATGATCTTGAATTAGTTGCTGTTGTTCATGCACTCAAGATTTGGCGACATTATTTATTGGGCAATATATGTCATATCTATACGGATCACAAAAGTTTGAAATATATCTTCACTCAGTCAGAGTTGAATATGAGGCAAAGAAGATGGTTAGAACTTATCAAAGATTATGACTTAGAAGTGCATTATCATCCGTGCAAGGCTAATGTGGTTGCCGATGCCCGAGTCGCAAGAGTCATTGTCATTGCTCGATTGTAGAACCTATGCAATGAACATTGTGTCAAGAGATGGAGCATCCGAATTTACAAATCATAGAACAAGGTTCCTCGTCTAATATTGCGCTTGAGTCCACTATCAAAGATCGGATCTTTGCTTTCAACAGCGAAAAGGAAGGGCATAGCCCATATCAAGGATATAGTCAGATCTGGAAGACCAACATGTTTCAAGATTGATGAATCAGATGTCGTATGGTTCAAGGATAGATTGGTAGTACCCAAAAATCCAGAGCTACGAAAGCAGATTCTTGATGAAGCTCATTCTACAAGATACTCCATTCATCCAGGTAGCAACAAAATGTATCATGATCTGAGAACGAGATATTGGTGGACCAAAATGAAAATAGAAATAGCTCAATATGTGGCCAAATGTGATACTTGTCAGAGAGTCAAAGCGATTCACATGAAGACTGCGGGTCCATTACATTCCTTGCCAGTTCCATCTTGGAAGTGGGAAGATATCTGTATGGACTTCATAGTAGGGTTGCCTAGGACATCTGTAGGCTACAATTCAATATGGGTTATTGTTGATAGCCTAACCAAGATAGCTCATTTCTTACGAGTCAGAGATAAATATCGAGCGGAGCAGTATGCAAAGCTTTATCTAGAATCTTCAGTCTGCATGGGGCACCCAAGACCATTGTCTCTGACAGAGGGTCATTGTTCATATCCAAGTTTTGGAAAAGTCTACATGAGTCTTTGGGAACTAAACTTATCCGTAGTTTTGCTTATCATGTGCAAACAGATGGACAGACGGAAAGGGTAAATCAAATTCTTGAAGATATGTTAAGAGCATGTGTTCTCTCCTATGGTGCTATATGGGATGAATGCCTTCCCTTAGCTGAATTCTCATATAACAATAGCTATCAAGAGAGCATTAAAATGGCACCATTTGAAGCATTGTATGGTCGTAGATGCCAGACACCTTTACATTGGTCAGATGTTGGAGAACGTTGGTTCTTTGGACCAGATGTGGTCAAGGAAGCAGAAGAGAAAGTTAAACTCATACAAGCTAATATGAAGGTAGCTCAATCCCGACAGAAAAGCTATGCTGATAAGAGGAGGCGACCGCTAGAATTCATAGTGGGAGATCATGTCTATCGGATACCACAAGAAGGGGTACCCTAAGCAAGAACCAAAAATGTCGCTTAAACCTTGCAAAAATCAAAGTCAAAAGACTATCACCAGGTCTCTGTAGAATTCTCTGATTCGCTCGAGGCCTTGCGCCGAGGCCTCATACGAAAGGCCAAAGGCACCCCGCCGAGGCCCTCTCGCCGAGACCCTCTCGCCGAGGCCTCGCCCCGAAAGGCCTCGGATGGGACGCCAATTCTCTGATTCGCTCGAGGCTGGGCTCGGCAAAACATACTCGTAACCTCCGTCCCGACCAAACTACTTTGACGAAATGTCACGTCCAGATTAATGCGCCCAACTACTCCCGCAAACGTCAGCCGCACTCTGGTACAGTATGGGTAGAACGACCGACGGGACAGGGGACCGGGCGCAACAGGGGTTACCTACCACTGTGCTCAACACTATGCTATCTAACCCCTGTGCCAAGGACAAAGCAGCATGGAGGGTCAAGTCCATGTCCCTGTAGTCTCGGAAACCGTAGGAGAGCCCAACTGCTCGTTCTATGCCTCGTCCGAGACCCCCCGGCAGGGTCTCAGACGTGCTATTCCTTCTCCGCCTCGGCCGAGGCCGGGCTCGTCCCGCATCCTCGTCGTCTCCACCTCAACTGCCCCTCTGGCAGGCCATCCCATCCGTGTAAGTACCCCTGGTTGCACCTACGTCAGCCATGATTGGCGGGGCATAGCTACAGGGGCGATGGGACGGCGGTCAAATCACCTTTTTTACCATTCCCCACTAACGGTGCAGGGACTACCGTGCTTTACGGACACACGCCCTGCATTTTTCCACCTAAACCGGGTACAACGCTAACCACCGAGACCGCCGCATCACACTCAGGTCACCTCCCAGGCCTCGGCAAATCAGGCCTCAGCGCGGCCGGCCACAAACACCTGCCAGGCCTCGACGAACCACCAAGTCAAAAATTAACAAGGCACGACATGTCAACTACAGAGGAGGCCATGCTGACTAAACGTCAACAAGGACCCCTATGACTTCAACAATCTCAGGCATGGCCGGCATGACGCACCAGTGATCAAGTACCAATTGCCATTCCCAACACTGTGCTGCTACAGGAATAGGCCACAGTACTGGATCTTCCTTCCTCGCTAAGGCTCCACGTATAGCTCTCTCATGTACTCCTGGCTCCCTCCTTGTGGCTATAAAAGGAAGCAGCCAGGGCCGTTTCTAGGGAGAGAGACCATGCCGGCCCTCATGCGCAAAACGCACTCACAAAATTCATGCACGCTCCCATGCTGCCTGAGAGCAACGACTCAAGCAGTCCGCACCACTCCACACCGAGACCTAGGACTAGCTCCCTCTCTCACCCAGCTTGTAACCCCCTACTACAAGCACTTCGATGCAAAGAATACAAGATCGATCTCCTAGACTGGACGTAGGGCACCGATTGCCTGAACCAGTATAAGCCTTGTGTCTCTTTGCATCACCATCCGGGATTAGGGGCACGCAGCTCACATTTACTGGTTGGTTGAGGACCCCCCGGTTCGAAACATCGACAGTTGGCGCGCCAGGTAGGGGCGTCTGCGTGTTAGCGTGATCGTCCCAACGAGTTCTAGATGGCTGACCCCATACGTCCACTACATCTCGGCATGGTGGTCTAGTTTGGGAGCCTAGAGTTCATGGCTCTAGGATGTGAGTACGATATGGTACTCCTCACACCCAGAGCCCCACCGGCCAGCGACGACGTCGTGCATCGGCAGCCCGGACGCAGGCGGCGCCCGGGCCGCCGCTCTCGTCATGCTCGCCAGGCACAACGTGAGCGAAACTACTCTGACGCCACGTGAACTCAGGGCTGCGCGCCCCACTCCGCCGACATCCCTCGCCCGGCTGTCGGTACAGAGTCCCTAGCTAGGGACCTATCTAGCCTAAGCCTGGGCAAGGGAGAGACGCCAGTAGCGCGCAGCGATGTCCCGTCATCAAGCTTCGCCCCGCCGCTTCCTGAGGAATCGACTCAGGCGGAGCGGAACCCAGCGGTGGCACCATCCCCGTACCTCTTCGGGCTGACTAACATCGCCGCCGCCTACGCTTTCACTTACGCCTCCGCGCATGCGGAGCCCTCGGGACACCACCAATGATTCGCCCTCGACATCTCCACCACAATCTCGACCCACACCCACACTGAATCCTCGGAGGAGGATGAGGTATGGGCCGGAGCGGACTTCTCCGGGCTTCGTGACCCCGAGGCTATGCGCTGCTTCTTGGCCGTAAGCGACTACTGCTTCGGCCACTCCGACTCCGATGACGAAAGCACTTACGATCCCACTCGAGAGTGTTTCCACGTCGGGCTTGGAATGCCCGGGGCAAGTGACGAGGGTGAGAGGGCAGGCAACCGGTCCCCACTCCGCCAAGGGGCGGGCGACGCCACACCCCCGCTCGTCGAGTTCCCGGCGGCACGGAACGTGAACATCGCCCCCGGGGATATCCGATGCCTAGACCTAGAGCAGCTCCGTGAGCTCCAGGCAAAAGTCGACCAAGATCGACTCCTGCTGCAGCAGCTTCAAGACACTCTCGAGCAGGAGCAGCAAGGCTGCGGTGACGGCGGAGGGGCCCGGTAGAGGGCCCATGACGTACACCGCCGCATCAACAACGATGAAGGAAGTGAGCAACCCCCAATCTTCAATCGCGCTAGCCAGAACATCGCAGCGGCGGCGATGCTAGTCCGAGCGATGCCCGAGCCCTCTACCAAGGAGGGGCGACGGGTTTGCGGCGAGCTCCGAGACCTTCTCGAGACTGCCGCAGTACAACAGGCCAAGAGCTCCGCGTCTCGGCGACGAGAGAACATCTCGAGGCGGCCCTCGGTGCATGATCGCCTCAAGGCCCCCTCAGTCCATGACCGCCTCAGCGACCGACGCGAGGCGCAAGAGGACCACGACGTGGTCAGCAGGCTACGGTGCCACGACAACGACGGGCTCACCCGATGTTACCACCCACACCGAGGTGGCCGCTATGATAGCGGGGAGGACCGCAGCCCTTCTCCTGGGCTGCCTGGCCTTAGAGTCTTCAGCAAGGCCATCCGTGGCGCTCCATTCCCTGCCCGGTTCTGGCAACCAGCCAATCTCGCAAAGTATAGTGGCGAGACCAACCCCGAGCTATGGCTAGCCGATTACCGCCTGGCTTGTCAGCTAGGTGGCACGAACGATGACCTGCTCATCATCCATAACCTCCCCTTGTTCCTGTCAGACTCGGCGCGAGCCTGGCTCGAACACCTCACTCCCTCACAAATTCACAACTGGCGCGACTTGGTCAAGGTCTTCATCAAGAATTTCCAGGGCACATACATGCGCCCTGGGAACTCCTGGGACCTCAAGAGTTGTCGCCAGAAGCCGGACGAGTCTCTCCGAGACTTCATCCGGCGCTTTTCCAAGCAGCGCACCGAGTTGCCCAGCGTCGGTCACTCAGAAGTTGTCCAGGCTTTTCTCTCTGACACCTCCTGCTGAGACCTGGTCCGAGAGTTAGGCCGGAACGTACCAACTTCGGCGGCCGTCCTCCTCGACGTCGCCACCAACTTCTCCTCGGGCGAAGAAGCTGTCGAGGCCATCTTCCCCGACGGCGAAGCAAAGGGGAAGCGGAGGAGCGAGACCTCTGGGGCCTCGCCCTCCCATTCCTCCAAGAAAAAGAAAAAGGTGCACCAGGGGAAGCGAGAGGCCCTTGAGGCTGATTTTGTCGCAGCCGCGGATCGTAGGAATCCCCGAGGCCCCGCCAGAGGCCCCGGACTGTTCGACGACATGCTCAAGAAGCCGTGCCCTTACCATCAGGGCCCGGTAAAGCACACCCTCGAAGAGTGCACCATGCTCCGACGCTACTACGCCAAGCTCGGATTTCCCGACGATAACGCCAGGAAGAAGGGCGCCGGCGACAGAGACAACGACAAGGACGATGGGTTCCCTGAGGTGCACAATGCCTTCATGATCTTTGGCGGGCCTTCAGCGTGCCTCACGGCGCGTCAACGAAAGAGGGAACGCTGGGAAGTCTTCTCGGTTGAGGTAGCCACTCCCCAGTACCTTAACTGGTCTCGGGAGGCGATCACCTTCGATCAGGAGGACCACCCCAATTATGTCCCAAACCCCAGGCAATACCCGCTCGTCGTCGACCCGATTATCGGCAACACCCGGCTCACCAAAGTGCTGATGGACGGAGGTAGCGGCCTCAACAACCATGGAGCTCCTAGAGCTCGACTAGTCGATGCTCTGAGGGGGTGTCGCACCTTTCCACGGCATCATGCCAGGGAAGCGCGCACGACCCCTCGGACGCATTGATTTGCCGGTCTGCTTCGTCACTCCCTCCAACTACCGCAAAGAGGTCCTCACCTTCAAAGTGGTTGGGTTCAAGGGAACCTACCACGCCATTCTGGGGCGCCCGTGCTACGCCAAGTTCATGGCGGTCCCGAACTACACCTACCTCAAGCTCAAAATGCCCGGCCCTAATGGCATCATCACCGTTGAGTCCACATATGAGCATGCATACGACTGCGACATCGAATGCATCGAATACGCAGAGGCTATCGTGGCAGCCGAGGCACTCATCATCAACCTCGACCAACTCAGTAGCGAAGTGCCCGACTCCAAGCGTCGCGCCGGGACTTTCGAGCCCACGGAGACTGTCAAGCTCATCCCGGTCGACCCCAACTGCTCCAACGGTCGAACGTTGAGGGTCAGCGCTACCCTCGATAGCAAATAGGAAGCCGTGCTCGTCGACTTCCTCCGCGCGAATGCCGATATGTTCACATGGAGCCCCTCGGACATGCCGGGCATACCGAGGGAGGTCGCCGAGCACACCTTGGACGTCCGGGCCGGCTCTAGACCGGTGAAGCAGCGCCTACGCAGATTTGACGAGGAGAAGCGCAGGGCCATAGGCGAGGAGGTGCAGAAGCTCTTGGTGGCCGGGTTCATCAAGGAAGTATCCCATCTAGAGTGGTTAGCCAATCCTGTATTAGTAAGGAAGAAAAATGGAAAATGTAGGATGTGCATAGACTACACCGGGTTAAATAAAGCATGTCCAAAGGTTCCATTCCCGTTGCCTCGGATCGATCAAATCGTTGACTCCACTGCAGGGTGAGAGACCTTATCCTTCCTTGATGCGTATTCTGGTTACCATCAAATCAAGATGAAAGAGTCCGACCAGCTCGTGACTTCTTTCATCACCCCATTTGGCATGTACTGCTATAGAACTATGCCATTTGGTCTTAGAAACGCAGGGGCCACGTACCAACGGTGCATGACCCAGGTCTTTGGCAAGCACATCGGGCAAACTGTCGAGGCCTACGTGGACGACATCATAGTCAAGTCCAGAAAGGCTAGTGACCTCGTCGATGACCTGGAGATCGCCTTCAAATGCCTCAGGGAGAAGGGCATCAAGCTTAACCCCGAGAAGTGCGTCTTCGGGGTCCCCCGAGGCATGCTCTTGGGATTCATAGTCTCAAAACGTGGCATCGAGGCCAACCCAGAGAAGGTCTCAGCCGTAACCAACATGGGTCCGATCCGAGACCTCAAGGGAGTACAGAGAGTTATGGGATGTCTTGCGGCCCTAAGTCGCTTCATCTCATGCCTCGGTGAAAAAGGTTTACCTCTGTACCGTCTATTGAGAAAATCCGAACGCTTTTCCTGGACCCCCGAGGCCGAAGAGGCCCTCGCCAAGCTCAAGACATTACTCACCAACCCCCCCGTCCTGGTACCGCCAACCGAGGGCGAGGCCCTCTTGCTCTACGTCGCCACAACGACCTAGGTGGTCAGCGCGGCAGTAGTATTCGAGAGGCAAGAGGAGGGGCATGCTCTATCTGTCCAACGACCCATTTACTTCATTAGCGAAGTACTCTTCGAAACTAAGACACGCTACCCCCATATCCAGAAGCTGGTCTTCGCCATAGTCTTGGCTCGGTGCAAGCTACGTCACTACTTCGAGTCCCACCCAGTGACCATGGTGTCATCCTTCCCTCTAGGGGAGATAATCCAGAACCAGGAAGCCTCGGGTAGAATAGCCAAGTGGGCGGTCGAACTCATGGGGGAGGCCCTGTCTTTTGTGCCTCGGAAAGTAATGAAATCCCAGGTCTTAGTCGATTTTGTGGCGGAGTGGACCGACACCCAGCTGCCACCTGCTCAAATCCAATCAGAATGCTGGACCACGTACTTTGATGGGTCTCTGATGAAGACCGGGGCAGGCGCGGGCCTGCTTTTCATCTCCCCCCTCGGAGTGCATGTGCGTTACATAATTCGGCTCCACTTTGCCGCCTCCAACAACGAAGCCGAGTACGAAGCTCTCGTCAATGGCTTGCAGATCGCTATCGAGCTTGGACTGCGGCGTCTCGACGTGCGGGGCGATTCACAGCTTGTCATCGACCAAGTCATGAAGGACTCGAATTGTCACGACCCCAAAATGGAGGCGTACTGTAAACTGGTACGTCGCCTTGAAGATAAATTTGATGGTCTCAAACTCAACCACATTGCGCGGAAGTTCAACGAGGCCGTGGACGAACTGGCAAAGATGGCATCGGCACGGGCCTCGGTCCCCCCGAACATATTCGCCAGAGACCTGCACAAACCCTCGGTGGACTACGTCTCGGCAACACAAGAAGGCCCACTGGCCGAGCCGCCCACAGGGCCCAAGGCCCCCTCTGTTACCGAGACCCCGGTGGCCGAGCCTGAGACCATGGCAGTCGATGCAGGGCCTCCCAAGGCCGACCGAGGGGCGGATTGGCGAATCCCCCTCCTTGATCGCCTCACTCGAGGAGTGCTTCCTGTAGACAGAACTGAGGCCCAACGGCTGGCGCGACGAGCCAAAACTTATGTCGTCAACAACGGCGAGTTGTACAAGCGAAGCCCATCTGGCGTCCTCCAACGATGCATCACCACCGGGGAAGGCCAAGCCCTGCTTTGGGACTTGCACGCAAGAGCCTGCGGACACCACGCTACGCCTCGGACGGTCGTCGGAAACGCTTTCCGCCAAGGGTTCTACTGGCCAACGGCGGTTGCCGACGCCACCAAGCTGGTATGCTCCTGTGAAGGATGTCAGTACTATGCGCGACAGACACACCTCCTGGCTCAAGCCCTCCAAACCATCCCCATCACATGGCCGTTCACCGTATGGGGACTGGACATGGTTGGACCTCTGCAGAAAGCCCCCGGGGGCTATACCCACTTGTTGGTAGCTATTGACAAGTTTTCCAAGTGGATCGAGGCTCGACCGATCACTCAAATCAAATCCGAGCAAGCAGTATTGTTCTTCACGGACATCATCCACAGGTTCAGAGTTACAAACACCATCATCACCGACAATGGGACACAATTCACCGGACATAAATTCCTGACGTTCTGCGATGACCACCACATCCGTGTGGTCTGGTCGGCCATTGGACACCCTAGGACGAACGGCCAAGTAGAATGTGCCAATGGCATGATTCTTCAGGGCCTCAAGCCAAGGATATACAACCGGCTGAAGAAATTCGGCAAGAAATGGCTGGTCGAACTTCCGTCGGTCATCTGGAGCCTAAGGAATACACCAAGCCAAGCAACAGGGTTCACGCCATTTTTCCTGGTCTATGGAGCCGAGGCCATCCTCCCCACTGACTTGGAGTACGGCTCCCCAAGGCTGCAGGCTTACAACAAGCAAAGCAACCGCACTACCCGCGAGGACGCTCTCAACCAACTAGAGGAAGCCCGGGACGTTGCGCTGCTACATTCAGCCAAGTACCAGCAAGCCCTACGACGCTATCAAGCCTGGCGCGTACGAAGCCGAGACCTAAAGGTGGGCGACCTGGTGCTGAGACTGAGGCAGAGCAACAAGGGCCGCCACAAGCTGACCCCGCCATGGGAAGGACCGTACATCATCACCCAAGTACTAAAACCCGGGACCTACAAGCTGGCCAACGAGAAAGGCGAATTCTTCACCAACGCTTGGAACATAGAACAGCTACGTCGTTTCTACCCTTAGAATTTCCAAGCATTGTACAAACTGTTTCTCGGAATACAATTAAGAGGCGTTCTTTAGTTGTTCTAAATTTTCTAGAAACCCGCCGAGCCCATCGCGGGCCTCGGCATTACGATAACACCATAAGGAAGGCTCTGCTCTGTCTCTGCAGAACCGAGCCTCCCTCGGGGGCTAGAAGGGGGGACTCCCCCCTAAGTCCCATGCACCGTTCTTAAGTCGTTTTTCAAAAAAATTCCTACGTCGAACTCTCTAGCGTGTTCTGACAAATCGATTGTGAAAGAACCTAAGGATCAAAAGCCTGTCTCAAGGTCAGAAGGCCAGCTGAGTTGCGAGACGGCCTACACCTCCGGGCTATGGCACTCCCTCACCACCTTTTGCCCAAGGGGCAACTTAGGCTTTGAGGAAGTTTTTCACAAGAGATACATTCAGAAACAAGACAGAGGGCAGAGGCTCGGAAATACAATAAGGAAAAATGATTGAAAAAGCATCGGCGCACGATCACTTTAAAAAGGCCTCAACAAATTACCAATGTTATGATAGGACAACATAATCCCTAATCTAATTACACGGCCTCTTGGGCCCAGGTCATGGCGCAGGGTCTCCAGCATCGGCGGACGGCGGAGGAGGGACAACCTCCTCTTCAAACAGCCTAGCCAGCGCCGCGCCAGGACCCTCTGCTGCCTCCATCAGCTTCATCACCGCCTCATCGGCCTCCTCATCATCATCAGGCAGGACGTAGCCATCGCTGATGGCTTGGAGGTCAACGCCGACATAGTGCGAGGCGATGACGGTCAATGTGAGCTTGACGCCCGTATGCAGCGCCCCTCGGAGTCGCTCGCGCATCCGGCCGCTCAACGCAACCAGGCGGCTCCCGAGAGAGCTTCCTAACTAGACCCCCTCGACTTCCAGGGCCTCGCAGGTAGTACGGGCGGTGCTCTTCAGCGCGTCATGCTCCCCGATCTCGGTTTCAAGCACCGCCTACACTGCGACGGAGGCCTCAGCTGCATGGGTGACCTCTTTCTCCAGCTCTGCGCCAAACGCAATGGAACAAGGTTGAGCGCAAAAAAGTACAAGCCAGAGCAAGGGCGGAAAGTCTACGGAACTCACCCGCGGCCTTTTGCCCCCAGCGTCGGGCCTCGACCTGAGAGGCCTCGGCTTTCTCCTTCCAACACTGGGCCTCGACCCGAGACGCCTCGGCTAACTCCTTCAGGTGCTGAGCCTCGACCCGAGCAGCCTCGGTCGCCCAAGAAACCTCCCCCGCCAGCTCTATACCGCACCAAGGAGTTAGGGGCCGACAACAAGAAAAACAAATTAAATAAAGGGAACAAGACTCACCTTTGGCGTTTCCCCTCCAGATCATAGCCTCGTTCTAGGAGGCCTCGACCACCATGAGGGCCTCATCCAAGGTGCCTTTCGTCGGCTGGTGCGCACTTTGCTCCTCCCCCAGCTACCCAACAAGGACCTTGCTCAAGGTCGTGGCTTCTCTAGCCTGGGACCTGGAGGCGTCCCGCTCACCGGCCATGTGGATCAGCTCCTTTACAAAAGGAGGTGGTGTACACTTGGTTGTGTTGGCACATTTACAAAAGGAGGTGGTGTTTGTAGGGTTGAGATGGGTTTGGGTGGTGTTTGCAGGGTTGAGAGGTGGTGTTTACACATGGTGGTGTTTGCAAGATTTGGCGCTTTCGGGAAAATGGAATGCCTATTTTCTATTACGCCAGATGCAAATTCTTGTGGTTGGCACATTGGAGCAAGGGTGAAGAAGTTAGAAGTGAAAATGAGTTGATCGCGAAGACGCTGGCGTCAGTCAACTGACCGGACGCTAGATCTGAAAGCACTGGACGCTGGTAGCATGCGTCTGGTCGAGCTGGTCGGTCGGCACAGTACCGTGGGTATTGCACCGGACGCTGGTCTGTGTCCGGTCAAGGCGGACCGGACGCTTCCGGTCGAAGAAATACGCCTCGGGGAGCTTACTGGAAATGACCGGATGCTGGGGCTTCAGCGTCCGGTCAGTTGAAGCTGCTGCGTCCGGTCAGGTCAAGTGACCGTTCGAATCAGGACGCGTGGCCGTCTGCGGGCGACCGGACGCTGAGGTCCAGCGTCCGGTCAACACGACCGGAGCGTTCGGTCGACCCGATTTTTGCCCAGTGAAGGGGTAACGGCTAGTTTAGCCCTTGGGGCTATAAATAGAAGTGGCCTTCGGCCATGGCTGGGGTGGAGCACCTAAGGGGACTTAGTGTCCATGCTTGTGAGTGCTTGGGAGCCCTCCATCACACATATACTTGATAGTGATCATTCGATTGTGTGAGTGAGCGATTCTAGTGCGATTGCATCGTGAGGTTGCATCGAGTGGCACTAGGTGATCGAGTTGAAAGCCGGTGGTGCTTGTTACTCTTGGAGGTTGCCACCTCCTAGATGGCTTGGTGGTGGTCTCCGTCGAAGCCCACAAGAAGCTTGTGCGGCGCTCCAGAGAAGTGCTTGTGAGGGGTACTTGTGCTCGCCCCGCGGGAGTCGCGAAGAGCAACTTTAGTAAAGCGTGTCATTGAGCTACCCTCACTCAAGGGGTAGGTTCTTGCGGTGCCCGACGTGCGGGCTTAGCGGGTGATGCTAATTAGCCGCTGAACCACCAAGTGAGCGGTCGACACAACGGGGACTAGCATGTTGGCAAACACGTGAACCTCGGGAGATAAATTATCGTGTCAACCTTGTTCTTCCCGTTGGTTTGCATCCCCATTACACAAGCTTGCAATTACTTTTATATATCTTAAGCTTGTGTAGTTGCTCTTGTAATTAGATAGCTTGTGTAGCTAGCTAATTACCTTCTTGCTTGTGTAGCATAGAAGTAGCTCCCTTGCGTGGCTAATTTGGTTTTAGTAACCTTGTTAGTCACATTGCTTAGTTTGTGTAGCTAAGTATTTGCGCTCTCTAATTAGGCATTGGTTGCCTTGTTATTGAGCATTGCTAGTGAGCTTAGTTAGCTTTGTGCTTTTGCTTACTAGCATGTGTAGGAGCTCCCTTGTTACTTAAAGTACTAGTGGCATAGGTTTGTGTGACCTTGCTCCTAGAATTGTTTAGGAGAGCTCTAGCTAGCCCAGCACCTTAGTTGCTTTATTATTATCTTTGCAAGGTGCTATAGAACATATTTTGTGGGGTGTAGTCTTGGCTAGATCGATAGTTGTATTTCCGCATTTGTTTCGGTTAGCCGACGCGATTAATTTTACAAAAGACTATTCACCCCCCCTCTAGTCCGCCATCTCGACCTTACAACCGGCTGTTCCACAGCACCGACCACCTCACCGTCGGCCATCTCCCACACCCGAGAAACATCATCGGAGGAGATCGGAAGGACCTCTACCTCCCGGGCGCTCCCCGGCAGCAACAGCGGGCCTTGAACCAGGGGTGCCACCGAGGCTTCCGCCGCCTCCATCTCCACTTCCTGGGCCTCGGTGGGCGTGGGGGCTTGGACCTCCGCTGCTACGGCCTCGTCAGTTGCCTCGGCCTCGGAGACCCTGCGGGCCTCGACCTCAGTGGCCTCGGCAACCGAAAACACCCTGGCCGCATCAGCCTCACGGCCCTCATCTTCATGGGGCGGAGGCACCCCCTCCCCCGTCGGTGTCGGGGTAGCCTCAACAGCCCCTCCTTGGGAGGCTGACTCCGTCAGGCCGGCTCTCGCCGACGCCACGCCGCGTCGTATGGCGGCTTGTGCCCCCGCCACCCAATGGGCGGTAGAGCCATGGGTCACCTTGAGTGCCTTAAGCGGTGCCAAAGAAGGCACCTCCGTAGGTCGCTTCTGACTAAGAACATAATACTTACAGGGTTAGCACGAGACGAAGGAACGAACAAAAAACGCTGTGGCGCCACCTAAAGTACGCTTACCTCGACCGGGGCAGCAACAGCTTCGGCACGGCGACCCTCATCTGCAAAGGCGGCGGTGGCGGCTGAAGCATGACCGCCGTATCCGTCGGCGCCGACTGGTCCTCAACGGACCCCGGTGCCCCCTCGGTGCTCTGTGGGAGCAGTTGCGTCAGCTCCGCCGCCACTGGCACCACCGCTGCTGTCGAGCCCACCGTGCTGACGGCACGCTTGCCCAATGCCCGCTCCTCGGGCATGTCGGCCTCAGCCCCGAGGCGGTCAATCGCCGACCCCGAGGCGGCTCCTCCTCCTCCTCCTAGGAGCGCCGACCTACTTGCCAACGCCCCAGGTGCCATCTCCTCAGCATCAGGAAGATTGTCCAGGGGATCCCGCCCCCTCCCGCCCTCATCATCTCCGTCTGAGGCGTCCATCGATAGTGACGGCAATGGGGACTCCTCCAGCGGAAGGCCGTCCCTCCTTTGTTGCCGACGACGCTCATATAGCTTCTTGCGCGCAAGAATCTGCTTCGTGCGCTTGGCTGCCTTGGTGTCCTTCCGTTTTTTCTGCGCCTTGGCGTGTGCCCGATTGATCGCCCGCCGCCTCGCGTCCTCGGGAACAGGTGGCGGGGAGGCTCGCACGTCCCTCATCCCCTGCAGGAACGACAGACGCGCATAAGGGAATGAGAAATAATAAGAGCTCGGGGGCTACAGCGGTGCATGACTTACCAGCGAGAGGTACCCCCGCGACGGACGCATCGTGAGGGTGGTCAAACCACCGCTTCATAGCTTCGCGTCTACCGCCTCCCTCACCCAGCGAAGAATTTCCTCGTCGGAGAGGGCGGAGGCAGACAGCCAGATGCCCACGATCGAATCATCCGGCCTCATCTCGAATAGGCACCACCGCCGAGCCATCAGCGGCAGCACCCTCCGGCTGTGGAAGGCGGCCAAGACCACAGCCGCAGTAAGGTGGTGGTCCCGCAGCATCTGCAGCCCCTCCAGGAGCGGCTGCAGCTTGGGCTGATCCTCCCTCGGGACGCCATACTTCCACCGCTCCGGGCTGCTCCCCACAATCCGCCCAGTGTAGGGGGGAAGTCCGCCGTCGTCATTGCGAAGGTAGAACCAGCTCGTGTACCATCGACGGTTGGATGACGCGAGCTGGGCTAGGATATAGAGGTGCTGACGATCTTGGGGCACTTGGAGAGTGCAGCCGCTGGCCCTCACTGCCTTCCTCGTGCCCGACGTGCCCGCCGGCTTGGTGGTATGCCCCGCATGAAAGAGATGGAGCCACAACTCCCAGTGGGGAGCAATCCCCAGATACCCCTCGCAGACAGCGACGAAGATAGCCGCCTGCATGATAGAATTGGGTTTGAAGTTGTGGAGCTCCACGCCATAGTAGTGCAGGAGCGCCCGCATGAATCGGTCCGCAAGAACGCCAAGGCCGCGCTCGTGAAAGGACACGAAGCTCACGACGTAACCATCGTGAGGCCTCGGCTCCGGCTCGCTCAATGGAGCGATCCACTCTGGTCTGTTGGGGTCGGTCACCGGACGAAGGAGCCCACCATCGACGAGCAACTGAAGCATCTCCATGATGACGTCGGATGGATCCCAAGGGTCCGCCTCGATGACAACAATGTCGCCGGCCATGAGTGCGGTGGAGGGCTCGACTACGACGGTGAGTCTCTCTCTCTCTCTCTCTACCTCGCCTCTTTCCTTTCTTCCTCCTGGGGCTCTCTGCTCTGGCGACGGCTCAAAGATGGCAAAACTAATGCGGGCAAGGTAAGGAGGGGAGGAGCGAGGCTCATTGCGTATTTATGCAGGGTAAAGGCGAAACGGACGGGCGACGAAATCGGGGAAGTTTCCCTCAGATCCGGCGCGGTTAATCCTAATCTGATTTTACCGCCCGTGTGTCCACCTTTTCCTCATTAATCGCGGGAACAGTTACGTCCTGTCCGCTGACGCCACGTCACATCCGACCGCTGCAGCAGCAGGCGTCGTTCCGCCTCCCCCGGGAAATCGCCTAAAAAGGCACGCCGGCCGTTGTCGAACCGATGGGGGAAATATCCCCCCCACCCTATTCCTTTCAGGTGAAGGAACCAGAGCGCCGAGCCCATTACGGTCCAGGGGTTCGAAGGCTGGGCCCCTAAGGGTTTCGACAGCCGCCCCAGGGCAACAGAGTCAGGGGCGACCGCGGGCGAGCCCATACATGGCCGAGACCCAAGCAAGAGGAATGCTTGGGACGCCCAAAGTCACGTCTGACACCAGCAGGGAGTTCTCCGAATGGGATCCCACCGTAGGGAGGCGCCGAGCCCCCGAGGCCAATCGAACAGCCCTGGGACCCAATAGAGAAGACCTCTGGTACTTTTGGAGTACGTCTCTAGACCGCCAGCCGACCCTTATCGAATGGGGCCCGGGCCTCCACTAGGACTTACCCAAAAGCAGCTCCCCGGAAGTGTCACCACTCGCACCTGCCAAGGGTAGCCTGGCATATTCCACCCCTCCTTCCGAACGAAAAAGAAGCGCGAGGGTCGTATAAAAAAGCCAGGGGGAACCCCTGATGGACCTCCCCGCAGAGGCTAAGGGGCCCTCCCTGCAACTTTGCCGAGACCCAGCGACCCAGGTTCGCACTCGAGGGGGCTCGGCAAACAAACCCCTCCTTCCGAACAAGAAGCGCGAGGGTCATGCAAAAAGCCGGGGGAACTCTTGATGGCCCTCTTGCTCCAGGCAGTGGCTAGGGAGCCCTTCCTGCAGATATGCTGAGGCCCCGCGACCTAGGCTCGTGCCCGAGGGGGTCTCAGCCAACAAACCCTCACGCGCGAGAGCCGTATAAAAAGCCAGGAGAGCACCTGACGGCCCTCTCGCTCCATGCAGAGGCTAGGGGGCTCTTCTTGCAGGTTTGCCGAAACATAGCGACCCGGGTTCACACACGAGTGGGCTCGGCAAACAACCGCCTGTCCGAACGAAAAGGATGCGCGAGGGATGAACATAAAAGTCAGGGGGACCCCTGACCGCCCTCTCGCTTCGTGCGGAGGCTCGGGGGCTCCTTCTGCACCCAAGACAAGGATAAGCGACCCAAGCCCGCACTCATACATTCGGAAAAAAGCAACAAACACTACAAGATTTTCGGTCTACTGCAACGCCAAAAAAGTGTAGCAAAAGACCCAAAAATGGTAGCCATAGTAATTTTGCTACCAATTTTTTTTGGTTAAATGTCGTTGCACTTGTAAGGGTAGCAATAGCATAATGCAATGGGTTACATTTTAGTTGCGACACACAGCCCCTCTATTGCAACACTTTTGATGCTTTTGCAACACCTGGTGAGTGTTGTAACAAAAGCAATTGCAACCACTATGGGTGTGGTAATAGTATCAATTGCAACAAACTAGGTGTTGCTAGCGATACGTATTATGACACGCTGGTCGTAGTAACAACACAATGTAAGCGCAACGCAACACAAGTGTTGCAATCGTGGTTGTTGCTACGCAGAGAGAAAGCATTGCAATAGAGGTTCTCTATTGCCACGTCGCCTAAATGGTTGCTATAGGTGGCTTAGGTTATTGCAACATCTCTTCAGGTTGGTTGCTGCAGAGAGGTCATATATTGCCACGTTTCTCAATGGTTGCTATAGATGGCATAGGCTATTGCCACGTTACTTAGGTTGGTTGCTACGACGTGTCATCTATTGCCACGTTACTAACTATCTGGTTGCTATAGGTAGATTCCTCTATTGCCACCGCTCATCTTTTTGTAGTTGCAAGAGATAGTTTCTCTATTGCCACGATTATCGTACCTATTGCCACGACTAAATGTGATTGTTATATGTGCCATCATATATTGCAACGCCAGATTAATATATTAATAATTCATGTTATGACACTTTGTTTGGTAGCTTAAATTAATAATCGCAAAACGACAAATACATAATGAAGGAAGCATCGACATCCATTAAAACGAAATATAATTTGTTCATACAAAATCTTTAACAAAACACACCGAGTGTCAAACTAAATGAGAACACAAGTAGATAGCTTAACACATAATAATGTGTTAAGCATGCATAACCTGCTTGAACTCATTCGAATCAAAAGACTAATGTCTATCAAAGCAAATGAAGGTTCCTTTGATATGTATGTTGGCCATCGTCCCACCATTCGCATGCTCCTTCTCAAACTCAAGATTCCTCCCTCAAAAATCATTGACATGCATTAGTTAAACTGAGACTAGTGGTGGCAAAGCTAATTGAACACCGAAGCAAAACACGAGCTGCAGATTAGAGTTCTGTGAGCTGCAAAGACTATCAACCATGAACTTTGAAGCGTAAAGCAAATATAAACATACATGCAAATGCCTCCCAAGACATTTTATGAGCACAAACACATCCATATATATTCTAATCAGCAAGAGGAAACTAAGCTCGGACCATATTTAGGAGCGTAACAAAAGAATAGCTATGTACTTCTCCAAAAGGACTATATGTTCCTTTTTAATGCAAAGAGAGATAAAAGGTTTCACATAGTACCTGTGTATTCTTTTTGGACAATGCAGATCTTTTCCTAGCCGCAGTTTCCTTCAGCTTGCTTTGTTGTAGTATAAATAAAGACCCGAATTCACGCCAAATTACTTCTAGTCATGCGCCTCTAGTGAGACGTTCTTCACCATTGGAGAGAGGGGGTTGTTGTTCGGCCGGGCTGGTTTCTTGGGTAACCTGAAAATAAATGGTTGGTGGTAAAATTACACCCCTTGACAAGAATATGACATGCATGTTATAATTAAACATTCTTCAATTATCATCAAACTACCACGACTATGCATCATGTGTTCTCCCATTGTAGTTGTTACATTTTGTGTCCCCTCAATTGTTGCAAAGAAGAAGAATATTTTTAGTTGGCTCCACAATTGTGCTAGCCTCGCATTTCAATTGGGTTCAAGATCATGATTTTCAGTTCAATAAACTATGAGAACATAGATGTTGTTAATATTACCTTTTGTACTAAAGCTTGCTGTTGGGCTGCTTGCAACATTAACATAGCTTGCCTAAGTGCTTCTCTATCACCCTCCCTTTCCTTGTTCATCCTGCTCAAGCCGACGCCTATGTTCTTGCCTCTCGGCTTCCCTTTCAACTTCTTGAGCTTCTAGTCTATCTTGCAGCCGTCCAAACGATTCAATGAGGGCTTCCTCCTGCTGCGCTTTACTGGTAGTCCTCCGATAGTAGCTCCTTTCTAGTTGGGTACCTTGCAAGGTAACCATTAGCATGCATCTTGTTTGATTTGATTTTTCTCGCTTCCTTGTAGGTTGATTGGAAAATCTGGTTCTGCTCCAAGTCCGAGACGACATTTGCGTCAGTGCCTTGACTCCAGCTCCATAATCTTCCCGTTGCATTGTCCTAACAAAGCAAAGACATTTAGTTAATTAAAACTTTAATTCTAAGTGAGGACAGTTGCATCACTTAATAAGGGTTGTAAAACTGTTTAATACTCACATAGACTTCCCTAGATTCCTCGCTTGTCCATTGTCCATTTTGTTGGTGGGTCATCATAAAAGCTCCATATCATTTGGCTCTTCACCAGCTTAGTTGGTCCCTCTAATTAGGCAAGAATATAAAAAATTAGCCATATTTCATAATCTAGTGAAATGTAGAAGCTTTTATAAACTGTAAAAGATCGTGAAGATATCCACCACGAATTTAAAAATGTAAGATAACAGAAATATTTATTGCTATTGAAAAGAACAGAATCCAAGTTCTTCTTTTTGTTGGCACACATTAGTTTTAGTACTTTTCAACTTTCTCATATACAAGGATGCAAAATATATTTTTTTTGTAGTGGGCAAGGCTAAATATCTCTATCAAATACAAAGACTATATAGGTTATAACAATATCATGTCATTGTCATTCGGGGCACAAAGCACAAACCATAAAAAATGCTCAAGGAAAACCTTGTGATGTAATTTTTACCTTCTCATAGCTCAATTGAGAAAAACCCTTTGATCCTCGTAGAATATGGTGTATCCGCTGATTGTGCCGATTCTCGAGAATTCTTATTGCTAATCCTCTGCACGAACAAGCAAAGAATGATTTGATTTTTATAAAATCAGCAAAGTCATGCAAAACATAAACCTTGTCGCCGAAGTGGAATTGGCAAGTTTTTTAAAAATTGGGAACAAACCTGAATTCTTCGGTGCCAAAATACGACACCGATAGTGCCACTCAACAATGTCTAATTCTTCTGGCCTATGTCTCATTCTCTCTTCATAGGTGGTGTACGCCTTTGTAGGTAGCACTAAATGTAGATCGCCATCCTTTGTAACGGTCATTAGCCACCGTCCATATCTTGATTCTGTTTCACCTCGTTATCCTCAAGGTCCCACTTAGCCTCCGCTCAAGGTAAAGCCTAAATAAATTACTTCTTAAACAATAATTTGGTATTGAAATTTTGACATCCACATGGATAATGTGGCTTACCAAACACATCGCTTGCTATTGCAATTTTGACATCCACATGGATATCTCTCCATGTTCTTACTCCGATGAGAGGTGCTCTTTTCCTCGTGAATGCGGTTATTTCATCAACAAATATTCGTTTGTTTGAACCTCAGTGTCCTCAAGCCTAGAGAACTGGATGCTAAGCTTCCGAGACGCCTCCCCGGTTCTCTTGTTTGTTGCTGTCCATCCTTTCAAGTTACCTCTTGGCTTCCTCTTTTGGAGTCTTGTCCATGAAAAACAATTATATACAAAGAAAAACACTTAAAAAACTATTGACATAGTTTAAAATTAATCTGAACCTCACAATAAATTGAAAATATTCATTACTTACTAGTTCCCTCTCCTGTGGAATGAAACGCCGAGCATGAGATGGTCTATTTATCATGGTGTGGGGTTGCTATCTTCACTTGAAAGTACTACATCTCAGATGATGATTATCGTCCACATATGCCATCGCAGAAAATATTGGTCACTTGTGTAAGATATGATATGTTTGTGAAGGAATATTAACAATAGACATGTAGGGACAGATGTTATATTACTAATATCATTCAGTTTGTCCTTGCACCCTTAACCATTCTTTGTAAGTTTTGGTGGTGTCATCCCCGTCGATATCTTTCAAATCTGGGTCAATAAGCTAATATTAGTACAAAGGCTTCTCCAATATAAAATAATACAACAATTTTGAAATATATAGGAGTCCAACATAACACTTACCCGTGAATCGGTTTTCCTTATGCATGACGTGCAACCATTCCTTGTAAGCATCAATTGACTCCTCATCTTCATCTATATTCTCTTCCCTAATGGGTCTCCTTCCGTGTACTTTCAAGGGTGTTATGTTCACATTCGGTCTATTTTTTGTTCCTTGGACAGCAATAGTCCGACCTGTCTTTCCTCCTCATTACATGCTATCATAGCATCTGCATTGACTTCTTCTTCGATTTCGTGTAATGTTGTTTGATTACCACATCTCCTCTTGTAGTACAAATAGTCCCTTACCCTATACCCCAATTGTAATTTCATTGCAAGCAAGTTACTCAGGTGAGATCAGCCCTAGTGATTCTAATAGTAGAAGACTCTTGCCCCCAAGAATCCCTCGCAAGTGAAATAGAGAGTCCATGTTTGATCCGAGCTGCCAAATATTACAATAGTATCAAACTTAAGCACTAGTGATGATACAACAATATACTTAAAAGGAAACCAAAGTACATATAGTATGTGTACAGACAGAGAAAGTAATTAAAACTTAGTGCCACTTATTTGAACTATATGTGCACCCCATGACTGAAATTAAAGTAAACCAAAAAATATTTATACTAGGAAACACTAAATATTGCACACTTGTTCTTCTTAGCTTAATTGATAGGAAATGCTTACAATCCCATTCTAAATTAGAAATATATGTATACTATGTGTATGGACAGAGACCAGACTCATTAATCCCTACATATCATTAATCCCGTGCATTCGATCTACATTATCCCCATGGCGCACCGCTCTCAGCATGTCCTCGCAGTCGTCGATGCTCTTAGGCTACATTTTTCCCGTAACATTTTCAAGATTATATATCTAAAACTCTAAACCCGAGATGTTGAATCCAAAAATATGTGTTACCTATCATTGGTCTCATTGATTGGCGGGGAGCTCTCTTGTTGATCACCAAGTCTCATTGTCGACCGGATGAACGTGTTGCCCCAAAAAGGGACATGGTGGCGTTGGTCTCAGATGAACTTGCTTGCGCCACGCCGGAGTTGTTGGCATCCCGGACGAACGTGTTGCCCCAAAAAGGGACATGGTGGCGTTGGTCTGGATGAACTTGCGGCGGCGCCGCCGCCGCCACCGAGTTGTTGGCATCCCGCTCCTCCCGCAGTGTGCGATCGACGTCGAGGACGGAGGTGTTCCACTGTTGGAGTTGTCGTCATGTTCGACTTCTCTTTGGTGGAATCCAAAACCCTAACCGTGTGGAGGCGGCGACGTGGTAGATGAGGAAGTCATGAAATAAAAGGGGGGCGGGGGGGAAAGCGGGAAGTCGCGAAATAAAAGGCGGCGGACGGTAGATGAGGAAGTCATGAAATAAAAGGGCGCGAGAGTTTTTCGTCACGGACCGTCCGCCAAGAGTAGACACCCAAACTTCTATGAAACGCTGCTGGACTCAATCAAATTTTGCTTTTGCATCCGGATACATATTTCGATGAAGCCAACATTGCTTTCTTGGTGCCACTCAGTCCCAGATGACTCAAACTTCCAAAGTAATATAAGTTTCTTTTGTTCTCCCTAATTCTCACTCATGCCAAGTGTGGGAAGGATTTCTGCATAAGTGAACCACGTGAATGGTATATATGTAGGGCATGGAATTGAGTATAAACGATATGCAATGATAAATTGGTAGATAAACCCATAAAGTGTAGCATATTGAGTGGCATGATGAAGTTAAGTTGCACCCACATTTGACTTCATTACAAAAGTGATAGCATATATAAAAATTTACCGTGAGATCGGCATAAGATGGATTTTTACCATGGCTTGGATATTGTCAAATTTTCATGTCCATCCCATGGTAAATTTAGGGACTTAGCCAAAAATTTTATATATCCATCTTATGCCGATCGAGCTGCATGCATGCTTCTCCATGCGCCACCGTGTCGCCGTCGACCGGGGTCGTCCGTGACGTGGCAAGACCTCAGCGTCGACTGACACGACGCCGAACCTCATACCTCGGCGTCATGTTCTAAGACGCCTAAAAACGGTCTATTTCCAGCAAAAGTTTTGGTCGGGGTCTTTTTCTAAAAAATGTTTTAAAAAGGGACCAAAATGCAAAAATATCACATGGTTGGAAGGGAGGGATGTTGACTCCATCCAGATAAGGCTCGGTCCCGGGCGGGTCCACTTCCGCCCGACACGCGCGGACGGTCCTCCACAGGTCGCGGACGGTCCGCCGTTAATTCATTATTTTCTCGATCGCGCTTACCAACCCACCGGATGGTCCGCCAAACGATCTGGACGGTCCGCCACTTGTAGCGGACGGTCCTCTCAACTCCACGGACGGTCCGCGGTAGACATAGGAGAATACTTGTATATCGTGCGGCTCGGACACGTGGCATGGCCGCTTGCCCACACCCACCCCGTCGTCCCCCCGCTCGACTCGCTTCTTCAGGGGATCTCGGGGCGCCGCGCACGAGGGTGATTCGGGGCGCCGCGACGAGGGTGGAGTCGCGATCCTCGGGGCGCCATGCCAAGCGGGGTGAGGGCGACCGCCGCCATCCTTGCTTCGGCATCTCGACTCCTCCGACCTCCGCTCCATCGCCTCTTCGGACCTCCATAGAGGTGCAACCTGTGGATCACAGAATCGGTTTTGAAGGTATGAGAATCAAAAGCTCCCAACCTCCGATGTCTAATTTGTATTACCATATAGCTCGCTAATTGTGCTGTAATGTGATTAATTTAGGTAGAGTATAGCTGATTTCTTCCTACGATTTCCACGTCGATCGATCAATCGGACAAGCCGCTCTCGCGGCGAAAGGTACGAGATCACTATGGGCTGCACATATATAGTTCAATTATGTATGTAAATACGTTTGGCTAAATTGGTGATCATCGTTCATCTTCATCACGCAGATGTCGCGATGATAGGAGTTGGATGCGCTTGCCTCTTTCTTCAACCGAGTGGCGTAACAAATTCATGCGCTTTTGGACAGGACATATAGTGGCACTTCGAGGGGTGGAACTGCAGCATGTCCGTGCCGTAAATGTCTATGCATGTCACACGTAACACGGGCTGTGCTTGATTCATGTCCTTTCAACAGGTTTGCTTTGAAAGTTTTATAATGGAAGGGAAGGTTCAAATTGATGTGGTTTTTCACAATGAAGATGCAGGACATAGTGATGTACAAGTACACAATGACGACCAAAGAAGGCAGCAGATGTACAAGTACGAACGATGATGAAGGTGCACCACATGATTCGGAGTAGACAATGAAGAAGGCGGCGACCGAGTGAAGATGATGAGGCCAGAATTTGATTAAATCCCTAATCAGAGGTGAAATACGAGGAGAGATCGGTGATGAAGACGAGCCGAACGAGCAAGCCAAGGTCTTCTTCAAGTTACTACAGGAGGCAAAAAAGGAATTATATCCAGGTTGCGAAGATGGTACAAAGATATCTTTTATTGTGGAACTTTTCCAGTTAAGTGCATGTATGGGATAAGTAACAAAGCATTGAGGGGGTACTCTTTCGATCTCAAAGTTTCTCCTTAAAGGTCATTGTGTCCCAAACACAATGGAGAAAGTGCAAAGGGTGGTTCGCGATCTAGGCTTGGACTATATCAAGATAGATGCATGTGAGAATCATTGTGTGTTATTTTGGAAGGAATATGAGAAGCTGGATATATGCCCCAAATGTAAAGCATCTAGGTGGAAAACAGATGACCGTGGTGATGGCCATGTGAACGATGGTCATGATAAGAAACGCCGTCGTGTCCCAAATCAAAATCCTTCGGTACTTCCTCTCACACCTCGGCTCACGCAGATTGTACATGTCGAGAGCACACGTCATCGTAAATGCGTTGGCATGAGGAAGGAAGAATAGATGATGGCAAACTACGTCATCCTGCCGACTCTGTGGCATGGAAGCACGTGGACAATATGTTTCCACGATTTAAAGAAGCTCAGAACGCTCGACCGGTCTTGCTTCGATGGCTTCAACCCATTTGGTATGCAAAATGTTACTTACAGCTTGTTGGCCCGTTATCCTAATACCTTACAATTTGCCTCCTTGGTTGTATGAGAAACAATCTTATTGGATCATGTCGATGTTGATACCGGCAAGAAAACTCCCGGAATGAATATTGATGTTTACTTGAGGCCCCTCATTGATGAGTTGAAGGCGTACTGTGGAATACTTTGGTGTTAATTGTAGGGATGTAAAGGCAAAGGAAAACTTTACACTCCGTGCTATGCTACTTTGGACAATCAATGACTTCCTGCATATGCGATGCTTTCTCGTTTGGAGCACAAAAGGAAAATTTGCATGTCCTTATCATCACAAGGATACTGATTATTTGTGGTTGAAACATGGGAAGAAGTTCTCGCTACATGGGACATCGCCGGTTTTTGCCCTTAGACCATCCATGGCGCATGAACAAGATGAGCTTCAACAATGAAGAGGAAACCAGAGAGGCTCCAGCCCAATCGTCTGCGGTCAAGATGTATTAGACCAATATGCAACTTTTCATCCAACGGGATTTGGAAAGGACATATCAAAAAAGAGGAAGCGTGATGAAGACGCAAGATGGCACAATTGGAGGAAGAAGAGTATTTTTTTAGCTCCCCTACTGGTCTTCTTTGCTCATAAGGCATAATTTGGACGTGATGCATATTGAGAAAAACATATGCGAGAGCATATTAGGGACTTTGCTTGAAATTGAAGGAAATGTAAGGGACGGCGAGAATGCCCGCCTTGACATGGAACATCTTGGGATCGAGCAAGATCAAAGATCCTGTGATTGATGATGACACGTACACCTTGCCAAAGAGCGTTGTACTCTCTAGACAAGGATGACAAGAGGATTTTATGCCAATTTCTTCAAGGAGTGAAGATGCCTGATGGGTTCTGCTCCAATTTAAAGAGATGTGTTGACGATAAAACATGTAAGGTGTCTGGACTCAAAACTCATGACTACCATATTATTCTACAAAAACTATTGCCCTTAGTCATTAGAAGGATTTTGCCGTAAGATGTTGCCGTGCCATTGATTGAGCTCAAGAGAGGTTCTTCAATTGCACTTTGTTCAAATGAGTTGGTGCCAGCAGATCTTGACAAACTAGACAGTTCAATTAAAGAGACTCTTTGTCAGCTTGAGATGGTTTTCCCACCTGCATTTTTTGACATAATGATTCATTTACCGGTCCATCTAGTTGAAGAGGCTAAACTAGGAGGGCCCGTGTGTTCTGAGATGGATGTATCCAATGAGAGAGGTATCTACGTCTCGCTAAAGGATATGTCGTGAACAAGGCACAACCGGAAGGATCAATAGCCGAGGCATACATAGCTGAGGAGTGTCTTACATTTTGCTCTCGATTCTTCGACGTCGACACCAAGTCGAGTCGAGTGATCGTCATGAAAATACAGCTTGTGAATGAGCCTCCAAGTGGTCTAAGCATATTTAGTGAAATTGATTACAAGAGGAGAGGAAATAAGCTTAAGAATTTGGAGAAAGTTGAACTTCAAAAGATGAGGCACTACATAATTACTAATTGTGATGAAGCCAGAAATGGGTAGAGTAAGTCGCAATTTTTACCACTAAATTTATCTTTTATCTCGCTTGTTTGTGGCATCAACTAATAATTTGGTGCACTCGATGTAGGGAGCATAAGACACAACTAACAAGGGATAGTTCAATTAACATTAAAAAACGACACAAGGAGCATTTTGTAAGATGGTTTGAAATCGAGGTATGTAGTAGTATTTTATATTTTTAAATTCAACTTTATGGTCGACCGGATTTAGTAATTAACCGGTAGATGTCTAACTTGATTTTTAAATTGCGAGATAGCAAAACTATATGAGAAAGGGAAGCAAGTAAACTGATGCATGCCCTTTCTCAAGGACCCGACCCTCGAGCTCGTGTGTTGAATAGAGTGCACATCAATAATTGGCTATTTCGGACAAATGCCATAGAGAAAAGTCCGTGACACAAAATTCGGTGTCCTTGTGAAGGGTGACGATAGTACAGGCAACATGACCTGGTATGGAGTCATTAGAAATATAATCTCACTGGAATTCCCACAAGAAAAAGAAGTTATATTATTCTAGTGTGATTGGTATGATGTGCTTGGCTACCAGATCACAGAAGGCGGAGGGTACACTAGGGATAAATTTGGTATTATCGACATTGCTACTTCCATGTTCAGATATTCAGATGAACCTTACATTCTTGCTTCAAACGCTGAACCGGTGTTTTATGTCCCTATCGTGAACAAGCCGAGATGGTCTACTGTTGTTTTGGTGAGACCAAGAAATTTGTTTTCCATGCCAGACACAGGAAATGACGCCGATGCACTTGATGTGGGAATCCAAGAAATGAATGAATCAGGCCAAGGTCAGGAATTCTTAAACTGGTCAAGACAAGATAGGGCAGGCACAACTGGTTCTGCCGCCATTATTAATCAAGTGCGTAGCGAAGCAATTCCCGAACCTGTTGATGACTATATTGGTGATGATGATTCTGACGACGATGACACCTACATTGATGATGGGGTTATTGCACCAGTCATGGAAGAAAATATAGAAGATGATTTCTTTGCTTGAAGACAATTTTTTTTGTTGCACTGTTTGGTGGGAAGGGTCAATTGTCCTTCATATGCATATGTCGCACTTTATTATTTTTTTCTTTTGAACTGATGACATGGTTAAGTTTGAACCATTGCATGGAACCTTAATGTTCGTTATGCTAATGAATACCTCTTGAGATAAATGTTTTAAGTATTTGAAATAAAGAGGTAAGTGGAAAGTTTTGAAATAAAAATCACGATTGCCCAAGAGTAATCACCGGTCGGCAAATGTTTGGACAAGGAAAGGTTCATTAGCGTGGTCACCATGTGACCGATGGTGCACGGTCAGGCATTTACTATCGCTAACAAAGTGACCAACCACCCCGGTACAACTTCAAGTACTAATTAACATCCACGCATACTTAACATCAAGTACTTAACAGCAACTACTACTTAACAGAAAGTTTCAGACACCAGGCATAAGGACGGAGATGCCGAGATGGGGCCAGGGTTGGGGCGTTTTATAACTCATAAGGTCTTCAATCATATCAAATAAATTAAAACCTGAGTTACAACGAACACACCTACATAGCGCAGTGGTGTAGAAGGTTTTATCTGAACCAGAGCTCCATGGTTCAATCCTGTGGGGAGCACTTTTTAATTTTAATATATGCGTCCCCAATTCTTTTCTTTCCATACTTTTTTTAAGTTTTAAATTGTTGCAATTATCAAAGTATATTGCAACCAAAAATAAGCGCTGCACTTGAACACAATTTTCGCTTCGACCCCATAGATTTCAAGTTGCAATAAAATTTAGCACTTGCAACAATATCAAAGTATATTGCAACTGCCAAAAAAGGTTGCAATTGACCCCCACTTTTGCTTCGCCTCCAAGAGTTCTCGTTGCATTAAGTATCTAGCATTTGCAACGCTTGTCAAATTTTATGCAACACAAAAAAACCATAGCAATAGTCAAAACCAAATGCAACTAATGTAAATGTAGTTGCAGTACTACCACACAATTGCAACCAAAATCAAGTCTACTGCAACCATTTTTCACCATTGCAATATCATCCACCAAATGCAACAAAGCTTTGCAACATCTTGAAAACCGTTGTATTAAAGGCATGTATCGCTACCATTTTTTAGAATGGTTGTAATACAACAATCTCTGGCAACCAAATTTTCTACGTTGCAATTCTTCGGCGTTGCAGTAGACCGAAAATCTTGTAGTGAAAAAGGGCGCCGAGCCCGTTACGGTCTAAGGGTTCGAAGGCTGGACCACCGAGGGTTTCGACAGCCGCCCTAGGACAACAGAGTCAGGGACAACTATGGGCGAGCCCGTACATGGCCATGGCCCGAGCAAGCAATCGCTCGGGATGCCCTAAGTCGTGTCCGAGACCTAGCAGGGAGTTCTCGGAATGGGATCCCACCGTAGGGAGGCGCCGAGCCCCTGGGGCCAATCGAACGGCCCTGGGACCCAATAGAGAAGCCCTCTGGTACTTTTGGAGTGCGTCTCTGGACCACTAGCCAACCCTTATCGAATGGGGCACGGGCCTCCACTCGGACTTACCTGATAGCAGCTCACCGGAAGTGTCACCGCTCGCGCCCACCGAGGGGTAGCCTGACATATTCCACCCCTCCTTCCGAACGAAAAGGAAGCGCGAGGGTCGTATAAAAAAGCTAGGGGGAACCCCTGATGGACCTCCCCGCAGAGGCTAAGGGGCTCTCCCTGCGACTTTACCGAGACCCAGCGACCTAGGTTCGCACTCGAGGGGGCTCGGTAAGCAAACCCCTCCTTTCGAACGAAAAGGTTGCGCGAGGGTCATACAAAAAGCCAGGGGTACTCCTGACGGCCCTCTTGCTCCGGGCAGAGACTAGGGAGCTCTTCCTGCAGATATGCTGAGGCCCCACGACCCAGGCTCACACTCGAGGGGGTCTCAGCAAACAAACCCTCACGCTCGAGAGGTGTATAAAAAGCCAGGAGAGCACCTGACGGCCCTCTCGCTCTGTGTAGAGGCTAGGGGGCTCTTCCTGCAAGATTGCCGAGACCCAACGACCCAAACTCGCATTTGCGGGCCCAGCAAGCACGATAAAACTCCTTCCTCAAACGGAGAAAAAAGCCCCTGGAGGAGTAAACCCACTCCTCCAGGGCCTCGGGGGCTACACCGGGCGGGTGCGCTCGCGCGCACCCACCGGAACCACCAAGTACAAAACACGATCCCGACATGATCTGTTGCGAACCAAGTCTCGTCAAAACCTCAGGAGAGTGCCCGCACTCCTCCCGAGGCTCGGGGGCTACTGTCGGATACCACAAGAAGGGGTACCCTAAGCAAGAACCAAAAATGTCGCTTAAACCTTGCAAAAATCAAAGCCAAAAGACTACCGCCAGGTCTCTGCAGAATTCTCCGATTCACTCGAGGCCTTGCGCCGAGGCCTCATACGAAAGGCCAAAAGCACCCCGCCGAGGCCCTCTCGCCGAGACCCTCTCACCGAGGCCACGCCCCGAAAGGCCTCGGATGGGATGCCAATTCTCCGATTCGCTCGAGGCCGGGCTCAGCAAAACATACTCGCAACCTCTGTCCCGACCAAACTCCTCTGATGAAACGTCACGTCCAGATTAATGCGCCCAACTACTCTCACAAACGTCAGCCGCACTCAGGTACAGTACGGGCAGAACGACCGACGGGAGAGGGGACCGGGCGCAACAGGGGTTACCTGCCACTATGCTCAACACTGTGCTATCTAACCCCTGTGCCAAGGACAAAGCAGCATGGAGGGTCAAGTCCATGTCCCTGTAGTCTCGGAAACCGTAGGAGAGCCCAATTGCTCGTTCTACGCCTTGTCCGAGACCCCCGGTAGGGTCTCAGACGTGCTATTCCTTCTCCGCCTCGGCCGAGGCCGGGCTCGTCCCGCATCCTCGTCGTCTCCGCCTCAACTGCCCCTCTGGCGGGCCGTCCTATCCATGTAAGTACCCCTGGTTACGCCTACGTCAGCCACGATTGGCGGGGCATAGCAACAGGGGCGATGGGACGATGGTCAAATCACCTTTTTTACCATTCCCCACTGACGGTGCAGGGACTACCGTGCTTTGCGGACACACGCCCTGCATTTTTCCACCTAAACCGGGTACGATGCTGACCACCGAGACCGCCGCATCGCACTCAGGTCACCTCCCAGGCCTCGGCAAATCAGGCCTCGGTGCGGCCAGCCACAAACACCTGCCAGGCCTCGGCGAACCACCAAGTCAAAAATTCACAAGGCACGACATGTCACCTACAGAGGAGGCCATGCTGACTAAACGTCAATAAGGACCCCTATGACTTCAACAGCCTTAGGCATGGCCGGCATGACACACCAGTGATCAAGTACCAATTGCCATTCCCGACACTATGCTGCTACAGGAATAGGCCACAGTACTGGATCTTCCTTCCTCGCTAAGGCTCCACGTATAGCTCTCTCATGTACTCCTGGCTCCCTCCTTGTGGCTATAAAAGGAAGCAGCCAGGGCCGTTTCTAGGGAGAGAGACCACGCCGGCCCTCACGCGTAAAACGCACTCACTCAATTCACGCACGCTCCCACGCTGCCTGAGAGCAACGACTCAAGCAGTCCGCACCACTCCACGGCGAGACCTGGGACTAGCTCCCTCTTCACCCAGCTTGTAACCCTCTACTACAAGCACTTCGGTGCAAAGAATACAAGATCGATCTCCTAGACTGGACATAGGGCACCGATTGCCTGAACCAGTATAAGCCTTGTGTCTCTTTGCATCACCATCCGGGATTAGGGGCACACAGTTCACATTTACTGGTTGGTTGAGGACCCCCCGGTCTGAAACACCGACAATGTCTACCTCAAGGTATAGCCAATGAAAGGAGTTCATCGTTTTGGGATTCAGGGAAAGTTGGTGCCCCATTATGTCGGTCCGTTTCAAATCCAACAAAGATGTGGACCAGTCACCTATCGCGTCAAGCTACCAGATCACATGTCAGCTGTGCATGATATTTTCCATGTATCCCAGTTGAAGAAGTGTCTTCAAGTACTTGACCAAGTGATCGACTTTGGTGATGTAGAACTAGCACCTGATTTGACTTATGCCGAGTACCCCATTAGAGTCTTAGATCAGAAAGATCGAGTCACTCGAAGGCGTACAATCAAGTTCTACAAAGTACAATGGAACCAGCACACTAAAGAAGAAGCTACTTGGGAGTCCGAGGATTACTTAGAAGAGAACTTTCCTGACTTCTTTACTTCTCTCTAGTTGCAATCTCTTGTCTATATTGTAACTTGTTTCTATTGTCACAAGAATGGAAAACCCCCTCACTAGTCTTTTGAATAAAGTTATGATGTGTTAGCTTGACACATTTCCTTTTCCATTACTTAGCCTTAAGTTTTAAATCTCAAGACGAGATTTCTTTAAGGGGGAAGGGTTGTAACACCTCTAGTGTTTTGACCTAGCACTAAAATTTGACATGTCATCATATGCATTGCAAAGCATTCATAGAGTAGAAAATTTTGAATGCATTCACTAAATAAGCTTTACTTCATAATGTTGTTATTTCATGTGATGTGTTTCAAAACCCTAAATAAAGATCATGACCACAAGGGTCAAATTTCATGTGATCATGTTAGTCCATGTGTCATTTGACTCAAATAACCCTAATGGGCCATGTTACTGGTCAAAAATCAAAGTTAAAGTAAAAGAAAGACAAATCAAATTTGAATTCAAATTCAACTTATAAAAGTTCTTTTTGCCCCTTTTGACTAATTCAAAATCCATGTGGAATTTGGGGTTGAGGCAAAAAGCAAAGTTGGAGATTATTTTATGTGGATCAACTTTGGTATTCAAAGTTTTTCAAGTTTACATATAAAATTTGGAGTAATTTTGAAATGATTCAAATACTCAAATGCACCCCAAATTCAAATTTCAAAATGGAGGCAGAATTTGAAAATGTTCATTGAAGCAAAGTTGTAGAGTTTGAAAAATTGAATAACTTTCATTTTTGGAGATTTTCAACTTCTTTAGAAAATTTGAGAGTAATTTGAAAAAAAATAGACTCAGTGGCAGTTCTATAAATAGTTCAAAAATCAAATTGACATCGTCTGTTTGCCACCGGTGACACGCCGCTATTCGCCGCTTTCACGCGCGGTGACACGCCGATGCCTCCATGTTGAGCTCGCTCGTGTGCTGTCGACACCGCACGCCTTCCTTCTTTCTATAAATAGGAGCATGCCGTCGTCGTTCCTCGGGCTTCCGTCGATCGCTTTCGCCACGGTTGTCTGACCAAGGCCAAATTCGCCCTCGCCAGAGTACACAGGGTCAATTATGTTGGACAAGCTCCGCCTCACCCTACCACTCATTCCCGACCTGCTCGCCTCATCTCTAGCCGGTCAGCGCCACCGCGCAACGCCGTCTTCTTCGGAGCCGGCCGGAGCTCTGCCATCATCGACCTCACCGTGGTCCCGTCGATCCAGGACGTCTCCGCCTTCACCGAGTCTACCTATGTGATCACGGTGAGCTCCTGAACGTGATGATCGTTTCGCTTTAGTCTCTACTACAACGTCGCCGTGGTTACACTGTACGCCGTCGTGCCCAGGCCGCCATGCCCGGCGAGGAGCTATCTCTGGTGCGCCTCTTGCCTTTTTGTAAGCGGGGATCGGTTCGGCGAAAAGAGTAGGTCATGTAGGTGCGGTCTGCTTCGTCGGAGCTTCGCCGCCAGCGCGTTTTGCCGATCGGAGCAGACAGCGCCGCCGTCATGCCCTCTCTTTGGGTCATTGACGAGAGCGGGGCCTGGGCACGATGAGAGAGAGAGAGGAAGAAGAAAAAGTCGATTTTGTATTTTCTCAAATTGTGAATAGTCTTGACACTTTGGGAATTTGTAGGAAAATAATAATAGCTCCAAAATTCTAAAAATTTTGTGTAGCTTCTGTACATGCTCTAGTATGGTTTAAAATTTTAAACTTGAAATTTGAATAAATTTTAATGTTCAAAATTCAGTCCATTAATTAATAAATGCAATTTCCATGATTTTTGTAGGCCAACGTATAATTCCAAAAATTATGAAATTTGGTTTGGTACACTAATTTGTCATGAGGAAGCTTACATAAAATGTTGAGGTCATTTGGAACAATTTTATTTTTGGGCTTATTTCCAAATTAATTCAAAAATAAATAAAAGCAAACCAAAAGTGTTTGATTAGTGTTTGATCTTGTTTTGGTCATGTTTTGTGACTAGTAGGGTTCCAAGATCAGTTTGGTCAAGTCACATGTGGTTCTTGCCGTAGAATTGCAAGTTGGTTTTGTTGGCTTGCAAATCGTATCGTGAAGGAAAATCGTGTCCGGTGTTGTTACATTTCATGTACAAAGTGAAAGCATCATGTTTACATTATCATCATGTTAAAACATATGTTATCATTTCGTAGAAGAACGAGAGTGAAATGATTCTAGTTGAGCAAGTCTGGAAGAATCCCGGTTGTCACGGGATTTGATAATTGTGGTACCGATCCTAACCCGAGATCGCCAAATCGAAGAAGGCAAGCCCCGGTTTATGCATTAAACCATTACCTTGTTTACTTTGAAAAGTTTATCACCTATGTTACTTATTGCATTAAGTTGATTTACTTGAATGTTACCTACTTGATGCATTGCCTACCTTGTTGATTGTTTACCATCCTTGAAGATGATTTCATTTACAAAGGCGTAGAATTGCTTAGTATGCTTTATGGTAGGTTTTCAAAGTAAAAGTTTCGATACAATCAAAGATGGCATACTTGCCAAAGAAAGAAAGAAAGAAGAAGAGAATGAACTAGAGACTAGTTGGGTGGCTTATCTTGAATGTTGGGTAATGTTGCCGACTATGTCGCTTAAAGGCCACTCATTGTGGATCTTCCGAACGAGACACTTTGTAGTATCTTTGGTCACATACTCGGTAAGCCTACTTGCTAATCCGATACTAAGACGAATGCCCACGACCGGGAGTGGTGAGATGGCGGAGTAGCGTGTACCCTCGTGGCTTGAATGTGGCGGATTTGAGGTGTGTTGTACTCTCGGGTGGCGTGGAGACGGCTTTAAATAGTACGGAGGATCCGGTAGCGAGGTTGATATATGCAAGATTAAGTTCTACATATGTCGTGTGATAAGGAATCCCCAACTGGGACTTGAATCAATTCAAATTGCCGGTGCTCCGCGGATATGGAGACTCGATTCATTACAGAAGCAATGCAGAACTGGTGAATTACTAAAATATGAGAAAAAGAATGGAAAGAGAAGGATTGGAACATGGGATATGAACACTTAGTTTGAGATATTGAACTAAAGTACTTACGGGTAAAACTTGAAACTAGGATCAAGAATAGTAAGCTTTTGGCAAAGAACTTTTGAATCATTCTACATCCTTACCTTGACCCAACACCTGCATCCCTAAGACCTTCACCCTTTTTGGTCGGGTCAGTCTTGTTGAGTACTTTTGTACTCAGGGTTTGTTAACCCTTGTTGCAGGTGAGTCGCATGCACAGGCTTGTTTTGGTCCCTGCTGCATGTCAGTGTTTGAAGTCGATGACGATGAGGAATGATGAATGACCTTTGGACAAGGCACTAGTTTGTGTGAAATAAATAATGTTAATGTAATATTATCCCGCTACTATGGTTGTATGACACTTATGGTTATGTAAGTTTGAAACAACTGGTTTGTAATATTAAAACTTAAGTCTTCCGCTTTATAATCTCTGGTATGTATATTGAAAACTGTTGTAATCTGCAATGACTGTGATTGGGATCCTGTTTGGAAAAGATTCGTGGATGATTCGGGTTTCCCGAGGACACCCGACAGACCTGTTAAGTTGTTGGGAACTTGTGTATGCTATCTGAGGTCTATTGAGACATCAATAGGTGCACGTGGGCCCAATTTCTTAGGAGGTTCTGCCACAATTATTGTCACATGCATGAATACTAATGTACCCAAGTCCTATGGAGTTAATCAATTTCTTAGTTTCATAGTAGTTTCTGGGTAGTGTTGAACCCTCAGGTAAGACATCATTAAATAGATCTAGTATAAGGTCAAAACTTTTGTCAGTCCATCCTCCAAGGAGCTTGATGTGAAGTAGCCTAATCAGGAAACGTAGTTTACTGTACTTCTTGCAATTAGGAAATAATTCTTGACTATTGGCTTCTACCAACTTTTGGAGGTCAACTAGTTCTTTAGGAACCTCAACACAACTGTTCTCTTCGAAATCCCCTCTATCATCTAAACCACAAGCTAGGTCTCTAAGCAATGCAGATATGTCATCCTCTTCACTAGACTCTTCCACAAGATCAGCACCATCACCATTGTCGGTATTTACAAAAGAGGAACTAGCTTCCCCATGTAAGTTCCAAGTTGTGTACCCTTTTAGAAACCCATCACATATCAAGTGCTCTCGTATATCACTTGAGTCTCTCCAAAATGAGTTAACACACTTTCTGCAAGGGCATAGTATCTTGTCCCCTACCGCTGAATTTCTAAATGCAAAAGATAGGAAACTGTTGACCCCTTGTAAGTATGCCTTTGTGTGCCTAGCATCACTACTAATCCATGATTTATCCATGAGTCTTTGGGGAGACTGGCGTGTACTGCAGAGTACTTGAATCTATTGGTCAAGCAAGCAATGAGAAGAGGACGACGTCGATGCGGTAGATCTACGACTCGTTGGGTTTAGTGGGCCAGCTCCACAGTAATTTCACCTAGGGGGATGAAATGAATCGGAAAGAATAAATCAATTATGCCTGCTTGTAGCACTGGAAAGAATGGTTTCGGGCTTACGGTAAGAAACAAGTATATAGACCCCTCTCGATTATTTTTAGAATGGTTTCAAGAAGGAAACATGCAAAAGCTAGGAAAAGAAATTATCCCAACCAATTGCAAATGTAAACCCAATATGAAGAGCTTCCCAAAATTATCCCAACCACTACAAATTGACTGGTTGGGGCAGCAAAGATAGATGTTCACATCAATAGATGGGAACCGGTTACATGTTAACATTAAACCATGGGCCCCATTCAAAAGTCGGATAAGAGCATCAATCCTCAAAACATATTATTGTGGTATAGGAGATGATTCTAATGAGATGAACGCCAATTCATACCAACCGCTTGATAAATTTGTGTCATACAAACCGGATTGCTTTATACATTTTCATGTCATAATGTAGATTTGCACCAAAAATCAAGTACGAGAGTACATAATAGTGAAGCTCTGAACTACCATGAACAAAATTGAATCAGTGCCCAAACTTCGATTACGATTACATCTCGACAAAGGATACTGATAGAGCACACAAATCCACAACAAACCGATGGATGGATAGCTCAAGAAAAAATTCTCGCTTTTGGTGCAAGGGACAAAGAAATAGATCCTATAGAACGGAACTCACTTTGTAAAGGCAATCGATCCAACAACTTGCTTACCAGAAAAGAAGCGGTGATGCAATGCACGGTCAGCTTTGGGGCGCGTCCTCCACCGTCGCGTGCTCTCATAAGCGGCATCTCCGCCGTGGCTTGCTCCTGGGGGCGACGGGCGGGGATGGGTGGGGAAACGACAGAGGGCGAGCTCAGACGACCGCAAATCTCGTCCGTAGGGGCTGCACTTAGGAGAGCGGGGACCGAGCCGGCTGAGCGCACGCAACAACGAAGGCCACCGACGCTGCCCGGTCAAGCTAGAGCGCGACCAAACAGAGGGGGCGGGCGAGCGGGAGCTTGGGGGCGCGGCAAGGCGAGAGAGCGGAAGGCTGGGATCCGGGAGGGAGGGCAGCAGAGTGGGTAGGAGATTTGGGGCCGGGTGGGTGCGATTTGGTGGGAGAGGGCGGCGGCGCGGGCAGGTCACCGCTCCTGGATTTGGGATTTGGGGGAACAGAAGGGTCTAGGGTTTCTGACTTGTGGGCAGCGGCGCGGGAGCTGGACGAGCGAGAAGTGGCGCGTGAGCTAGGTGGGGCCCATTTATTTTTGGTGTCAGACTGATTGACGGTGTACATGATATTAGCGACAGACCGTTAAACATTAAAAATGAATACATATAGCGACAGACAGTGGATCGCTAAACGTGGATTTAGCGTCAGATCGTCCGTGAGCTATCTTTAGCGTCAGATCATCCATCGATAAAAAAAAGTTTTAGCGTCAGATGTCTAACGGTGATATGGTGTTGTGGTGTAGTGTCATTAGAATCTAGGGGCTAATATCCACGAAGGAGATAATCGAGAAAAGGTGTTCCCCAATCACCCATCTCAATTTCATATGTATCTATAGTCATAGCTAAAGTAGATGGTACGTCCTCTTCCAACGTAAGTATGGGGAGGACTCTTCGTTCCTCTACGTGAACATCCACAGTTTGATATGGATTTAGTGACATGCTGGCAGCTAAGCTTGCCAATGCATCTGCTTTCTCATTTTGGCTTCTCACAACATGCTGAATTTTCAAATCAACAAACATAGCCATTAGCTGCTTTGCCTTCCAAAAATATGGCAAAAGCCCTTGCTTTTTTACCATATATGCTCCCACCAATTGATTAATTATTAATTGGGAGTCTCCATATACAGAGACTGTGTTTAAACCCATATTGTGAGCTATTTCAAGCCCGATAATTAGAGACTCATATTTAGCAGCATTATTTGAAACCACTGAAGTTAATGTGAAGGAGTATGGAAGTATTGCTTCGTCTACATGCTACTATACGTTGCATGATCACACTTTAATCCATGTGTGTGCAAAGTGTTTGCATTTACAGCCGGTCGTATTTATGGGACATGTGATAATACTTATTTACTCCCGCAGTGCCGTATGAGAGTATCCATGGTCCGACCTGTTCCGTACGTGCATATACATTTGCATAAGTCATTACCTTTTTCTTTCTCCTTTTGAATAATCACCACGTCACTTATAAGATAGATTATGCTGTCAACGCCCTTTAGAATTCAGAACCCTATATAGGTATACACCTTCACTCATCGTGCATATTTGTATGCACTATATTTCATAACCAACCTCATATATATATACATACAATAGTTTCATTTTCTTTCCAGGCGTGAACACGCTCATGCATATATGCACATGGGTGTCCCCTTTTTCTTTTTGCTCCATCTTCTTCTCCTCTTTAGCGATGTTATATTATTTCTTATTTGCCTATATCATATTCATATAAAACTTGATCATCTATACCATTTTATTTAATATGGTATAAATGTTTTCACACATTTTTGTGTATGCCAAAATTGATGTCAACAGATGCCCCTCGAGGTCCGGATGCGAAAACTACTTCAGATATATGTTGATTTGGATCCGAGCTCAAAACTTGAGATTTTTATTTATTTATGATCTCGCTTTTTTTGTATTTATGATCTCGCATTTTTTTTGGAAACATACTTTGGGGCACTTGATTCACACGGAGATTTGCGCATATAAATGATACTTATCAAGCAATGACGTATAGTCTCACGTTATATTGATCTTTATATCAGACTTTTGGAGGACATAATATTTTAAATGTTGGTTCCATGGTCGCAGTTTAATTTTAAGAACTTTGGATTTTTTTTGTTGCATTCAATTTAAACTCATGATGCATTGAAGATGCATTGGGGGCATTTGTTTATTTTTCATGCCAACAGTTTAGGCTCATGTCGCAATAGAGCATCCTTTTTTATATATTTTTTCGCTTCAGTTCACGCTCATGAAGCTATGAAACATTTCTTCTTTTTTTTGTGCTTACAGTTTAGGCTCTTGAAGGAGTACATTTTTTTTGTGTGTGCTAACAGTTGTAGCAGTGGACCTTCATTTTTCTTTTGTTTCAGTTTAAACTCGTGAAGGAATGGAGCCTTGTGATTTTTTTCCTTGATGCTACAGTTTAAGCTCATTAAGCGATGAAGCATTGGGTTTTTTTCACGCTATAGTTTAAACTCATAAAACGATGGAGCATTTGTTTTCTTTATGGTCTAGGCTCATGAAGGAGCATTTTTTTTTGTGCTAACAGTTTAGGCTCTTGTGGCAATGGAGCATTATGAATCTTTTTTTGCTTTAGCTTTAGTTTAGGCTCGTGAAGCTATGGAGCGTATGTCTTCTTTACAGTTTAGGCTCATGAAGGAGCGTTTTTTTGTGCTAACAGTTTAGACTCTTGTAGCAATGGAGCGTTTTTTTTCTTAACGCTATAGTTTAAGATCATGAAGCCATGGAGCATATATTTTCTTTACAGTTTAGGATCATGAAGGAGCATTTTTTTTTGGTGCTAACAGTTTAGGCTCTTGTAGCAATGGAACGTAATATGCATATTTTCCTATGCGTAGTAACGCTTTAGAAATTTTCCATTTACTGGCGGTGGGCAATACTCGCCATCCGGAGATATGATTCTATAAGCGCCACTAGAGTAGACATCCTTCACAATATAAGGACCTTCCAATTTAGGCTCGAATTTGCTTTGCATTCAATGAATAATATTCATAGGCCGAATGACCGCTAGAACCAAATCCCCTTCTTTGAACGACCTCCTCCTTACGCGCTTGTCAAAAGCTTGAGACATTCTAGCTTGGTATGTCTCCAAGTTTTGCAATGCACGAAGACATTTTTCTTCAAGGTTGTCTAGTTCCCTTAGGCGTAATTTCGCCGATTCATCTTCATAGAGTTTTTCTTGGATAGCAACTCTTAAGGAGGCAATTTGCACCCCCAGTGGCAGGACCGCCTCTCCTCCATACACAAGTGAGTAAGGAGTCATTTTCGTTGGCGTCCGAGTCATGGTCCTATATGCCCACAAGGATTCGAGTTACTTTTCATGCCAGTGTCTCTTATTTTGTGAGACCACCTTTTTAAGCAACTTGCATAGCACTTTATTGAATGCTTCTGCTTGACCATTAGCGGCTAGATTATAACCTATGGAGAAGTGATGCTTAATTTTGAATTTAGCACACATCTTCTCTATTTGTCTATTTTTAAAAGACGTGCCATTATCAGATATCATTTGGGCTGGAACCCCAAATCGATATATAAGATTCGTTCTTATAAAGTTTTCAACATTTTCTGCTTTGACTTCTTTTAGTGCTACAGCTTCTGCCCACTTAGAGAAATAATCAGTTGCGACAAGAATGAATTTGTGTCCCTTAGAAGACGGGGGATTTATTGGCCCAACTACATCCATTCCCCACATTTCAAAGGGCCTAGACATATTAGTCGGATGTAATGGTTCATGGGCTGATGTATGAAATTACCATGTATTTGGCATTCATGGCATTTCTTTGCAAATTTCGTAGAATCATCAAACATTGTAGGCCAATAATAACCTAAATGTCTAAGTTGGTAGTATAGCTTGGGTCCAGATTGGTCTGCGCCACACACTCCGGAGTGAACTTCATTTAAAGCTTCGATTACCTCATTGCCTGCAAGGCAGCGAAGTAAAATGCCATCGCATGAACGCCGATAGAGCGTGTCGTTTATACATGTATATTTCAGTGATCTTTTTTGAATCCTAGACCTTTCACTAGAATCTAGGGGCAAATATCCATGAAGGATCTAATCGAGAAAAGGTGTTCTCCAATCACCCATCTCAATTTCATACGTATCTATAGTCATAGCTAAAGTAGATGGTACGTCCTCTTCCTCGGTAAGTATGGGGAGGACTCTTCGTTCCTCTACGTGAACATCCACAGTTTGATATGGATTTAGTGACATGCTGGCAGCTAAGCTTGCCAATGCATCTGCTTTCTCATTTTGGCTTCTCACAACATGCTAAATTTTCAAATCAACAAACATAGCCATTAGCTCCTTTGCCTTCCAAAAATATGGCAAAAGCCCTTGCTTTTTTACCATATATGCTCCCACCAATTGATTAATTATTAATTGGGAGTCTCCATATACAGAGACTGTGTTTAAACCCATATTGTGAGCTATTTCAAGCCCGATAATTAGAGCCTCATATTCAGCAGCATTATTTGAAACCGCTGAAGTTAATGTGAAGGAGTATGGAAGTATTGCCTCGTCCGGTGTGACAAACATGACCCCTGCGCCTGCTCCTGATTTCCGTCAAGCGCCATCAAAATACATTTGCCATGTAGGATTGGACACCGTAGTGGTGAAGACTACCTCATCTGGCAGATCATCGTCAATGGGAAAGTCATCAGGTATGGGATGTGCAGCTAGAAAATTAACCAAAGCTTGACCTTTAATAGCTTTTTGAGGCACGAACACAATATCAAATTGTGAAAGGAACATCGCCCACTTAGCCAATCTACCAGATAATGTCATTTTATTTAAAATATGTCGGAGTGGATCAGCTCTCGAGAAAAGATGTACTGTATGTTCTAGCATGTAATGGCGAAGCTTTTGTGCTGCAAATACAAGTGCTAGGCATATTTTTTTCTATATTCAGGTAATTGCACTCTGCCTCTTGTAGGGTGTGGCTTAAATAATATAGGGAGACTTCTTTCCCTGCATCATTGGGTTGTGCCAAAAGAGCGCCTAATGAAGTCGGCATGGCTGCCGTATAGAGGATTAATGGTCGTCCTTCAATTGGCGTGCCTAAGACAGGAGGATTTGTTAAATATTTTTTTATGTCCTCGAATGCATTTTGACATGTTTGATCCCATTGAAACGGGACTCCTTTCTTCATGAGCCAGGAAAAAGATTTGCACCTCCCGGACATGTTTGAGATGAACCTTCTAATGTACGCTAAATGGCCTTGGAGGCTCTTTAATTCATGCAAGTTTGTTGGTCGAGGCATGTCGACAATTGTCTTTATTTTAGTAGGGTCAATTTCAATGCCACGCTTGGTGACTATGAAACCAAGGAATTTTCCCGAAGATACTCCGAAGGCGCACTTCATAGGATTCATCTTTAATTTATGTTTTCTAAGGCGGTCAATCACAATTTCCAAGTGTTTTAAGTGATCTTTCTCTCTTAGATTTTACAACAATATCATCTATATAGCACTCAACGATTTCATACAACAACCCATCAAGGACAATGGTCATTGCACGTTGATATGTGGCGCCTGCATTTTTTAATCCGAAGGGCATCACTTTATAACAATATATGCCCTTGGGTGTACGGAATGCTGTTAACTCCTCATCTTCCGGTGACATTTTTATTTGGTTGTAACCAGAGAAACCATCCATGAAAAAGAATATTTCATATCCCATAGTGGCATCAATAAGGATTTCAGAGATTGGAATTGGAAATTCATCTTTTGGACATGCTTTATTTAAATCTCTAAAATCCACACATACACGGATCTGCCCATTTTTCTTTTTCGTTGGCACGATACTAGACACCCATTTGGGGTATTTCACTTCTCGGATAAATCCAGCAGCTATGAGTTTATCAACTTCAGCTTCTATTTGTGGGAGAACTTTTGGACGATATCTTCTTTGTCTTTGCTTCACCGGAGGAACATCTTTTCGAACGGCCAATTTATGCACAACAACTGTTGGGTCTAGACCTGGCATTTCTTCATAAGACCAAGCAAAGACATCTCTATTTGCAGAAAGAAATTTATGGTATTCTTCCTTACTTTCTTTAGATAGATGTTTACTAATGAAGATCGGCCGGGGATCTTGGTCTGTGCCGATATTAATTTCTTCGAACTCATCAACAGTTGGTTGATTTCCATCTTCCATTTGTGGAGATGCTTCCGTAGCATCAAGATGTTCGGCAGAGGTCATATTAACTTCAAAGCCTAATCCATATTTCTCTTTTTTTAATGCTTGATCTTGGTGTAGGGCTTCAAGCTGAGCCTGGGACATCAACTTTTCAAATGGTGCGAGATGCCCCCGTCCATCGCATAAAGAAGGACCAGTAGAAATATCATAGCCCATCTGTTGCATAATATAAAGAACTTTATTGTCATATAAAGATATGGGTAATGTTTTATCATCTTTATTTAACAAAGTGACCTATGTAACCAATTTACTCTTATTATCCCTTTCAAGTTGGGCTTGTTTTATTTTATTTTGCACCAAAGGAGGTAAAGGAGTTCAAAATGAAATACCTCTATTTTGAGAGGGTTTACTTACGATGCGAAATATCGGATGGCCTTCCTTCCTTTGATTGCTTGGTATGTATTGGTATATCTTTTGACTTGATGAAGACTTGACGTCTTCTATCTTTGGGATATTTTGTTCTAACAGCAATGATGATTTTGGTTTTGAAACTTTATCAATAGGCTCAAAATAAAACTTTTCATCAGCATAGAAGGATTCTGCTATAGTGAATGGCTTTTTATCAGCAAAAATCCTTACTACGCTCCCTAAAGGATCTTTATACTTGATGCATTGATGGAGAGTAGATGGAACAACTCCATTTTCATGCAGCCATGGGCGCCCGATAAGAACATTATATGAGGTAGCCGCATCAATCACATGGAAGTATACATATGTCATAAGATTTTCAAACTTTAGAACCAGAGATATGGTGCCCCATGCTTCTTGACCAGCTTGGTTAAAGCCATGAATGACAACATTTGAGCGACATAGGTCTCGTTTAGAATACCCATTCTTTTTAAGAGTGCGCAAGGGTAACAAGTTTATGGCTGAACCACCATCAATCATTATGCGATTAATGGGGAGATCATCGATCTCGCCGAACATAAGAAGGGGTCTATTATGCTTTTTATTTCCTAACAACAGATCCTCATCATTGAACGTAATACTTTGAGTTTGGGATAATTTTACATCTGCTTGTGAAACCTCAACCCTATAATCTTCAGGGAAGGAAAGTGCAGTAATAAATGCCTTTCGCAAATCAGAAGAGAGACACAAAGCATCATACACAAAAAGCATAGCTGGTATTTTCTTCAAGTGCGAGATTACAACATACTTGACCGACACATTAGGAGTATGGTCAGTCACATCATTCGGAGTTACATTTGGGCGATTTCTTTGTTGAGGAGATGGCCTAGGTAGTTGACGGCCTGATCTAAGCTGAACTTCATCAACTTTGGGTGCCTCTTCTTTAGGGAAGTGAAGAGACTCCTCATCATCCTCAAAAACTCCGATGGGGAAAGCAGCATATTCTTCGAGAGGGTTGTCCTCGCGCTTCTTTATATTTTGGTATAAGCGTGGGCCTTCGCCCTTTTCCATCATTCGTCGGAGAGCAAATCATCTTGAGAGTTGCTGTCGACGCTCTCCTGATCTTTGGGAACCTGATGGTCCACATTTTGGGGGTGTGGATCCACCGAAGGAAAGCCTTTCCTTCATGCTGGCAGTTAGCTTGCTGTTGTGGATGCCCAGAGAAAGACATATTAACATGCTTTTCATATCATATATCGATCATAAGTTGGCCACATTTTTGGAGTTGCACAACTCACCGGATCACTTTGAAAAGTGGCAACATTTGACGTAGCTATTTTCTTTCCATTTGTCATGCTTTTGAGTAGATCGGCATCTATGGTGCCTTCATCTATGAGCTTTTGTATCATGTTTTTTACCACAAAACAGTCTTTGAGCGTATGACCCAAGATGCGATGAAAGTGATAGAAATTTGGCTCATCGAATTTACCAGCTTCTTCCGGCCTTTTCGGTTTGGGGAGCTCGATGAGTTTCAACTCCCGTAGGCCCATGAAGAGATCCCCCACTTCTTCATCGGGGAAAGTGTACTTCTGATTTTGACGCTTGCTAAGAGTTGGCCTTCTAGGAGCTAGTGCACCGCCTTTGCTTGGTAATCTTTTGGCGGTGCCCCCGGTTTGGAACTTTTGAGGACCCACCGTTGTCTCCATGGCCTGCATTTGCTTCGTCTTAGAAGATGTGGGCTTATCTCGCGGGTTGTTTTTATCCAATGGCGCCTTGTTGAACGTCCTCGGTGGATGAGACATGTGATGCATATAATTCTTTATGTCTGTGGCCTTTGAGGACAACTCTTTGAAAGTTATTGGCCTTACATACTGCAGGTGAATGGCCATGTCTGGGCTTAAGTTATTCATACACATACGAACTGCTTCTGGTTCGGTGATTGGTTGTGGGTAGTGGAGGCTTAAATTCCTCCACCTGTTGATGAAATCCGTAGCTTTCTCATTTGGCTTTTGTAAGGTTTGAGTCAGCTCAGTTATTCCCACCTTTTGAGTGCTATAAAAGCGCTCTAGGAAGGCGTCTTGCATTTGTTCCCATGTATAGATGGAGCCAGGTGCCAACTTGCTATACCATGTGAAAGCTGGACCCGATAATGTTTGTACAAATTGACGGAGGAGAAGAGCTCCATTGTGGGCTGTATCTTGACACGCAGCAAGGAAATGGGCCACATGTTCATGTGGCGATCCGGTCCCATTAAATTTACTAAATTGCGGTTGGCGATAGTTGTTCGGAAATGGTACCATGTCCACCTCTGGCGGATATGGTTTCACATACCCCGGACGCATGGAATAATGCGTTTGCATATATTGAGCCTTTATGCCTTCCGAAATCATCCTTTGTATGGCTTCGAGTGTGATTTCAGGTTGGTGATGGGGACCATTATGACTGGTCGAAGTGTTCACATCATTTGTACCATTTCTGGTGTTGGCCACCTGCTCACGAAGCGTGACCAACTCTTCTTCTTTTTGTTGTAAGGCAGCCATCATTTGGTTCATCTTCTCTTCAACGGATTGACCTTGATTTGTGACAAGCACTTGTTCAAAGACCGCTCGGCTCACTCTCACTATGCGAGGTTGTGAGTCATCCTCACTTGGGGATTGTAGATCTTCACCATTTAGTGGGTTTGGATCACCGAGCTGCGGCAGATCCAATAATTCATTTTCAAAGTTAGAATGATCATCAAATAGAGGGTTATAAGACCCTACATAGATCGTATTATTTCTAAAATTACCAGAGTTTGTTAAGCTTCGAGTCACCGGATGATGAGCCACCGAGAATTTGTTTGCGAGGCTTCTTTCTTTTGAAGTGTGTAGAAGCGGAGGAAGTATCACTCGTGTTGTAGGCTACTTCCTCAACACTCACCGGCATTGAAGAGAATACCTCAAAACGGTTGATCAAAGCTCTTTTATGAGGAGGCCGATAAGCTAGTGATGTTGTATCTTCCACTCTTGGGGTGGCTGCTTTTATTCCTCCTTGGGTGACACCAGCATGTCTTGATGATGCATCCCCTCGTACCCAACTAGACGTGGAGTCAGTTGGTATTGCCATCTCCCTTTGCTTTAAGCTGGCACGTCTTGCACGTACATTGGCAGCCTGCTTTGCATATCTCCCTGATCGCCTCGAGTTCCTTTTTACGAACTCTTGATGCTCGGGTAGTTTGGCCAAAATTTCGGCGCGTCACATGATTTCACCCTCAATATTATCTGAGGATGTGGATGCTCCAGGCAACAAGCTCCTTAGGTCCTGGCATATGGCCCATTCAATGGAAGCCTGAAAAGCTTGCCTCGCAGCATTTTGGATCCTGCGATATTCCCTGCTTTGTTGAGTCAAAATTGAATCACAAACATAAGCACGTTGTTCATTAGTCATAAAGTCAATTACGTTGTTGAAGTTGGCCCATGCTTAAAGAATTTGCGTTGCCGTCGGTGGTGTCGCTTTGGAGACACAAAATCTTGTATAGAAGGCCATGATGGTGCCACCTCTAATGATATAGGATCAGAGAGTGTCGCAGCCTGATCAACATGTCCCCTCTTTATATCATTGAGGGAGAGGTGAATCCCTTGCCACCAAAGCTCACGCTTAGGTAGATCATTGCTGGAATTATAGACCAACGTGGGGATAAACTCAGGAGCTTTAGCCCGAAGTTGGCTTTTTGTAGATGAATCACTTTCAGTGGACGACATACTATATTCTGTCGCCACGGCCTTTCGTTTGTTGGAAGGACGCGGGTGATCCATCTCTCCCACCGCTATAGCCCTTTCTTTGTTGCAGGGCTGCGAACGTTGAGGTTGATCCCACAGCACTATCCCCTATTTGGAGGTGGGAAAGCTGTTGTCGATGCATTCTTTGTCGGAGGTGCCCCTAGTATGCTTGGGGCGGGTTTGGAGGAACCAGCCCCCAGCTTATCATGAGTAATTGAAGGTGGCATTTCCCCCCTTGTCTTTGGAGTCGATGAATAGGATATCATTGGTGGCGTCGATTTGGTTGGCGACACCCTTTTGGCAAAGATAGGCCACTCCCCAAGCGTGGCGGGGTGGAACTTTGGCGCCATCTTTGAACTAGGGGACTTGGTGCTCTTGGGCTTGGATGAGCCAGGAGCAACCACATTGGAGGATGTGGCCTTGTGCACATTGGTAGCGCGCTCATTGGAGGCCATCACCCTCGCTTTGGCAGCAACTCTTCTTGCCTGCCGCTTTGCGGCTTTGGACATGATAGGGGTGAACCCTTCCTCCGGCTTGGAATTGACCTCTTGGTCATGAGCAACTACAGCCGGCGACACAGCTGTAGTGTGGAGTGAACCAGCACTGTTGGACGCTTGAACGGGACCCATGGGAACATCGACCCAGAGGGAACCAATGCGGATCGTGATGAAGTCTTGAACACGTCCGGCCATACCTTCACATAAGAAAACCATATATGAGTTTTCTTGAATGCAAACATGAATGCGCATATAATTTCATTTGACAATTTAGGTCAAAGCCATATGATGCAACCATGTTGGAACTCAAAGATGAGGGGAGAAGTAGGTCCCACTGGGCGTGCTAAAATCTGATGGTGGGGAAACAAGCGGCTATGACCCGCCTCCATGTCAGCAGAGACAAATTTGGTTTTGGTTTAATTTAATTAGGACGAAAGTAAAAGTACAGGTATTGCGAGTCCATACTTCCATAATTCTTATATTTGCATAAAAATTATGTTAATTACATCTCCGAAGAGAACACCCCTGATTAAGAGTTTCAACATGAGTACATAAAAAATAAGATTACATCATATGGCTTCCTATTACAAACTAAAAAAGAAAACAAAGTCTTCAGTCTTGTAGTATTGGATGGATGCATGAGTATGTTTTGCATTTAGCGATGGTCATTTCTTGGATGAATAGTGTATCATATCGTGTATGCACGTGGTTTACATATAGTGCGATGTTTTATATGGGCACTTGTCAAGGTTCAGGAAGATATGTTGTTGAGCTAAACCTAGACGCGACGCATGGAGTTGATTTGTTTTATCAAAGTTGGCGTACATGCCCATGACATGGTATTTGACCAAGGGTTCACGTGCACCATGCTATTTAATTTGATTTGATTTGGTTCGTTATAGCTAGACATAACCTTATATGAGTGCAGTCTAACTAAGGAGCTAGATTTAAGTTAGGTGTGATGCATAGCATTTGGAGGGCCTATCTGGGGCATAATTGACATTTCTTTTCAACATGCCATGAGTTCATTTCTTGGTAAACTAACGCACACTCTTTGTAAATACGAATGACCAATAGCTTATTTGGGTTTTTTTTAGGAGACCACGATGTGCATGTATCTAGTTTATGCAAAGCTTTTATGAATATCGTGTTATTTATTTAGTCCATGACGTAGTTACATCTTAATAACTCGGCATATGGCCTCTGTATGATTATTTGGACATATATGCATTTTGACATATGTGCATGCCGACGGAAGGAAATTTATACATTTGTGTGATAAACATTTATTTGATGTGTTGTATCATATATATATATATATATATATATAATATATATATATATATATATATATATGCATGTGATTCATTATATCATGCAAGATTAGGGACTGATATATATGATGCATTCATCATGTGGTGCAATATTTTATTTCGGTTAAGGCCGCCCCGGATTGTCCGTGGCTGACGTGGTTGATTTATTTTATCAAGAGAAGGTGCAAGTGCTCATGACATCGTATTTTGGCCATGGATTAGCATATATGATGCTATTCAATTTGATTTAATTAATGGCTTAGCTAGAAATGATCTTTTATGGATACAGTCTAAGTAATGCAAGATTTAAGTTACTTGTGACATGCAAGGACCTGAAATGGCCCACTATATGGATTTTAGTTATTTTAAACATGACGCTGGCTGAGTGATCTTTCATAGATGCAGTCTGCTTTGTGGTAAGATTATTTAATAATCTCTCCTATTGCCACTAATGATGTGCATGGCATGGACTGACATGATGTCCAGACGCGTGGAACAACGTTATCTTGTTTTACTAATTTTGATTAGGGACCATGAATGCCTGCGATCACTCTCTATTTATTATAGAGCCGAGGGAACGTCGGTTGCCCAGACTAAATGGCGCGCTGGAGTTTGAATTGCTGCGCGCGCTAGCGGAGAACGTGTGATCGTGGGTCTCTCCGGACTTGGTCAAAGTAGTTCTCGTCCAACTTGGTCAAGGCCGAAGCACGGAGCATCCTCTGGCTATTTCTTTGATTTTAGTATGCTCAAACCTGCTCTACTACTAGCATGCCCGGTTCCTGTTGGTTTGAACCCACGCATATAGTGTAGGCAAAGATAGCACTTGGCATGGAGACGGAATTTGCGCGACTGCTGGACGGGACTCTTTCCGGATGTGAAGTTCGTGGAAGTTTGAATCCTCCTTTGGACTTGGACTTGGTCGCATCGAGACCTGCTGCTCCCTCTCTATGAATTGTGGGCCACTTTATCTTTAGATTGAAGTAATTAATTTAATAAAGGAAAATGGGGAGGTTTATCTCCTGGCCGGCATACGTAGCGCTACACGCTACTATACGTTGCATGATCATACTTTAATCCATGCGTGTGCAAAGTGTTTGCATTTACGGCCGGGTGTATTTATGGGACATGTGATAATACTTATTTACTCCCGCAGCACCGTACGAGAGTATCCATGGTCTGACTTGTTCCGTATGTGCATATACATTTGCATAAGTCATTATCTTTTTCTTTCTCCTTTTGAATAATCACCACATCACTTATAAGATAGATTATGCTGCCAATGCCCTTTAGAATTCAGAACCCTATATAGGTATACACCTTCACTCATCGTGCATATTTGTATGCACTATATTTCATAACCAACCATATATATATATATATACACACACACATTAGTTTTATTTTCTTTCCAGGCGTGAACACGCTCATGCATATATGTACATGTGTGTCCCCTTTTTCTTTTTGCTCCATCTTCTTTTCCTCTTTAGCGATGTTATATTATTTCTTATTTGCCTATATCATATTCATATAAAACTTGATCATCTATACCATTTTATTTAATATGGTATAAATGTTTTCACACATTTTTGTGTATGCCAAAATTGGTGTCAACACCTCTGAAAAGGGTCAACATAGAAGTAAGGTGTGTTGTCCAAGTTTAAGTTGGGGCTCATTATTAGAGAGTTGATCCCAACACCTTTGTCACCAGTTACAAGTTTGAACCAGAGCTCGTGATTACCACTGAACTTGTCATGATAGAGCTCAAACCCACTGCTTAACTGGTGACAAAAACCTAGGGTGTTATAGTCCTCGTCCTCGTCGCTAGTATCAACGTCATCGTTGTCCTCCTCTATAGCCATTAGGCCCTTTTGCTCGTCAGCAGTGATGTGGTTGGCCAACTGCTTAGCATTAGGACGAACCAGGTTGCACCAGTGCTTCTCGGTGTTGTGGGCGGTGCTGATTTCCTGAGTCGCAATGGTAGTGTCGAAGCCATCTATCCAGCTCTGATAGCAGGCGAGGATGTACTCCGCGTTGTCCGCGCGATTCTTTTTCAGGTAGGCTGGTAGTTCTTCTAGGACATCGGCAAGTGGGTGAAAAATGAAGATGTAACTGCTCACCTTTTCAACTTGAGGTGGGGTGAGGGTGCCCATATTGATATTGTCTACCACACTCTTGATCTTCCATAAAGCCTTACTCATGATACAAATGGCCCAATCATCTCTATCTCCAAAGGGATCCACCGGAGCTTCATCTTGATTCACCATGGGCATGGCGTCATCCTCCTTCACCACGGGCACGACGTCATCCCCCTCCCCTGCGCACTTCGCAGAAAGCTCGTCCTTCACCATGGCGGTGGCTAAGAGGGAAGTAGGTTTGGAGAAGGCAACCGCACGTTCCTGGCAATTTTAGATTTGCAGTGGGAATGGGAGGGCTCGGGGAAGGAAGGAAAACAAGTGGAGTTGTGGAAGAGATCATGGCGGTTGATATATCACTTCCATAGATGAGCCATTGGTGATTTGGTGTTTTTTTGGGAACAAAGAGGATTGATGTTGAAATGTTACTACACACGAAAGAAAGTCCGACCTCTGTAGGTTTAAACGCGTCTGACACACTGCATAGACCTTAGCTTACATTACAAACAAGTTAAAGTTTCTGCAAAATAATGACAACATCTATCCAAGAGAAAATTAACATGTCCATAGACAATCAAACAACATTGATCCATTTAAACATGTCATGACAGAGAGATACATCAAATGCAGCTTTATTTACTACTTTGCTAATGACTCCAACTCTGAGAACAATGGAACGTAGGGAAGATAGTAAGGTCTCCCGATGATTTCTGGTAGGATGTCATGTCTAACATATGGAAAGTAATGTGTAGGGATGACATGAATTTTTCTGCCATCCTTGTTGTATGCGATGACGGCTCTTTTCACCCTAACCCCAACAATGAAAACTAAATTCCATTCTAGGTGAACTATAACCGTTGTGTAGCATGACTCAAAATCAAAGTAACCCATTTGTTTCTTAGTATTTCCAAACAACTTACGCAGGCTATAGGTATGCTTCAATGTCCATTTATTATTAGTACCATAGTCTTCAAGGATCTAGATTGAAAGCTTGGACATATTGTGACCATCAATAGTACATTGACACAAGTGACCTTGAGCTTGATGGATGGAGCGTGAAAAACCACGCGGCCTATTAGGAATTTCCTCCATGTCTTTCCCTCCATATCCACTACAAGTATACGACAATAACCCTCGCAGAACCCAATATAGTGCAGACAACCGTTAAGAAACACAATTACTAATTTTGAAAATGTCAACTCAGCCTCCTCGCCTCATTTAGATTCCTTAAAGATCTATGATGTAGTTTTAGATGAGTAGATGTCCACACCCACACACTGACCATCCTCCTCCATATATTCAAATACATGGAAGTGCGAGGAGGCTATCGGATCAAACCCCAATCAAGCCTCACCAACAAAATGGATTCTAGGCGGCAGTATCATCAACTTCTGGGTTGTCGGATTGCAGACGACATAGCGGTATCCATCCGCCCCAAGGCACCAGCATAGGATAAGGCCGTTGCAACAATATGAGATAGCTACATTGTTCATGGTGAAGGGCAAGAAGGACAAGGAGGGATAAACACCAGTGATGCTGGTGAACTTTCGTTGGCCGTAGATTCCATCGTAGAAGAAGCCGGCCATAGTCTAGGGCATCAACTTATGGTTGTCCGAGATGAGGCATTTCTAGGAGCGACAGACACATTTGCAGCAGAACAAGGGGCCGGCGGGGAGGCGGCGGAGGATCTCGAGAAAGACATCGTCCATGAGGCTGGCCAGTGTGTTGCTCTTGTTGGGGGCCTCCTCCATTTCATCAGTGTGCGTGCAGTAGGATGAGAGCTTGCTCAGTAATGAGATCACTTAGGAGAAAAATAATCCAACAAAGATCCATCAGTGAAGTCCACAACTCATACCAAAGTGCACTTTAACAACCATTAACAATTTTCATGGTATGACCTCATCTAAATTTAGAGTAGCACCACATATATATATATAACTTAAACTAGTGTAGCAGTTAATGGAGCTATAACCATTACAATTCTAGCTAAATCAAGTCTAACCATCACACTTACAATCAATACACGAGCTTAGAGCTTCTTCCATAGGAGACAAACAAAGATTAAGAGGACTACAATTACAACAGTTTTGAAGGACAAAGAGGGTGGAGCAGCTGTTGGGTTTTGAACATAGAAGTCATCATCATGAGCTAACGGTGGATTTCAGTTGGTTCTTAACTTGAAGCCAGCAATTCCTTTTTCATAGGAGTTGTACTTTTTATAACAAGCACCACAAAACCTATGAACTTGTTCCTGGCAATCAGGCCAATTGTAGTAAACTCCTAGCTCACAGCCATTGAACACAACATAGCAGGGATGACTCATCTCAAATCTGCACAACCCAAATAGGCTACCTCAGTTTTTATAAGTAGAATGTTAGTGAACAAGCGGTTGTGATCATCATTGGCATCAGTAGCAACATGTGCAGCTTAGACATTAGTGGCCTCAGTCATGTGAATGATGGACACAAAGCAGTGATTTCTTTCGATGCCTTCATCTTGTTTGGCACCAAATGGATAGCTTGGTTGTCAACAAGGAGAAGGCACGGAAAGCAAACATATGAGCTACATCCTAATACATCCAACAGCCATGTAGACATCATTGGCACAGAAATGTGGCCTCAGATATGTTACAAGTTAAAATACCATAAGGACTCACTGGTGGCATTGGAGCATACAAAACAGAAATGTAGAATCAAGCAAGCACTGGACAGAAAAAATAGTTTAAGGCAGAAGAGAAGGGCCTATTTGTTTGCCTAGATAGATATGCAAGTGACACGCGCCGGCAGAAAACCAACCAGTGCCACCTCCTAGTTCTTTTCGTCATCATTGGCCTAACAAGATCTGAAACGCTACAATGTTTCTTATAGACCTCATGTTCAAGCAAGGACCAACATAGTGAAGCGAATAGGAAAAGGTGAGAAAGGAGACCTGCGGATCGGATCTGTCACCTCTGTCGCGGCACATGACGGACACAGACGCCAATGCCACCGCGCTCCACCAAGAAGACCCGCCACCTAGCCTCCAAAAGGACACCTGAGCCACCACAGCACACTGGGGATCCTCCGTTGCCGCCGCCACCGCAAGTCCAACGGGCACATATTTGTTTCCACTTGTAGGGGATATATCCAATATATAAGTCAACCTGTCCACACAGAGAACATATACAACCTGTCCACATAGAGAACATATACTACTCCAAAGACATGTCAACACAACCAGGCATCTAGTGCAATGGTGAAGATGGTCTATTCCTTGCTCTGGGTTCCGGATTCGACTCTCAGGTCTCATATTTTTAGTCTGAATTTATTAAACCCCGGCGACAACAAGTGACACGTAAGCCGTCGGATCCCACAGGTCGAATGGAGATGGAGAAAGGTCCCATAGGTACATGTGATACGTAAGCCATCGGGTCCCATAGGTCAGATGGAGAAAGGGTCCACAAGTGACACGCAAGCCGTTAGGTCCCATAGATCGGATGGAGAAAGGGTCCACAAGTGACACGCAAGCTATTAGGTCCCACAGGTCGGATGGAGATGGAGAAGGGTCCTACAGGTACACGTGACATGCAAGCCGTCGGGTCCCATGGGTCGGATGGAGATGGAGAAATGTGCCATCGGGTCCGACAAGTCGGACACAGGACATGTAAGCCGTCGGGTCCCATAGGTCAGATGGAGATAGAGAAAGATGCCGTTAGGTCCCACAAGTCGGATGGAGAAGGGTCCACAAGCACAAGTGACACGTAAGCCATCGGGTCCCATAGGTCAGATGGAGATGGAGAAAGGCCACATAGATACACGTGACATGTAAGCCATTTGGTCCCATAGGTCGGATGAAGAAGGGTCCCATAGGTACACGTCGCATGGAGAAATGATTGAGCGGAGACTTTTATGACGAATTGCAAGCGTCACGAATGAGTAACTGCAGGTCCCACAAGTATACCTCGGATGGAGAAAGTACTGTGTGCAGATCTATGACGAAGCACCGTCGTTACAGATCGAATATTGTTCGTCACCGATTAGTAATTAGTCCAATGACGAAGCCCTGTTCGCCATAGTTCTGAATAAGATCGTCACAAACGAGCAGGAACAGTCACACGAGTGATCTGTGATGAAACCCTGTGCTGTTTTGTAATTTTTTTTGACGATACCTGATTTCATCATAAATAAGGGGGTTCGAGGATCGTCACCGATGATCTATGACGAAACCAAAATTTTCGTGATAAAAAGCGATTTTTTATGATGGTTTCAGATTGGTCATTAAGATTTTCGTCATAGAAGTGGATATTTCTAGTAGTGTAGTATGCTATTAAATCTGATCATAGCCATCTAGACATCTCCTTGAAGATAAAGAATTTACCACTAAAGTTTCTTTATATTAGCAATACGGGGGCATCGAAACAACACAACCTACATTTAAAAGAAGAACACAATCACAGTATGTCCATACAGGACCCCATTAATTGCCTTGAGTGAGTTATGTACATTAAAAGAAATCTTCTTTCTGCCTGTCTATCTTAGGCCATGCCCATATAGGACCCCATTAATTGCACTAGGTATATAGAACAATTGTAGTATGGTTGTTCGTTGTCAATCTCCAAGTTACGTCTCCCTTTACCGCTGGCTAATTTCATCAATGTGAACCCAAACAAAAATTAATTCTTGTATTCGAGTAGCAGATGTGAACATTTCTCCACAATGTATAGGGGTTGATTCAATCACCATTACAACAACTCTTGCTCCATGGTTTCATTTCTCCTTTTGATGAGCTCAAAGCGATGAGGCGCAATGCTTCATAGAGAAGTGGCCTCCAACCAACTTTTTTTAGATAATGAAAGAAATATCTGGCTTCATCCTCCAACAAAAGGATTCAGACCAAACTTATTACATCTCAAAACAGAAAACACTTGAAGGGAGTTTACGACAAGTATAACTCAAAACCCGGTTCTAGAAAAAGAGGTCATCCAGATGACACAAAAGAGTAGCATTGCCGCATTTTTCAGCTTATGGCATGCCTCAATGATGATTGATTGTTGCACCTCTCATCGTTGTAATTAGGCCCAGGTGTCCCCTTGAAAGAACCTGCAACAGATTTCGGTCTACACTTGTCAACACTTTGTTCCATGTTTGCCAGATTGACCTACAAAAAGCCGTTGTGCCTAAAGGTAAAAAGGATCTAAAAATATTATCACTCATAGCATACCAGGTATTAAATAAGTGTGAAACATTTAGAGGTTCATTAATTACCAGTACCATATGGACTGCCCTCCAACCAGCTATGGCGCCAAAACTTTGTTTTTTTTATCATGGCCATTGGAGACAATATAGAAGAGTTGAAGAGAAGTCGGTTGCATTGTAGGAAATCCATTATGTAGGATGAAGGTTGTGTTTTATGGCAAAATTTTATCAAAATATAATATCCGAGCCCAAGGAAAATGATATTCCAGCAGTAATTTATGGTAGTGAAATTAATCTATTCTTGGAAACCAGTATAATTTTACCAAGGAAACAATGATAGATGAAAGAATCCAAACTCCTGGGTTAGAGTATTTGTACTTTTATATATATTTTGAATTTGATAGCAAAAATACCTGTGCATTGCAACAGGAAACACAATGCCACAATATTATAAATATGAGTGTGTTGCATTGTTATCTAAATATAGTGTCACCATAATATACGTATGTAAACGTGTGTTGTACACACGGGCATATCTACTTGTACCAGTCTCTAAAGATCCTCTGTTTTTTACCCACTTCGAGATGGCAGCGAAGACAACGGGAAGCTTTTGCTCCATTGAGCTCCGGGCAGGCGCGGTGTACGGCAAGCCATAAGAGAACGCATCCAGGGTGCTATGCATGTGAGCATGACATTGTAATCACCTCCACATCCGCCAATGTGGCCTAGCCCTGCACCTCCTCGAGGTAGACCGAACAAAGCACGAACGAGGCCTCTGATGATGGCGCGCTCGCGGCCTCCACCTCGCCGTGAGCATCGCCAACAGTCGTCGCCGCATCCAACACGACTGTGGCCGTTGAGCCCATAGATCGTTGCATGTCTGGACATCCAGAGACGGCTTGTGCTCGGCGCACACTGGTGCCACTATCTGATGGCACCGCCGCCTGGTGTCCGGACGTCTGGTGTCGGAGTTAAGTTGGAAATTTAGAAATTGCATGTTGTCACTAATAGGATGCCCAAAATCAAATGTCGATGAAGCAAAACCGAGTTAGAATCTCTAAGCATATTAAGAACTGATAACTATCTACGGTTGTTCTGTCCTAATTTCCATCCATTCATGTACTACTGAAATGTAATCTCCAGTGGCACTTTCTTTCTGTAACTGTACTGTGTATAGCATGCGAATATAGATCAAATGAGTCAACTCATCTGCACTACTTCTCTCTGGTCTCTATATAATTCGGAAGACAACCATCTCACTTGCTATTTGCTCATCTCAAGTAGGCAAAATATGCGTCCTGGCCAGAAGTCACCTATACACAATCAAGTGGACAAGTATATTGATCAAATGAGTATAATCCTTTGTAATTGTGAGATGAGATGTTTGACCAAAAGAATTGTTATATGGAATAATACACTACAATCTTGAAGTATTTTTCTGGTTTGGTTTCTCACACATCAAAAGGAAAACAGTGCTCTCTAGTTGTGCCGTGCGAACAATCGTCTCATACTGTAAATGCAAGAAACAGGGTAATTGGAAAGTGAAGTATTCCATCCAATGATCAGTGAAATAACTGTTAGTTAGCTAGACCTATTTAGTACACGTATCACAATTACGTCCTAAAATCTAATCTATATGCCTGCAGCAGCGAACATGTAGAAATCAAAGAAAATGGGTCAAGTATAAAAGATTTGCCTGTTTTATATATAAAAATGTCCAGAAATTGCCTGTTTTTATATATAAAAATGTCCCATCTGAACATCCCATTGTATGAGCTACTTCATGAAACAAAAATTGTAACTTCATTGGGCTTTTTTTGCAGTATTTTTTTTCTCGATCACGCAAAAGATTTGCGTGTCTTCATATTAAGGTAGAGAAAATGTTCAATACAACACGTCTTAGCAGCGCCCTAGGGGGTCAAAAGAGTTTGTACATAGCTGCACGGACCCTCTTAGCTAGTGTACTATAAGCTATGTTGTTACATTGAACACCGATCAACCCGAATTGCGGCGCCGGCTAGGAGGCCTATGCCCGGACTGCCGAGCGGCGGTGGCGCTGCTTGTGCGCGTGCCTACCTCGCCGGCCGCTGGAAACAACTCACGCAGCGACTGCATATGAGCGCGGTCACCGCTGAACATTCTTCGTACGCCTTCAGGGCCGATGTCGACGGAGATGGCATCTCGTTGGTAAGTCCCAGGTGCTTTATAACAAGATACTCACCTCGCTTGGAAGCCGGGATATGAAATATGCTCTGTGCCGCTATCCGCTTGCTTCGCATGGTAGTGTGGGTGGTGCGCATCTACAATAGGATGTATCATCTCTGGGCAGCTATAGGAGAGGCGGCTGCCTCCTCTTTGTGATTCGCTCAGTGAAGTGCTTGAGGCATCTCTCGGCCGAGGTCATTTGAGGTGATAGAGTGCGGTTGACGACGTCCGTCGCAGCCTTGATCGTTGTGTCTCCCAGGTTGGTTGCCCCTGCCATCACGGCCTTGATCGTCGCGTCTCCCAAGATCACCGGGTCCGGGCACACCTTTGCATCCATGACGTCGGGCTATCCCACTTGTAGTGGCGTGGCTTGCGGCGGCCCCAGCACAGACAACAACAGAGGCGAGTCTATCGTCCACTGGTTAGCCTTCGCAAGAGAACGGGTGTCCACCAGTGACATGTCCACGTCCAAAGAGGCGGCGCCAGGGCAGGCAGGCTCCCAGGCACTGGTGCCCTTGCTGGGTGGCTCACGACGAGCGAGGCAGCGAGCTCCTTCAGCATTGTGTCAACCCACGCGGGATACCCTGAGCTCGCGCACAGCTCCAACACCAGTGGATCTAGCTCGGGGCAGTGTGCAGCAGCAGCGGTAGCGGCGCTGCCATCATAGTCAGCATGCGCACCCATGCTGATGTCCCTCTTCGGTTTACTCCGGCGCCACCACCGTCGTCGTTGGGTTCCGCTGGCGCCCCCATGGTACCCTGCACGGCCCCATCCGAGCTCGGTGGATCGCCGTGGGGCACGTGCTGGGAGGCCGATGGGTTGCCGCCACAAGCGGAGTGCGTTGGCCAGTCGCCACCCTTCACTGCCAAAGCATGCGGTGGACTGCTTGCAGTTTATCTTTCCTTAGTACATTCCAATTTTAAACAAATTAGATTAAGATATCTTACATTTACCAGACAGTGAACAACATTATATGCATTAAGTTTAGCAGAATTTGCTGATGGATAGCAAAGTATCTGATCTAACATGCAAATAAAAGAAAGGAAATGATTACTATGTTCTAACACCTACCTTGCATAGAAAAACAAATGTTTTTACCAGCTGGTACTGGTGCACGGATCTTAGGATATGGGCAAAATTGCCCACTGATGAGCAGTTCACTGAGTCTGGCCCGGAAAAAATCAGTTCAGTCAACTGTGAACAGACATGCAAATTGGCAGTAGTCTCTCCCGAAATCCTACAGCTACGGAGCAAAAGCATCGATTCAGTGAATCTAATTGAATTGCTGATTTGTGAATATGTGAGTTAATCTCTGAGTATTTGACACAATGCAAGTCATGTCAATCTTTCCAGTTGTTGCACATGGATCATAGACATAAGAATTTACAAAGGAATTTGAACTCACCTGCAGCCTTGATTTGACAAAGAGACTGAGTGCTGGTTCAGAACGGTTTTGGATTTTGGATCTTTCGTATGAACTTTGTGCCACTTTGGATGAATATGGTGGTGAGTCACACTATTAAAAACTGAGACCACAATATATATGTCACACGATTGAGAATTAGAGTAGAACAAAATTGTGTTAAAAAAAAAGAAGGCCGATTTTAACTGCATTCACAAAAATAAAAAGAAAGACCTTGCCACGGTTGAGAGTGCAGGATACACTCAACATCTTCTCCCTAAGTTGGAAGAGGAACTCCAGGACCAGGAGCTTCCATGTCATCGACAAATAGAACGTTTTGTAGTAGACAGAGACGCTTCTGTATTTGCAAAAACATCTAAAGTCTCATATTTATTCTGTAGCATCCTATTATGGAAAGACAGATGGTTGGAAGGAAAAACTTTGGCTGAAATTGCTCCTAATCTGTTTCAGACTATTCCAAAGAAAGTTGTCAAATCTAGAACAGTGGCACAGGCCCTCTCCAACAGGCACTGGGTTTTAGATATTAGAGGAGGCCTCTCAGTGGAGGTCCTGATGGAGTACCTGTTACTTTGGGATCAGTTAGATGGTGTCCATCTAAATCAGGATACCCCGGATCAACACCGCTGGAAGCTGACCCAATCTGGAATCTACACCAGCAAGTCAGCATATGAAGCCCTTTTCGTTGGCTCAATAAAGTTTATCCCATGGAAAAGAATCCGGAAAAGTTGGGCTCCCATACGCTGCAAGTTCTTTGTCTGGCTGGCTATTAAACAGCGGTTATGGACTGCTGACCGGCTGGCCAGGAGGGGCCTGCAGCACCCCCCGGCATGTTTGTTCTGTGACCAAGCGCAGGAAACAGCCCCCCACCTGCTGTTGTCTTGTGTTTTTACTAGACAAATTTGGATTTTGGTCTTCTCACATCTCAATCTTGTAGTTGATGTGCCGGTAAACTCCTCTACCTTCTCAGCTTGGTGGGGCAAAGTCATTAGAGCTGCTCCAAATCAGTGGCGAAAGGGTTTAAATTCGCTCATCATTTTGGTGGCTTGGGAGATTTGGAAACATAGAAATTCTTGCGTGTTTGAAGGTGTTCTCCCTAACTCCCAGGTGCTCCTGCAGGCCATAACAAATGAAAGCAGCCTGTGGTGCTTGGCTGGAGCTTCTAAGCTCAAAGAGCTGCTTGCCAGGTCGCTTGTAGCACCATCTTAGGTTTGGTGCTCTATGGTCAGGTCTTTCCTTGTTTTGGGTGTGTAGTGTTTTGTAAGTGTGGGGGTGTGTTTGGTACTTAGTCTAGGGGCTCTCCCCCTCTCTATATACTTTCTTTTCTATCTTAAAGAAATGAATCGTAGCTCTCCTGCGTAGTTCGAGAAAAAAAAAGTCATGAATTTATAATCCATCTGACCAATAATTGAATTACACCAACACAGATCAGATCAGTACAAGTACCCATTAATAATAATTGTATTATACAGCAAGCATCTTCAACAGATGATTCCAAGAATAATCTGCAGGAAGAACACATCTTCCTAACGATGATTCCAGGATATTCAGACTGAACTCTTCTGCCAGGAGTATATTTAGGTCCTAACTGAACGAACATGGTCAAAATTCTAGACTGGGGATGTTGTATGGAGGAAGGGTTGGGTCAAAGCCACACCATTGCAGCAAGATGGTGGCACCCAGCACACAAGGGAGGGGTCGTCGGCCTCATTGTTAGGAGGGAGAGGACTACTATCGCCTAACAAAAGGAGGATTTGTGGAGAGGAAAAGCGGAAAGATTGGGGGCACCTGTGCAGAAGCGGCCATGGAGGTGTTGACCACCACCTCATGCCAGGAACTGGACATCGGCTACTGCGCTCCTGGACGCTGGCCACCGCGCTCCTTGAGAACCCCTGTACGAGATGAGGCTCGCCGTTGTTGTTTTTATAACAAGAAAGAAGATTCATGGACTAATTTATAAATTATAATAGGAAAAAAACGAATAGAGAGAAACCTGAATCGAACAGGTCATGGAGAACCAAGTTGATTCTGTTCTTGGAGAAAGAGGATTATTGGAGAAGGAAGAAAAAATCCTGGGAAAAAGGGAAAAGAGAGCAACCCGAATCGAACACATCATGGAGAAGCAAGTCAATTTCCATCCAGACACCGAGAGACCGTGACGGATGTGCCTCGCGTGCGAAGTTCGGCAAGCAGTGGCGCCACCACGATGGAGGAGGGAGCGGGACCGTGGACAGTCGCCGGTCGTCAGGAGACTGGCGTAGGCGGCGCCCAACGCGCCGAGGCTCTCGCGCGTGGGCGAGGAGGGGGAGCAACGCAGAGTGGGTGAGCGGGCGGCAGCGAGCGTGCCGAGGTTCCCACGCATGGGCGCGACCACGACGTCCCCGTGCCTCGGCAGCCTACCCTTCGATCCCGGCGTCCGCGAAGGCAGCGGCTAGCACGAGCGGCGGCGACCTTACTCTTTTTTTTTTTTTTTAGTTTAACGGAGAGAGTGAGTGGGATTTTCTATAGAATCGTCGTCCACGCGAATGAGAGGGCCGCGGAAGGGCCAAAAGCCCGTGCGAGGGAGAGGGCCGCGGATGGGCCAAAAGCCATCGAGTGAGACCGTTGGGCCAATGAACGGGCTAGATGAAAAAAGGCCCAGACCAAAAGAGAGGCAAAAATTTTGCCTCTTTGTTATTAGGTATACCTATGGTCTAAAGTCTACGGAAAAAGAGAAGAGCCATCATGAATGGTAGCCTAAATGGTAGATGCTTAAATATCAGGTTTTGGTGTGCTCTAGTGCGTATTTGATGTTGTATTTGCTTGTATGATTCTGTTTGTACTGAGAATGACTTGTGATCAGGTTGTAGCACTTCAGAACATCGCTAGTGCTTTTGATCTTCTTCGGTAAAGAGGCAAGTAAATGTAGCGGTGATTTACATCCGTTTTGGCTTGTTTTCATCACCTACAACATAATGTCTATAATAATGTCATACCATTAATAACCAAACCTTGTGATCTTTATTTATTCAACCTTATTTAATTGTGGTCTTATTTATTTATTTAATTATGATGATGCTATTGTTCCATATTGCTATATGTGGTTAGCCCATAACCTTAAGATGAAGTTGAAGTACCATTGGTGGTTTATGTTTATTTTATTGCAGCATGTCAAGTGCATTTCATCATTAATCTACATCGGAAGTTATGTCGTTGACCTATAGTCACGATCGTACCGTTACAACATCATGGGATGCAGCTCCACACCTTGTTGGGTATGCAGGTAGGAGAGACATTTTGCATTGCATTCATATGCATTCATGAAGTACATTGAAGTGATATGTCCATGTTATTATGAAGCTCTATCATCCGGCTATACTCAAAATTGGAAGTCACCTATTTGATATTGATATTATATCTTGTTTATTCTATAAGTGGAACTCCATGTTAAATTGTTGTTTAATTCAACTTGTGGTTTAAATAGCTTGTCAAAACAAGTTTGCTTGCTAAGATGTTTCATCTCACCATTGCTTTACTCAATCTAGCTACTTAATGCTTGCTTGGAAGGGAAGGGGTTTAGCTGCATGTCTCACACACTTCTTCAATTAGAGACTTCGTGTTTTAAAGTGCTTGGAAGGGAAGGGGTTTAGCTGCATGTCTCACACACTTCTTCAATTAGAGACTTCGTGTTTTAAAGCATAATAATTTGGTTTTGTTAGTAGACATGAGAGAGAATGTTTAAAATGTGGCCGTTAAACTTATTCTTGTTGGAGTAACTCATTCTTTGTTAGCATGTTCTTTAAAGCTAGTTTGGTGCTTAAATATCTTTCTTCTGTGTTGCTTATAACTACAAAGGAGGTGCTCCCAAAATCTTTTTTTGTCATGTGCGGCTGTTGTTTGTGAAGTTGAGTAGTGATTATGATTATCTAGTGCCAATAGGTGATGATTAATAGGTGCATGTGCATTGGACCTAGTAATGTGGTGAGGACGCACCACATGACACACTGACTCTATAGAATCACGACACCACTACATCTGGTTGATCAATATCTTGGACCAATTGCTTTCTCTGGCAACAGCGCTAGAAATGTTTGTTGATATTTCTTATGTCTATTGGAGATTTTTGCAAGCACATAGAAAATATCAAAATAGCACTTTGCTCCGTGAGTATTCTAAGGTCTTTATTTATATTTCCTGTGAGAAAGCCTATGCCCAAGAAAGTGAAAAATAGAGATTCTTGTGGACTAAATTCTCAAGCAATTGCATGCCCTTAGCCGGGGGTAAATACAACTATGGCACACGTTGCCATAAGAACGATAAGTTGGGATAACTTGATCACTCAAGAAGATAAACAAAGCTATGAGCAGTAGTGTAGCTAGTGGGAAAGAGAGAGAGCAAAAGGAGACCTATGTAACTTCTACTTACCAAGCACAACTTATAGGACTAAAACTTAGCAACTAAGCTAAACCAAGAGCCCTAGAGGGGGATTCTCAATAACTTCAGGGCACAATCCGCCTAGCCAACCCAAAAGGATTAACTCGGTCAACGTTGCCATGAGCCCTACGATTTAAGAAATAGGCCTAACATTGTGGAGTATAGAGGATGGACAGGGCTATCACCACCTGCCACCTACCACTAACTATTTAGAGGCCTAGACGTTTGCACGGGCAAGATATAGCCTAAGCACCACGATTAATCTATAAACTCACTAGCTACTTCGTTCTAAGCTCTGGTGAAATGAGATCGAAGCACCCTAACCAGACGGTGGAACCCATACAAGACAAAACCACACTAACTAAGATAGAATGATGCTACTAAGCTTAGAACAAGCTTTAGAACACACTTAACTAAGTATGCAAGCTTGGACTAAGTACTTGAGCAAAGTAGATGTATATTCCAAATAAACTAAGTATACAATAGGAAAGTTATAGAAAAAGAGGGTACAAGAGCTATACTAGACCTAGAAGACTCTTTCGGGCTCTGAGTATAGCTCCACTCTAACTCTATTCCCACTACTAGCCTAGATACTACACTAGAGCTCAAGGATGAGCTTGACCTTGCTAGAGAGTGTTGCTTCTTGATTGTGATGCCTTCTCCATAGCTCAACACCTGTTTATATAGTGTGTAGGAGTCATGGAGGTACTTGTAGGAGTGAGTGGAAGGTCGGTGGAGAGGGTGGGCATCAGGCGACGCCTAGGGCATTGGCTGACCCTTGATCTCCACCACTAACGCTGGGCAAAAATAACTAAGAAACAAAAACTGAATCAAAATTACCGGAACCAAAACCGAAGTAACCGAAACCGAAAAAATCGATTCCTAATTCGGTTCATGATTTGTACTAACTGAAATAAGTCCAATCAATTTGGTTCTTGGGCTCGGTTAACCGAAGAACCAAAGGAAATGAGGCCCCGTAGATAGGAGGCCCATGAATGAAGAGCTAGCCCAATTACCATCATATATAATGCAGACTTAAAACCCTAGACACAGCTCGTCCACAGCTCCACATCCAACTCCCTTGCACGGTCGCCGCACCAGCTTCCTATCCAACTTCTCCCTGCGACCATGGCTCCCTTACCTGTTCTCCTCCATCCAACTCCGTGTTTCCTATGAGAGCGAGCCACTGCAGCGACAGCGTGGGAGCTCACGAGCGTGTGGCGAGTGCGTGCGGTGGTGGTGGGGCTCCCATGAGCATGGGCAGCGGCAATAGACCTCCTGTAGATGCACCCGACGGCGACGGGCTGGTGGCGGCGCTTAGGGTGGAGATCCAGCGGCCCCTTCAGCACGAAGGGTGCATGACCGGTGGCCCCCTTCAGCGCAGTGCACACTCCACGTAGGATGGATGTCCGGAGGTGGTGGCCCTCTCCAGCGGTAGTGACGGTCCCCTGTGTGCACGACCAAGGAGAATGGATCTACATCTTTTTTTGTTGAATTTTGATCATCGATATGTGTTTCTTTGGGATGTTCAATTTAGAATTTGTTAGTTGGGTTAATAATCAAAACCGAACTGAAAAAACCAAAACCAAATTGCTCGGTTCTCACTTTTCAAAAGAACCAATCGTTCTTGAGTTCTTAGGTAACCAAATTTCATAGAAACCGAAGAACCAAACCGATCGGTTTTGGTTAACCGAATGCCCAAGATGATCCACCGCCTTCCCTTCCAACGCTTTGGATTGCTTCCTAGTGGTGGTTGCATGCTGTCCTAGGGCAGTTGGAAGTCAGTGGAGTGGTTGAGTGGCTGATGGTGGGCCCTTCAATCCAAAGTGAGGTCCATCCGACACCTTTGGATCAAACCGACTCAAACCAATGGCTGAAGGAGCTTGTGAGTGTGCTTCTCCACCTCTCCCATGGATTGGTGACACAACTGGGGCTAGGGTCATCTCGGGCGATGCGAAGTGGGGTCGACCGACCCCGCCATGTGGTCCCAGACCTCTCTGCCACGTCCACTTGCCTTCCTTGCCTGATTTTGAGGCATTTTCACCAAAATTTCCTGCATTCAAACAATTTTCCAAATACAAGTGGAACTAGGTCATTTGTAAATGTTATTTGCTACTTGAGGTGTGTTTTACCTTCACTTTGGTGGAATGTTGATGGTCAAACATGTGGTTTAGTGGCCATCAATAGGTGGCCGCTGTAGGAATCGCTCTCCACCATGCTTTCCCGTAGCCGTCTGTCTTGCTACAAGGTGCCACCCAGACACCTCCTGTGACCAGTCCTGAGGCTTCCTCCATACTTATAGCCATGTATGCCATCTATTATGTGATTTTGTTATACTGCAAGACATGAATTGTGTGCACACTTATTAAATTGTGTTTTTCTGCAATGCATGTTCAGATGGATAGAAGTTGGGTGCACAGCACACTATTTTCTACTGAATATGCCAATGGTGTCAAAGAATTTATGGATTTCATTAAAGAAAAATTAGTGATAATGATGGGATTTTGTGCCCATGTACTAGATGCCTTAATCAGAAGTACCTGCATCAGCCCAATGTGAAGAATTACATATTATTGAATGGCATGGACTGTACATATATTCGGTGGTTACATCATGCAAAGGACATTAGTGTACCTGTTAATGAAGTTCCTATTCATGTTATTGACAATGATGAGGGTTCCATACATGGGATGGGTGTGGCTGAGGATGACAACAATGGTGCTGGTCGATTAGATAGGATGATAAGGGGCCTACAAACTACAGAAGGACAAGGTAGACATGACACTAAAACTAAAAATGGAAACATGGAAGGCTCTTTTTTGAAACATGTGATGAAGGAGGCTAAGCGTCAGCTTTATCCTGGTTGTACCAAATTTTCAAAGTTCTCTGTGGTAAAGCTACTTCATATGAAGTCATTTTATAGGATTACCAACACTGCACTTTTTACAATATTGAAGCTATTGGCTGAAGCATTCCCAGAGTTTAATACACTACCAAAATCATACAATGAAGCAAAGAAGATTCTAAAGGAATTAGGTTGCAGATATGAATTGATACATACAAATGGTGCATTCTTGATTACCTAGCTTTGAGCACTTTGTCTGGGCGTACCACGAAAGGGGAAACAAACAATACATCAAGATCTCTGAGCAACACAGGTCAAACACGTCATAGGCATAGCAGGGAGGACGAGGCGCTTTGGATTCCCTGGCCCATTCATCCTTATCTATAACATGACTTAATGACATGCAATGCTCGGAAGACCGAAGGGTGCATTCACCTAGAGGCCAAGCCATTGGGAGCACCAATATGCAAATCTTTAGCACCGGCACCCGAAGAATTTAGTTGTTCGATTGGCTCGTCATCATGTCCTTCAAGGGGCTATTATTGGTGATATGGACCTAGGAAGCTCACTGTCCCAATATAAGACAATCACCATCGGGTTGGGCCAAGGCTGGCAAAGATGATGAGGCCCACCCAAACTAGGGTATATCATCAGACATGGTGTACAAGCAACCTGGCGCAAGGAGCTTGGATGCTGACTTCTATGGGATACGATAGCCATTCTATTACTATTTCCTTGTAACTAACTAGGAAACATATCTGTAAACTGATCACCTTCTATGTAACCCTACCCCCCAAGTATATAAGGCGGGGTAGGGAGCACTCGATCGGTACCCATTAGAATACTCAGTGACCCCTTGTAACTCGAGCACGTGAGATAAATAGGTCTAGTCCAAATTGGGCATAGGGAACCACACACCTGAACCAGTATAAATCTATGTCCCATGTGCTACTCTTCTAATTCCTTATGCGCGATACGCTGATCTTCATTGCCAGGTTCAAAAACTCTGACAGTTTGTATATGCAAAGAGTCACATGCCATGTGTAGTGCTTGCTGTTAACCATGCTAAAATGATTCATCCCATTTGTACTGAAGCAAAACCTTAAGTTCCTTATTTCCCTTGAAAACACTCCTTGAATTTGAAATTAGTAGCCCTAAATTGTGAACCATCCGTTGGGTGGCTTAATTTTCCATCATTCAAGCGCTCTTCGGGTTGCCACCACATCAACTTGGCTTTCTTTTTGTTCGAAATAATAGCCTCGAGCGGAAATTATAGAGAAATGCCACACAACCTTCGCAGCAATCTTTTGCTCCGATCATCTTTCATCGCCTTAGCAAAGTAACACTTGTAGCGTCGGTCAAAGCGCACTGGACACACATCCAAATCTTTATAATTGTCATGATACAATATGCAATCATTGATGCACATATGACTTTTTGGTACTTCGAGCCCTATTCAGAAGATCATTTGCTTCGCCTAGTACATGTTCTCAAGCAACTTATTTGAGCTTGGAAGAGTCTTCCCCAAAAGGTTTAACAAATCATCAAAGCCTTTGTTGGACAAACCATTACTTGATTTGAACTCTAGTAGCAAAAGATTAGCTTCCAACTTGGTAACACTAAAATATGAGTACAACGGTGTTCTTGCATCCTTTCTCATTTGCTCCAGCATTTTCAAATTTATTGCATCAAGGAACTCTGGCTCCCCATCACGTATCATCTTGTCTAGAGCATCTACGACATTAGCATCAACTTTCATTCACAGTTTTCTGACTAATTTCATTCTTGGTTTCATGGATGGTTTGGTGGATAGTTTCACCAATGGTATCCCTCATGGGTGCATGGATTGTATACCTTTGAGACTTCCTCAGGTAAGTTCTCACCATATTCCCCATTCTTATTCCAAACCTTTTAATTTTTTCATGATACCTGTATGTAGTTTATGGCAATGGATCTGCTTGATGTTTCGAAACTGCTTTTGATTTTTCCAATCCACACATGGGCAATGTATGTATCCATCACACATATATTGTTTACTATGAACCCCTATGGTGGCCTTCACAAATGAATTTGTTCCTTACACGAACTTGGTAGACATAGGATCCAAGTACATCCATCTGCGACTCTTCTGTGAATAACATAATGTGTATGACATAGGCTGTACTATATATATGTCGTTCAGTTTAATGGAAAATGCCCGCTAAGATTCTACGTCATTCACAATTATGAGTTACAAGATACCAACCTTAGAGTAATAATATAAGTGACGTACAACCTTCACAATTTGGGAGCCTCTTAACAACTCTTTCAAAAATGTCACCTAAAATGAAAAAACTAAATTAAATATGGTGTCTATTACATTCACCTCATTATATTAGAAGCAATATAGCCAAGCAAACAATAAAAGTATAGAGTACATGTTAACACGAGAGTAAGTTGGTGTGGATGTGACATTCAAAATTCTGGAGCCTCCATGATCAAGAAGAACTCTAAAATGAAGAAAGATGATTTTCATTCACAATTTAACCAAAGGAACAAGCTAGAAAATTAACAGGTTTTCTAGTTACCAACCTTAGAACAAGGAAGTGGTGCGATCCTTTTGAGAATTGAGAGCCACCATGATGAACTTGGCGAGAATGGATGCAAGAATGGTGAAAGGGTGGAAGTTTTGTTCTAGGCGGTTTTCACCGTCGGATCATATGACGCACCACCAGATCATAGTAGGTGGAATGTAGTTTGCCAAACAAAGTGGCGGTGAAAATCATTATCACCACCAATTTGGCGGACGATCCGGTGGTGGAAACTGTGGTGATTTTCACCACCGATCCATCCGCCGAGCCAGTGGTACGGTGATAACAATTTTCACCGCTAGCTCAGATGACCATTGCACCTGTCTACCTTCAAACCGGTGGAGAAACTTCTTTCCTCTGCTGGTTTGCAAGTGTGTGGAGCATTGGTCAAAAAATTGGGAGGTGAAAATTATTTTCACTATTGGGTCAGTGTATGATCTGGCGGTGATAACCACTGGGGTTTTTCACCGCCAAATCATATGCCAACCCAATAGGTAAAATAATTTTCTCCATGAGTTTTCCACCCCACCGTGCCCCTCCCACCTTTGAACCGACGATGGGAATTATCACTGTTGGCTCTTACCAAACTGAACTAAAAGTGTTGGTGCCATTTTTTAGGGTGACTAGTAATACCAGCTGCCTTTGAAGATAGGTTTGTAGATGCGGCTAGCTTAGTGGGGCCCGAGGGCTACCAGTACCCTAAAAAGCCAGCGCCTAGATGAATTTATTCTGTGGTAATGGGCGGTGCTGAAGATAGGTTTGTAGAGGTGGATGGCTTAGTGGCACTACTACAAAACTGACATTCACTACTGGCCCATCACCGTCGGTTATTTTGGATTCGATAGTGATAGAGTATCACTGCTAGATGTTTTAGAACCAGCACTGATAGAGTATCATTGCCGGTTCGTGGCTTCAATCGGTAGTGATAGCACAATCTGACACTGAAAGGTGGACTATCACTACCGGTTCATGGCTTAAACCGGCGGTGATAGGCATGGTGTTATCACTGCCGGTTCAAGCCACTTAACCGGCAGTGATAACCGGTACTGATATTCCACCTATCACTGCCGGTTCATGGTTGAACGGGCAGTGATAGCTGTTTTGAACAAAAAAAATCATAACTGTTTCATCTGAGATCAGATGAAGATAAATTTTATATCAAAGTTTTGGGGTTTAAAGAGATCTAAAACTTTGTAGTTCTCGGATTAGATTTAATATAAGTTCTCGAATCAGATTTGGCATGATTAACAATGTCGAATGGAGACAAAGTCAATATCAAAGTTGTAATACTCGACGAGATCTATAACTTTGCAGGTAAAACCTTTTCATTTGAGATTGTTTTGGTATCAAATATACAACATAGGATTAAAAAATGTGTAGTTAAAAAATTACATTAGCTATATAGTTACATGTGTCAAGTAGCCCAGTTGGTTTGTGCGCGCGAGGGAATGTGAAAGTTGAGGTCATGAGTTTGAATTAAAAACACATATTTTTCTCGTTTTATTTCCTATCACTGTCGGGTTCACTGATACTCTATTCTAGGGTAGTGTGCGGCCCGAGGGCTGCCACTACCCTAAAAAGTCACCACCCCTACAAATTGATAATAGGTGGTGAAAACATTTTCTGCCATAGTGTCATTTATTTCTGAAAATTGATACTCTATTATTTTTTTAATCGGGTACAACCCACACACTCCACACTCACACCGCATGCACACACACGCTGCGTGTGTCCCATCTGAACACAAAGAAGAGATCAGGAGGCCCTCTAGCGTCTAGTGCGATGCGTAGTTCCACCGAACGCACATGCGTCCGTGTACCCTAATTTTCTGGAAAAATTCCAGAAAAATGCGACACCATAGTTTGAATCCGAGTGGGTAGCATCCCTCTAGACAAACATACCACTGGATCACATGCCCTTTCACAATTGATACTCTATTCTGGAGTAGTGTGGGGCCCAAAGGCTGCCACTACCCTAAAACTAAAAGGCACCGCCTCTATAAATTTATTCTGTAGTAATTTTCTAGAAAAATACGATACCAGAGTTTGAACCCTGGTGGATAGCGTCACATTGGACAGACCTACCACTGCACCACGTGCCCTTTCACAATTGATACTCTATTCTGGAGTAGTGTGGGGCCCAAGGGCTGCCACTACCCTAAAAAGCCACCGCCTCTACAAACTGATTCTGTAGCAATGAGCGGTGATTTTCTCTAGTAGTGTCATTTATCCCTGAAAATCAATTTTCAGTGCGGTTTAGCTTATATTTTTTAAAAATTCACAAAGAATTATTAAACTGCACCAGGAATTAACAGAAGCTTTTTCAGCCCAAATTCCACGCACTGCATCCCTGAGGACTAGACTTAGAGCCATAACTATAGTTGACAATAATCTAACACCGTGCATAAAAAAAATAATATACTATAAAAAGTAAGCATTCATTCAAGGATAAATGTGACGATAACATAATACGACAAAAGAAACTATTTACAATAGTGGTTACCTCTTATAATTTCACCCTGCGAGTACGATCATCCATATTCTGAAAACGAACTATGATATCATCATTTGTAATTGCATCAAGAAATTCTTGCTCAACGAAGCAAATGACACAATCATTCAAAAATCCATCGCCGATTCGGTTTCGGAGGTCCGTCTTCACAATTTTCACTACTGAGAAACACCTTTCCACCGACGTCGTCGCAATAGGAAGAACTAGCACAAGTTTGAGGAGCCGATATACCAAAGGAAAATTAAGATTTGTAGTGTTGATAGTTGGTGCAGTTGGTCTTCTTCCTTGGTTTGTGCCTATTAATAATGTACTCTTGATCCATGTCTAACTTTGGGATGCCATGTTGTTCATAAAAACATAGTACAGAACTTAGTAAGGAATCCCAACAATCATCTCTAAATTGCTGAAATTTCTGTTTTGTTAACTGCACCTCTGACATGGCCTCTAAGATGTCTTTATCTTTCCTTTGTAAGTACAGTGACAAAGAATTTGCATGTCCCAATATAAGCAACATTAACTGTAAGTGGAACACAAAGTCAAAATCCTTGAGATAGTCCATGAGACCACGGGCTTGACGTCTCTTGGCATCAGTGGGACCTTCTTTTTCAACATATTGGAGCACATCAATAATATCTGGGAATAAACTTTTTATCCTTTGAAGAGTTTTATAATGAGATGACCAACAAGTGTCACCGGCTCTTTGAAGTGATTGTTCTTGATTTAATCCCATTCCAGTACTAAGTTGTCCACTGCCTATTGCTCTACCAACTCTCTCTTGTTGACTTTCTCGAGTATCCTTCCTTTTGCAAGAGGCTCCAGCAGTCGTGAGATTTGTGAAGAACGATGAGTTATATATAGTTGGTATTTGCTGCATTTGAATCTCTTCTAGAAGTTCCTCTGTCAGGATTCTCACTGTGATCTCTTCTTGAAGTACCTCCATCAAGATTCTCCGTTCAGGTGCCTTCATCTCCATCAACATTTTCATTATCACTTGTTGGGACTAATTTCCTTTTCAAAAAAACGATCCATTGTGCTTTGATTTCCTATCAAATTATTCAATCAACAAAATTAAAGACACAAGTAGATATTGAATGCACAGTTAAAAAATCAGTAATTTACTATTTTACTTACGTGACATGTTTGCTGGCAAGTGGCAAGATGAACAGATGATTCCTGAAAATATATAAAAACCATAAGCTGCAAGCATCTCGCAATTGTAGATTGGGGAGCAAAAAATAATTTTGAGATAGGATTTGGGATTTTAGGTTACCTGTACCTCGGTAGAATACAGTACAGGTAGGATTGAATCAGGATTCAGGAACGGAGACTCGGAGAGTCGGAGAGCAGTGGCGGCGGCGTTGTCCGCCCGTCCGTCGTCGCCGTCAACACCGAGTGACGGCTGCGAGCCTACGATCACGGAAGGACGTCGAGAGCGACGGCGCAACGACGGGAGAAGAAGAAGAATCGTTGAATGTTTCGGCTTTCTGCGGGCTGCAGCTTCGGCAACTGAACGAAGTACGTGACTTTTGGCCTTCTCTCTTGGGGTGCTATTCTTGCTGGGCCACCGGGGTCATCTTTTTTTTACCGGGGTCATGACTGTTGGAAAGTTATACGTATAATAGATTCGTACGAAACCATCGGGGTCACGCGACCCCGGCGACTCCACGTAGATTCGCCCCTGATTCGAACTTATGGCTTCTTTCCTCTCACAAGCGTCCCCTATGGTATATTGGCACACCACACGGTGATTTGTGACTAAGTACAATTGCTATTCTTTTATATTAATTTTCATGAATCTTGTATTATTCAATATTTCAGCTGCTAAATGATCAAAAAGAGAAATGCTTCGACTACAAAGTTTTACAAATCAACGAGTACTACATGTAGCATCCAGTTTTAAGAACAAAACCAGATACGCACCATATGTGAGCCTAGGAAGTCAAATCTCACATATAGCTAGAAATAAGGGTAATATCAAAAGACAATACTCAATATATAACGTACTTAGTATAAAGGATATAACCTTAGACAGCAAATAGTGGAAAGACAACTCCGATCTTCGGGTGAAAACTCCAATTCCATAGGGATAACTGACTGGTTGATCACGAGCCTAATTCCTCCAAACTCTAACAATCTAGTACCCATCCAGGATTTTTATCCAAAGATTTAAAAAGTAAAGCAAGCGTCGTACTCAACAAATATAACATGGGGTTCATGAGGCTCAAAAGGCTGACACTAGTTTAACTACGATTAGCTTTTAATGAGTCATCTTTTAGCAATTGGGTGACAACAAGTTTATTCACAAGCCCATATAAACATATGATCAGGTAAACATGAATAATGAATAGCATAAACACTAATCATTAATGAGCAGCTTCATCATCAGTATCATCCATGTTCATCATCATTAACCATTAATAATCATCTATTCCGTAAATGTTTTAAGGTCGCTCGTGACTGTGAGCACAGCTGATATACCAATTTTACACTCTGCAGAGGTTGTACACTTTCACTGTGAGTCGTGATTTACCCTTTCGCCCAAGGTGATCAGCCTCTTAACCCACTACCAAGGAAGATCGATAGGGTTCACTATGAAGCCTTTCAAAGGTTTGTCTAACGAGTTAGGGCCGCTAAGGTTTCTCCATCAATAAGCATGAACCTCCCTCTAAGGAGTGACTAACAAAATACCAAGAAACCAATGTGCACCCTCTTGGCAGGCCTAGATCATACCTATCGGAGCCCCTCTTGCGCCATAAAGGTAACCACTAACAAGCTAGAAAAGGTCCTCATACTAAGCTAAAGCCAAAGCTGTGTAGTCCTCACAGCTGTACTATAAGTCCCAGATGTTCACTTATAGATAAGTCCTTAGGAAGAGGAATCTAGAGCACCATAAAAATAGTCCAATGCTCTAGCCCTCTTGTTTCATGTTGCTAAAAAGCATCTTTTAGTGTTTATTGCATATACCATTAGTCAAGTTACAAGATCATGGTTGTAGTTGAGCACTAGCATCATACTACCCAATGCAATATCCCATAGGTATCAAGGCACAAGGTACAAAGTACTAGAAAATTCTTAGTGGTAGTTAAGGTAGACACATGCAGTATGAATTAAATGATTAAAGGTGTATAGAACAACAAAGAAGATCCCATGCTATACTTGCCTTAAACTCAGATCCTTCTTCTAGTCCAAACCTTCAAAGGAACTCCTTCTTGATCAACACGTAAAGCTCACCGACTGGACATGATCATAAAGCACCACACAAGCATCCATGCAATCATACACGAAGCAAACAATAGATCTAAATTAGAATAATACACCAAACATAATAAATAATAGGTAAAGAGGTTTTAAAAAATGTTCTACATGTTACTACTGAACACAAAGCCCATGAAAAGCACTCTAATCGGAGCTATAACGAAAAAAGTTATGAATTAAACAAGATTTCCTTTAATAAAATAATAGATTAAATCTAACCTCAAATTTCAAAAGTTAAAAATATGTTTAATAATAGGATGAACATATAGATTATGCAATTACGAATCTAACGCAACTTGAACGGGTCAAATCGAAGTTAAAATGGAGATTTTATGGCCTCTAGAAGGCGGTGACAATTTTGTAAATAGGGGAACTTGATTTTCAATTTAAAATAAATAAAATCCAATTTTAAATCTGCCCAAGGACTGCAGGTATTATTTCATAAAAAGGCAGGAGTCTTTAGCAAAGCTGCAGGGACGGCGGGTTAGAACTTAAAATCTTGCGAGGCTCTTTTGCAATTTCACAAATAAGGGGTATCGAACTCTGTCGGTGGTTGGATCTAACTTGGATGGGTCGGATTAGACAGAGAAGGGAAAAGGGGAAGCGTCGGCGAAGCAGTGGGGCCGCCATGGAATTCTTCAGCGGCAATGGGAATTTCTCATCGGAGAAATTGGGGAAAACAACTACGAGCTTAATCTGCTCGAGATTGGCACTGGAGAGATAGATAGAAGCAACAAACTTCGTCTCTCGCAATCTACGGCAGCGAAGATCGAGCAGAGGTGGCTGGCGTCGAGCAATGGCGGCAGCGGAGTGACGGCGACACGAGGTAAGCCAAAACAGAGCGAGACAGAGAGTTAAGGGCTTGACATGCTCGCAAACCCAACGCGAAGCTTCGGGAATGCTCTTACCGTGACGGAGGATCAGCTAATCGGCACGACGGTGTTGAACTTCTTCTCGGCGGAATCTAGACGGCGGTGGCGCTAGCAGCATAGGCGGCTGGCGGCTTGCTCTAGGGCTTGGTGGGGGCAAAACATGCGCAGGGTCGGTATTTAAGAGGCTCGTAGCGTGGGGCCAACGCTACCGAGAGGGGCATAGAGGAGGCGGACACGGTCATGGAGGAGTCCGCGTCCAACACGAGCTAGGGATCGGGGATAGAGCTGACAGGATGGTCCCACCTGTCGGTGTCGGAAAGTGAGGGGTCGGGCAGTTAGTCACCGTGAGAGAAGACGCTGCGCGCTGCCTGCCAAGCGACTGTGGCCTAAAGCTGGGCTGCGGCTGCACTGGGCCTTCGGGCGCAAGAAAAGGCTGAGAGAGAGGAGAAAGGAGGGAATTGGGCTGGCGCCAGGGAAGGGAAGGAGGGAGCACTGGGCCATAGGGTTTGGCGGCCCACGCAGGGGAAGAGAAGGCCGAGGGGAAGGGCCGGGCTGAGAGAGGGAGGGGCGAGGGAGGCATGCCTTCGGGCCTAAAGGGAGAAGGGAGGGTTTTCTTCTTCTTTTATTTCAAAATCATTTTGAATCACTTTTCAAAAACACTTTGAAACATTTTGAATTTAGACCGAAACCACTCATTACAAAAATACAAATGCACCAGCAGGAATGCACTACAATGTTGCTAAGCCTTATGATGAATTTTTAATTTAATGAAAAATTATTATTCCCTATATTTTATGAGCACAAAAATACATAATTGAATCATTCTAACTTTATTTCAGAAAGAACAAATTTTCGGGTGTTACACTACAACTATGGTATATGGCACATTTTTATTTGAGATCATTTGGAAAATTGAATGTTCAAGTTTATATTTTAAATTGTGAGAATTTAAAATGTGTATTTAAGCCCATAAATGATCTTAAATAAAGAACCAGCTAACTAGAAAGTTTTAGACCGTATTGACCTCTAAGTTTTTATTTAAATATTATATTGAAGGGTGTCTGACTTAGTCAATTACACATAGAAATCACCTATTTTTAGGGACGGTTGGCATAATAAATGGCTCCAAAAAATATGATTTCTGTACGGAGATCTTTTTATGTATCAATTGTCCCTAAAATAGGTATATCTGTTTTTCAGCAGCAGTTTTATTAAATCATCCACTCATGAAAAGCGATTTTGAGGGGTGGTTTGAAAGCCACAAAACATTTATAGAGAGTTTACTCTAGGAATCATCGTTAATAACAATAGAAACTGATTGTAAAATTAATCTGTGTAGTAGTAGTGATCTTAGCTCTTCTCCATGGAGTATTTCATGGATTAAATATCGAATTGGCATGGAATAAAGGAGAATCCTTGCACTCATTAAACCGAACAATATATCCTTGAAGTCTTGAACCACAACGTACGAAAAGAGGTGCAACAAGAGGTTGAAAGGCCTCTAGCTCGCGCTTTGCGTCGCCTGGCACATAATATAATTAATCTTTAATCTTGTCATAATGGACATCTGGTCAATATATAGAAGTTCTTCCAAGTTCTTCCCTCAAAAAATATATAGAAGTTCCTAAATTTGAAGAACACAGCCTAATAGTGTCATACAAATAGCAATACACACAGTAACCCCCAAAGTTGTTATAGCAGTAGTCGGCAATTGAGAGACATAACATATACTATTTACTACTAGCTATATGTATCTCTATATACTATGGATTCAATTATTAAGATATGTAGTCAAATTAACCAGTGCCCAAAAAAGATCTAATCGACTGGCATCACAGCAGGTGGTCGGTACCAACGTTGTCTGCTGTGGCGGAGCAGGCTTCGGTTACCTTGGCAAAGCGGCCTTTCACCCGGGGTCTCACCTGCGCATAGGCTTTCCTGGATGCATATCTTATCTGCTTCTCATAGCACCTCCTCATCCTCTTCTCCTTGTACCTCATCAACTTGAGCTCCCTCTCCGTTGACTGATCTATCGGCATTTGCAGCCGACTGTCATCGGTCAGGGTTGGCTCCTTGAGCCTCGAGCTTGCTGCGTCCGTGAATGTGCTCCCACAGAATGACATCTGCATGAACCAGCAACTTTAAATCAGAGGAAAATAAAAGAAATGGGCCAGAAAGAGGTTGTGGTTAAATCAGTTTTGAGCAATTAATATGCATGAATTTATATATATTATTGCGTTTTATATTCATTTCTGTGTCTTGCATGATCAAAGCAAAATTAGGAGAGCTAGGTAACTAAATAACTCATTGCCTTCATTTATTATTTCGATATATATGAATATGCACTTTGATGGATGTTGAATGGCCGTGTCTGATGGTCATAAGATATTGCCTTGGTAGCACGATTTGTTAGGCCGGGGTAGGAAATTAGATCTTAATATAAGCCAAGTGATCAAGTTGTTTCTATATATATGCCGCGAAAGTGCATTAATTAATCACGTATTACTTTCGTAAAAGCCAAGTGTAGCAAAAAGCAAACAGCAAATCTGCAAACGAACCACATAAAATGAGACAACTTATTACCTATTTCATCAAACTTTGGCATGCACAAACCATAAGGATAGGTTTAGATACCAGTTGGACATATGCATGGAAATTGTTTGACATGTTATATTTGGTATTAGAGTACTATATTTTGTTGTTTTCTTTAACATAATAATCACACAAGCTAGGTCATCCAAATAGGTAGATACATCAGTGGACGCACCGACATGCATATATATTGTTACAGTTGATTTCAACCATACAAATCTGGAGTGCCTGCAGTTAATTAACTATATGTATCATGAGGCAAGCATAAATTTTCAAGAGCAAAATAAACCAATATAGTGATGAAGAAAATGGAAAAAGAAGGCCAAGCTTTCTCCCTTTTATCTATATATAATTTCTTAGTAAGTATATCACAATATCTAGATTTGCTGATAAGAATATATAATCAATTCAGTTAGTAAGTATATCACAATTAACCTTACCCTTTTCCATATCTATTTCCTCTCCACAAGGAAATCACTATAGGTGATTAATTTGGACTTGTTAATATCTCTCAGTCCTCGCACACAAACTCTATGTATGAGAGTTATAGTTTTTGCTCTGATGGAATTGATGATGAATCTGTCGATTATCAACAACAAACCTGTACAACACCCTGTAACTGTTTTCCCCTTTATTCATAAAAAGTAAGCCCCTTCTCTTAAAATCCCTAGATTTTATTAGTTGGAGAACATGAGCCCTCACCATCCATGCATGGTAGAAAATTCTTATAGTCTGCAAGACCTCGAAATCTGGTGCTGCTGCTGGCACAAAATAAAAAGAAGCGACACACACACACACACACAGAGAGAGAGAGAGAGAGAAGGATCGGAAGAACCCCACATATGATCTTTCAAAAAAAAGAGGAAGAACCACATATGGTGAGCTCGCTGGTCTGGTCTTGAATAAAACGCAAGCACTGAAAGAAAGAATCGTGATCAATCAAGAACAGAAAAGAACGTGAAGCAACTGAAGACAAATCCACAAAAATCCAGCTCAGGGAGAGGCCAGCCGAGTGATCCTGCTGAGATTATTCTTTCCATGCTCCCTACTAGGAGTACTTACGATGGTGGCGCTTGCTGCTGATGTCTGCGTTTGCCGGGCGGCGCCCCCGCTGCCGAGGCCCAGCCTGGCGTCCACCTCAAAGGTGAGGCCGTTTCCTGGGTGGTGGTACTGCGTCCCAAACGGGTCAAACGCCCGGTGATGAGGCTGGTTCTCAGCTGGGGACCGGTCGTCATCGCCGACCTCGCGCGCAGGTGGCGGCGGGTGGTCGAAGAGCCAGGCGACGCTTTCTTGGTGATCATCATCGTCCTGATGGCCAAAGAACTGGAACTCGTGCAGACACCCCTGTGGTTGCTGCTGCATCTTGGGGCTGGGCTCATGATGGTGAACCGCAGGGAAGACGGAGAACAAGGCCCGGCTGTTGAGGTCATCGTTGTCATCGCCGGTGTGGAAGAGGTGCCGGCAGCAGGCGGCCGCACCGCACACACCGCATGCTGGCCCCGACATGTGGATCGATCGCGCGCGCTGCTCGATCTTGAGAGGTTTGCTGTGTGGAGGTGTGGCGCAGAAGATCGATCGATCGAACGGCGACTGGGCAGGAGGGAAACTTGTTGAATTGAGTTATATATACTGAGGCAGGTCAGGGTGTAGTGTAGCTGCTGGAATAGGAAGGAATAAATAAATAAAGCTGCTTGGTAGCTGCTAGGGCTAGTTATAATTCCATGGGGTAGCGCGCGGCAGTTAAACACTGAAAAAGGAAAGGCCAGGGGAAGCTGAAGAAAAGCAGATGTCCATCGCAAAATCTGGTAGCCAATGCCCGGGGCAGAATAGATATGGATGTCCATCGCAAAATCTGGTAGCCAATGCCCGGTGCAGAATAGATATGGACAGGAATCTGATACAGCGTAGCGGGAGATAACGTGCCGATGAGCTAGCAACGCTTAAATAAATTGGTTCAAAATTGACAATGTTTCTTGACTGACGTTCTGGTTCTTCTATATATATCCATATCTTTTATTATGCATCTTGACGGATATATTGTAGTGTGGATATGCTCGCGTTAATATGCATAAGTAATCTCAACATGTGAACTGCGTGTGGCTTAGATGACTGGGTTTCTTGTGGTATAACCTATTCACCCAAGTTGAAGTCCTCAACTTTTTTTTTTGAGCAAAAGGTTGGCAGGGGCTCTGCCTTTTCATTCAGTAGGAAGCATAAAAAACTTTAAACAAAGATAGAGATAGGCCCCGTTCACTTGTCTGAAAAAAGAAGACAAAATACTGTAGCGGCTAATTGTATGAGAGAGAAATACTGTAGCGGCTGGTTGATAAATAGTGCCGCTGTGAGGAGGAACCTGCCGGCTGGTCTGGAAACCAGACCAGCGAATGGCAAAATAGTCTGAACAGAGAAGTGAAATAAAAAAAAGGACATTAAGGAAACATAAACAAGCAGACAGTCTATTGACAACAAGACGCCTATGGTGATCTTAATTTCAAGATCGATCTGCCGGCTCAGTATTTCGAAGGTGCTCATAGGAGTAGACTATGTATGTGCGTGTTCATAAAGGTAGGGGTACGTGCATGTGACTAAAAAAATAGTGTCAACATGCAAATACAGATCCTAGTGCACGCGCCCATCATGCATAGTGGAACCTGATGGAGCATTAGTTTACATTTTGGGGGTGTTGAAATCTATAACATAAAAAATCAATTTTAACATAAATCAAAAGACTATGTCAATTAGATGTTTTATATATTAAAAGGCAACGAGGGCACGGAGGGCTAGCTAGCTGAAACTCAGCGAAGTAATCCATCCGGTCACAGGAGTATGTTGCTTTAGGACAAGACGTGGTTAAAACTTAGAAACCATAAACATCAATAACTTCTAAATTGCTGGATTGAAAACATATAAGTTATACGTGCAGATTTATAATATAGAGAAAATACTTGCAAAATCGCTTAAATTTCACTATGCCAGTACAAGCAATCAATTTCGGGTCAGAAGCCCCCATCACGTCAGAATTGCTTCTGACGGAGGACAACCGGTAGTGATGGGGTGACTTATCACTACTGGTTTATAGACCCGTTAGTGATAATACACCATCACTGCCGGGTCAAAGCATGTTATTATATACCTGTCTTTAGCAACCTAACAGTGATTGCGTGTTTTGGCGCAGTGCTTAAGAGATTTTAAGAGCTTGATTGTATTATAGAAGAAGTTAGTGGTGAAAAATTCGCGTCAAATGAATACCGTGCAAACCAAAATATGACAATTATTTTTTGATCACTGAGAGTAGCACACTAGTAGCTATGCAAGTACATTTCTTGTTAAAAGTGCCCACCAATTAGTCCAAAGAAAGTATATAAGTGTTGGCCATACAAAACTCTCGAACAGGAAGATGCGTGCATGGTGCATTTGGCTGGTGAATAAAGACATTGTTGGTTGTTTACACAGAAATAGAATCCTACCTTTGGGTGACGGAGCCCCCTGTTGGCGACAGATAGCAATGACAAAATGGCAATGGCAGCGACACACACAAAAGCGTGAAGTTTGCATGCATCAGGAATCAATCGTTGGCCCTACCCACCTGCTTTGAATTTTGTTTGCTTTAACAAAGCTAGCTGGAGATATATATCTATATATATCTATCTCCATTGGATCCTCAGCTCAGCTGAATATATACGACTACGTCTTTTGGTGCTGCAGGATAGAGGCATGACAAAGCAGCAGGAGCGTTAGCTTGCTCCGATCCCATCCATCGGTTGCCTCATATTTGATTCGAGTTCGACGGGGGCGTCGGCGTGTTGGAATGTGATGGGTTCGGCTAATCTAAACTTAATTATGAGATTAATTAAGCGTTAAGTTTTTGGTCCACTCACTCGTTATTTATTTTCAACTAAATAAGAACTGCCGTGATCGGCGGCAACCCTTAAAATTCTAAGGGTTCGCCCCTGACCTGACAAATACGATTATAAATAAGAGAGACGCCTGGTGTCACAATCTCTTTAATCCACGTGACTATTCACATAACCGATCGATTAGGCGCTGGAGGGTTTAGGAAGGCCGTCTACCCACATCCGGTACTGTTGCAGATCTACGTCGCGTTCTTCACCAACTAGGAACATCAAGCCTCAATCAGGTGAAGACTAAGATCTACTTCATCTATATCAACTCTTCTACGTCTCACGGAGGCACTTTCCAGATGGTATCTACAAACTCTAATTAGTATCCGATTAATTTCCACATAAGATTTAGTAAGTGATCATGTTTAGGCTAAGATAAGATCCTAACATGATCCTAGGGCAGAGTGTATTATTAGTTTATGCCTCTGTCAAGATCCATTCAGTTTTAATCTACTATATTTTAAGTTGGACATTAGCACGCACTCAAAGCAGATCGGTTTCTGATTGTTACGTCAGTACTGAGATTGGATCTTTCATGTTTAAGTACAAATGAGTACTAAGTAAGATTGTTTCATAACACTAATTTTGGATCGTGCATACGCAGTTTCAGTTCGCTAAATGATGTATGATTATGATCTAATGATGATTCCAGTAACATGCACAAGACAATTTTTCTCGCCTGATTAAGTGATTAAGTCTTAATTACTTTTGAGGAAGCCATAAGTGCCCAGTTGGATAAGATCAGACACATTCAGTCTCAGATTAAGAATCAATCTAAGCAATTAGTCTCCGATTACTTTATATTTTCCTATGATTAAGGGTGTTTTCCACCAAAATTAATCCGAGTTGAGCATTTAGGAGGGGATTGAATCAAATCAGCAGCGATAAACAAAATCCCCAAAAATTCTTTCCCCAAATCAGAACACTAACCCTAAGATCAGACATGGGCGTGCACCACGGGGCTCGTACCGGCATTATAGGTCATCGGTCGCCGCCGCCGGTATACCACCCCGCAGATGCGTGCACGTGGCTCGTACTGTCTTTGTTGGCGGGTCGCCGACGCCGCCGCCGTGGTGGCTTAAGGCGCCGCCGCCTGCGTTATGCAGAGAGCCTTGGGTAGCAGCCGCCGCCACGCTGGTCTCACAGCGCTCCTGCGTTGACTTGTCGGGCTTCAGGAGCGCCGCCGTCGCTACGACCTTGAGGGGCACTGGCGCTTGCGCCGCCGCCTGGTGCCGCGCCTAGAGCGCATCGCACCGTCGCTTCGGCGGGTTTTGGGTCGCCGTTGCCACACCACATTAGGGCACCCAATCTGCAGAGCTCAACGAAGCGTGCGCGTGCCTTGCCGCTACACGCTGCCAAGCGCGAGCCGAAAGCACCGTGGTGCTTGTCGCTTCGGCGAGGAGCGCACGCAGTGTTGCGAGCAACAACCGAGAAGGAGAGCTGGCTGGAACTAGGGGAGTGAAAAGAAGAACATAGTGAGAAATGAGGCTAGGGTTTTTCAGAGTGGCTTAAGTATGTGATCGTCGTTTGCCTTTGGCATCTCCCAGCCGCTGATCTATCTATCCAACGGATCACACAACTCGTGCATTAGCTGGAAGGAGAATGGGCCGTTAGCTGGCCTATTGATTTATAGGCGAGCGTGAAACGGACCGGCAGCTGACCACGTGATGGTTGGCCGCCACTCCATTAGTCAGACTAATTCAATGTGGCCGAATTGAGTTTCATTATAAGCATAGGCCTACACATTAAGTTTATTTCCCAAATAATTATGTTCATTCCCCAACAACTAATAAGTTCATTTTTGTTTTATTTAAAGAGTTTTGGGGTATTTAAGTTTACGTGGAACACTTTTCCTAAGAATTACCATTTATTTATGTTCAGTTTTTTTAGTTCTTTCTTAGCAACTATATATATATATATATAAGTTTAATGCCCTCATGATGATATTTATTCCCATTTCATATAAAGTTTATTGCCATTTTATTTAGTAATCTTTAAGTTAATCTAAGTATGTTTTTGGAATATGTTGCTGAGAATATTTAAGTTCAAGAATTTTTTCTTTAGAGCATTTTACTTAGTTAGTTTTATGCACTATTTAAATAAGTTTTAAGTTTAAGTTTTTAGTTTTAGTTCTAGTATTAATTCTATGTTTTCTTGAGCATTATTATGTTTTATATTGATGCTCTAAGATTATGTTTGCATTAATTTTGCATTTAATAATAAGTATTTATATTTATATATACATTATATCCACCAGTGTATAATAGGATGGTCTCTAGTTGAATGGAACCAACAAGAAGTTTAACTAGAGATTACTCATAATTAATTTCTGACCAACGTTGACTTTAATGATAAGTTATTTAAGATGAATTTTGGTTTGTTTGTGTCCAACGGTGATGCAAATTAAAGTTCTTAAGCATGCTGTTAATACTGACCAACGTTGTTTTAACTTTATGCTTTAAGTACATCTTATATACAGCTTACTAATTGAGACATTATTTTGCTTCAAATTTTTTCCAGTAAATTATGCAGACTATATAAGTACCATAGAACCCCTAAGTTGCACTAATTTTCCTACTTGGAATAATCAGGTGCATGCCATTCTTAAACAGCTGGACCTTGATTATGCGCTTAATGAGGAAAAACCACATGCTCCTTCTCCTATTTATGATTACTATATTGAGATCATGAAGGAGTACACTCCTAAATTAGAAAAATAGGAGAAATCCAATAAGATTGCAAAAATGATCATAAGATACTAAATCTCTTTTGATATGAGGAGTTTTTCCCTACTGAAAAGGATAACATGGAATTAAGTGCTAAGGAGCTTCACAACTCCATAAAAGCACATTTTAGAAAGGTTTTCCTCTTTAATAACTTAATTAATTCCCATTATGATAGGATAAGTGGCTTGGGTAACCATGTTAAAAGCTTGTTTGATATGGCTTATGAATTGAAGGCACTTGGATTACATGTGTCTGATGAGTTCATGGTAAATTGCCTTATGAGTTTTATGCCAGAAAACCATACCAAACATGTTCAAAATGATAAGTTTCCAACGGTCTACAAATTTGCAAGTTACTAAATTGATGATAAGTATAACAATGGCTTCGAAAGATGGTTAACATAAGTTGTCTCATAAGTTTTACTTAAGATATTTTCCCAACATATGGTGGATTAACTAAGGTGCAATAATGCATATCTTAACTTCTCAGGTCTTGCCAAATCAGGGGAGCAAGGGGAGCAAAGTCTAAGGAGCCATTGATGGAATAAAGATGAAGTCGAGCCTTGGAGCTTTGCATTAGATTAGTTTTAAACTCAGTTCTTAATGATGCTTATGTCATCTTAGTATGAGATACTTTATATTTTGAACAAATGTTCTTGAGTTTGGAGTTTATGAATACATCAAATTTATTTCATTATGATTTATCTTATTAATTGGTAGAGATTTATTTCCTGTGATATGAGTTTCCTTATGTTATTATCTTTAAGTTAATCATTAGTCAGGTGATGAGACCTTGTCAAAATTGTGTCACTACAGTTAAGCCACATTTCAAAGGAGAGAATGGATTGTCTCATCAGGAAAGAGATGCTCTATTCAAATAAGAAAGCATGGGACTTGAGAAATAATAATAAGAAAATCAAACTAATTTTGTCCCTTAGCCCAATATTAGTCTCTAATTGAAGTATGGCTTGCTTTCACTATTTCTGGCCAAAGCTGATTAGTGTTTGTATGTCCACCAAGTTTCTTGTTCTAGTTTATTCTGGCCAACGCTGATTAGATTAGTTCATAGAGCTTATTTTTGAAGGCTTATATGCCTTATGTTTGTCATTCTGGCCAACGCTGATTGATGAATATTTGACCATAAAAGTCTTACTGGGCAAAACCTTAGCAAGACATAAGTACCATCAAGCTAAGGATACAAAATGAGATTCTAAGTAAATGAGCTATCCACATGACACCTTGAATGTGTTCCTAGAGAATGTAAAAATCAGTGGGAGCTAGTGGGAGTTCACAAAGGAGGAAGATTGAATCTTGGAGAGATACGAGCTTAGTTTTCTGTATCAACGACTCAAGAAGACATAAATATCTCAGTTTGTGCCATAAGTCATTACTATACCTCCATTTAAATTACTACAATTTCTATTGTGGATTTTCAAGGGTCCATTAGTAAGCCACAATAGATATACGTAGCAAGCATTTGTTGATAATTAGGCACATAAGTAAACCTTTATTGTTATTTAACTGCTTGTGATCCATGGTAAATTTATAAGTGATCACATCTAGAGGAATTTTGTTATTCTAAACTAAGCAAATTTTATAAGCTAAGGTCCATAAGTATATATATAAAGTGTGGTTGTTAATAAGTTTCCTAATGAAGTCAAAACAGTAGGCTATAAATGGGTCTACAATTCTAAGCATGACTTCAAAGGAAGTTTTAAAAGATTTAAACTAAGAACATAGCCCACGCTGGTTTATAATTTCATTAAGTGGACAATTATGTTTAAAAAAAAGGGTGGAAAAGTTTATTGTCCTAATACTCTACATGGGTTAAGTTGGGTTATGTGGCAATAGGAATGTCACATAAGTGTTTCTATTCGCCCAAAAATTTTAATATGATATATTTTGGTAAAGCCTCTCAGTTTTTTTTTTGCTGTTGAGATACACCATACAGGACCAAATGAGTACTAGGATTATCATGAAAAGCATATCAAATGAATGCATAAGTGATGGATTTTAAATAAGTGATGCCATGCCTGTTTGTTCGCATAATGCAGTTGCATAATGCATTAAGTTTAATTATCCCAATTATTTTAAGAATAGGTTAGTAACAGTTGAAGAGGAAGACGTTCCATATGCTTTGGCTGTCATTAACTTTAAAAATTCTCAAAGTCAATACTAATCTAGATTTGGTATTGGGATACTTGGTAAAATATTAGTTAATTAATCCAGAATAGGTTCACTGGAAGGTGCTAAAGAATTTTAAGATATTGATGAGGCACCAAAAGAGTCATCATGTCACTTATAAGAATTAAGAATTATTTGCCAATTCTCTTGAGTATGTATAAGAAAGTACACAATTAGATTATACCTACTCTCGGAGAAACGGACAACTTTATTGAAGCTCCAAATATAATTAGTATTAAGATAAACTCAATTAGTGGCATGAATATGACAGGCTATGTGGCTTAAGGGATATTATCCCAATATTGAGTATTGACATACTGTTATAGGCCTACAGTTGAGTTGCGGTGCTATTTCGAGTAACAACGCATCAAATGCTGATGCCAAGCACATTGATTAAATGTTGTGAAAGAAAGAATCTAGGATCAGATTATTAATCTTGGAAAAAATAAGAACTAAGCTGATGCTAGCATATTTGATTATTTGAGTCTTAACACTTATCCATTTATGAGCGTGCAAATCAATTTGGGTTTTAGTGTAGTCTCTGACTTGATTTCTGGTAATAGGGCCACGTACTCCCAATAAGTAATAAGCGTTCTAACACGGTATTGCAGTGAACTATGGGTAATGGGGTCCCAGTGGCGATTAATGCTGCTGACGATGCATTGATCTGGTCTTGCTGTAGTACTGAGTGTGAACATAAGTGTAAATCGAACATTCACTACGTGAAAAACGGTTTGCAGCAACGGAATAAATTTTTTGTAGGGGCGGCTGGTGATGGAGCCGCCCCTACAGTGACATCCTCAGAAGCCACTAGATTAGCCGCCCCTACAAATGGCACAGTAGGAGCGGCTAATACTACTAACCCGCCTACAAATAGGATCGATTTGTAGGGGCGGCTCACTCAACTGACCGCCCTAGTGTTACAATTTGTAGGGGCGGCTCAATCATCGACCGCCCCTACAAATCACTCGTTACACAAATATCTCCCACCTCTCGTCTGCCGCCTGATCCTGTTCCCCTCGATCCTTTCCCCTCTCTCTCTCTCTCTCGTCCCATCGCCACCACCCTCCCTACACCTACGTTGTCGCCAAGACCTCCCTCTTCCTCTCCACCGCCACCATCCCTCCCGTCCCCCAACCACAGCAGCTCCACGGAGGCCGAGATCTAGGCACGGTCCCTCAACCTGTTCCCCTCCGGCGGCGTCGCCAGATCTGGTGAGGAGGAGGCCAGCCGGAGAGCGGGCGCTGGGCACGCCACTCGACGGATCCAGCTTGCATCGAGGTCCACGGCAGCGGTCCGGCGAGCGCGTGCGGAGGAAGATACATGGAGCTCCCCTCCCCTGCCTGAGTGCAAGCCATGTCACCTCGTCTCCTCCATGCCACACACGTCGCGCTCACCCTCGCCTTCCCTTCCCTTCTCCGGCGACCCGGATCCCATGTCTGCGGCGCCAGCGAGCTCCCCCGACGAGTCCTCTGCCTCCTGGAGCTCAGCACGCAGGTGGGTCCAGTGAGTTGTGCAGAGGGCCTGGATGTGCGTGTGCCCGCTGGCGTCATGGGGGCAGATCCATGGAGCGGCTGCTGTCTCAGGTTTGGATTCCTGTCTCTAGATGAATTTCTCGTTCCTACAAGTCATGTCCTTGCAAGCTACACCTTCTAGGAATTTGCTGCAGTTTCGCTAAACTGGCTTGACTACTCTCGATGATTCGTTTAGATTGTTCTCTATCAAGTGTCTACAGAGTAGTTTCATATTTTGATCACGTTTCTCCTTGTACAGAGTCATGCGTGTCACCAGTTCTCAAATGGGGAAAAGTTTGGATCAGGGACCTATTACAAATCTAGATAGATCTGTTACTTTGATTTTTAGTGTTTGCTATATGTGGCTAGTTTAGCACCAGTATTGTTGCCTCTCGAATGTGAATATGTGTTATTTCAAGTCAAATACCTACTGTTTAGACCCTGAACCAATTCTGTTCATTGATCAATTCCTATCAATTTCATGTGTAAACAACTTAATTGGCTTTAACAACAATCATTCTTGGTATATAGCTCTACCATTTTGGTTTAAGGTTTCAGGTCTAACTCTCAATGGTTTAGGAGATAAAAGGTCCTAAAGTTTGATAATTTTGATCCCTAACTCAGAGTTCAGATTCAGATTTTTGTTTCAGCAGTGTCTATTCTATGATCATTTTCTTCTGATTTATTTAGTATATAACTAATTCATTTGGGCTCGAGAAAATAGCTTACTGAATCATAGAATTTGGTGCACATGTGCACACACTCAAATGTTTTTCCAGATAACGGAATAAAAAAAAGTATCCTAGTTTGTGTCTATATTACCTGATTGTGTTGTATCCTTTTCTCCTTAAGATAGCCTGATGAGTTTTGTAGTGACATTTGTGTAGTACCTGCTCACAGGCAAAGACTTCTGATGTGCTCACAAACCATCCTATAGTGCTCACAGACTAAGAGTACATTCTTTTTAGATTCACATTCACATGCATTTTCTGGTTTTTTTAGAGTTCTAGGGGGGCCATGGTCCATTAGTATTACAATCAGAAATAGAATAGTTCCCTCTGACTACTTATAAACTAGCATATGAGTTTGCCACTTTGCCAGCATCTCAGTGGGTTGCATATCGCTGGTTATCCTCCATCTCATCTTGGGCAGTGTCATCCTAGTGTAGTAATTTTATTTTGTGAGGAATGTTAAAAACTGAGTCTTTGTGACTAAATCAGACTAGTACAGGGGACTGTGTGCTAACTTACTCCAGAACATTGCAGGGTGGTGACTTGAGATACTGCCAGAAATGTTCCCATTATAAACCTCCTTGAGCGCACCATTATCGTGTCTGCAAAAGATGTGTTCTAAGAATGGTACTGACTAGTGCTATATGCAACTCCTCTTTTTTTGTATTTTTAATTCTAATATGCATTTAACAACTTTTCCTGTGCAGGACCACCACTGTATATGGATTAATAACTGTGTTGGGCATGAGAACTACAAGATATTCCTAGTTTTTGTTCTGTATGCTGTAATTGCAAGCTTCTATTCTATGGTACTGTGTTATCCTTGATTTTCTTGAGCAACCAAAGCTTCTCAAAGATTGAGCTACAAGATATTCCTAGTTTTTGTTCTGTATACTAGTAACTATGGCTTTCTAAATGGAAAAATACAGCATAACATGAGGAGTCCTTGCCAGCTTTGTGATTTTGATTAGACACTGGTGGGTAAAAGATAAACTGCATGTAAATATGACACATACAGGTTTGTGAAAAGCTAGTAAGCAGTAAATACTAGAGTATAGAACAGATAATAACATTAAAAGTGTAACTGGTGCTGCCCTATTTAACCACTAAGTTTGGGTGCCGTCATTGTGCAGTGAGTATATGACTTGTGTCATGGAAGCCCTCAAGCTAGAAGACACGATAAAAAATTATGAACGCCGTGATGCTAATGGATGGTGAGTTTATTGATCTTATGTTTGCAGTGTAATCTCGTTGATCTGAATTGATTTGCTCTGAAATATTACTATACGAATTTAGTGATCTTGTCAACCACACTAACCATCCTTCTTCACTGGCCAGGCTGGTCGCAATAATATTCTTCTTGCAGTATCTACTTTTCTCTATGCTATAAACAACTATTTGAAGTTCATAATGCAGGTAAAGCATCTTTTTAAGCACACCAGTGGTCAGAACTTGGTGTACTCAGTAATTTCTATATATTCCTATAGTGGTTTAAGGCAAAGATGATGCAATCTGCCTTACTTTGTATTTCTATTTTTTTCTTAGTCTGAGTTCTTTGTGTGCGGCTATGGTATGTTTGACGAAATTATGAAAATTCCCTTTCCATATAAAAATGGTTTGCTTCATATGTAAATATATTTGACATAGTTAAAGTTCATATGGTTTTGAGGCGTAACAAGGTTGATTAGTTTACTTGTTTATCTTTAATGCTAATTGAAAATATATGTTCTGGGTCGAATTTAAATTGTAAATTTAAATTTTTTTGGCGAAAAAATGATTTGTAGGGGTTGAGTTGGTCGATTTAGGTAGCCGCCCTATAAATCGATTTGTAAAGGCGACTACATCAATCGATTTGTAGGGCGGCTTAACACAAGCCGCTCCTACAATCAACGATTTGTAAAGGCGATGCACAACCCTACAAATCAACGATTTGTAACCACCTTTTCATAGGGGCGGTGGCAAAACCGCCCCTCTGAGGCGTCACCAACCGCCCCTGAAAGAGTTTTCTCGTAGTGATTAGTTGCATAATTGCATTAGCCATTCGATCAAGTGAGAGAATATTAAAATGTGATCAGTTCGGCTAATCCTCAAGCTTTTGGTCCACCCACTCATCATTTATTTCCAACTAAATAAGAACTAGCGTAATCAGTGACAACCCTTAAAATTCTAAGGGCTCGGCCCCTTGACCCACGGCGTGATTATAAATAAGAGAGGCGCCCCTGGTGTCACAATCTCTCTAATCCACGTGACTATTCACATAACCAATCGATTAGGCGCCGGAGGGTTTAGGAAGGCCGTCTACCCACATCCAGGTACTATTGCAGATCTACATCGCGTTCTTCACCAACTAGGAGCATCAAGCCTCAATCTGGTGAACACTAAAATCTACTTCATCCACATCAACTCTTCTCCGTCTACGGAGGCACTTAGATGGCATCTACAAACTCTAGTTAGTATCAGATTAATTTTAGGTATAAGATTTAGTTAGTGATCATGTTTAGGCTAAGATAAGATCCTGTTAGTCTTCTAATTCAACAGGGCGCACACAGACAGACATGAGATGTACGGAAGCTAGCAGAGCCTCTCACCACTCGTCTGGACCTTAGACTGAGAATCAGTATACGAAAGATACAGCGCGCGCGTGGGCTGGATCAGTTATCAGGCCCCTGTGTTGCCACATGGGCTGCGAGGGCATGGTCACCAATCTGCTTTGTCTTTTGTTTTTCTTTCCTGTGGCTCAAAGCCGTTCCTTTCCATCAGTGGCCGATACATACATGCATGCATAGATACATATACAGAATTAAATGGAAGTTCAAAGACATGCAGCAGAGCGTGCTTCATGTCCAGCAAGGTTCTAACTTTGTGCGGAGTTGGTGACCCTTGTCCGCCCTTACTTTCCATCCATCCACTATATTCATTCATTTATCCATCCATGATATCAATCTGATACGATGACTGTATATGTCTACATCCCAATCATTTATTTATATATGATATATCGATCTGACTAGATGATTGTATATGAGTGGATCCCGTCTAATACTCTGAAAAAATAGCAGTGGTAGTGGCTAACGGCCCATCACAACTGGTTTGTGACAGGACTAACCAGTAGTGATATTCGGGGTCATCACTGTCGGTTCATATCACTATTGGTTTTAGCCATAAATCGGCAGTGATATTTGGTTACCACTGTCGGTTTTTTGCTAAAATCGGCAGTGATAGGCTACACGAAAAACTTCATAACTTTTTCATATATATGATGTCCGATGAAGACGTTTAACAGAGTTGTAGTACTTTTTGAGATCTACAACTTTGTAGTTCAAACTTTTTTTATTTGAGGTCGTCTGAATATCCAAATATGTATCATAAGATTTTATTGAGTTAATACCAAAGGAGTTCATATGCTCTAAGGTCACAAGTGAGTGTATAGTTGTAGAAAATGATCTCGGATGGAGAAACAACCAAAATAAAAGTTGTAGAGCTCAAAAAATTATAAAACTTTGTAGGTCCCAATATTTTTATTTAAAGTTGTTTTGATGCTGAGTTATTTGATTCATAAGATATCATATAATTTAATATCAAAGAAATCCATATGCCCTATAGTCATAAGTGAGTGTGTAGTTGTAGCTAAGGATCTCGGATGGTGAAACGACTAAAACAAAAGTTGTAGATCTCAAAAAGTTATGCAACATTGTAGTTGATAACTTTTTTTGTTTGAAATTGTCTATCCAATGAAAATTACTTCACACATTTGAAATTTGAATTTTTCAAACAATCTCGGATGGAGAAATGACCAAAACAAAAGTTGTGGATCTTAAAAACTTATTCAACCTAGTGATTGACAATTTTTCATTTAAAATCATTTATTCAAGGAAAATTATGGCGAATTTTCTCACATTTAAAATTCAAGTTTTTCAAACGATCTAGGAGGAAAATGACCAAAACCGAAGGTGTAGAGATCTCAAAAGTTATAAAACTTTATAGTTGAAAACTTTTTTCATTGAATTCGTTAGGATCCCGAATATTCATTTCAAAACCGGATAAAGATAGAAAGAGGAGGATGAATATTGCAAATGGAGACAAGTGTCTTACAAGTGTAGTGGTTCGAGGACAAACCACGCCAAGCACGAGATCGTGTGTTCGAGTCTTGCTAGCCATAAGTCGTGAAAAAATCTCTTGAAAAATCAAGTGATTGTGTGGATAGCTGGTGGAGTCTCTTCTAGTATTAAAAAAATAGTTTTTAGCTCTTCTTTTATCTCATTTTTGGGTTTTCTAAAAACCTTATGTCGGTGTTTTATAAACCGAACTAGTAAACTTATACAATTGCCGCGCTGCTCAAGGAAGACGATGGTAGCATCCAAAAGACACGAGGATTTATACTGGTTCAGGCTAGAGCCCTACGTCCACTCTCAGAGATGATCGGGTGCGTGTTCCTCGCTTGAATTCTCTGAAGTTCTTACAATGAGGGGTGTAAGAATGGTGGAATTGGTAGGAGATCTAGAGCTGGGAGACGGGCTACCCGAAGGGAAGCTTTAGGAGCCCTTCTACGGTGTAAGAATGAATGAATGAGAGTTGGATCCCCAAGAAGGGCCGTGAGCCTGAGAGAGGTCCTAGCTAACTTGGCTTACAAGCTACGCCGTCTTGTGGAGTACATCTCGGCATGGTTGTCGTCATGGTCTTGTGGCCACGTCGCGACATGGTGTGACGTGGTGCTACTGTGCTGGCCATGACGATACTATAGGCACGGTGGTGGTTCCCAAGCCGTCCTGTGCGACGTGGTTCTCGCCATGGTCTTCGTCATCACCTCCTGGTTTTCGGGGCGTCGTACAGGAGTTGGTAGCCACCCTCGGGTCGTCGATCACCCTATAGGCTTGAGGAGCTGAGGGCCATGATCCCGATCATTGAAGTCGTGGCTCCCGCCGGTCTGGGTGGCCTCTAAGTCAAGGCCTTCGTAGTGGATCCCATCCCATAGTAGGTAGGGTCGTACATGAGTCTTGTCGGCCTGTATCTGGTCGATGGGCACTATGTCGGTCATCACTGCCTTGGGCAGGGTTGTCTTGCATGGCGCAGGGATGGCGTCTGACTGAACCGAGGTGACCACTGTCCCCTCGGTCCTTGTGGAGTCAGAGTAGCGTGCTTGCCTTTGCCAGAGCGGGCGTGTTTGGCTAGGGTTGACCGGCCTTTTCTCGTTCCTCCCAGGGGTCATGACGGTGAAGAGGTCTTGAGTATTATGTTCGTTATGCGGCTGAGACAGATGGAAGGGGTCGTGGTTGACCCTGACTTTGGCATCTGGCATGGTTCGTTTGGCTCAGCTGGGCCTCGATCGTTCGGGCCTTTGCTAGCTGATATATTGTGGGCCGCGTGGCCCGCCAACTAATCGGTGCCTTGAGACACCCCGGGATTATAACCCCGACACCTTATCACTGTCAGTTCTAAAACCGACAGTGATGTTGTGCCAGTTAAAAAACCGACAGTGATGGGTTTTTTAATTGGCAGTGATAGTCCATTCTGGCGTAGTGTAACAACTACTTCTGTCAGTTCTATAATACTAATATAATAATTTATAGTTGTGACTAACTTAAAACCGTTCATAGTTTGACCTAATTTATTTATATAAAAGACCAATAATATTTACGATACCAAATTAGACATATTACGAAACATATTTTTGTAGTATTGACCTATTAACTCAAATCAAAATGACAAAATCCATTATATTTGGGAGGAATAGATGTGTATCTATCATTTTTATCCATGGTGTATGTGCGCACGCGTGTGATCTTTCTCTTTGCATCATTGTTTCCCTTCTAGTTTGAATATACATCCCCATCTATTTATATTTATTACAAATATAAATAGACCAATATTCAAATATAATAAACCAATATTTATCGGATATCAGATATCCAAAATTTTAATAGGATATCAGGTATCAAAGTTTTAAGCACATATATCCGAGTTAATATCCAATTATGCATCAGCTACTCCCTCCGTTCCAAATTATAAGTCACTTTCACTTTTGTGGTACATCCATTTTGCTATGCATCTAGATATAATATGTTATCCTAAAGGTAAACGGTAAACAATCGTTCGCCTTTTGTTTAGTGTTTAGGCCGTTTACATGGAGTTTAAACGGAATTAAACGGTCTAAATGGTTTTACACAATATTACCAAAATGTGCATATTTATTGATGTAAAATCACTTATTCTAGTATTTATACATATTTATGCTATTAAAAATCAATTATTTTAGTATGTATATATATTTAGGCATGTAAAAAGAACCAAATATACATATTTATACATGTCGTGACGTCATCATACGGGGAGAGTGGCTGTTTATCGTGGGCTGCCTACTTCCCTGGTTGGGATCCTATTGCCCCGACCGCATGGTTAGGTCAGGGGCATAGGATCCGGTCAAAAGGGGAGAGCTGGTTCTCCCGGTCGTGGTTTCCATGCCGTAGTGGTTGGGATCGTACGCCCGTCCATCAGGTTGACGGGATTTGGGCGGTGCCGAGACACGCGGGGTGACGTTGTCGAGCCCTGGTGTTGTGTTGTTTATTAGTGGGGTGCTGACCGAAGTGACGCTCTACCCTTGGGCCAGACAGTTAGAGCGTGCGGGCATATTGAATGTGTCTTCCCACCTCTCGTCTCTCCTTAGCAGCTAAGACTAGAGGCGGTCGAGGACGCCGCGTGGTTTGTGGTCCAGAGGTGGGAGAGGTCGAGGTGGGCCTTGTACTGCTCGAGGGCGAGAGATCATGGCGGGCATGTTTAGTTGGGCTGAGGCCAGCTGGGCCATCCCGAGCAACTCTTAAAGCCGAGTTTTGGGGTATCCTGTTTATATAACCCGACAATAATAAACTTAATCATACAAATTTATGCATGTAAAACATAACTACATTTACTTGGTGTTCGCCTAAATGTACCGCTTTAAACCGTCATTTGGCCCATTTAAAACCGTTTACCTCCGTTCCGTTTAGGGCGTTTAGACCGTTTACCCCGTTTTTGGACCGTTTAAGCGATTCGATCGTTTAATTTTCATGTACCCTAAACAAAATAGTTTGCCATCGTTTACCGTTTAGAGAGGCGTTTAAGCGACCGTTTAGACCATTTATCAGAACACTTGAATTTATGTCTAGATACATAGCAAAATGGATGAACCAAAGAAGTCAAAATGACTTATAATTTGGAGCGGAGAGGTAGCATCTAAACATTTAATTGAATGTTTAGTTTAGCAACTTATTAATTTTTAGTTATCAATTAGATGAGTACTATTGCGGTGTTGTCTTGTCTAAGTTGCATGGCGCAGGGATGGCGTCTGACAGAACCGAGGTTACCGCTATCCCCTCCGTCTTTGCTGAGTCAGAGTAGCGTGCTTGCATTTGCCAGAGCGGGAGTGTTTGGCTAGGCTAGTGAAAGGATCTAGCAAGTGGCCTAGAGGGGGGTGAATAGGCCTTTTTCTGAAATTTAATCAACTTCACGAAACCAATCAGAACGCGGAACCTCCAAGCATGAGCGTGGAGGTTCCAGGGCACGGAGGTTCCGGGGCTAAGTGTGGAACCTCCGGGATCAGAGTATGAAATTGATCTACTGTGGAATTTAACGAATGAAAAATAGATCAAATGTAATACCAGCCTTCCTAGAGCGTATGTTGACCTATCCAAACCAGTGGTTGCGCCTAGTTGTTGAAGGATTCGTAGATCAGGATGAAACCCTAGAAATCAATTCAAAGCACAAGTAATAGCAACAACAACAACAGCAATCACAGAGGACACGAGGATTTATCCCGTGGTTGAACTCGCCACAAAGGCTTGTCTATATCCACGTTGTTTACGTTAGCCACAAAGGCTATGGAGTGTCTTTCAAGCTCACTCCTCTTCTCCAACCTATCACCAAAGCAATAGATTGGAGGGTTCCACTAAGTCACAAAGGGTAAAACAAAACATCCTGGTGCTCAGTCACAAAAGATTGGGAGCTCCTGGGCGACCGCTAGCCATCTAGGAGCCAAGCTCCAAGAGTAACGAACATACCAAGTGGCTAGAGCTTCACCAAGTGCACAAGAACGAAGGAGAAGGATCTTCTCGAGCTTTCTCACACTCTCTAGAGCCAAATCACTCACGGAATCACAGAGATCTTGAGCAAGGGAGTTGGGAGGCACTGAGCTTGAGAGAGAAAGAGAGAGCTTCTGTTCGAAGTGGATGAGTCAGGGAAGAAGATGACCATTGGGGGCGAAGGGGTGAGGTATAAATACCCCACCGTCACCCACAAAATGGTCGGGTCTGACAGACCACGGAGCCTCCGTGTCAGGACGCAGAGGTTCCGCGCAGGCCAGAGCAGATAAGAATTTAGCTCGGCTGGCTTTTTGTGGCTAGGATTATTTGAGTTGTAGATGGAGTTTTGAGCACTTGGTTCCACCCAGCACACTATTAGTATCCCCCTTGATAGTATGGCTTGTCCTATAACTCAATTTCAAAATGGAAAATAAAGTAAACTCACTCTTGGAGCCTTTGCAAGCCATCCACTTGAATTTAGGGGTCTACTCCTTTTATTGTTTGCACCCACTACTAATGATCCACTATCAAACACTTAGAGAAGCCATTAGTCCTTTAAATTTGTCATCAACATCACCAAAACCTACTTAAAAGCTTGATGGCACTTACAATCTCCGCTTTTTGGTAAATGTTGACAACACAATTAAAGCTTACATTTAATTTAAAGATTAAGCTTTTGACGGCATGAATACAAGGGCTCCCCTTAATATATGCAAGATTAATTAATCAAATATCCCCTCAAGACATGCTTTGCATATATTAAGAGTAGATGTGAAGGAATCATTGAATTCAAGCCATCGTGGGGTGCAACAGATCTGTGTCAAATAATATCAAGTGATGCATATGATGAGTTTAAGCCACGAATGAAAATATTACGACCACAGTGAGACCGCATGAGCCTCTATGCAGGAGCACGGAACCTCCGATCCACGGAGCCTCCGGGCCTAGGCGTGGAGCTTCCGTGTTCTACAACTTTAGAACATTTCCAACAGAAGGTAAAACATCACAAAAACGACATCAATCACCACATAGACTAAACATGCTAGTAATAGATAGAAGAAGAGCAATTCTAGCAACCAATTACAAGCATTCAAGGTTCTCATCCATGTCCATGACCACAAATTGCCACACAAAGGCGAAACAAAGTGTTATTACAGACCATTAAGATGAAAAGAGTTCAAAAACGACATCAACTCTCACAACTCACAACTAAACTTCTCAACTATCACGACAATACTATGGCAAAGCTATCCATCCACGAGCACAAAAGATCATCTCAATCTTGCCTCTCTCCCCCTTTGTCAACAAGTGCCAAAAAGGGAAAAAAGAACAAGAGAGTTAAGACAAAAGCTCACTCACCCCTGCTCCAATCACTGCCAATGTCACTTCCACTGTCATCTGCATGATCAGTCTGCCACTTGCCACTAGAAACTGTCCTCTCTCTAGACTCATCATCACTATCACTCATAATATCCTAGTCGGCCCAGTGAGTAGTCACCATGTGCCTCTATGGCCTAGACTGCCCCCTCTCATGTCTAAGGGTGCTCATCCTCTCTGCAAGTGTCTCTCGGTCATGTGGAAGCTCCATCTCTTCCTGTGGCAGGTATGACCCCAGATACCCATGGCAAACTACATGGGTTGTGCTTCTAGGGGCGGTCCAGCCCACAAGGCGAAGACCTATGGTGCATGGCAATTGCTTGGCATGCACATAAGACATCAAAGCGATATCCACAGAAGATACTACGAGATCTATTAGGATACGTTCGATCCCATGATTCATATAATCTGTTATTACTTTTAGGTTATCTCCTAGAGCTAACCGACTTGTAACCTGCCTCCTAGGCTATATAAGGTGGGGAAGGGTCCCCCTCAAAACACATGCAATATCATATAATCCAATAGACCACAGGAGTAGGGTATTACGTCGCGCTGATGGCCTAAATCTATCTAATTCTTGTGTCTCTATTGCCTTCTTATTCTCGATTACGCATCTCTACCGACAAATCTACCATCATGGGATACCCCTCGGAGGACCCGCCGATGATATTCTATCGATTTGTTGTACGTCGGAGTAGGAGGTGTGCGTGTTGATCCATGGCGAACGAGATGGATCTCAAAATCAACATCAACATCACCCGTGGCGACCTGACGTCATGACTCAACTTGTGAATTTGCGGCAGCAAGTTTTGATACATGGAGTCTAGCAGCGGATCCTATTTGCTTTTATGGCTCTGCGCCCTCTAACAACCCAATTAATCGGGCTTGGCATGGCGACAAGATCTGGCGGATTTTCCTTGTCGATCTACGTGCGGTTTGATGCGTCATCAACCGTGGCTCCATCTTTGCGAGTTGAGTACTCGGCGGCACCATGCGTCATCGGTGACAAGATCCCGAGGCAAATAATCAAGATGTTTCTTCATTGGAGCAGCAATGCATGCATATACATGTATGTCATCCATGGGGAGACTCCATCAGCTGATCGGGGGACGCCTCCGCTTGACCCCAAACAAAGCTAAGTCAATCTTTAATTTTCAATCTACAATATTCTATGATACAATATGTATCTAGAAATCTACATATACATATGATTATTTCAGGAATTCAACTACGTTCATCATCACGGCTGCATGCACAAGTGGCTAGCAAGCCAGGCACGACCACGATGATCCACAGTGCCATGCAAGATAAAGATAGCCAAGGTTTCCGTCTGGCTCGCATATCTCCATGAGGCATGCAAGCTGAGGTGCCTCGTGGACGAGGATGCAACCACCTTGTGTTGATCGTAAACCACTTCATCGGCGGCATCATCGACGAGCCAATTCCACCCGCTGAGTTCGACTACTCCGACTCCGACCAGAGAGAACTCCGAGAAGTCACCGCCGAAACCATTTGAGCCGCTAAGCGAGCTGCCCACGTCGTTGACTAGATAGCGCCATCGCGCCGCCAACCAAATGTTACTCTAAAAAGCTAAGTCAAGCTTTAATATTTTTTTAAATATTCTGCAACCTTCATATATCTCCATGATGTTTCTCTAAGCTATTTTCTCTATGTTTGTTCACCAAACGATTTTGTTTCATGTATACCATCTTAAAGATGACATACAGCTAAGTCTAAGACGAACCCCCAAACAGTCATGTTGACACTCGGATGTCCCAGAGACGGCCCTGTCTCCGGCTCCTCCCTACACGTGCACTAGTGTCTACCCTCTGCGTTATGGGTGATCGGCAGCAGCTCCTTAGCGACGCTTTATTCTTCCTACACGCACACAGGCTCCACGCTCCGCGTTATGGTTAATGGGCTAGCTAGGGCTGGAGACTTAGCTACACACTAACGGGTTAGGTGGTTTATATTAAATATAAATACATCTTCAGAATAACACTAAGTGTTCACACCAAGCCCCATCGCCAAGATGCAGGCGCTATTTCATCACCATTCTTTGATTCTTCTTGAAGTTCATATATTCTATTTTATATCATATACTACATTTCAACACATTTGTTTTGTAGGGGCATGGCTTAGTTAACAAGCTTATGCTCAGGGCGGAACCCACTCCTTGTCACGGCTTGTCTTGAAGCGGCCCTTCTTCATATTACCACCTCACTTCTTGACATCATCTCTCGAGATCTAGTTTGGGATTGGCAGCTTGAGCTCGTGTGTGAATATGGTTGGGGAGCGTGAGGTTGAGGAGGAAGATGAAGTGGCAAAGGTGGGAGCGCGGAGTGTGGCGGCGCAGTTATAAAGCACCCCCTCCACTTTTCACATTCAAGGATTTTTGGGAAACCGCACCACGATTTGTGCCTCTCCGAATTCCCTTAAGCGGCGTGGTGGGCGTTACACAGGCTTTTTACATGGCTTGCCCATATCGCCCATTTTTCTTTGCAACTTGTTCTGCACACGAATATTCACCGACTTCTCTGCAATACCTTTAAGGCTCGATGCTCCTACTATACATACATTACTCGGTTTTCTCCACGATTTGATTTCTCTAAGATTTCCACTTGTGGCTCGGGGACTCGTCATCACTACAACTTGGTTCCTCACCACACTGGGGATTTTCTTCTGGTTACTGTTGTTTCTAACCCTAGCACCATGTGACCACGTCACCTACTGTCAGGCTCGAGGACTAAGTGGGCACACTTTACCTTGCGGTGAATGTCGTTTTTGTTTTAGGACTATGCCCGGGGGTGGTTGCTTGCTTCAATTTGGTCTTCTGGTTTTCTTCTACTTTGGACCTGGCACCATGTGACTCGTCACCTCTTATTAGGCTCGAGGGAACTAAGTGGGCACACTTCACCTTCTTGGTGAGTGTGTTTGCTTTAATCTAGAAGACTCAGTGCCTCTTGAAGTCAAAGTTTATCTCCCTTTCTCGTGGTGGGACTCTAAGTGGGCACACTTGGTCCCTCTGAGGAAATTTTCGATTTTGAACTTGAGCTCCTTACATCCTTCACGGCAAGCCTTACATGGGAAGCTTCGTCCTCGGTCAGACGATTAAGCTGGTTGGCTATGGCCCTGGCCCTTTCGATGGCTCATTCACGGTGGAGTGGTGGGACCATGAGTCCGATTGTTTAACTTTGTTCACACCTTTCGGACAAGCTCAAGGCGGCGTTGCCTGAGATACACAAAGCGCTTCGGGGACTAGGCTGTGGGGAGTATGACCACAGATACCAATGGCAAACTACATGGGCTGCGCTCCTGGGGTGGTCCGACCCACAAGGCGAACCTACGGTATGCGACAACGCTTGGCGTGCACCTTAAGACATCAAGGGCGATATCCTAAAGATACTACGAGATCTATTAGGATCGTTCGATCCCATGATTCATGTAATCTGTTATTAGTTTCTGTTATCTCCTAGATCTAACACGACTTGTAACCTGCCCTAGACTATATAAGGTGGGCGGGGGACTCCCTCAAAACACACGCAATATCATACAATCCAACGAGACCACGGGGTAGGGTATTATGTTACTGATGGCGACCGAACTTTGTCTAACTCTTGTGTCTCTGTTGCCTTCTTGTTCTCGATTACACGCATCTACATGCCGACAAATCTACCTTCGTGGGATACCCCTCGGAGGACTGCTAATGATATTACAGCCGACACTTCCTCTTCTTCACTAGTGTCCTCATAGGGTGGAAAGACTAGAGGTGGTGGAATCTCTCTAACCTCAAGTCTTAGCTGCCTCTTCATGTCATTTATATCATTTCTTCCCTCATAGGCAGCATCCACGACATCTTGACACATGCAAAACAAGTTCTTGAACTTGCTCCTTGCTTGGACCTATGGTGAGAGGAGGAGGGCTTTCTTGCCCCAACAAGTGTCTCCCCATCTGTATGCTGCCACTGAGTCAACTTGTAGGGCACATGTGCTCCACATCCTTCTTGAACTCAATGCCAGACACCCTCTCAATGATGTACATAATATAAGGAGGTCATTCCTAGCATCAACTCAGCCCAAATGAACCTACTAACGAGAAGGCATCAATCCCGAGCCATCCTTGCAAGCAAGTTCTTTGCATACATCCTTAGTGAAGTTGAGTCACCTCCCTTTGGGTTGATAGTCTCTTTGAATAGATTGTTCATGGCATAGTAGAAGGACTTCAAATCCACTATCTTCCCATCAGCTAGATCTCTCCTCTCATTCAAATACAATATCCTTAGCTTTCATGACATTCTCTTATGCAGAATGGTGCCTCCATATCTATCTCCACTCCCAAACCCTAGAAGGGCAAAAGTAGTGAAATCTACCATGTAGTGAACTCCTTCCATCATCCAATGGAAGGTCTCATTTGCCACATCATGAAAGAAGGTGGTGTGGAACTGAGCCAATATCTCTAGGTTCCAATCATATTGGAAACCCATGATGTCCTTTAGCCCATGCTCAGATCCACGGTCTCTATCACCCTCCTAGAGTGCAGGTGTTCATGCTCTCAATGTGATCCAAATCTATATACTTCATCTACACAATCTTCTTCTCCTTAGCAAGAATCGTGGTCTTATAGAACTCAAACTGAAATAAGGACCAAAATTTGTAGTCTATCCCTCTGTCATTCATACGCAAGCATAGGGATTTGCTTTTCTAACTCTCTTGACCTGCCCGCCCAAGTTAAAGTAGTTATTGTGCTACCTCTAGAATTCATGATCATAGATGATAGGCTCTCTTCTCACCGGTGCACCCTGATGCTGAATCATATAGGATTGATCGAACTCTAGAAACCAAGGGGGTGTGTCTAGGTCACCAATAGCAGAATGGACTTCCCTCTCTTCCTCCATCATTAGCGGGTCCTTCTCCATGTCCAGTGACACCTCGGCCAACCACCATGACCAGCATCCACTGCCACTTCCTTGCCCTTTGCATCTCCTAGGTGGAGCTTTGTTGGTGCCTCTTCCTCTACCTGCACCACTTGCCTTGACCAATATCCTCACCTCCACCGTTAAGCTCTTGAACAACTATCCTCGATTTGGTGTAGAGCCCAGAGCCTATGCGTTACATTGGATCACAACCTAAGTTTGATTCAACCTTCTACTCAAATCGATGCAATGTACTATCAAATCTAGCACTAGAGAAGAAAAAAACTCATCTATGCAGGAAATCGATGGAAAAGATGACCAAAAAATTGAATCCATGATGAAAAATAGGGTTTCACCTTGAATGCGAGAAATTGGAGAAGGAAAGGACGTTGAAGATCATGGACGACCTCAAGGACTGCTCCTCAGCTATGGGCACAACCGGGAAGCCAAGAATTTGGCCAGCGGTGATTGCTCCTTCAAATGACGGTGATGGCGGCTCCTTGCCCTTCTTCGCGGACTCTCCCTAAGTCTCGACCTCCAGCAACACCACCACGATCACTCGCGCCACATAGGGAAGCATGGCAATGACACGATAGTGGTAGGAGCAGCGGCGCGGCAACGGCAACAGCGATAGTGCGGTTCGAGTGAAGCCCCAATAACTCAGAGAAGTTACTAGGAGGGGTAAAAGGAAAAGATGAAAAATATTTTGATTTTTACCCAAACCCTAACCATATTGTTAGGGCGCGGAGCCTCCGCGTTAAGTCATAGAGCCTCCGGGCCATGGAACCTCTGCACAGAAATGTAGAGCCTCCATGCACTGACTCCGAGTAGAGACTAGGTCTGTATTTCAAGACATTTTTCTAAGTGTTTTGATTATGGTCATGGACTTCTTGTCTCTTGTAGCTAGATAGCAAATCATCAATACCTAACAATACCCACTAGAGATAAGATTGGACATAAGAATCAACATTTTGAAACACTTATGAAAATTTTGTAAGGCTAACTAGTTGAAATATAAAACAACAAACAGAGGCAAGCAAGATTTCACACCACGCTACGAGAGTCAAGTATATTTAGTTCACTCCTCAAAGCACAGAACCTTGATTTGTCGAGAGGCTTTGTGAAGATATCGGCTAGTTGTTTTTCGATGCTCACATGATGAATTGCGATATCTCCTTTGGTTTCGTGGTCTCTCAAGAAATGATGACGGATGTCGATTGTTGGTATATTTTAACGCATATAAATAAATTCGCAAGCACACAGATACCGCTGTAGCTTTCACCCAAAAGTATTCCAAGAATCGTATCCACAGGAAAACGTGTGAGACTAACTACGGTCTAACTTAACTAAGGGTAGCAACAAGGCTAGGATAAATAGGAGCGTAGAGAGGAAAACTAAGGTTCTCTAATTCTGACTTGGGTAAGCTATGTCTTCTACTATTCAACTAGGGACATTACTAGGGAAAGACACCAGTAGAGGATGCTTTCCTTCGCAACCACATCCTGCGTGCCCTTACAAACAAGAGGTGGACTACAGAGGATTCAACGAGGCTATAAGAGTCACCCTTGCGAGCTACCACCGATCCAGAATGCAGGATGCGTCCACAAGTAACTAGAGTCTAAGCACCATGCTTACACTACAATTACTACTTTACTCTTCCCGAATAAAGAATAAAGCACTCAAACGAGGTTGTGGACACGATGAATAATATAAACCACGAAGCTTACTTGAATCAAGTTGATTACGGGAGAAATCTCGGAGGCAAGCTCAGATAGAACTTGGATCCACCAAGGTACAAGCCTAGAGAGAGCAATCGACAGGCCAACGCCTCCTCCAAACTCTTCCTCACTCTCTATCTCACTATTTCTATTTATAAGACTAGATTCTATGGAGGACTAATCTTCTCTTGATAGTAGCTCTCGATCCCAGTGAGGAGAATATGAATTAGGGTTTTAGGATGGCCCCGAGGGAGGGGGTGCGGGCTGCTATATAGGCCAAGGTGGAGTAGGGGGGGCAAGGAATCAAGGTGGAGTAGGGGACAAGGAATCACCACATCATCGATCCGTGTCAACTCCTCGATCACCGATTCGATGAACCGACCTAAAACCGCCTTAAAATCAGCGATGTAGATCGTTGGAATGAGTGCGAGGCGACGGAGGGCAAGTAGGCTCCATGGCGGTCGGCGGCCTCCCTAGTGGGCTGGTCGACCCACTATTGTGGCCATTTGGGCCAAGCTTCGGTGTGGTTTCTTCTAGAACCTTCTAGAGTTGTATTTCGCAATTTTACTTGGGTTGAATCACTTGTCATCGTTGGTTTGCTTCTTTGGAGTGTATGATAGTGGTCCGGGGAGTTGTTTCTAGATAAATCCTCCTGCAGTCATGAAATCACCAAAGCTCGTGAATTCATTAGTTTAAACCCCTATACCTATGTTTTGGTGATGGAATTAAATATAAATGCAAGTTATGTTGACGGTTTATAATTGGTGTTAGTGACCATCAACATCTATGTGCTTAGTTCTTGAGTGGCTTACAGGATTGTTTGCAAGCTTTGTGACACTTTCATTTGTCACACAAAAGTGAGATTTTGGTAAAGTGACATCCAGTAATCATTGAGGGTTTGCTTCATCCAAAGTAGTTAGGCCTGACATGCACCGCCACCACATACTCATTTTAGCGGTGAAAAGGGGCTATAAATTTTGCTTCTTAAAACTCCAAGACACTAGGGACCATCTAAGGAATTGACATGTCCCCAATGTACTTTTTCTTTCTACTTTGGTAACCCGGCGAATCGGAATCCGAATACCCAAGTAGATTGAAATTGGAGCCCATAGGATACCACAAGCCAAATCAGCGTTGGATTTAGAACGTGATCTGAGTAGTCTTGTTTGTTTTCAAATGATGCGTCGCTGAAGCATCTTTGCTTGACAATCACGACCGAAGTCTTTGCTTCACAGTTGCGGATCATTTATGAGTAGATATACCCAATGACTGCGGCGCGATTGTTTGACAATATGAAGTTGAGAAGGCAAAGATTTGCGAGATACCGCGCGTGCCAATTCTATTAGTATGATACGGCAAAAAATCTAAATAGATTCATCAGCTATCCCTCATGTTGCATGTTTTAAATATTTTATATATTTGTAACACATACACTTAATCTATGAATTGATATTGTTGAGCCTCTCTTATGGTTTTATTCATGCTTCAATGATCATTACTTTTCATTATTACCTTTGCAAATATATAACATGCCTGTGTAATGGCTGAATCTATTTTAATTCTAGATTGTCAGCAAATCGTGGGTTCATGCGCTATTAATTACGCTTTAAGTTTTGACTAAACTAGGTGTAGTCGGCACATCTGCAAAGTTTTTTGGGATTAGTTTAATCATGTTTATTTGCCGTTCCTTCTTCACTTGGACCCCCAACTGGTACCGGATTCTCTTTGAAGCTTGGTTATGCATTAACTCATGATTAATTTCACTTGTTCAAACATGTCTTCCATGCCATGCATTCGCAATCTGGATTCTTTACGCGTGCTCATCTTGGTGATTAATAGAATGGTTTATAAACACAACGGCGGATAGCTTCCTATAAACGTATATGTCGTTGTAAAGTGGCTTCAGTGGTTTGTGAGATATATGGAATATGTCTGGGTCTCACCCGACATGTTCAGGCCATTGGCATTAATTGTTTTATCATCGTTAGTTTTTAGGTCAAAAGTATTGTATCGCTTCCTGGGATCATATAAGCACCCGGGCACCCAATTAAAGCCACGCTTTCTGGGTTCATTGTGTGTGGGGCATGCTATAGGTCGTTACATTTGTATTAATCAACTTGATGCTAACATATCCAAGATTCTTTTTAATGGCCATAAGATATGGCACTCTTGCGGAATTTACATGAAATCCAGCACATACACACACTAAGCATAATGCTCCGGCCCTAGATGCTTATAAGTAAAATAGGGAGCCAATCATGGAACGAGTTACCTTTTGAGTCAATGGCTTTCCTGTCGGCTGAGATTATCGTCTTGTAGGGGTCCTCCCGGGAGAGGGGTATCCCACGAATGTAGATTGACTGCCAGCGATGAGTGTGTGTAATAAAAGAATAAGAAGGCAATAGGAGAACACAGAGAGTTAAACGAGTTCCTGGGCGTGGGTCTGAAAGTATTACCCTACCCTATGGTTTGTTGGATTGTATTGGCTATTGTATGATAATATTGCATGTGTTTTGAGGGAGTCCCCTACCCACCTTATATAGCTTCTAGGGGGTAGGGTTACAAGCTCAGTTAGATCAAGAAGATAATCGAGAAAGTAATAGTCAGATTACATGAATCATGGGATCAAACTAATTCCTAACGGATACAAGTACTATCTTCGTGGATGTCGCCTTTGATAAATCTTGCGGTACCGCCAAGTGTTGTCGTGGCACCGTGGAGTGCTCTTCATCTTGTGGTACGGACCACTTCCGGGAGTCATGGCCTATGTGATGCATATGGGTATTTGGGGTCACACTTCTACGACTAGTCCCTCGAGCGCCTTTGTATCCATGTGGGTAATGTCGTCTCTTGAGCTTGTCTTTAATAGGTATGAATAAGCCGAAAGCGATCCAGAATTTCTCATAGTCTCACCACCACTAATGAGTCACCGAAAGTAATTATGGACCGTAGCCGTTTAATTAGCTTAACTCGTGGTTCTGGCCGAAAGGTGAGCTTACCCAAGTAAGGGCTTGCACGGAAGGATGTAAAGAGCTCAAGTTTTAAATCTAAGAAATTTCTTAGAGACTGAACAAAATGCAATTTCTTAGAGTCAGCCAACCACAGAAAGTGAGATAATCTTCTTCAACGTTAGAAGGTTTTAGTCTTCCAGATTAAAG